>CM041547.1:11827339-12427339 GCA_023238725.1 Scortum barcoo
GTAAATGAAGACACGATTTTAATGTAGCTGCCGTTTAATTCTTAGACTGGGTGTTAGTGAGGATAACTAGTCCTATAGCTTCTCATTTGGTCTTATCCACCAACTTGCCACTGAGTGCATCTTATGTTGACATATAATCAACCATGATCTTAACCTATTCTGTCCCTTGGGTTTTTATATATTCACATAGTGTTATACATGAAACCCTCAATGGAATTATCAATAATAGTTATTTAGAACTTAAGTAATACTTTTTTTCTGTGTCTTACAGTCAGCTAATGCCAGATGGATCAGTGGCGGGAGGTATGGGAAACTTGCCCACTGCCACCCCTCTCTCTGCTACAGGGGTTAGGAAGGCCTGGCATGAGCACGTCACTCAGGACCTGCGCACCCACCTGGTGCACAAACTGTAAGTCCAACTCAGAAACAATACTGAAAATACAGCGTATGGAAATAGAATAGAAATTGTTGCTGAATTTTGTATTTTTCTGCTCTGTCTCTCTTCAGTGTACAAGCCATATTCCCCACCCCAGACCCTGCAGCACTGAAGGACCGGCGAATGGAGAACCTGGTGGCATATGCGCGCAAGGTTGAGGGTGACATGTACGAATCGGCTAACAGCAGGGTAACTAACATAAGACACACCTCTTTTTTTAACACCATTACGACCTGAGTGACGACAGTCATCTTTAGTTTTTGATGTCTTTCTCTCGTCACTACGAGAGCAGAGAATTTGAACAAGAACCAGAGACCCAGAAACATGCTCATTATTCATTTAAACTGTCTGCCTTTTGTTTCTTATCATCCTCTCTCTAGGATGAGTATTACCACTTCTTGGCAGAGAAAATCTACAAAATCCAGAAGGAACTGGAGGAGAAGAGGCGCTCACGGCTCCAGAAACAGCCTGGCATGGTGGGCACACCTGGGCCTCAGCAACCTGGTATGGGTCAGCCCAATGCCATGGGCCCAGGACAGGCTGTCCGACCTCCCAGTAAGTAGCCGCTCTCTCTACACTCTAACATCTATGTGCTGAAGTGGAAAGAAACTTATGAGTTTTGAATAGTTTCTTTGAACTATTTTACAGTTCTTAGTTGATGCAAGTACAAAGCATTTCTGTACCTGGTAGCAGCTTAAAAATGAACGCTGCTGTATCCTGTTTTCTCTCAGATGGACCTGTGCCTATGCCCAACATGCCAAATCAGATAATGAACCGTATGCAGGTGCCCCAAGGTATGTGTGCTCTGTGTCTCTGCCTCTCTCTGTATGTTGCTTTCTTAGCAGTGGGTTTCAGGGAAAGATGATGTGCATGACTTTTTTCCTTAAGTTTGCTAATGGATTTATGTTTAAATGTGGCACAGAAAATTGGTAAGCATTCAGTGAAGTGAGCATTAGTTTCCTCTGCAGACCAGATTGTTTAACCAGTTAGAGGTGAATGCATTTTCCAGAGCTGCGATGATCAAGTGAGCTGATTCAGTGCCTCTGCCAGCCCACCAGGACACGGAATATTAAATTACAACAACTCCCAAGTATAATAAACAGGTATATAATTATGTGTGTATCTGTTCCCACAGGAATCAGTCAGTTTAACCCAATGGCAATGCAGAATGCGCAGATGTCTCAGGCCCCCATGGGAGCGCGTGCTCCCTCCCCCATGAACCATCCGCAGCAGATGAACATGAGCTCCGTCCCAGCGGTTAGATCTTTCTCCTCTGTTTCCCTGCTTTCTTTTTCCTCTCTCTTCGTTTCTCAGAGCCTTTCAGTTTCTCTCTTTTTCTCTTAAACTTACTCTGAGCAGTTACTCAGTTTTTGTGGCCATGTTGTGTTGTCCCCAGTTACTTAGGCCTCACTTTTTCTTCATCACTCTTGAATCTTTCCTCCACTTTTTCACTCCTCTTGACTGTGATATGCCTCACGGTATTTGACTCTGTCAATTTCTTAGTCTGTCACCATTTTGACACTAAAGCACCAATGGAATGTGCTGCCTTTGGTTGATATAGGACCTGATCCATTTATAAATCAGCTGCCTGGCTGTCAATGAATAATCTGTAATGAAACCATGGTTGCTGCATTCCATTCACTTAAGTTTATTTTACTTGGCAGGTATTGAATACCAGAGGCCTGATGCCATAATGATTTTGTCGCTTTCGTCTCTCTTCCTTTTTACAGATGGGCATGTCCCCATCAAGGATGCCTCAGACTCAAGGAATAATGGGTGGTCATGCTAACAACATGGTAGCTCAGCCAGCCAACCAGGGCCAGTTCTTGCCACAGGGCCAGTTCACTGCAGCTGCAGGTGGAGCAATGAATGTGAATGTAGGCTTGGGCCAGCCCATAACACAGGCTGCTGTCACACAGGTGAGAAGACTTGTGCTGTGCTTGGAGAAATGCCGATGTCTTGTGTTTTCGCTCCTCCTTGTGTGGCTGTTGTATGAATGGTGTGTATCATGATGCTTACTGTACGTCCTTCTTTGTTGCAGCAGCCGCAGAACTCTAACCTCCCCCTAAATGCACTGGGGTCCCTTGCCTCCCAGCTGCCCTGTGGCCCTGCAGCCCAGCCCACCCGGCGGGCCACCCCTCCACCTAATGCCTCTGCCAGCCTGCAGCCTCAGCAGCAGCTGCAGCAGCACCATGCTTCTGCACAGGCTCAGGTGCCACAGCAGCCTTCCACCCCCGCCTCCACAGGTGGGCCCTCCTCCACCCCAACCCACGTGCCCAGTAGCCTCCCAGGCCCCCCCTCAGCCATGGGCACACCCCCTGACCCCTCTCAGCCGCTCACGCCCATGCAGCCCCAGGCAGAACCCCCCAGCCAGATGCAGCAGCCCACCTCAGTGCAGGCACAGCATCCCAGCACACCGGTGAGATACTAGCTCTTCCTGAAAAGTCACTACAACTCTTGTATCCCTTTGCCAGCAGTAAACTAATTTAAAAGAATATTTAAGGGCATGTGTGTGATGTGTTGTTCAGAGAGGATCACTGATCCATAATTTGCTCATAAGTCTGAGTATGATTTGATTTTTAATGATCAGCATTGTGATCGTAACGTCTCTTCCTCTCTTTAAAGTTGTCCCAGGCTGGAGCAAGTATAGATAACAGAGTGCCCACCCCAGCCTCGGTGGCTGAACTGAGCTCCCAGCAGGCCCTGCCAGACATGAGCGGCACTGAAGCCAAACCTGAAGTAAAAGACGAAGAAGATGACAGTAGCTCTGGGAAGAAGCAGATGGAAATAAAAATGGAGGTAGGTTCAAGATAATTTAGTAATCAGTTGGTAAGAAAAGCATTGTTCAGGCAAGAGATCCTCTGCACATACGTAGACCATTTTCTGGTTTGATCTTCCTAATTACCAAATCAGACCAGTCCCTCTCGCTTGAAAGTAAATCAGGCTTGTGGTTTTTCACTCTCTCAAATGAAAGTGTTAGCCTCCTCATTTAATGCATGAAGTACTTGATAGTTTCCTGACTCAGCCTTGTAGGATAGCTGGTTGACCGTTTTTGTGTCCATACAGCAGGATGATGAAACCAAACCCGCACTGGTTAAGAAGGAAGAGCCAGAAGCAGCAGAGCCAAAGCAGGAACCAATGGAAACTGAGGAGAAAAAGACGGAGATGAAGGCAGAACCCAAAGAAGAGGAGGAAAATGGAGCTAACAGCACATCGAATGCCTCCCCCTCTCAGAACCGCAAAAAAAGTAAGAACACTGTAACAATAGACTGTGGTTTGATATTTTGTGATAGAAAAAATAGAAGAAGTAGAGGAGCTACCAAATGAATTGCCATCTCAAGTCAGTATATTCTGTGTGTGTGTGTGTGTAATCTTATGTTGCGGTCAAATACATTAAATGTGTAAAATTGTGTGTCTGTGTCAACTCAGAGTGGACTGTCTCCTTACACCCCAATATATATGTATAATATATATATATATGTATATATGTATATATATATATATGTATTTAACAGGGGTTTTATTGAGTCTACAGTTAGATAGGCCTCGTCACAGTGCATTTGTACCTCAGTTTGTTATTAATTTCTTATTTCTTGTTATTGTCTGTCCAGTTTTCAAGCCAGAGGAGCTGAGACAAGCCCTGATGCCCACACTTGAGGCCCTCTATCGGCAAGACCCAGAGTCACTGCCCTTCAGACAACCTGTGGACCCCATGCTTCTAGGCATCCCTGTGAGTGTCCACAATTTTTATATTATATATATATGTATATATATATATATATATATATATATATATATATATATATATATATATATATATATATATATATATATATACACACACACACACACACACACACACACACACACACACACACACACACACACACACACACACACACACACACACACACACACACACCTCAGTTCAGATATTACAAGAGAAACAGAAAATACCATTATGCATGATTTGCTTACCAAATGTCTCTCTCCTGCTGCATAGGACTACTTTGACATTGTGAAGAATCCCATTGACTTATCCACCATCAAACGTAAGCTGGATACGGGTCAGTACCAGGAGCCATGGCAGTATGTGGAAGACGTGTGGCTCATGTTCAACAACGCCTGGCTGTACAACCGTAAAACATCCAGAGTCTATAAGTACTGTACCAAACTGGCAGAAGTGTTTGAAGCAGAGATTGATCCCGTCATGCAGGGCCTAGGCTATTGCTGTGGCAGAAAGGTGAGGCAATAAGGGATGGGACACATAAGAAGCTGACTTTTGACTATATTTATATTTTTACTTCACATTTATCTCCACTTGTACAGAGCTGTTGACTCAAGTACAGCCTGTTTGTAACAATGACGTGATTGTAAATGTTTTTCTGATGTTTCCACAGTACGAATTCTCGCCCCAGACACTGTGTTGCTATGGCAAACAGTTGTGTACCATTTCCAGGGATGGGACCTACTACAGCTACCAGAACAGGTAAAACTTAATGTTAACTCTGCTGAAGTATGACATGGGTAAAAATGGGCAGAAGGGATTATAAAGACAAGTTGTACGGCCTCATCCTTAAAGATAAAACATGGCTGAAGACACCTCCTCACATACAGCCAAACCAATAAGGCTGTCAGGACCTTGTTCAGATGTTCTTTCCTTTGTAGGGGTGTCACAGACACCACTCACAGTTTTCAAGCAGAATGTGCATGATCGGCCCTGTGTATCCTCATATGTCTGTTGTGCCAGAGAACCAGCACAGAAGCTCCCCCTGCTGTGCAAAAACCGCTACTGCACCTTAAAACCATTCTAATTAGACAACTGCAACACCAGTCAGTTATTGCAGAAATTCACTACTTAATGCTGTGAGGTTTACTAACTTATGATTCACCTTCCAACCAAAAGGTTAGAATTTAATGGATTATTTGTATTATCATTTAACCAAATCTTGATCTAAATGTCTAAAACATTAGGGCTGAAACACTCTTGGCTTCAATAAAATTAATTTAGTCACGTAACAGTCCTATAAGACCGGCACATTTGTATTTGCATTATCACTCATTTTGACCCACCCACCCCACCCCCCGCATGACCACTGAGTTCAGTCATAAGCTCATAATGCACGTTAGTAATGTTATAAACATTAGTTTATAGCAGTTTTTTGTTTCCATATGGCAGCATGCAGTTATATGATGTTGTGTTATTTTACATTAGTCTCTGTTTGAACATTGATTTGATGTTGACATTCATTTATCACCATTAACATAGCATTTTAGCATGTTTACCCCATTTCTGTTCCAGTTTGAATGAGAGTGGCTGGATCATGACAATTTCAACTGTGACTAACCTGAACCTCTGCCTGTGTGTGTATGTGTCCCCCTGTCTGTCCACCGCCCATGCTCTGTCCTCGGTTGTTGCTGTGTGCGCCTTTTACTCTGCATTCTGCCACCCGTACGCCGGTTTGCCTGTGCTGCTACTGTGTGTGCTGGCTGCAGTTCACCCAAATATGGCCTTATTGCCGACAGGTATCACTTCTGTGAGAAGTGCTTCAACGAGATCCAGGGCAACAGTGTGACCCTGGGGGACGACCCGGCACAGCCACAGACGTAAGTTATCAGGCCTGGGTGGCTGAGCACCACCTGATTATAATCGTGCGAGATTATAAGAGGCTGTTTTTCTCTTTGGACGTCATTCTGTGGAAAGGATTTTCAATCACAGGAGCTTATATGAACTTGGTTGTGTCTTTTATCTCTTTTTCGTGCAGCATGATATCAAAAGAGCAATTTGAAAAGAAGAAAAATGACATGTTGGACGCTGAACCGTGAGTACCACCTGGACAGTTAGTTGACTCATTTATGTGATGACAGGGATGCTTCTTTCATAGTTTTTGGAGGGAAAGCACAGAAAAAGCAAATGTTTGTCTTTGTAGGTTCATTGAATGTAAAGACTGTGGACGAAAGATGCATCAGATCTGTGTGCTGCACTACGATGTCATTTGGCCATCAGGGTAAGTCTCACCATGGCTGCCGGACAACTATGCAACCCTTTAGACATTAGTGGTCCAAGTTGAACCTTAAGAAAGGTAATTCAACAGGAATGTGTATTTTCCATGGTTACTGTATTATGACACTATGATCTTTCATCTTCTAGCTTTATCTGTGACAACTGTCTGAAGAAGTCTGGCAAATCAAGAAAGGAAAATAAGTTTTCAGCCAAAAGTAAGTCACATATAGTAGCAGAAACAACAGCAAAATTAAATGAAACCTTCTTTTATTTAAAGTCTTGAATTGATATTTAATGTGTTTGTGTTTGCTTCTAAAGGGCTGCAGTCTACAAGGTTGGGGACGTATATTGAGGACCGAGTGAATAAGTACTTGAAAAGGCAGAACCACCCAGAGGCCGGTGAGGTGTTTGTGCGAGTGGTGGCCAGCTCTGACAAAACTGTGGAGATTAAACCTGGCATGAAGTCTAGGTAAGGTTCTGACATGCTGACAGTGTGTCTGTCCTCATTTGCAAAAACACGGTAGTTTTCATTGTATGGCTGTCTTCTCACTGCAAGCCCAGCTGGAAACTACACCCGTACTAGTTATGAACTCAGTGGAAAAACAAACCAGGAAAACCAAAAATTACTTAAATGCGTTTTCAGAAAATGTGCTTATTGATTCTTCTTGACTCTTCAAAATCACATGAAGTGGAAATTGAAGGATGTTTAAACTAAAATAGTGACTGAAGGAATTAACAAACATCAGCAGAACTTAGCACATCACAACGCTCTGATACGGCCATGTTGTCACTTGAAAGTATTGTTTTTGGACATTTTTTGCCTTTTATATGACAAAGACAGTGAATGAATGTGTTGTGATTTTCAGCAAATTAAAACCCTTGGTCCCCAGAATGCCCCAGCAATGTTGATTTTATTTTATTGTGTTAAATAACAACCTCCTCCATATAGATCTCTATTGTGTTAACCCTCTACCACTGGAGGAATGTAGAAACACGAAAATGTACCTTGGAAAAAATGAAGAAATACACTTATCCATGTATTTTATAAATATAAATCTCCAACTAAGGAAACATGCATGAAAGACCTCACCATGAAAATGAACCAGTAGCACTCCTGAGTCTTTTCCCCTCAATAGTTCTCCTCCCTCGCCCCCAAAATCGTTCAAGTTCAGTTCTTAAAAAAACAAACAAAAAAAAAACAAAAACAGTTTGTAACTAAACTTATGTTTCTGTCTTACCACAGGTTTGTGGACTCAGGCGATATGGTGGAAAGCTTCCCTTACAGAACCAAAGCACTTTTTGCATTTGAGGAAATAGACGGTGTGGATGTTTGTTTCTTCGGCATGCACGTCCAGGAGTACGGCTCAGAGTGCCCCTTTCCAAATACCAGGTAAAACTACAGCAAAAAAAATAACAGTTTTTCTACTTTTATGTTTTTTAATAGTTTTTGTTAATTGCTCTTTGATTAAATTTTCCATACTCTGTTTGCAGACGGGTTTACATATCATACCTCGACAGTATTCACTTCTTCAAACCACGTATGCTAAGGACTGCAGTGTACCATGAGATCTTAATAGGCTACCTGGAGTATGTGAAGAAACTAGGGTGGGTTAAGTACTTTTACACTCTTCCAGCTATTACTTGTGTATCTCATCCCTGTGAGTGCTAAGTGGCTGATGGCGCCTGTCGCCCTCAGGTATGTGACAGGTCACATCTGGGCCTGCCCACCCAGTGAAGGAGATGACTACATTTTCCACTGCCACCCTCCTGACCAGAAGATCCCCAAGCCCAAGAGGCTCCAAGAGTGGTACAGAAAGATGCTGGACAAGGCTTTCGCCGAGAGGATCATACACGATTACAAGGTCAGAAAATTGTCATATCCATGTCCTCCTTGTGACTACAGGTGGATTCTGTTTTTTCTCAGTTACAGTCAACAGTTTTGCCACCAGTTATAATTGTACAGTGAGAGTAGGTGTCCATTAGATGGCATCAGATACTGCCTTTTTGATTTTATTTCATTTCTAAATAAAGTTCTAATAGCGTTTTAGGCTTATGTGAAATTATACTCTTATTATAAAACTCTTTAGCACACAATTATTTTTATTATGCTATTCTGATGGCTTCCTGTAACTTGTGTTGACTTTGTGTTTCCTAGTCTAGATGATAGATGTTTCTTTGTTTATTGTTGCCTCATAATAGTTTTGCAATAAGATTTTCTCAAATTTTTGTCCAATCCCTGCATTTAGGCTGAAACACAGAAAAGCTTTATGGCACAAACATGTAGATTTAAACTATCTTAAGATTAGTTGACATGACTTTACTAGACACTCTGATGGCGATTACCGTAAGTGTGTAAATATTAATTCTGTCCATATAACTATTATTATGTTTTCAATCATCCTTTCTGTCCATTCTACAAATGTGGAGCATAAAGGGGCTCCCCCTTGTGTTTGGTTTAGATTATTGCAAAAATGATGACAAAAACTACAGTTACCATCTTTATGCAACATGTAGTTATATTATTCAGACTGATCATTATCTTATGCCCTAGTAGGACTACTCATGTTAATCTCAGTAGCAACATGAAGTCTCATTTAAATTTGTCATGAAAAAGCTGTAAAATTTTAAATTCAACTTAATGAAAGTTGCAGCCATGTTTGAAACTTGCCTGATGGAAGTCTTGTGTGTTTGTGTGCAGGACATTTTCAAGCAAGCAACAGAGGACAGGCTGACCAGTGCCTACGAGCTGCCGTACTTTGAGGGCGACTTTTGGCCTAATGTACTTGAAGAGAGCATCAAGGAGCTGGAGCAGGAGGAGGAAGAGAGGAAGAAGGAGGAGAACACGGCCTCCTCCGAGACGACAGAGGTGAGTTACATGAATAGGTGGATTGAGCGTTTTGAAATGGGTTTTATTAAAGGAATGCTCTTGTTATGCCAAAATCAACAGCTTGGTGCTTATGCCTCTGCTTCACCCCAGATTTTTATCATCCTCAAGTCCTCATTATATAAAAGCTTCCAGCAGTCACTCAGGCATTGTTTAACCACTCAGCTTAATTGCATAACCTCATCTTGCCACTTGTGCAATCTCTGAACATTCGCATCCATCTTTTTTTTTTCTTTTTTTCCAGGGAGCCCAAGCTGACAGCAAGAATGCCAAAAAGAAGAATAACAAGAAAACCAACAAAAACAAGAGCAGCGTCAGCCGAGCCAATAAGAAAAAGCCTGGGATGCCGAATGTAGCCAATGATCTGTCCCAGAAACTCTACGCTACGATGGAGAAGCATAAGGAGGTGGGAAATCCTTCCAACTAAAACAATCTTTTTTTTTTTTTTTGCAATCCCGCATTCCTCATAATTAAAAACACCATTGCATGCAACATTACTGCGACTAAAGATTTTTAACACTTGATATTTTGCTGATAGGTTGTACAAAACAGGATGTTTCTCTCAATCACACATAGATTACCGTGATTCTTATAGGCACATGAGTACACAAGCATACAACAGGACCCATCAGCTTTACACAGCAGTGCAGACCCCATTATTTAAGAGGTTGCCTCGTACGTGGGATGGACTGAGTTGTGAATTTGTTACAGCACGCTTTTATTGTCCTTACAACTAACCAACACGGTCCCACTCCTTTCTACTACCAGGTGTTTTTTGTCATCCACCTCCATGCCGGGCCAGTCATTAACACCCTGCCACCCATCATGGACCCCGACCCTTTGTTGACCTGTGACCTGATGGATGGCCGTGATGCCTTTCTGACTTTGGCCAGGGACAAGCACTGGGAGTTCAGCTCACTGAGGAGATGCAAATGGAGCACAATGTGTATGTTGGTGGAGCTGCACAACCAGGGCCAGGACCGCTTTGTGTACACCTGCAACGAGTGCAAGCACCATGTGGAGACACGCTGGCACTGCACTGTCTGCGAGGTGGGGGATAGTGTCACTTTACAGATATGTTTTGAATTGTTTGTTCCATTTTGAATTCAATTTAAATCATGATATAACCATAATATGCTTTTTCTTAACTGTCATCAGGACTATGACTTATGCATCAACTGCTACAACGCGAAGGGCCATGAGCATCAGATGGTGAAGTGGGGTCTTGGTTTGGACGACGACAACAGCAGTCAGAGCAGTGAGGCCTCCAAGAGCCCTCAGGAGAGCCGACGCCTCAGTATCCAGCGCTGCATCCAGTCCCTGGTCCATGCCTGCCAGTGCCGCAATGCCAACTGCTCTCTACCTTCATGCCAGAAGATGAAGAGGGTGGTTCAACACACCAAGGGCTGCAAGCGCAAGACCAATGGTGGCTGTCCTGTGTGCAAACAGCTCATTGCTTTATGTTGTTATCACGCCAAGCACTGTCAGGAGAACAAGTGTCCCGTTCCCTTCTGTCTCAACATCAAGCACAAACTCCGTCAGCAGCAGCTGCAGCACAGGCTCCAGCAGGCTCAAATGATGCGCCGCAGAATGGCCACCATGGCTGGAAGGGGTATGCCCATGCCATCTCCACCTACCTCAGCTGCCCCTGACACCCCCAACTCTGTGCAGCAGCCTAATACACCCCAGACCCCCCAGCCCATGCCCAACCAGCCCCAACAACAGCAGCCACCAAACCCTGCCAATATTGCCCAAGCCTTCCCCAACAATGGCTGCAGCAGCCAGCCCCCAACACCTGTGCCGCAGGGCAAACCAGGGCCTCAGTCATCCCCACTCCATCAGCAGCAGTCGCCTCTGCCTAACATGCCACACCAACAGCCTCCTCAGCCGCCTCAGCCACCACAGCAACAGCAGCAGCCACCGCGGCAACAGCAGCAGCCTCTGTTGGCAGCTCTCAAGGTGGCCCAACAGATCCAGATGGTAGCCAAGGCGAAGCAACAACAACAGCAGCAGCAGCAGCAGCAGCAGCAGCAGAATTATGGCATTAATGGGATGCTCATGAACCACCCGCGAATGATGGGGCCCATGCAGGGCCAGATGCAGATGATGCAGGGGCCACGGGGCCCCCAGGTGATGCAGGCTATGCAGCAGGGTCAGTGGGGTCCAGGGATGCAGAATCCCATGCAGAATCCCCAGGGTCATCAACCGCAGGTCCCTCCTCAACAAGGCCCCATGGCCCCTCAGCAGGCTCAGGGACCCTCCATGCCCCAGCAGGGCCAGCTCATGCAGAGGCCTATGATGCCCCAGCAACAAGGTCTCCAAATGCCTGGAGTCATGCCTCCCCAGGGGCCCTCACAGCAAGGCATGACACCACAGCAGCAGAACATGCCACGAGGAATACCTGGCAACATTGCTCCGAGTGCCCTGCAGGACTTACTTACTGCGCACCCTCAAATCTCCCAGCTCCCCGCAGCAACAACAGCAGGTCCTCAACATCCTCAAGTCCAACCCCCACCTCATGGCCGCCTTCATTAAACAGAGGACAGCCAAGTACCAGGCCAACCAGCCGCAGCAGCAACAGCAGGTGCAGCAGCAGCAGGTGCAGCAGCAGACTGCTCAGGCCATGCTGGGGACGCAGGCAGGAATGCAGGCCATGGCAGCCATGGCAAACCAGGTTCAGAGGCCAGGGATGGCACCTCAGCAACAGCCTCCTCAGCAGGCTGGGCCGCAGGGCATGGCAGCCATGGGCCCTCAAGGTCCGATGATGAATGCTGCTCAAAATGGCAATCCCCAAATGTACCGCAGACAGCAGCTGCTCAGGATACAGCAGATGCAGCAGGCGCAGCAGCAGCAGGCGCAGCAGCAGCAGCAGCAACAGCAACAGGGAGGCATGCCTCAGGGCCACGGTCAGTTCCCCCAGCAGCAGCCAGGGCCAGCAAGCTACTCCCAGCCCAGCTCCGTATGCAGCAGCAAATGGCTATGCAAGGAGGTGGGGGCCCCATGGGACAGCTCCCTCCCACGTCCCAAATGGGCCAACCTGGCATGGGCATGGATGGGCCCCAGAATCTCCTCCAGCAGCGCGTGCTTCAACAGCAGCAGCAGATGTTAAAGCAGCAGATGGGCTCTCCAGCGCAGGCTAACTCGATGAGTCCGCAACCCCACATGCTTCAAGGCCAAGCCCAGGGGGGAGGACACTTACCTGGCCAGACAATGGCAAACGCCCTGGGAAACCAAGTACGCTCCCCAGCTCCAGTGCAATCGCCCCGTCCGCCTTCGCAGCAGCCCCCGCATTCCAGTCCCTCCCCACGGATACAGCCCCAGCCCTCACCTCAGCACGGCGCCCTCCACTCCAGCTCCCCCCACCCCGGCCTCGGAGGCCCCATGTCAGGCCCCATGGAGCAGGGACACATGGGAACACCGGAGCAGAGCGCCATGCTCCCGCAACTTAACACACCAAACAGAGGGGGGTTAAGTAATGACATGAGTATGGTGGGTGATACGACGGGAGACACGCTGGAGAAATTTGTTGAAGGATTGTAGCATTTTGTGACAGAAGAAAGGCCTTGTTCTGTTTTCAGCTGAGAAATTTTTGTACTTGCTGATGTAAAAAGCTAAAAGAAATACAGACAAACGAGTCATATGAGGCCTACAGACTGTGAACTTTCCTTAAATCAAGGGACTGCTTTTTCTTCCAACAAAGAGAGTGATTTAATAATTGCTGTTGAAAAGAAGACAAAGACACAAAGAATATATTTTTGGTTCAGACCAGTCGTGCAAGAATTTGCCCTGGTCCTTTTGTTGTTTTAATTTGTTTTTCATTTGTTATGCTCTGGTATTGACTTTTTTAACAAAACTTCTCAAAACAAAAAATATTTCATTTTATTATTCAATTTTTTTTATTTTGTACCTTTGCAAATTAATATCGTATTTGTGTTGAGAAGACTGTAAAATTATTTGTCTGGGATTTTTTTTTTGCCAGGTTTCACGTCTTGCTCAGTTCCTGGCTAATTTATTCTAATATGCCATTTTTCAAAAGGACTGCCTTTGGGAAAGCCTTAATTTCTTTCCTGTTTGCAGAGTCTATGGGAGATTAATGTATTTGTATAGATCTAGGAACTCTTGCACACACCCCAACACAAAGGGCAGGTGTAAGAGAAGCCTGCATTGATGCTTGTTAATGTTCACAGGTGCCGGAATGTCCTTTTTACTGGCTTGGGCCCAGTATTTGTCTTGCAGATGTTTAAAAAAATTGCTTTGTCTCTCCCTCAGTCTAAAGAAATTCTCATTAAGTCCTGAACCTCTTTTGCCTGTGGTGGGAAATTAACTCGTTTGACTGCTGATTTGTGTTCAGAGAGAGTTTTGTGCATCATTTTCTCTCTTGCATTAAACTTGAATTGATGATGAACTGTTCTCTAATGTAAATCATGCAGCTAGACAGTACTGTAAATATGCAGAAAATAAGAATGAAATCACTGTACAAACTGGTTCAAATGGCTCATTTCGTACTTATATACCATATTGTTAAATAAACCTGTGTGCCACAGACTCTGCTTCAGTTTTTTTCTGGTCAGGATTTGGATTGCAACCATTATTTTAATTTTAATTCATCTGCTCATCATTTCTCAGTTTGATTGATCATTTAATGTATAAGAAAACTATGGAAAGGTCTTGTTCTTATCTAAAAACCCAAATGATTTTTTTGTACCATAATGTCAGGCAAGGAAAAGCTTGATTTCCACACGTGAAAAGCTGGAACCATATAAAAGCTTAACTGACAGTGAATCAAATATCAAAACAGACAGAAAATGAATCAAATATAAAAATGGACTTAAAATCAATAACTTTAAATAGTTTTGTTTGATTTTATAACATGACCACTGTTTGACCTTGAAGGGCAAATTAAGAACAAAAATTAACTAAATAAAGCATTTTATCACAGAAAAAGATTAAGTAGTACGACTAGTTGCGTCTGTAATGCCTATTAATGTGCACAACAACATTCAAATAAATTAAAACGTGCACTTACGTATGTATTTTTTTTTTTTTTACATTAGATGATTTAGTGCAATAACTTTTAATCAGGCACTCTGACGGACGCCCTGCTGATGTAATCACAAGTCGCTTGGGTCCTTCCTGGCTCAGCGTGTGTCCCCCGGTCACTCCGCTCGTCTCTTTCTTTTTCTTCTCCGTCTGTCGTCATGTCCCGCTGCCTCGCGCTGGCTCGGTTCGCCCTCGGTTCCGCTCAGCAGTGGACCGGCGCGCGGCTCCTGTCGTGCCGGACTGTCTCTGCCGTTAGAGGTAAGCCCGCGTAGTTAGCCTAGCCGGCTAGCTGGCAAGATCACAGCAAACTTGGCTAATAAAAGCTTCACTACCAGCCTTCAGGTTTGAGACCACCAGCTGCTGTGTCAGCCGATAGCTCAGTTAGAAGTCACATAACCGTCACATGTCGTTTTCAATGGATTATTTGCTTTTTAAAGTCAGTCATTACCTCCTTTTATCAAATTTAGCCAGAAAATGACCGGAGTTTTGTTGTCAGGAGGCTTCTGTGATGTCACTTGTCTGTTGACCTCCATCCACCCAAAAACATCAAGCTCAAGGACATCAGCATCGACTCATAAATAATAAAGAGAGGTGTTGGTTCTTGAAATAAGTTCTATTTTCTTTTTGTTAAAGCATCCTTATTTATAACGTATTAAAGAATAGTACAGTGATGAAGTCAATGTTGCACAATTTAAGAAAGGTCTCTTGATCAAAACAAAATCGCGCCACTTCATTTTCTGTGTATTTTATTTGCATTCAGTTTTGTTTACATTCATTCATTTTCTAAAGAGCTTAATACTGTTGATGTTTTATTCTCCATGTATTGTTGTACATTGTATTATTTTAATAAACATACCACCTCCTCCCAAAAAAATCAAACAAACGAAAAATCTGGAAATCCTTAAAAATTTCTTTCACTCTTAAATTACATTATAATACATTTTTAGATGGGAGTTAGCCGATTTCTCATCTTTGGATAAAACCAGATTGTCTGCTCTAATGACGTTGCCACAGTCATTAGAGTCATAAACTGCACATTAGTGTTTAGAGATGGATCCGACAGTCATAACCGTGATCTTGAAGACTGAAACCAGGTGTGGTCAAATGCACCAGACACTCTCTTTTAATGTCTCCATAATTATCATGATCTCTCAAGATAAATGATCTCGTTATCTTCAAAAATTGGCCTTTTGTTTTCTCAAGATAATGAGATAATTAAACCTGTGGAAAAAAATGCCAAAACGCCTGTTCTCTGCCTCAGCAAGTTCCAGCACAGCAGATCAAACAGGTATCTTTCAAAGATATAATCTTTGCAAATATCCTCTTTGCAACAACATCTACTTAGCAAAGAAGCACCAGCTGTGGAAGAACTATATGTTAAATAACTGATACCTTTGTGCAGTACCCAAGTTATGAATATTTACTGTATTAAGAAAGTAATTTTGACTCCTGTCATCAGGTCTGCAGGTTGGACAGCAGCAGAGGTGGAGCAGTGGGCCCAGAGTGTGGAGCTCCCAGCGGTCCTGTCTTAGCTTCAGCCAGCAGTCTTACTACAGCACCCAGGAGGCAGAGAAAGAGCCTGAAGAGGAGCCTCTGCACACCATCATCAGTGATACAGAGTCTGTACAAGGTGCTGTAACAGCTGCAGACACAGTTCTCCTTTAATGTTACCACACATAGCTGATCGTTTGTAATAAGATCATCTGAATGTTGCTCTGCCCCTGATCCCTGTAGGCAGCTTCTCTAAACATGAATTTCAGGCTGAGACAAAGAAACTGCTGGACATTGTTGCCAGGTCCTTGTACTCAGAGAAAGAGGTAAGAATGTTTGTGTGAATCAAAGACTCTACAACTCAGCTTGACTGACAGTTCAGTTTATTAACCACAAGTGTTTGTTTGTTCTTCTGCATCTAACCAGGTGTTCATCAGGGAGCTGATCTCCAACAGCAGCGACGCTCTTGAAAAACTGCGCCACAAACTGATGACATCAGGTGGGGAAACGGCTCCGATGGAGGTCCACCTGCAGACCGACTCTGCCAAAGGCACCTTCACCATTCAGGTATACACATGACTATGTAACCTGTGCAGTCTGCACGAACTATGGTTGATTAGTATCATTAATTTTGACCTATTTGATTTTGTTGTTGGACTGACTTCTTGGTTGATGTTTGGTCAGGCACACAAAACTAGAGCCCTTTTTCTGCTGCAGGAACAAAATGATTTGCTTTTTCCATTGATCAATTTTAAGGGGACCCGAAACCGTGGGCATCAGACAGAAATTGGGATACTAGATTGTAGAAATGCTTAACTCCCTCCCTACAGAGCACATAAAATGAATAAAAATGTTTTAGCTATCCAAAACCTCGTGGTTTGTAAAATACAGTGGAAAAAGGGAAGAAGCAGGTAACTGAAGTGGAAATGGGGATCTTGTGAGCTCTGTGTCCTGGTCTGTTTTTGAGACAGATTTCCATCTAGTGGACAAATATTAAAACTAGCTATGATGACTGAGTGACTGGGGCTCTCTGTATTCTAACAGGACACAGGAGTGGGAATGAAACAAGAGGAGCTGGTGGCCAACCTGGGGACTATTGCTCGCTCCGGTTCCAAGGTGACTGTTGTAGATTTTCTAGTGTGTCAATATACAAAGACAAATGATCTGATTAGTCCATGAGATAATGTTTATTAACGTCACACTTGTATTTCTCATGTTGATCACTAATAATAATAATAATCATGTCTTGTCCACACCTCAGGCCTTTTTAGATGCCCTGCAGAACCAGGCAGAGGCCAGCAGCACCATCATAGGTCAGTTCGGGGTGGGATTTTACTCTGCCTTCATGGTGGCCGACCGCGTTGATGTCTACTCCCGGTCCGCCGAGCCTGGTGCGCCCGGATACAAGTGGTCCTCAGATGGGTGAGTGGAAGGTTATTTCAACATCAAGAGCGGGAAAAGAGAGATTTCTTCAGTGTGACTACAGCAGGACAAAGAGTGTATACACACATCTGTGAAACGACAGTAACCAAATGTGATCCTCAGACGTTCTCTGTCGTTGTCTCGCTCAGTTCTGGAGTTTTTGAGATCGCTGAAGCCAGCGGTGTGCAGCAGGGAACAAAGATCGTGCTGCACCTCAAAGACGACTGCAAGGAGTTTTCAACGGAGGACAGAGTTAAAGGTAAAACATCTTCAGTGACTGAACTATAACTGCAGCGATGAAGCACATCCGATGTGATTACGAGTTGTTTTGTGTCTCTTTCAGAGGTCGTCACAAAGTACAGCAACTTTGTCAGCTTCCCCATCTTCCTGAACGGACGGAGGCTCAACACTCTGCAGGTGAGCTGCTGTTGGTAATTTCAAATATTCTCAGTGAACAAATGCACAAAAGTCTGCAGCAAGTTCTGTATAACACAAAGCAAACACACCGTCGCCACACGATAAAAGCAACCAAACTGTGGTATTAAAACCAAAAACAGGAAGATTTGTCTTATCGCCTAATTTAAATTTAGGCCATTGAATTGTTTGACCTCTGTCTCCCATCAGGCCTTGTGGATGATGGAGCCTAAGGAGATCAGTGACTGGCAGCACGAGGAGTTCTACCGTTACGTGGCCCAGGCGTATGACAAGCCAAGCCCCGCTACACGCTGCACTACCGCGCCGATGCCCCGCTCAACATCCGAAGCATCTTTTACGTCCCTGAAGCGGTGGCAGCGCACTTTTACACACACACACACACACACACAATATTGACTCTTCAAACTGTATTTAAATGGATTTTCATTGCCTGGCTGAGCGAAAAGACCTCAGCAGCTGATTTAAAAGGGATGCTTCTCTCTCCTGCTTTGGTGGTAGAAGGTAAAGTGAAGCTGTGTTTCATTAACAAGAATTCATTCGTCAACAGAAGCCGAGCATGTTTGACGTGAGCAGGGAGATGGGCTCCAGCGTGGCTCTGTACAGCAGAAAGGTCCTGATCCAGACCAAGGCGACCGACATTCTGCCCAAGTGGCTGCGATTCCTCCGAGGTCTGGATCCTTCTTGAGTGCCTCTGCTTTTACACGCAGGATTTTACAGTATGTGTTCTGGTGCTGAGCTAAACATTGTGTGTGTGTGTGTGCAGGTGTGGTGGACAGCGAGGACATCCCGCTGAATCTGAGCAGAGAGCTGCTGCAGGAGAGCGCCCTCATCAGGTACAAAACCACCAGAATCTGCATGTTTTTTTGGGGGGTTGTATTTAGTGTTTCTTCTCTTTAGTTCTATACTTGTACTAATATTGATCCACTGATTCATTTTGGTACCATCACATCCGGCTTCAGGAAGCTTCGTGACGTGTTGCAGCAGAGGGTGATCCGCTTCCTGTTGGACCAGAGCAAGAAGGAGCCGGAGAAGTACAGCAAGTTCTTCGAGGACTACGGCCTTTTCATGCGGGAGGGCATCGTCACCACTCAGGAACAAGATGTCAAGGTGGCTTTCGTTTTCATAAGAACATCATGCCTGGCTTGGATACGAGACATTTCTTAACAAATGTGGTCAATGATGAAATCAGCAGAAATGTAGTATCCTGAATATTTTGCTGTCTGTGTTCAGGAGGACATTGCGAAGCTGTTGAGGTTTGAGTCGTCGGCGCTGCCAGCGGGCGAGCAGACCAGTCTGATGGAGTACTCCTCCCGCATGAAGGCCGGCACGCGCAACATCTACTACCTGTGCGCCCCCAACCGCCATCTTGCCGAACACTCCCCCTACTATGAGGCCATGAAACAGAAAGACATGGAGGTGAGAGTGTGGTAATGAAATTAACTGAAGATGAAGTATGCAAAGATGTAATTCAGTTAATGAGGATTTTTATTTTTATATTTTTAAAGGTCATTTATACAAACGTCCTTTCATGTACTATATTTATCATTAGATCAGTATATAGTAGTCAGTTGTCCTTGTCAAATGAGAATAAAAGAGATTTTAAAAACTGGTCGATGTGGATGAAAACTGCAGTGGAGATCTGATACGCCTTTCCTGTATGTGCCAGGTGCTGTTCTGCTACGAGCAGTTCGATGAGCTGACCCTGCTCCACCTCAGAGAGTTTGACAAGAAGAAGATGATTTCAGTCGAGACCGACATCGTGGTGGATCACTACAAGGAGGAGAAATTCGAGGACAGCAAGCCCGGTCTGCTCCTCTCTTGTATCTTCAATGTTAAAGCTGAGCAGTGTGGCGCTTACAGTCCTGACCTCCCGTTTATTTCCTCTCTCCGTCTGCAGCCTCTGAGCGCCTGACGCAGGAGCAGGCCGATGACCTGATATCCTGGATGAAGAACGCTTTGGGCCCCCGAGTCACCAACATAAAGGTAAAGATGACTCAAATGCATTTTCCTGATGAGAAATCTGCTTAGTTGTGAATTGATATCCTGCAATTTTTATTGATTGATTTATTTATTTTCATGTCAGCGTTAATCTTAGTCTCATATTTCATGTAAACTGGCTGGAAAATCGCCTTAAATGTGACTTGTTTCAGACACATTGTGCAATAAATATTTTCCTCCTCTGACCCCCAGCTGACTCCTCGGCTGGACACCCACCCGGCTATGATCACAGTGCTCGAGATGGGTGCTGCACGCCACTTCCTCCGCACCCAGCAGCTGGCTCGCACCGCTGAGGAGAGAGCTCAGATCCTGCAGCCCACCCTGGAGATCAACGCAGGGTAAGAGACAGAGTGTGTATGTGGGGATGGATTTTACTACTTGGAAGTATTTCTTTAAATAATGTGTGTTTGTGTCCAGATCTCACTATCCTGTTTCTGTTTTTTATCACCGCCTGATAGACACGATCTGATCAAGAAGCTGCACGCTCTGAAGGACACAAACTCCGACCTGGCTGGACTTCTACTGGAGCAGGTACTGTGTCCTGTCGTGCTCCTCTTTTTTTCCTCACTGACGGAACTACTGTTGTTGACTTCGAATTTCCAGTTGTCTCCATTCTGACATCTATCAACCACATTTAGATCACTGGCAGTGAGACTCAACGCCTCCTGCACAGATATTTCACTTTAAAAGCATTCCTGGCAACTCAAAAGTCATAATCCCTCCACCTCATTGGTTTTTAATATGACATGACATTAACATGATCTGAATGTCTTGAGTTATCGACAGAGGCTTAACAACACTCAGCAATCTGAAGTGATTGGAATAAATCTGAGAATGAAAACAGAATTTCTGTTAACAAGAGAAACTTGGTGTAGCAGATAAGTAAATTTAACGTGATTGTGTTGTTGTATCGATGAACTCAGTGCTGCGGAAATGCACATTTTGCTGAATTCACCATATAAACTATTACATTAAGTACAGGTGATTGTACGTGGCTCTTATTAACAGTCAGCCTTTATTTGTTTGTGCCGGCTATTATTTTAGAGGCCGGCTTGTGTTCTCATCACTTATGTTAATATATTTTTATTTTTCTGAAGACACCATTTTGGGAAAAGTACAACAAATATCATTATCCAAAATTTTGTACATTAAAAATTTCAGTGACGATAATTGTCTTTATGTGTTGGCAGCATATAATCAACTTTTTGAGTGCAGTTTTATATTATTTCTCTTTTATTGATAATTTTGTTTTAGATCTATGACAACGCCATGATCACGGCAGGCCTGAACGACGATCCTCGACCGATGATTTCCCGCCTCAACGATCTGCTGACTAAAGCTCTGGAGAAGCACTGAGAGCGACTCAGAGACACGAACAGTGCAGACTGACTTGGTTTTGATGAAAGTGGCCTGTAGACTGAAGCTGCAGGGTCAGCAGAGGTGGAGACCTGCAGTTTCTGAAGAGAACGCAAGAGAGCACATAAAGGCCTAAAAAGCTCAGATGGAGTTAAGATGAACCTCTGGAAGCATCATAAAGGTCACATCTGTAATTCATATCAGACTTTTCTGGAATTACAATCTTGTTTTCAAGACCAGGTGAAAATAAACTGACAGGCTCAGTGTTGTCTTCATCTTGAATAATTGGATGCAAACCAGTCACAAACAGCGTAGAGATGAAGCAGGAAAGTTTGTCCAGATTAAACCGTAAAAGTAAAACTGTAATTTCTAGAATCACATCTCAAAATCCTCTTGAAACACCACCCACCATCGGCCTGAATAAATATACACGTAGAATTTGATTCGAATGTGTGCATTAGAGCTTTGAAGTTGTACGAGGCTGATGAAGGTTCAGTTAGAAAATGCAGGACGTCCTCGCGGCTGAATGATGTTAACATTTACCACTTTCTGCTCCAAGGTTTTCAGCTTTTCTTTCCGCATTATTTAATATTTTATGTTCACTTTCTGAAGTTTATAAGCAACTGAATACGTGAAATGTGGGAATATTTCATGTAAAGAAATATTTTTGACTGTCAAATGAAACAAACAATTGCATAATTTCTATGTGGTATATGCTGCAAATGTGAGTTGTCCGCTGTCTGCAGGTTTCATTGGTATTAAAATCTGTGAACTTCATGTCAAATGCATTTAAATGACGGTAAAAGCACTGATGGAGCTGTTGGTGTCCTGTGTGCATTACCAGTAAGGTGGATAAATAATCCGTTCTTCAGACTATTAAAAAGATGCAAATACAAAACTTCTTGAAAATACATTTTTACTGCATTTCAAAGTAACACGACATATCTGTTGTGAGGGAAGTAAAATGAGAGAAACCTCGACTTCACAATGTCGTCGTCCTCCAGTGTGCAGTCTCTCGCAAACTGAATATTAAGAGATTGTAGAGTTCAAGTGAAGTGATTCTCGGTGATCGTCCCAGCGCTGTCCGTCCATATGAATCACATCAGGGCGTTTTGACCCATCACACCTGCTGCCTCTCCTCTGTGAGCCATCCTGCTTCAGGTCTCGCCTCCTGACCATCCGTCAAGATCCACAAATCCCAGAAGAGTGTCAGGATAGTTTATCTATGTTGGCTAGGAAACGCTGGGCCCACCACTCATCCAGGTCAATGGGCACAAAGCCTTAAAAAAAAGGGAAGAACAGAATTAAAATCATTAAGTATTAAAAGAATATTAAAAGTCTGTAGCCATACTGGTCCTACAAATTTCATAATTTACAGAATGGGCATGTGAGGGTGTGATCATTATCACACTAGGAAATTGTATAACTTATGAAATGTGCAGAGAAAACATCGCTATCCTACGTTAGTCATTATTATAGGACACTGAAAATAAAAACCTAAAAGAAAATGAATGAGTGCAATCACTTAAGATAAATATTAAACATGTTTTACTTATTTAAAGAAAGCTTTTTATTTTTTCCTGATCATTTCTTTATTAGCTCACCACAAATAAGAGTTACCACAGCTAGTTCCTACTCTGTTTATTTGTTTATTTAGTTAATATGTAGAAATACAAAGGAGACTTGACTTGATGCTGAGCAAAGTTTAGCCTTTTTGAAATGATTTTATTTGGACAGTTTTGACCGAAGATGATTTGATGGTTATGGTATGTGACCACTGATCGGTGTATTTCCGATCATGAATATTCACTGCCCTCCAGTGGTCACAGGTAGGAACTACAACACAAAACTTAATTTACCACTTAAAAACTCCTTATTCATTTATCATTCAGATCATTAATCATATCAAAATATGAAACTCATCATCTAAAATTAATATCAGTAACACCACAACTGTGCTAATTAATGGCTGTTTTCTGGTGTAAAGAAGTTGTAGCTACTTGTCAGGTAACGCCACATAATACAGATATTTATACTTAAACTGAGTGTTATTAAAATGATGGTGGATATCGGTGAATCAACAGTGTGTATGGCCATCTTGTGGTCACAATGAGGAACTGCTACAATAATTTGTCACTTTAATGTCAATACAGCATAAAAATTCAAAATAAATTACACAAACTGAGCCTCAAACAAATTATAAAATTATCATGGTCATTGTTGTTTAGCAGTCACACTTATATCATTATTATTGTTGTTGTTGTTAATAATGGAATTACTGTACAGAATAACCTTTTTAAATCTATTTGTGACATCCTGGACTTCAGTGTTTGACCAACAGACTGATTGACAAAGATCTTTCCAGCTGGAAGGATCAGAAGCAGGTCCACTAATCCTTGGTTGGCTGGCTGTCATAAACCAATACAGTCTACCGTCCAGGTCACAGTAGTTACAGGCCTGTGAGCTGTTATCAGAAGAGACTATGCAGGTAAAAAGTGAAGTCAGAACATAAAAGGAATATATCCTGTAAACAATGACGGACAGGATTTTATATGAAAATCTTGCTCAGTCTTTATGAGGGGCTCGAAGAGGTTGGTGTGGTTTGAGGAGGAGACGCCATACTCACTGTCCATGTGTGGGCCGGGAGTGGTTTCTTTATAGTGGACTGCTCCCTGGGCCTCCTCTGGCCTCTGGACGGGCCCCTGATCCTGCTGCACCACCTCCTGCCAGGCTGAAAACACAACGGCGCCATCAGTGCATCCACTGCTGACACGCGTAATCTTCTAAATGTAGAGCTAAAACGATTAAGCTGGTCAATGGCAAATGAATCATCAACAACAGTAGTTTGATAATCAACTAATCAATCAAGTAATTTTTCAACCACAAATGAGTTTTGTTGGTTCCAACTTCTGAAATGTGAAACCTTTCAACTTTGCACTGTTGGACAGAAGAAAATATTTGAAATCGTGACTGTTTTTTTAAATAAGCATTAGTTAATTAAAGAATTAGATTAAAGAAGTAGATCAATCTATTATGACTAAAAATAAAGCATTAGATTGTCCATAATTTGTTTTTTATCATTCCTTTGATTAACTGTCAGAGCCTGTACATGAGCTGGGATTTAGCACAGTGCAGGCTCCTGTGCTGTGATATAATAAAAACAATCATAAAGATTAAAGTTAATGAGAACATCACTAATAGGTAATAGTCAAAATGCCCCCTTCTGTCCCAGTTAAAAAGAAAAGTCCTGTCCACGCCTACAGTGTCAAACATATAAAGTCCACAAGGGCAACAGCTTCAAAAGTCTGCCACTCCAGGCACACGTTTGTATCTCAAATAATGCTGCATGTGGACCAATAAAATGCTGCCTGTGTGTGTGTGTGTGTGTGTGTAATGTATGACTGACAGTATCTCGGATAGCTTCCTCCACGTCACGCCTTTCAGAAAACTCAAATAAATCCACTTGTTTATGTCGTGCATTGAGGTAATTAAGAGGGCAGATCAACCCTGAACAGCACTCTTTCTCAACAGGAGGGGGAGTGTGTGTGTCTGTGTGTGTGTGTGTGTGTGTGTGTGTGTGTGTGTGTGTGTGTGTGTGTGTGTAGGGGTGGAAGGGGGGGGTCAGGCCTTCTTTGTGTCCTTGTCTACTCAACGACAAGGTTACTGAAGTTGTTTATGAGCTGCTGTGGCCGAGCTTCAACGCCAGCAACTAACAGGGCACAGAGAAAGCAAGGGAGGCCGCATGAGCCTGTGAATGTTAAAAAGAAGCACCCGCTCCAAAAATGGGTCACCGTGTAAAAGCAGAAGAAGAAGAAGAAGAAGAAGAGTGACAGGGGGAGTCTCTATCGCCTTTTTTCTCAAAGTTTTGCCAACAGGTATTCTTTCTCAGAGCGACTAGTGGGAACATGTAAAAGCCAAAAACGCTGCTTCCTTCAGCACGAGGAGCGCGATGTATGGGCGTGAGAGCATTTCTGTGCTCGGTGCCGATCACAGCTATCAGTGTCAGAGCAGCTGTGTGTGGGTGAGGCCTGCGCGAGAAGGGACGGTGGGGTGGGGGGAGGCTGGTTAGCAGTTTTTAAATACACTCTTGATAGTAACACAATGTCATTCACAAAACAGCTGGCGAGGGACGGGGAGTGTGGACGGGCACGGCGGAGTCCACGCAAAGCGGCGTCTCGTCTTCTCAGATTTCCCAGACTGATCAGTTCACTTCCTCACCCTCGTAGACAAACTTGACGTTTTCCTCGTGCGCCGGCGTGAAGCTCTCCTCCTGCTGGTCGTCCGCATGGGCCGAGCCGGAAGCAGGGTGGTGGTACTTCTTGCCGTTGGGGCGGTTGAAGACGATCTTGGGCGCGGGGAGGCTGAGGGGAGTGAGAGGAAAACAAAAAGAAACACAACACGTCACAGCGGGCGGTCTGATGTTTTACACTCTCATTTGCCAGTCTCAGAAGTCTCTCTCACACCGTGTCACCGCTTCGGGCCTTAACCTGAGCAAGGTTGGCCGCTTGTGTGGGAGTCAAGAGATTGCAACAGCTGAATGAAGGACCATGTGCCACCTCGCCTTCCCACAAGGTCACATAACACACGCGCACACACAGAGACACACATGCAAACACAGGCTTGGCTGCTTTAAAGGCATGAAAACAGCCCAGCAGGCAGACTCAGCCTTGGGGAAGCCACAGTGTGAAGGAGTGTGTTGTAAGTCATTCAGCGCATGGCACACACACACACACACACGCCGGTGAACAAACATCTCAATTCGATGTCGTTCCGCTGCTGTGATTCACTGACACACACTTGAACCAACACATTTCATCAGCAGAGTGAGTTTGATCTCTCCAAAAAAAAAAAAAAAAAAGTGATAATGAATTAAATAGAAAAAAACTTTTGTGATTTCCAAAAAGGACACACATGGACACACAATGTGCTGCTGGGAGGACTGTGGTCTCTGCACACTTACTCAGGAATGCTCCAGGACGTTTGCTTGTGCTTGAAGTCGTTTACTTTGTTGTCAAGCGGCTGAGTGGGCCCTGAAAATAAGAGAGGAAAACAAACAAACAAACAAACAAACAAAAATACTGTCAAGACAAACGCTTGAAAACCAGATGAATGCCCCGCGTGTTTATCAAAGTGTGTCTGAGAGTCTCACCTGTGCGTCTCTGGGTCACCAGTTTGCTGGGACCTTTGGTGATTGTGTACATCATGCGCAGGAAAAGTCACCTGGAAAGTTTGGCACTTTTGGAGAGAGAGAGAGAGAGAGAGAGAGAGAGGAGAGCAGACGCAGGTGGAGCAGGCGCTTCTAAGCTCCTCCAGGATCTGCAGATGGATCTGTACGCGTTGAAAAAGGTCCTCTCCTGAGCTGATCGGGGTGTCATTCGCGGGGTCTCGGCGTGAAGCGGATCCGCGGCGCTGCCATCAGACTGTTGGGTAACCTCTCAGCCGCGCTCCTCTCCGCGTAAAAACCGGCACATCTCCAGCGACCCCTGCTTCCCCCCCCCCTTTTTTTTTTCCTTTTTTCCTTACACCTGTCTTCTCTTCTTCCCCACCTTCCTCAGCCCTCCGAACAGTGAGTCACTTTGGTGCCGCCACAATGTCACATAAGCTGTGAGAGCGGCCGTCATTCATAAGACTCCGTGCGCGCACACCGTCAGCGCGCACCGCCTCCCGACGTCCCCACACGCCTCCGTCTGCGCTTTAAAGAGACAGCGTCCCGGGACTTCACACGTCTGTGACCCGAGGGGGCCTCAGAAGGGCCACTGAGCAGAAACTGGGACCCCCCAAAAAAAAAAAAACGAGAAGAAAATGAGTGATTACACCGTTTGTCTTCCATCATAAGCACATCTCCAGTATAAGGTTAATTACTCAAGAGATTTCCAGGGAATTTATTGATTTATATTTATGCTACTTTTTGATAACAAACTCAAATAAATGATTTATTATAAAGCTGAGTCAGTTGAACTTGTGTAAGGAGCATTTATTCATTATATTTGTCTGCCCCTCTGCGTCGCCCCTATCAGCCCAACTGTCTCTGTGTTTACAGCAAACACAGGTGAGGGTCAGGTTTACAACGCGCCCAGACTTTACTGCACACTGCAGTAACCGCTGTACTATAAACAGAAAGCAATGCAAAACCAAACTCTCTAGTACTTTTAGAAAATTTTATTCATTTAGGATTTTCACTCCAAAGGCATTGTTGACTTAGAGCAGTTTTGCAAACTGGATGTACATTCTGGAGATTTAACTCATTCCATTTTGACTCTGTGATGATATAACTCTTACTGTTCTTCACACTACTGGAAAAGAAAGGAAATAGCAATGTTGATTTTCATTTATCATTTTGGAAAACAAGTTGAAGGTAGCAAGTTGTCAAGCAAGATTGTTTGCTTTTTGCCTACAAGAACTCTTTAAATAGATTTTTAATTTGGGTGGGGAGTTGAAGTTTACATCATACATTACACATGGTGGGCTTCTTAAGGCAGATTCTGATATTCTTTACAGACAGTATCTTTAAATGTGACCGTATTCGGGTAAAACTATTAAGATAAATTCAAATAAAATGAAAGGACTTTGTATTTCTCCCTTTATATCCCTTTAAAAGTGATTATTCCTAGCAGAGTGTTCTTTAAAGCAGTGTTAGACTATTATCTGAGGGAATAAAATTTACAGAAAATATGACTGAAAATATGGAAAAGCACAAGCGTAATGTGAAGAAATTAAAAAAATACAGGTTTTATGGCGTTTGGTTAAACCTTTCTCAGGCGGATTCAGGACCTCAGTGATTCCGGCTGCAGCCATGAGCACAAAAAAGGGCCTTGAACTGCACACGATGAACACCTACACTCAGGTTCAGAGGTGCATTTGCTGCCGCCCAAGTGTTGAATAAGATAATATAATTATTATAACAATTATCATACAATTGAGTCACTCAAAGTTTGAATGTAAGGTGTACTTTTTCAAACAATCAAGTATCATCATCTCAAGCTGTGGGATGTTAACAAGAAATCTTCTAGAGCTCATTACTGAATAAATATCAAGTTTGCAGGCATTGATATGGTGCCAATGTGTAAGGTTACAACTTTATCTGCTGATGTCTCTTTAAAGGTGCATCAATGCCTCTGGAAAGATCAGCACAGAAGGTAGAAAAGATCTTTAAAGTAGCATAATCCTAATCCCTGGACCAGGAGAGCTGGAGGTATTGCTGCTGGTAGTAGGATGAGGACGAGGAAGTATACAGGTGAGTCTTCATGGTGTAATGTGTCTTTTGATTTGAAGGGGGAGTACCTGTATGCCAGCTACAGGTAACGATGTGTTCTTACCTCTACAGTGACTTACTTATGCGTTTCTATAAAGCTCAGGCTCTTTGATTGCCACTACAGAGCTAGTTAGCACCATTTTTTTAGCCTCCTCCCACCTTATAATTTACTTCATCCACATATTACAATATATCATATGTTTGAAAGGACAAGAAATGTAGTAATAATGGTAATAATATCTTCATTTGTCTAACTCTCATTCTTTAAGAAGATGGAAAATGTTACCTTTAACAAGTTGGAAACGTTTGAAATTTTAATAATCATCCCTGTGTGTATATATATATATATATATATATATATATATATATATATATATATATATATATATATGTATGTATGTATATATACGTGTTTGTGTTTGTGTGTGTGGTCATTCAGTAATGAGAATCACAGTCTTCCAGCAGACTGTCAGTGATGTAGCCAATCTTCAGCAGGTTTTGGTAGAAGTCTTTCTCCACAGCGGTGTTAATGGTCCAGCCCACCACCTCCACACCTCGCTCCGCCCAGTACTGAACGTAGTCCCTGAGTGGAAGGAGGAGGAAAATGAAATGTGGCTCAGTGAATAAAGAACAGCACCAACAGGAAACGATGAATGTTACACAATAGTGAAGCAGTGTGTACTTACGAGCAGGAACGAGCATTTTACTGAATTCACATCCTGCTTTAATTTCACTTATTGCATCAGAATCTTTTCAGATCCCTGACTGAATCTCATTGATTTAACTTTTCAGCATTTGCAAGTAACTAAAGGGTTTTGTGGCCATGCATCGTAATGATAAAACAAATCTAATTTCACCTACAGTGAGATGAAGTCTTTCTGCACCAGGATGGCAGAGACCCCACAGAGTTTCCACAGTATGTGGTGGTGAGCCCAGTCCAGCAAGACGTCCAGAACCCCTGTCCACATCTGACCCCAGGTCGACAGGGACCGAGGGGTGCCATCGTCAAAGCGGCTCAGTCTCCAGGGCCGGTGGGTGAGAGCCGTGACCACGTTGGGGTCAGTCTGGCGCATCTGCGGAGCGGAAGAGGTCAGAGGTCGAAAGAAAGCTGTCAAAAGTGGAAGGACGGTTCTGGCTCTTCAGTCAGCAACATGACCAAACAGTCTTGAAAAATCACCCTCAAGATGACAGTTTTGTGCCTCATTTAGAGGTAACAAATAAATAATTGAATAAGTAAACAAGGAAGTAAGTATGCAAGTGAATAAGTTACGGAAAAGAATGAGATTGTATCAGACAAACATTGGCCATATTTTTTGTTACCTTGTAGATGACTTTGGGTTCAAAGGAGGTGACAATGCTGGAGTTGTAAAGGACAGGGAACTTCTTGTATATCTCATGAAGCACTGGCGCAGCCTGGAAAAGAGGAAAAATGACTCAATTTAAACAGGAAAAATGAAAAACAGAACACTATTTAACCATCTGATAATAAACTGGCTTATCTGTAAGCATATATGCATGTATCCATATATTATTTATATAAGTCTATTCACTCATCAGGATAGGTCAGTATACCTTATCAGGTTGACCTTTGACATTAAAGAAGATTGTCAGCTGGTGTCTGATGCACTCCTCCACTGCCTCCTGCAGAGTTGGGACCTTCTCCCCGCTGAACTTGTCCCTGGAGACAAACAAAACCGCAGCAGGTTTCTAAGGTAAAATTGAGGAAACCTTCCTGATGCATCACATACTCAACTAAGTCATCTGTTTTTCTCCCTAAGCATTTAAAATCCTTAAAAAAAAAAAAAAAAAAAAGTAACAGAAATGCTTCCCCAAACTGTTTTGATGAATAATAATGAATAAGGTGGAAGAAATACTCAGATCTTTTACTTAAGTGGAAGTAGCAACACCACAGTGTAGAAATACTCTGTTACTTAAAAAGTACATAAACATTAGCAACAAGTTTAAATTAAAGCAGCGAAAATAAAAGTACTAATTTTGCAGGATGGACTGTGGATTGGCCAAGAATGGATTATAATTACTGACAAATTAATCTGCTCATACTCTATTGTTGCAGCTGGAAAAGGGTGCAGGCTAAAATGAGTTTTTGATGGGGAGCATACTTCAGCCTGTGACGAACTCCAGCGTCTAGTCTCTTAAGCTGGACGAACTTCAGGTTGCTGACAGGTCCAGAGCCGTTGGTGGTGCGGTCCACAGTCTCGTCGTGCATCAGTACGGGCACGTCATCGGCCGTGAAACTCAGGTCTAGCTCCACGCCGGTCGCCCCGTTCCTACTGGCCTAAAGCAGGAGATTAGAAAAAGTGGAAACTTATTGACATGGAGAAAAAAGGTTTTTTGGTTTGGAGGTTTTGAACAACAGAAGAAAAAGGAGCCCACATAAGTAAGAAAGTGTGACAATGAGTCACTGCTATTATTTAACAGAGACGATATATTCTCGCTCTCTGTGGGCAGTGTGAATGTTCTCTAATGCTGCAGACAAATACAAAGTACAGTAGATGTGATCTGAAGACTAAACTGACCACACATTCATGTAGAGACAATCAGAAAATGAAGACGGGACATGTTGACTTATAACTGTTTTTAGGACACAAAGTGAAGTTAATAGATTTCACATTCAAAGCATAGCTGTTCCACCTTTAGACAAAGACGACAACAGAATACTTAACTCCAGCCTCATAACACCTCAGTGCTAAATGTCTGTGTCTTTCTAACCCTTGCTTTTCAGAGTAAATGATTGGAAGAATATTTCTTATGAACTTGTTTGACTGGCAGTCATTGGTTGAGGATCAGTGTTGGCATATCATAGGAGCAATGACTAGTAAAAAGCAGGACGCAGTGCCCTGTTAGATTAGACAGACACTGAATGAAAACACATTACGAAAGATAACACAAATAAAGCATGCCTATATATTTAAGATAATGAAAAAATATGTAAACAAAATACACATTGGATGAAGCAGGGCTTTCAGTAGTGGTAAATACATGAACTCAAATACTTTACTTAAGTACAATTCTGACACTTAATTTACATTTCAATTTAATACAACTTCATGCTTCTACTGCATTACATTTCAGAGGAAAATATCGTACATTTTGCTCTACTACATTCATCTGACACTTACAGTTGCTGGTTTGACATTAAAAACATATGATGTGCTTATATGGTATAATACAGTAGTATACTATACTACTAATATACCTAGTGGTATACAAAATAGCTAAGATTGGCTCCGCATTGAGAATCTACAACATTAAAATGCACTTACAGGTATTTGTTTGTGATAAAAACAGAATAATCTAATTTTCCACAGTAATATGAGACTGTAAAAATAGCAGTACTGCATAATGATTACTTTTGCTGTACTATTTTTGATTATTTATTTACATTTTGCTGATGGCACTTCTATACTGTTACTTAAGTACCTGAATTTAGAACTTTTAACTTGTAATGGAGTATTTTTAGACAATTTTAGTTAAAGTTTTACTCAAATAAAACTAAAATATGAGTACTTCTTCCATCACTGAGGGCCTCTGAGCTTAATAACTGCATTTCCACCAAAAGTGGAAAGTGAAAAAGTGACTGTGTGACCATGTTACTCAAAATATAATCATTTATCCAAAGTGACATGACCATGGACCATGAATCTTCCAGATGATAGTTTTCTCCAGTGACATGTGTTAAGACATGCAGAGGAGAAAAGCGTGTGTGATTCAATGTTTGCGTCTTATATCCTCTTTTACATTACATTCAATAGCTACCTGCAAGGGGAGGTTAAATACTGTATAAAAACTGTGTTGTGTGAATAAGAATAACTCATCCAGAGGAGAAGGAACAGGCCAGGTAAGAGGTTTTGGTGTAAGCGGTGCAACGACAACTGCAAGTGACCTCTTCATAAGACAGTACGAGCACAGCTGACTCAGCACCTTTAGTGTGCACAAAAAAAGCCCCCCAGAAATAGTGGGAGAATAAATACAAGTCAATGAGTGCTTGTGGACTTCATCATGAACACATCAATTTATAAACTGTTCATGATCAAGACCGCACCAGATTTCAGGGCCAAGGTGCCACCTATCTGCAGAGGCTGACCATTCAGAGCAGTGGATGTGGTCTTCTGCTCACACTGCAAAATCAGTAAGTCACGACATGCACAGCCAAAGCTATTAATATAATTATTATGACACACGAAATGACCCCAATGTTCCTCTGGAGCCCCTTTTGCACCTGTAGTGCTCCAAATTCCCACAGAAACTAAACATATCATGTATGTGGGTGTTAAAGAACGATGGCCTATGACTTTATCTCTTTGTTCCACACACATCTGCATATTTTCATCCATGTATCACATGTGGTCACCTCTCTGATCGCTGCCACGGTGTTCTCCGGAGCGTCGTAGCTCCCCCCGCGGTGCGCCACCACCGCGACGCCGCCCGAGGGGGCCGCGGGCCGGAGGACGCGGCCGGCCTGCTCCGCCGGCACCGGGGGGAACCGGAACATCACCATGAAGACGTAGAGGAAGGCGGTGAGGAGGGAGGCCCCCGTGACGCTCCTGGTGCCCAGCGCCACCAGCAGAAACACCGCCGAGAAATACACCACCTCGTCCCCGATCTGCAGCATGACGAGCGGGCCGGGGGGGGAAACGTGTGAGACGATCGGGCCGGAGGATGGAGGAGACGCCGCTCACAGAGATGCCATGGACGGACGGAGGTCTGCTGCCTGCAGGCTACATGGTGGAGGGTCACACACACACATGACCGAGAGGCAGTGTGGCTTCGTGATGGTGCAGAGGATGGATGGGAGGAAGGAGGAGAGGGAGAGGAGCTGCTATCGTCAATGTCAATTGTGGAAAAAAAAAAAAAGATATTTAGAAACATCCCGTCAGAACATAAAAAAAATCTTATAATTTGTGTTTAATTTATATTTATAGCCATGCTTTAGGAAAAAGGTGTGTAAATATGTTTATTTTTTTTCCCATTAACATTCTTATGCACATTCAAAGATGGTTTCATATTTAAAACATTTAGATTTTAATGTGGTTTGTATTTACACATCTGAGCAGTTAAATCTTTTTAAAAACAAACAAACAAAAAAAGCACTTTTATTTTAAATCACATGACCCAGCCTCTCTCAGACTCAGCACCCTCTGGAGGAGAGTCTGGGTGCAGGAATGCACAAAGAAATGATAAGTGAACAAACATTTAAAACACGACTACGGATCAAATCAACAAATCACAACAAGTCAATTTGTTTTCACGAACCAAACAAATACAATAAAAAGAGAACACATGCAGAAAAACACATTTGAACAACTGGTATAGGAGACATTCTGCATTAAAAGGCACGTTGAACAATCTGCTCAAAGGCTCAAAACTCAAACTGAATTTAAGGCAATTAGGTACAGAGTCCTTAAAAATGCTCAGTCATATTATTATTAGTCCCTTGTACGATTTGAGCTGAGAGAGTTCTTTGAATTGAGGCCCAGACTTCTCATCACTCAGGACACTGCTGTTGTCTCTGTGGGCACTGAGCTGATGTGCTGCAGCAGTCGCTCGCAGTAAAGAGGACTCCGGTGTTTGTCCTTCACGGCCTCCGCCTCCCTCTTCAGAAGTGCCGGGTGTACCGAGCTGCCTTTCTTCAGGATCTCTGGACACAAATGGATACAACCCCCAAAGACACAAAACAGGCAGGAGTCAGCACTCAGGGTACGAACAGAAAAAGCAGAAATACACACTCTGCACCAACATCCTCCTATTTCTACATGTCGGGTTTTGTACAGAGTAAAGACACTATAAATAACCTTTTAATTAGTGAGGTTTGGAGTTGCTGGCTGTTGGGTTTGCTGGCATTAGCTGCACATTTACCAGATAAATATTAAAGTGGCGTTGATCATCTGACTTTCTATAGGAAAGTCCAAAAGCTCATTTCCTAACCATTCCTTTCAGTGTAATCCTTCAGTGGAGACTTAAAACCTACTTAAGTCTCTGTTAAGGCTCTGATTGCCTTTTCTACTCTTCTTGCCTGCTGGCTTTGGCAATAAGTCAGACTAATTCTCTGTGAAAAATGTAGAGGATGTTTCTATACCATTCAAGTGCTCAGTAAAATGAGTTCTTTCAAATTCAGGCACCCACATTCAGTATGGATCTTGAAACAAGTTTTAAGTTTTTAACCAAGGGTGCAGGTAGATAGATACTCTAGTCTAGTATATTTTCTGTAAGAGAGTCAAAAACAGTCCCGACACCAGCAGATGGCAGCGACGAACTACACTACATCCACTCTGCAAACCAACTACTGTGTGTGCAGTTGCCTTTTACTTACACTGGGAGGGGATGATCATCTTCATTTAAAATCTTTTTTCTCCCATAGTTCCCACACCTGCTGACTTTTAGAGGAATATTGAATTACGTGAATGGCTGTCAATGGGTAAATGCTTCGGAAACCACAATGCGAAAGTGCTGTTCCAGTGGTGACATGCCATCACTTTGGATGAGTTCGCTGAAGTAAACTTCATCATCTGATACCCGCCTTTGTTCTTCAAGGAGATTGAGGGGATTTTTTAGCTTTTGTGTACACTGTGCTCAGCTGGGATGGAGGTGGGGTGGTGGGAGAACAATGATGACTTGTGAGAAGTGCGATATACCCGTGCCAACAGCCTGTGTGATTGGGCAGGTAGCTGCCAGAACGGCGGGATTATCACGGTGGAGAGAGAGGAAGGGATGAGAGAGAGAGGGAGAGAGAGAAAGTTGGGGGCGCGCTGTCCGTCATGCTGTCAGGACATGCCGTAGACATCAAGCCACTTCACAGATATGCGTTTGAAATCCAAGAAGCATAAGAATGGGATCAACTATTAAAAGGAACAAAGGGAGATAGAGAAGAAACAGAAAGCTTCAAACAGAGCCCTGCACGAGAGGGAGGAATGCTTCCACATTTGTGGCACAGGCGGTTACGGGTGCTGTCAGATACAGACGATCACTCAACGTGATGTGAGGTCATCTCATTTCACAAAGAGACTCTGAGCCGTCTGTGAATCCACTGTACTTCACGGGGATCACAGAATGAAGAATGGCTCATATTTGTGTCTTCGCACCGTATGAACCAGAAACGCTTCTGTCATCAGTGAGGAACATTTCAGACTTGCTATTGATGAAGAACTATCACTTCTTTCCACTAAACCCTTGACATCGTAAATGTAGACCAGTAGTTCTTTTGGTACTTATGGATGAGGCTGAAAATATTATATATTTTTTTAATTGTCAATAAATCCCATGCAAAGAACAAAAAACCAACAAAAAAACGAAGCATCTCTCAACACTCCCCACCTTCCTTTGCCTGTTAGTGGCTCTCAGGCCCAAATCCATTAATTCCTCCTATGAAATACATCATTAAAAATCAGTTACAACATATACTGTTTCATTTATTTTTTTTTAAAAAGATGAATCATTTTCAAACAACTAGACACTGTCATTTTTTAATCAAATGTTACCCAAAGGAATAAATAGTGCATTTGAGTATTTACAGGATAATATGTGTAAGGTCTGACTATAGAGCTCATGTTCATCATAATGAAGGAACATGTCACCCAGAGGCTCATTAATGATGGTGATGGGGCCCTTAAGCACAGATGTATTAAAATACATCAGGCTTTGGCTAACAGACAATGGGATTAAAGGGATTTGTTGGCAATTAGAAAAATATAAAGTATCACCAGACTTATCCATCGACTAGTATGGTGTTTTGGTGTGCAACTAATTTCCAGAGGGCTAGCTGAAGTTAAGTCACTGTTGCATATCCAGTATAGGTTGAGGCAACAGAGAACTTCTTTAAAACATTATCCCCTTCATGTTTAAACTGGAACTTACAGAATTACAGTGTAGTTTTTCAAAGGGAATCATTAAAATACACATACAACACACAAAATGACAAAAAACGCCCCCAGGAAAATGCTTATTGTCGTTGGAGGGCTTTCAAAAGCTTTCTTGCAGGGCTAGAATTCATGGTATTCATTCCTGCATCTGGTGAGTGTGTGAACGCCTTCTCCTGTTGTTTCCCCCCCTCCCCTCTTTCCCTCTACGTCTGGTCATATGAAGATGAGAGATCCTGCAGCGAGGCCTCTCGTCACTGGCTAAGGCATCGGCGCTCACCTGCGCCCTGTCAGAAGTAATGACAGCTAACATCCATGAGAGTGGGAGAGAGTGAAAGTGCAGCTGAGGAGCCGAGCCTCGGTCACACACACAAACTTCAGGACTTTTCCACGGCTGTGGCAATAAAACACAGCCATGTAGCTATGGGTCGTCACAGGAAACACTGGGTATGAGAAGAGGAAGTTAGACAGACAGATAAAAGACGGAGAGATTAAGCGGGAGGGGAGAGGGGTGCCCATGTGGTTGTCATTAGGGCGCACAGGCAGGGGCCACACGAACAGCCCATTCTACCCCAGGTACACTGCCAGGTATGCAGATATTAGAGCTCACATATCAACCTGTGAAGCGTTTCTCTCAGGTGGGTGCTTATCCATATCTGGATCTTGTGTTTCACTCTTGAGGGCCGCCTCCAGCCCAGCTACAATGGACTTACTTTGGCAGGGGGAATTGCTCGAGCTGCTCTTGGTGATGAATTGTGCGGAAAAGATGGATAACAGAGAGCTTTCTGAAATAAAGGACGGGTAGGGGGAATCTGCTGGCAGTGGGCCAGGAAATAATGTGTTTGATAGAGGATACCTCTGATTTTTCTCATTCCTCTGTGAGTGTCTCGGACACAGCAGGATGGTCTGCAGATCATCACAGCTCAACTCTGCTTTACTATCTGTGTCGGCTGTATACGTTGATCAGATAATCAAGGTCATCAGGTCCGTATCACATGATCATTTCAAGTCAAGCATATACACATGAGTTTCATGTTATGTATCCCACATTGTTATCTGCTAACAACACATTAAAGCCAAGTTAGAGAAAACAAATTTCTAGGATCCAGGAGACAAAGCACCATCACGACATGTGCATCTCCTTCTGTTAAGCTCTCACCACCAACTAGCTATCAACACTCAATCCTCATCCCTGAGGCGGCGGGCGCAAACACCGCGCCCAGTCTCACCGAGCACTTGGTCTTGCACTGAATTGTCGGGGTCGTCCAGGTGCAGGAGGAGCTGCTGAAAGAGGAACTGCAGATGAGGAGCGCAGAGCTCAGGGTTGTAGTCTTTGGTCAAGCTGGACAGCCACAGCCCGAGGGCCTGAAGGGAGACGCTGCGCACGTCCTCGCTGCTGTCATCTAGACGCTTCAGCAGCTCTGTGGAGAGAAAACACCCACACGCAAAACATGATTGCAGGATTTAAAGGCAAAAATTTCTCTGTGAAAATTAAAATGAATTTACCGCACCTTTTGCATCTGACAACATTTACTTTCACTGAGAGAAGACATTTCAAATTAAGCAAATGTTTCCCCAAGTAGCCAGTGTGAAACTATTCTTTGAAACAGATACATAAACTGTAACAAAATGTAGTGTATTAACTTGCAAGTGTCATTTACCAGGATAGATCTTGTTGAGAGCCTCAGGGTGCAGTCTGGTTCCAATGACTCTGAGTATGTTGGATAGAGATCGACAAGCCAACAGTCTGCCCATCTGAGAGTCTTCATCCAGAGCCGACAACACCAGGGGAATCAGCTTCTCCTCCAAACACAGCAGCTGCACACAGGAGATCAACGTTCATAACTCAGAACATATTTTTAATACAATTTAAAGTCAGTGAAGCGGGCACTTATCTGTAGTTGACCAAACTTTAAAACAGTAATTTTGTGTAGTAAAGTTTCCCATTTTTCTCATTTAGTTTTTCACAGTGGTAAAGAATGTACTTCAGTGTTATAAACTTTCCTGTGACTGCTTTGAGGTTGCATAGTCAGGACTTACTTTAATTTTCCCATCTAAAATGTGTGCTATCAATTCACTTCCATACGCCAGTTATCAACAAGGAGAAATAGGAAAGACAAGGATGCTTAGTGAAAGTGACAACACATCCCCAGGAACAGTTTCCACACTTTTCTTCAATCATGTGTTTTTTTTTTGTTTCCAACTGAAGTGAAATATCACCTGAAGCGAAATATCACCTGAAGCATGACAGATTCATATCAGGTCTGGATCAGTTTGTACAGACATGCGGGCTTGGAGCCCAGCGTCAGATATCCATTGAAGACCGATGTTTTCATCACACCAACAGATGAGAAACAGAGGAAATGGACAAACAAGGTGAGGCTGAGCGCACCGAGCCACAGGCCAAGAGGTGATGGCTAAAACCTCTGTCACGCCGTCTGTTTGCTATCGAAACCGCGCGGGAGAAACAGTAAAACAAAGAGAAGAAAAAAAAAAAAGGAGCGAGGGTACAGGGAGGGAAGGAGACAGAAAGAGGAGGAAAATTTGGCAGAGAAGTGATCCGGCATTACATCAGTGACAATCTGGGGGTGCCAAGTGTAACCGGAGCTGCTAATTGTTTTCACAGGGAGTAGAGAGGAAACAGTGTCCATTAAATGAAAGGCTGTTTGATTTGCCTGTGGAAATACACACATAACCTTCTGTTGTTACACCCGTCAGGACACGTTGTTTATTTCATCTCAACTGTAACCCACTTTTGAACCTGAACTCAGAGAGCAACGCGGTCCTATTTAGTCACCATTTCCGCGGGTTTTCTATTTTTGTGAGGACGTTTGGGTGCCATTAGATAGTAAAAACTCGATCACGCACCTACACCCACACACTCACGCCCACGCTCACTTTTTCCCCCAGCTGTTTGGTTTGCCTTGTAGTTAAAGACGTGTGAATGGGAGAGGTGTGTGAGCCGGTTTCAGCTGGTCACTTTGCACGCGCGAGGGCGAACACAGCCAGATGTGCGTGTGTGAGCGCACAGTGTGTGAGTGGAACTGGGCACATGCTCTGACAGGCAGGTGCAAGGGCATGTCCCGGTGATGGTTCCTACCTATAACAAGGCTCCCAGAACAGTGGAAGCATTGTTCCTCGGGGACAAAGGTATGTGAACCCGCTTGCCCCCGCGTACACCTGCTACCTGACTCGGCCAACTCTTTCAGCCAAGGGGAGAGAGATGGCGGATGATATATTTTCCTAAATGGCCAAGTGGGATTGTCTATTTTGATGTGAAATGGACAAAACAGAGAATCTGAAGTAAATGTCAACTCCTGATGGATTAAAAGAATCCACTACCACATCGTTTCCTTTACAGCTGAGTCAATAAAAAGTGTTTCTGCAGATTGGAGATCAGGGGTAAGTACTACTGGAGAACCTTCATATCCGGTGTGCGCTTCCAGTGCATATTGGTCCCTTTGCAAAAGTGGAAATAGATGTAACCACTGTGTGTCGCATGTTACTTTGTGCAGGGAGATGGATTTGCAGATGTGCGCGTACCTGTCCAGGTGCGATGGCCCCCCCGTGCAGCAGGGCCAGCAGACAGCTGAGGACTGAGGTGCGGACGGCAGCCGCGGTGCGGCCTGCGTGCCACACCAGGTTCGGAAGCAAGACATGACACAGGAACTTCTCTGACTCATCGCAGAAACGCCTGGAAAAATATGGAGACAGAACACGAGTGTCATGAAGGAGGCCACTGGCATTTACATACAACGTCAAGCAGGCTATAGCACCCACTCTGAGGAAAAATGAATGATGACCGCTGTTGGGAATGCAACTGCAACACAATAGCTACGATGCAGTCATTTTCCCACACTTATTCTAGGGCGGAAGGGAGGGTTCAGTGAAGGAGAAACAGAAGGCGTGGAGTACAACATCTGGGCGTCCTGCTTTCCCTTCTCCCTCTTTTCCACGCTGGCTTAGGCCCTCTGACATCCTCTCGCACACTACTAAAGTCTGCACTGCCCTTTTGCTCTAAACCAAGTCTACCAGCTCTGATAGCTGCCTGTTGCCTCTAGCGGTTCGGCTGGTGACACAACAAACTTGTGTGCTGTTATGTTTCAGTGTCAGTAGGGGGAGACTGTGCACTGTTCACGCAGCCTTGAATTGTGCTGCGTTAGCTCAGCGTCTTCACCTTGACAGGTGTTGAAAGCTCATCATTAATTATGCCAGGGGATGGAAAGACATATTTCCACATTATGTGGTGTCCATAGGAAAGGGGAGTAGGACTTAACCTTTTACTTGCATGTTTGTGTGCGCACAAACACACACACAAATTGCCAGGGAATGTTGCCTGTACATCTTATGGGTCTTATACAGTGGAGCACATAAAGTTTGTGCTTCCTTAATCGTCACAAAGCAAGTGCAGAGAGGGGGGGGGGGGTTGTTGTTCAAATAGCTGATTCACACAAAATTATGACACAGAATTTGGTGTATCTGGTGAATTACCAAAATATTATTGTAATAATGATTTTACTGATTGTCCATCACTTCATCAAGTCTTATTATCTTATTTTCCTAAAACTGAAGAATGTTACTGAATATAGTGTCATTTTTCCAGATTCTACTATTTTTCTGACAGGAGGGAAACCACATTTCAAATAAGAGGAAGATGTCTTTTATGTCTTGAAGGCTGAAATTAAGACTAAAGACAGATGTTGCAGAAGTTGCAGTTCAAACATGCATGAAAACACTTACATCTCCCTTGTAAGTGGCACATTATTTTGGCCTGCCACTTCCATCCAAAAAAGCATGAACTTTCATTTCTCACACATCACCTTCTACTTAAATTTCATATGCAGCTTTTTAATCACAGCATACAAATCCACATGAAATAAAGACATTATGTATGAGTGTGTTTTTGAGGATGAAAGGCACTTTGTACACAAACTTACTTTCCCTCTCAGCTTGTTCTATAGCGGAGCTGTCATTATGTCATTTTGGTTGCAGAACAAAGAAAAGAGGTTTTCTCTATGACTATCATTGTCCTCTTGATGACATATAGTGCACACGTGTGTGTGTGTGTGGGCTTCAATCTGCTGAGCAAAGATCAGGCCATAAATCATGAATAGCGAGAAGTATGAATGGAAATATTATGGCAGACCACACAGCCCCACATACTGTAAGTTAAGCATTTGTTTGGAACCTTTTGAAGTTGTAACATGATTTCTGTCTCCTGATGGTCCTGTGATTACTGGAGATACAGCTGAGGAATGAGAAGAGCAGTTAGCAGCGCAGGTGGCCACACTGGGAGTGGCGAAGAGACAGAGGCTTCTTTTGTCTAATATGCACATTTATGGATAAAATAATCTGATGAAAGCTGAAAGCAAAGTTCCAATTTCCACGTTTCTGGCAAAGATGGCAGAATGTTTTGGCTTAAGAACACTTCCTGCTGTTTATGCAACATTTTTCACTGACATAGGATATTACTTCATGTTGTATTCTTCACACTTTCAACACCTCAGTACACAAAACTTATCAGTCTATCCCACATATTAACCAATGGAAACACCTACCAACTCTAATGGAAGATTTTGGCTGCTGGAGGAGGGTTAGTTACATGCTGCACAGATGTCTCCATGGCAACCCCATGGACGAGGTTTGTCTTTGTGATTGACAGCAGCAGCTGCTGTGATCGCTGGGACCCGGATAGGGCCTCAGGCTTAATGCATTCCCTCAGATTAGAGCTCTGAGCCCAGGCTGAAGGCTGCACAGCTGAGGGCTCAGAGGGGACCCTGGTGGATCGAGGGAGGGGGCACAGAGAGGAAGAACCCACAAATGGGAGCTCCTCTCTGGGTGTCAGACATCCCGCCTATCCTTCCTGATTCATCAGTCAATAACCATCCAAAGGTGTTACTGAGCCACTGAGAAGTGATTCAGACACCATGTGTCTTCTTCAGACATGCTGGGAACTGATTGACTAATTTGACTTACATTCACTGATACTCCCAAAGGGACTATGTTAATTCAACTGGGATACTGGTGAGCTTGGAATGGTCTTATCATTTCTGAAGCATGATAAACGGTATCACACATAGAATACAGCCCTGTCATATGAACCTACCTGAATCAACCTCAAGCACTAAAGAAGCCGAAGGGGTTATAATAACCTCATGGAAATACATAATTGTGTTTTATAATCATGGTGCCTTGTGGGGTGTGTCACTTATTTGCAGATTAATGTGAGGCAAAGTCTAAGAATATGAGCTGTACTAATGAAGATGATGACTTGGAGGCCTATACAAACCAAAACAACTACCTAAAGCTCAATATAAAATCATGCAGTGATGAAATGATGGATAATCAACCTGCAATTTAGCTGTTGTGTGTGTCTCTGTTCGGTCTAAAACATACAATAACTTCAATTTACCATAAGATATAGTGTGTGTGTGTGTGTTGGGGTGTAAATGTGTGTACACTATGCGAGTGTGAGGCCCCTCTCACCCCTGGGAATCCAGTGTATTGGTTGCATCCAGTAACAACTTAGCCAGCATGGTGAAGATGGACATTCTCATCTCTGGGTCTTTGTCTGGTTGGAGGCAGTGGTGAAGCAGAGGCATCAGCTGATTCACAAACTCCCCGATCACTGGACCTATAGCACACACAAACACACGGGACTTTTTTAAAGATTTATTTGGGGCATTTTGTGCCTTTGTTGGACAGTTTACTGCAAATATGGAGAGAAAAGGGGGGAGCTACGTGTGTCTTAACCACGAGGCCACCGGATGCCCACCTCAGCAGTGCCTAAACCTGGATTCTTTGTTTGAAGTGTGCCACATTGTTGGGTCAACAGTCAAATGACTTAAATTCATTCTGTAACCATTCATTTTCAGTCTAACCACTGAGTCCTAAACCTATCCTTGAAAACTCTAGTGTTCCCTTTTCAGAGAGAAGAGAAGACACTTTCATTCATGTATTTTCTTATTTCCTCTCTTTGTCTTCTTAGTCAGGACCGACTGTCAATTGGTAAACAAGAAATGGCCTGGACAGACTTAACAGATTTTATTATATTTAGCACTGACCAGAGGGCCTGGGTTATTGAGGCCTCAGTGGATTGGTGAGACGGTGACACAGAGCTCCGAGGAAATGACACATTAAAAAAGGTCTTTGTGTGACAGAGCTTTTCTATACAAGTGTCTATTACAGGAAAAATGAGAAACTCACAGTGCAAGTATTCCCAGTTACACTTAGCCACATACACACACACCCACACTAACAGTCTGACTACATGTTTACAGAGCTATATATAGTAATCTGTGTGTGCGTGTAATGAGTGATAAGTGTCCATGCCGTGTTTGGCCTCTGAGTTGTACAGACATGAGAGGAGACAGAGGAAATCCTGAGACTGCCCGAGGGTGGCGGCCAGCGTCATAAAGAGATATGGGAAAACAGAGACAGTGAGAGAGGGAGAGAGAGAAAAACCTATTTCATGCAGCCGGAATGTGTGAATCAAAGGGTGTGTCACTTAACCAGAGGTGTCTGCAGGTCGCCACACACCGTCTACAGATAAAAGAGGGCAGCGATAGGAAATTCCAGTGCACCGAGAGAGACACTTTCATGCCAGCTGAAGAACAAAAGACTGAGGAGGATATGAGAGGGCAATAATTATTCCTGTCTTCAAAAAACACAGATGGAGTGTGTGAAGAGCTGATGAGCAAGCGAAATGACCAATTCTCAGTTGTCAAATAAACTACCGTCAATTGTTGAGTGGAGGGCCGATTTCCCTGAATCATGTGCACTTTAAACACAGCAGCCTGTAATAAAGTCCTTGGGTCCTGTTAATATACCAAAGATCACATCTGTAAGAATGAAATCTGGGCAAGCTCAGAGTTGCAGTCAGCACGGGCAGAGAAGACCTACACACACACACAGAGCTTCAAAGTGGCCTTAATCCAGGGGAAGGTCAAGAGCAGGCGGCTGTGGTGCTGTTTGATGTAGTGACCTGTGTGGAGATCACTAGGTGGACTAAGAATGGACCGGTCAGTTAGACGTGGGAGTGTGTGCGAGAGTCTGCGTGTGTGTGTGTGTGTGCTTGTGGATTAGAGGGCTACCCAGCTGTCTGGTCAATTAGAAAGAGAGGTGAGGGATGGAGGAAGAGTCGGAGATGAAAGTGTGGCACGCAGAGGTGCTGATGATGGAGGATTATATGGTATAGAGGGAGGTAAAGTGAGGTCTCAGCACCAAAGACAGGGTCACAGCTTTTTAACCCACCACAACACACACACACACACACAAGCTTGGTCTAACCCCAGTAGACAAGTATGAGACACACTGGCTGACTGACAAACAGACGGAGAGACGGGATTTACAAAAGTCAGTAAACCGACTGGTGCTAATGACAGCCCTGTCTTTTTCTGTGTGGGTGTGTTTGACCATGAGCCTTTCTGCTTGGGTAACAGAAAATAATCGAAAAATTCTTCCACTGCGTTTCTTAGCAAGGCTCGCTGATGGGCATCCATCTTGGACAACAACAATGGAACAGCATGCATCTACTGGGGCATCAAGCGGTAAATTATACAGATTTTAACATAACTTTGCTTCATTTGACAGGCCTAAAATTTATCAAGTGGCGTTGACAATTGCTCCGACCACCACTGACACACGCATGTCTGACTTTTGATGCCTTCGTAGCTCTCATGGGCAGTGTGGGACTCTGTGAAAACATGGATGAAGGGGATGCTTTTTTTACGCGTGCGGGTACAGAACCACTACAAACATTTACAATAAAGTGTTTGGATCCTTTGTACAAGAGAATCTGTGCGGCTGCTTTGATAGCTGCTGGTTGTGATGTTCTGCCTCGATGATGGATCACGTGTGAACAGAGCAAACAGCTTGACGGATAAAATACGACGTAAAGTGTGTCTTAGCAAGTTGAGGAAAGAATGGCTTCAAAAACCACACCACAAGGTAATGTTTAATAAAACCTGATACAGATTATCGTCTCACCGACTTACTGGGGACTGAACTCGACCCAAAGGTCCTGTTCAGCCTGATGACTGATGCAGTGATTTTCTCATCATTAACAACTCATTTGACAAGCCAATCTCTCAAAAGCTCACTGTATTTTTTTTTTTACCATTACTATGTCTCTATACGTGCAAACTTCAGCACCTGCTGTGTAATTTGGCAATGTCTTGTGCACATTCAGGCTTCACTTCTCACCTGATTGTATGACTATGATATGCAGTTGGAGTCTCTGTGGGGAGTAACTGGACCAGGTGTTGACAGAGGCAGACAGCCAGTCCAGCAGCTGGGCCATATGTTGTCTATAGAGCTCCATCACTGAGTCCAGACCCTGCACCTTACACAAGGACTGTGTACTCTCCAAGGCCTGAAGGAGGAACAAAGGTGGAACAAAAGTATGTCAACACATTTTAAACTTGCAATCGTCACATGAAAAGGATTTAATGAAAAACAAAAAAACAAGACAAAGGCTAAATTAAGAGTTGAGAAAAAGAAAGTGATGACAAAAAGTGATAACAGAGCAGAGGCTAATGTGTTCACGTTCATCAATTACAGCTGTTTTCTCATAATTTCAGGAATTCTTCAGGTCACGCTCACTTAGGAGGCACAAAACTATCATGTGCAACCATGGGAAGAACAACACTGCAGTCATGACAAGGTCTTACACATAAAACCACTTAGAAACAAAACCCCCGACAGATACACAGGATGTCACAAAAGGCACAGGAACCGACAGAAACACACATATGCACGCACACACACACATACAAACACCAATAAAGCTGAGCTGAGAGGAAAGGGCAGGAATGAGAGATAGGAGAGTAAATAATTAGCTGCCCCTTTAGGGCAGGGGAACTGACCTTAAGGGCACTTCATAGTTCCCTTCATAGTCCCTCAGGGATGGACAGGGACAGACACAATGTCTGAGTCACAGATCGGCCCCTTCAGAGAAGAGCTAGACAACCCTGAGCTGTCCATTGATGGGAAAGACATGCCCCTTTTCTGGGAAAGCAAGAAATGCTTTTCCTCTCGGTCCGGGAATGCTCAAGGCCATTCTCACCCTCCTTCTCTATTCCTTAATCCATTCCTTCTCATCTCTTCTCTAACACTGCTCCCTGTCTGGACATATACACAGATGCAGACAGACGTAAACACACATATGCACACACACACACACACACACACTAGCGGCCCTTGTGGTGTCTGGTTAGCGTCGGTGCCAATCCCTTCCCGCTCCTCTCCCTCTCATTAGCCTCCCTCGGCGACGAGCAGTTAGGCGACACGATGGCCTCAGATACTGCTGGCTTCACTTGTCACTGTTCCTGTTTGTCCTTATGAATTTGGAGGCTGACCACAACATGGAGGCCTGTTACTTGCGTATCATTTTAGCATGTCCTGACCTGAGGAGGCAATCTGGAGCCACAAATGGGGCCGGGGGCTGATGACACACACCTGCTAAAAAACACAACTCATCCCTATTTATCTGTTGTTTTTTTTTTGGTCTCTATTTCTGGCTGTGTCTCTTTTTCTCCACCTTTCACCCGCCTCATTTCACCCAGGACTGGATTTAAAGTTCCACTCCAAAGGTGCAATTTCAGCTCCCCTGGCTAAATGGGTAATTATACTGTTGGCCATGCCCACTTTGAACTTGTACAAATGCTCACATTCCTCAAATAGCTTCTCTTGCTTCATAAAACCTGCTTACCTTTCCCATAAAAAAGGATGGAAAAACTAAAATTGAGAGGGGGGTGGTGGGCGCCATTTCAAAGTAGAGTAGAAGAATTACACAGGTGAGGTGGTGTGTCAGGCTGCACACGTGGAACAAAACGATGGCAGAGAAGGGGATGTGTCTTGGTCTGCATTCTCATATTGCTTTCTCACCTTTTCGCTGAGTTCTGGCTCAGTGGAGAGGCTCTGGACACTGACCAGCACCTGCAGCAGCTGCAGGCTGACCGAGCCACAGTCTGACTCACACTGACGCAGCAGCACATCCACGCAGGCCAGCAACTGCTCCAAATACATAACCTGAGAAAGGGAGAGAAGCATTATAAGATTATCTTGTTTAATCTGTTTTCTACCCTTCTCTCGGTCCCTCTACTATTAAGTTACATTAGTGATAATACTGCTTTTAACTACATAACTGCTTCCCTATTACAAGTAAACACAAAGGCCCCCTGTCTCTTATTTTACACACACACACACACACACACAAAAAAAACTGTCAATGATCGACAAGATACAATTACTCAGAGTGAGAACTTTCCATCTCCAGACACGAGTGTGTGAGACTGCTGTCACTTGTCAGCCAGTGTTGTGGTGAGCTCATGTTTAGACAAAGACCTGCAGCTCAGGCTAATTTCTATGCCATCACTGGGATCACGGCCTCTTTTCCTGTTTTCTCACAGCCTGTCATTAGGACTGGATGGCGGGGAGGAAGGAGGACATTGAGGGGGCGATGGAAGGTGCAAGTGTGTCTGAGTGAGAGAGTGTGTTTTTGTATGCAGAGGGTTGAGAGCTGTTAAAGCGCCCTCCAGGTGTTTGCTTTGGTCTGGTGAAGAGGAGTTGGGTGAGTGAAGGGCTAAGGGGGGGGGGACTCGTGTGTGTGTGTGTGTGTGTGTGGAAAAAAAATACTCAATGCAACCTCCTCATATGCTTGGAGGTTGTCAAATACTAGAGCTCTGTCACTAGGGGGCGCACTATCTTTTTCCAAATTCCAGTAGCTATTGTGCAGCATGGCTTGGCATTAATGTGGAAATAAAAACAAGTGTCGAGCCAAGCAAAGATGCTCAGAGTGTTACAAAAGCCAGAACTTGTGAGGAGGAAGGAGAGCTCAGGGACTTCCAGTCTGCGAGACACATGAGCAAATGTTTTTATTTTGCAATAGAGTGTGGAGCGCACACTGGAAAAAAGCTTGTTATTCGCATCTCGAGTCCAGGGTGTTTGTTAAGTGTGTAAACACATTTTCCAGAGGCAGTCAGAGGCTAAACTAAAACAGCCTTCAAGCAGCCTTGAAGAAGCCCGACTTGCCCTCATTTCTTCAGCTGACTGGACTCAAAACAGCTTACCCACTGCACTGTGCGCTCTTGTTCCGAGTGTGCTCACACAGCCATTGATGGGGGGAAATCCCTGTCTGTGACCGAGCCATTCACTGGCACATAAACACAGCGGGAGCTCTGGGGAGTCAGTAGTGGAAATAACGTGACAAACAGTGGCAGACGCACACATTAGCGTTCACATACACAGACACGCATATTATACATGCCCAGAAAACAACCATTAGGGCTGGCCGAGAGAGAAGGAAAGAGGGAGAGCGGAAAAAGTGGTGCAGCGTAATGACTGGGTGGACACCTGGAGCCAGGCGAGATACACCTGGTTTCATTGGCCTGGGCACGCTCCGGGGGCCTCGTTATACAGTGTGTGTGTGCATCTGTCCACCACTGGATACATCAATTACACACACACAGCTCCACTTTAAGAAACCATACCAGGCGATGGATTCCTATCCAATAGGGAGCCCACCCCCTAAACAGCTACTGATGTTGCTACGGCAACAGGAAAACAAACACTGCTGGTGCATGCGATGTCGACCCCTCGCAGTCAGGTAAAGTTTACTATTCTGCCTTTCTTCTACTCTGTTCATCTGTCGTTCAGTGGAGCAGTATGCAGCAGTCATTCATGACAAAGGGCAGGCACGCAGGAGACGCGCTGATGTGTGATGGAGTGTTTGTGTGCTCAGCAGCACACCAGTCATCTAGACACAAGTGCACAGTCTCTCCATGCACAGACAACGGAGCCGTTTTCTTATTTGCTGATCTGTTCCTGTGGGTTTCACCAAGACAGCATTTCACCATTAACAACCCTGGCTGTAAAATATGCGTGCTCATTCGTTGTCAGGCCTCTTTATGTGTCTCTTCCTCTCTCTTGGGTTCCATCTTTACCAATTTACTCCAACCCTGCAGATACTACGATGCCCTGGTCACCATGGCAAAACACAACACAGCGACACTCAGCTCCATCAAGTTTGTGTATGTCCATGTGTGTGATGGTGGGGATATGTTAATCCTCTGTGGAATACCCTTTTGAAAAGACACCCGTGTGTGATTCATAAGTAAACACCCCGTATGAACTGCACAAGGTACCTCAGAACACGGTGGCTTGCCTAACCACTGGCTCGTCTTTCATTTTTCCTCAAACCCTTGACATCATCTTTAGTTGATGACCAATATCTTTATTTTTCGCCGAGCATCTGTCATTTATTTTTGTAAGCTGTCTTTTTCCCCTACTGAAAGAAAGAAAAGAAAACAGGGACTTGAAAGAGTCGGTGAGGTTAAGTCGGCAGAAGTATCATATATCAGTTTCCAAATCTTCAGCATGTTCCTCAAACTCCCCACGGAGCCCTGCAGTTCCCCCTGCCTCTGTTCACTTTGAAGATTATTTATACTTTACTTCTTAACAGGTTTCATTTTTGACCAAGTCAAACTTCACTTTTTCCTTTCTCTCTGCCTTTGGTTAAAGTGGTATATAACACTCTCAAGTTAGATCACAACACACCCATCTTCAAAATTATCAAGATGTGCTTTTTAAAAAAGGGTGTAACATGTAATTAAACTATTACCAAATAAAAGTAAATCAGTCCTCTATGAAGTCTCTGAGGGCTAACTAATGCTTTGGAGTGAGCAACTGCGGTAAATGAGTGCACAATATTTTGTGACAGGATTTCAGCACAGACAGAAAGAGGGATGCAGGTGCTTCTCTCTCCAGCGGTGTTATTTACAGCTACATGGTGATCTGGCCCTGCTCCCTGCTATGAACCCTGCCTGTTGTCGAAGAATGCTGCAGATGCTTTGTCTGGGTGAGCTCTTGAATCACAGAGCTCTCTGCTTTGCCCTCAGAAACAGCCACGGAGAGAATGACAGAGGAAGATAGATGGAGAAACAGAGAGAGAGGAAGCAGAGGTCTGCCTCCATCTGTGCGGCGACGTGTGACCGTCCCGTCCTGTTAGTTCTCTCTGGTTGACCCTGCTGGAGAGCGACGAGGGAGGACAGAAGGGGGTCAGCTTCCCTCTCCATTTATCACTGGCCTTGACCAGGTGGGCTTTGAAATTTTAGGGATTCTTTTAATGGCGTGGCTGAACCGCAGTCAGGTGTCAAGACCTTACACATGGCTATAAAAAAAACATAAAGGCTATGCACTGCCTTGTCTGCTCAGAGGGGTCAGAGCAGCCATGCAGGGGTCACGAGAAATTAGTGGATTTTTGTTATTATTATCCCAGGGAGGAAATTCTTGCAGGCCTCACTGGGAGGGGGGGGTCATGGGTATAGGTGAGTCAGTAGTGCGGCAGGATCAGAAAATAGCTCTCTGCCAGACAACTTTTATTTTGATTCTGAAAGGGAAACATATTTGGTGCAAGAGGAAAGGAAGCGGGGAAGAGTCTGCTCCGGAACTGATGGTATTTTTCCAATGGCAGACTGTTATTTGCGGAGAAACTCAAAAGGCTTTTTTTTTTTATCATTTCTGCTATGTAAAGAAAAAAAAAAATATTTGCAACACTGTGGGAGTACATTTCACAGTTGCGTGTGAGCTGAGCCGTTTTGATCGTAGACTTGAAATGTTAGATTTGAAAAACACCATGTGGCCGGACTGTCACTTCAGCAGGGTCGACGTTTTAGAGAATTACTCAACAGCGAACCTGCTGAACTCGCCATGTACAGTAGCGCCATTGAAAACTTCAAGACTCTTCAACTAAAGCCCTTTTAGGGGATGTGGCATCTTATCATGAAACCTATTTCCATAAGGGACAAATTAGGCAAGAAATGTACAGTATGACTGCTGCACTGTCACTGCCAAAAATAAGAGCATTAAGAGAGAGTAGAAAATGACCTTCTATGACACTGCCAAGATCACCTAACAAGACTTGAAAAGAAAAACAGCTGGTGCACACAGATCAGGAAGGAAAATCAAGACATGGCAACCCATGAGGGCAGAGAAAACCTGGCAAAGCTGTCATCAAAACAAGTCTGACTTTTATGTTTTAAAATTTATAAACAGCAACCCTTCCACTGTAAACTTCAGAGGTTCTACTGCTCTTCTGAAGCTACTCAGCTAAGACCAGCAGAAGGATGTGGTCGCACTGGGTGTGAATGTAGCAGATGGCATCATTGGCAAAGATCAGTCATTCCCAGGTAAATAAGTTAAAAACAGGTCAACCGCAACCAATCCCGAGCTTCTTTCTGCTGACCTGTTGATAGTCCTCGCAGACGTCGGACTGGGCCAGAGTGTTGGCGATCTGCTCGAGATGCGGTTTAAGGAGGGATCCGGGGCAGCCTCCCAGCACCGCAGCCAGCACCATGAGGGGGGCCCAGGGGTAAGAGGAAGAGGAGGGGTTCGTCACATGGTCCAGCTGCAGCTTGAGGAAGACGGCAGGAGGGACAAAGGTCCCCAACAGTTTAGCAGCTGCCAGGCACTGGATGTGGGTACAGAGACAGAGAGAGAAAGAGAGTGAGGAGGCACACACAGTCATGAGGGTGAGTAAAGGAGAATGAGAACAACAGGAAGTCCTTTTTTTTTTATCTGCCGCACATCAAAGGTCTCCAGAATCCTCCTATGTAAACAGGTGCATCCCAAGTCCTTGAGCCCAGCTTGGCCCAGTCTACACTGAGGACAGTCACTGAAAAAAAAATATGCTGACTAAAAGCTCCACAGATGTGTCCTGAAATCATTCCATCTAGTAATAACTTGTGTCTATACAGAGGTTTAGCATTACTAAATGCCACACCTGATCCAAAAAAGTATGATTCATAACATCCTGCTAGTCTGTGGACGACCTCTGTGGGACTCACATTGCTGACCACGTCCCGCTCTGTGTCAGTGCAGGCCCGGTAGAGGGTGGCCAGCAGGGGAGGCAGATGCTGGATGCTGTGGTCCTCGGTGTGCAGCAGCAGCACAGAGAGCAGCTGAGAGGTCCTGACCCGTGTGGGCACCAGCCAGTCGGTCACGTCGTGGGCAATGGCCGGCACCAACCTGCCCAGGTTTCTCACCACAAGCTCCCTGCAGCCCAGCCCTGGACGCTCCACTGGAGGAGAAAATGAACAACATTTGTCTTTGCATACTCTTTGACTGTTTTTTGTTTTTTTTTGTTTGTTTGTTTTTTTTTGAAGAAGTCCTTTTCTCTCTTAGCCTAAATTACTTATTTGGTTATTAATGACTATGACCAATCTCCAAGGGATGCCTACTGGGCTACAACTCATCCCATTTTTTTAACCTATAACTTTTTACGATTAACATTTCCCCCACGAGGGACTTGTCAGAGCAAGTGAAACACATTCTCAAATAGCCCTCTACATTTCAAATCCAGCACCCACCCCACCCTCTTTCTCTGCACCACCTCATTCTCCTGCTCCTATAGGCACACTAACGAGAGAGGAAGAGAGGACTAAAGGAATACAGAGATAAATCAGAGAAACACACCAGGACAAGACAAAACAAGCCCTTTTCTGGTCGTCTTTCACTGTCTCACTGTGACCTCTTCACACTGGGAGGCCCGGCAGATTTATGGTGGCAAGAAAGAGAAAGACAAAGAGGGAGAGAGACCCTCTTCCTTTCCTTTCCTTTCCTTCCCTCAGGCAGTGCCCATACTCATCCACACTGACACATTCGTAGCGGTGGGACACGTATAGCTTTAACCAAATATGCAAAGCCTAGAAAGTCTACCACAGCCACACATACACAAACACACTTAGCCTGGCCCTGTAGGCGAGCTATGATGACCATGTTCAAGTTCACACTCATTCCCGGCCCTGAGGCGGACACTTATCTTTTCAAGCCAGTGCCTGCCCTGAAAACTAAGCTGTCACACACAACATCATTTTCACTGTATGTTATAGCCTTGGACAGCTGTAATAAAAAAAAAAAAGGATTTAATGCGGACAGGTGTAGTGATTACATTTACATTTAAAATTTACATTAGTGTTTGCTGATGTGGCAGGGATTTCATTATGCATGGGGAGAGACCAGCGAAGCCAATGCACCTGGAAACTCTCTGCTCTGTTGTAACACTGGAATTTCACCTAAATTAATCCTTCAATAAGATAAGCCAATAAGATAATCCCACAGGATGGAAGAAAGCCTGAGCTGGGAGCCTAAGCTTAAGCTTGGATCCCAAGGATTTTCCTGCCAAGTTTATTTCACCAGGAAAACATCATGTCTGTCTAGACAGTCTCACTCTTTCATCATCCAGGTTCCACATACAGTTTATTCCTTGCTGCTTTGTTGGAGTAAAAAAGCAACAATGGATACTATAAAAGCTATGGATGGAAGTAGTAATAGTATCTGCCAATGCCGGAACCCCATTCTGCACTCATGAAACTCTCCTCCAGGAGTGTGGGTGTGTGTGTGTATGTGTGTGTGAGAGAGAGAGGGAGAGAGAGAGAGAGAGAGAGAGAGAAACAGTACTGTCTTTTGTAGGATTTGTGTATGTTGCTCAGGTTAGGTGATTACATTTTAATTCAAACTTCCACTATAACTTCTAAAACAGTGAACAATGACTCCAAAAGTTCTTCTCTTTTATCCTTTGCATCTTACAATCATTCAGTCCTTACTTGTCCTCTTATTATGCATATCATGCAGATATGAAACGAATCAAATGGAGCACATTGTTTCTTTGGGTGAGTAATTACTTTAGTAAGTACTATATGTTACTCTATAATGATGATTGATTTCTCTTTAACAAACTTTTGCCACCTGCTGTAAATCACTCATACAGAGCATGCTAAAGAACCACCAGGTGTCCACAAATGTTGTTAATTTCAGAAGGACACATTTAAAGACCTTGAAGCAAGAGACTGATATGAAAACAAGAAACCGTGAATACAAACTCGAGCCTTTGATACGGAGGTAAAACTGAATGGCACAGCTGTCTGATTTCTTGCCTCTCCAACCAGACGGGGGGAGTTTGATAGCACTAATGCCAGCAACCCACACAGCATATCACTAAGGCCTCTCTTTGCAACTGACCTACTTGATAATGTGATAAACAGATTCAAAAACTTTTGGACAATAAATCACGCCAACTGTGACTGACCTCCTGGTGGGTAGAAGAGAGGTGGGGTCAGGAGAAAATCCATCTTGTCCTTGATGTCTTCTTCATTCTCCTTCTCCCACTGGGCACCTACCTGCTTCCATAAATCAGCTGCTAGAAGTCTGCAGGAGGGGAGCGGAAACACATATCATCCTCAAAATCAACAACATTGTCACTGACAACAATTTTATGGACTGTATTTCACACATGATGGAGGTGTTTTATTTTAACATTAAATTCCCCTCTGAGATATTTGTAAAAATTAGCGAAATGGTTTATGATGTATTACTATATTATGTTGTTTTACGAAGCAAAGAGTAAAGTATGACTATGTTGACTTTTACCTTATTTCTGGGATCTCATCACTGATGCTGCTCAACAGGAGCGGGATGAGTTTGTGGAAATAAGAGTATCTGTCTCTCATGTTAAGTAGCCAATCGCCAACAACAGCCGTCACAGCTTTTCTCACCTGAAACAAAAGACAGCCAGATAGAGAAGGCAGAATTGAGCGTGTTTAACTCAAGAGGTAAGGTCTTGATTTCTCAAACCCCAGAGACCAACATGCTTTGAGTTCAATCAGTGCTTTAAACTGAACCTGCGGCGAGTCATCGAACAGTCTCTGTGCCAGGTGAGAGAGCACGTCGTCCACGTTTTTCCCAGTGCCGTGCTGAATGACAGCCCCGGTGGCTTCGATGACAGACACTCGTACCCGGGAGTGCTGATGAGCGATCGTCTGCATGAGAGGCTTGACCAGACTCTCAGCCTGCATGTGAAAGTGCTCTGAGAAGAAAGAGGTGAAATCCAGTTCAGTACAGTTACTATAGAGCAGGGTGATACATTGATTTAATATCAATATTGAGAAATTAGACTGGATACATCCTGGGTTTTTGACTACATTATGATATTTTTACTTTTTGTGGTTTCAAATGAATTACTGTCCTGCAAATATCACCCTTAATTATCTAATTGATACAAGAGAGTGTCTGCTTCTGCGACATCTGAATGAAACGAGAAATTCATCCAAACTTACAAACGATTGTGAATTAATCTGACTGTCCATGCTGCTAATCAATTAATGGGCTAATCGCTGCAGCTCTATCACTGAAATAATTCACTGGGGACAGTAGGACAAAGGTTGATTGTACGCAGGTTGGGAACTGTTGAACTAAATGATAAATGGCAAAAATTACCAATAACATCTGTGTGATAGTTGAGACAAGTGATGAAAAGTAACTGGAACTCAAACTTTGCAACTTTTGGAACATTACTGATTGATGAGAAGCATTTCAAGTGTTTCAACACCATAATATCTCCCTTGGATTTATTTTAGCACTCATTGTAAGTGCAGAGACACAGCAGGCCTGGCAGCGAGCTCCTCTGCCGCAAACATGGCTGCGTGCCTCGAAACCATGGCAACACACTCCATCAACAACAGCAACAAAGACGACAACAAACCCGGCAAACTCTTTGCGAGCTTCACGGTGCATCTGCAGCTTTCTCTTTTGACATCTGGGAAGGGGTCCACGGTGGTCCTCTGCAGTATGTTGATCATGTCATTCAGGTACGGCGCTAAATGCCTCCCGCACACCTCCACCGTCAGAGTCAACATCTCCACCGCCGACAGCCGTAGCTCCTCCGCCGGCTCCCGGATCTCCTTCTCGCCGAGCCTCTGGGCCAAACAGGGCATCAAGTACGGCAGAGACTCCTCCGGTTTGGGGACGCAGCGGATAAACTCCGTCACCGTGGCTATGGCGGTTTCTCTGCATCTCTCCACGGGGTCTGACAGACATTTGAGGAGAGGTCTGAGGAGGGCGGAGAAAACCTCCTGGAGCACGCCGCTGGAGAGTCCCTTATCCACGGTCTCCTTCCGTATCAGCTCCAGGGCCCTCTTCCTCGTCGCCTTGTTGTCTTCGTTGAGGCAGTTTAAATGCCGGGCGAGCCCCCTCAGGACTTCAGAGGCAGCGTGCTTGTCTCCAGCCTCCATCGCTGCCATCTTGGCCGTCGTTATGGCAACGGAGCGGCGGCGCGACAAACAAAGGGCTGCTTTACGACAGCGTCCGGTTCAAAACCCGCAAACTTTATTCGCATTAACAACCTCTCTCCCTGCAGCAAGCTCCACTCATGTTTTGAATCTAAATGTTCCCATTTCTGTCAGAACGAGGTCACAAAACTAAAAAAATTCTAATGTAGTCTCTCATATCACACCAAATTGCTAATTAAATTAACCCTTGGGAGTCTAAGGCTTTTTTTATGCTGTTTCTGAATACTTTGGATTTTGCCATTAAAGTTTTGTTACCATGCCAATGAGTGGTATCTTTTTTGTTTTGAGCACAACATAGGCTATATGATCTGACAGTTATTTTTTCACTCTGACATACGATACTGGAACAACTGACATTGATCAAGGCGAGGTGATCAGGGACATGGAAGGATTAAAATGAAAATAATACCAACTTAGATTCTGTAGGAGGACATGTCCCCTGGACTTTCTCTGAAAGCACTGGACCCCTCCACTTATTACAGTCAAAAAACTAATCTCATATTAAAACATACCATCATATGCTACCTGAAGTCAAAGTAACTTTCTTATAAAATGTGTCTGTGAAATGTGACAGCTTTGTGTTTCGCAGCCTCCAGGCTCTAGTTTTATGACAAATAAAACTAGAGAAACAAAAAAACATGGTCATGTTTTCTTGGGTAGGGATATATGAAAAACTAAAGCTCTATAGATGGTTTTAGTTTCTCCCCCACCTTTAAAATCTAAATTCTGGTACCATGCTACTGTAACATGCAGAGAGTGGACAGAATGGGTTTGATGTATGCCCACAGCTCATTCTACCCACAATACACTGGCCACACAGGACTAAAGCAAAACGCAAGTTTTATCACAAACGTCAAATTAAAAATGTGCCCTGACACAAATGTTGTATCTTGCAGTCATATTGCACAGTATAGACATTTTACATAAAAACTTCGATCCTGTTATCACATAGCACTTGTCAGGATTGGATTTAAACAATATATTGCAGTTAAATAGCTTACATAAAATATGAAAAATCCAAATGATGAAATCTTGTTAGTGTTTCCTTATGCAGTCTGCTCAGACCTGGGGGTCTTCTTCATGGCTTTAGTATATTCAAAATCCTGGCCATGGCCAGACGTGGAGGAAGTACTCAAAATCTGTTACAAGACATTCATTCATCCAAATTGCATTCAAATGTTACTTAAGTGAAAGTTCAAAAGTCTTAGGATCAAAATATTGGATCGTAATTATTGATGCATGAATATGTCCATCACCTTAATGTTATAGATTTAATTTGAAATGTAACTATCACTTAAGCTGAAAGGTAAATTTAGCAAATAGCACAAAACGGCTATAAAGTAGCATAAAATTGATTCACTAGTACCTCAAAATTGTACTTAAGTACAGTTTTTGAGTAAATGTGCTTTGTCACTTTTCACCTCTGTGTGTGGCGCTGCGTCAAACATGTCCGTCCGAGGCCTCCTCTCTAAATGACATATGCAGACACATACATAGAGTCCGGTGATAAACCATCAGTGACACACAGCCTCATCCTCACCGAGGACGTTTCCTTTAAAGACTCTCACCTGCAGATGGGCCGGCGCGCGCCGCTGGCCTCGTGAGAGCGCCGCTGCGGTCGGGAGGCTGACAGATTGACGTCATCGGGACTGACGCAGAGCGAGAAGAGGCGGCGGAGAGGCAGAGCGGCAGCATCCCATCCGACAGGCGAGCGAGCCAGCACCTCACCGATCCCCCCCACCGCCACCGGCAGCCCGCGGCGAGGTGTTTTCTCACTGAAGCATCCTCCACGAATAACGGTAGGGACACCGGCGAGAGCACCGGGCGCTCCGCGTTGCCATGAGCGCGGCGCGGCGGCTCGGAGCGGGCCCCTCGGCGAGCTGTTCCCCCTTCGCTGTGCTTTGGTTGTCATTGTGGGGTTAGCACAGCTAGCTGGGTTAGCCGTCCATTGAATGCAACTGCCGAACAGGTGCTGAGTCTCATCACTAGCTCGGCAGTGTGCATAGCAAGAAAAAAAACATAAAACATAGTTCCTATTTGCTGTTTGCTGTAGAGAGGCAGCACTCCGGAGATGCCATGCCCTGAAGTCATAGTTGAATTTGATTTATTATGCAGTAAAAAAAAAAAAAACATCTCGTGGACGTGATATCCCTTTGAGGAAGTGATGCAGAGTAGTTGACAGTTAGCTACACCTGCTCTGCTTCCTGGTGACTTGCTGCTCTTATGTGACATTAACTGTCATTGCTGTTTCCATACAGGTATTGTTTGCTTTGCCTGTGTTTACTCTCACCAAGTGACACTATATCCATCAAAGCACCAGTTCCCAAAATGCCCATGTTCACCCACCGTCATCCGCAAAGAATGATTCTGATGGTAATCCTATGGCAATGCATACATTCTGCATGAGCCCCCCTTTATAAACGCAGGTGTTAACTACAGCTCATGACATTTGTGGTGAATTTATCACAATCCTCTTTTATTGCCCTGCCACAATCAAAGACACAGGTTAAAGGAGTGCACATTTGCACTCAGTGCAGTAATGCTAATAATATGTCAACCAAATAGACTGATCAACACAGACAACATCCTCGGTTCTATGATATGTCATGTGACACTGAAATATTAGTATATAATAATATCACTGTACATTACATGTTTTTGAAAATGATTTGAGACCATGAAACAGGTCAAATACCCAGACAGGAATGTTTTTCCTCTAAACCATCTTAATACCGCTTAAATTAAGGTACTTCATCACACTGATGCAAACATTCAGTACAGCCATAAAGATAAAACAAACCTGCCTGTTGGTTGGTATGTTGCCCACAGGCATCAATTGGATGGCTGCCATGTTATAAACAGACATAATCTCAGTTCAAAGTCATGGTTGCTACATAAGGTTGTGCAAACTTTATTCTTTTACTAAACTGTCTATCTTCTGCATTTAAGAGAAGTAACACACTTTCAGCAATTACCTCCATCATACACTGTCTGCTTAAAGCACTGCCAGCTGATAGCAGTTCACGTCAAGAGGGTCCTTGACAAGAGACATGTCCGCTCACCTCCTTCACACCATCCATTGCTGCTCCATTCTCTATCCTGCTCTCCTCTTATCATACTGTACAGTACGCACTGCACTTCGCCCCTCCTTTCTGTTTTCTTCTCCCCTGCTACCCCCTTCTCTGCTCTGCTTCCCCTCCCCTCCTCTCATGGTCCACCCTGTTTTCTCCCACTGCCACAGAGATAAAAGATAAGATGGCCACCTCCTCCTCCACTCTGGAAGAAGACGAGAGTTTGAAGGGCTGCGAAATTTTTGTGCAGAAGCACAACATCCAGCAGATTCTCAAAGAGTGCATTGTGAACCTCTGCATCGCTAAGCCTGAGCGTCCTATGAAGTTCCTGCGGGAGCATTTTGAAAAGCTGGAGAAGGTTGGTGAAAGTTTTGTGTTTGTGTGAGTGGTGTTTCTCCGTCTGAGTCTCTCTGTTTGTAACGTGGAGCTCTGTGTTGCCCGAAATCTTGTGTGGTGAGCTTGAAGTTTTTAAATATAAAGTGCTGTTAAACTGAATATCATCTGTGACATCAATTTTCATTGCAGTGTGTGCCAGTCGCAGGGTATGATATTAATATTTCCTCACCATGTATCATAATACAAACTACATAAATGAAAAAGTCCATAAATTATAAAGCTATTGCATGCTCAGTTACAAGAAAAAATGCTGTTTTAATGTTGTGGGTACATACGAAAAAACACATTTCATCTAGAATGGTGGTATTTTGTGTGCACCTTGCACTATACACAAACCCTATTGTATTTGTGTAAAAAAAAAAAAAAAACACAGACTGCACTCAAACTGCTACAATAGCTTTCATTTTTCATCCTATAATAGGGGAATCCATTAGGGAATGTGAGAGGAGCACCCATAAAAGGCCAGTGTCTTGTTTGCTGGCTCAGGGAACAGACTGTTTGTATCTGACTGTCTGTCTGTCTGTCTCTGTGTGAGAGAGAGAGGGACGGACAAAAGAAGTGGCACATTCATTAAAAGATAACGGCTGCAGAGAGGAGAGTAGTCCTTTTGTGAGATGAGGGGAAAAAGAAGATCATAACCCGAAAACAGGTTAAAACAGGGGCAACCTCTGTAGCACATTCCCCGTGGCCCACAAACAACGTGACTGCTCTGAGTGTGTGTCTGTCTCTTTTCAGCTAATGTGCTGGCTCTGGCTGGCACCTCCACCGTTGCAAGATGCTTTGAAAGTCGCTTCGCTGACTCCGGCTGTATTTATTAGTTTCTTTATGAGCGAAATACCTTGGACTCTATGATTGATTTTAGATTTAAAGATATACACAAACTTAGCTAAGATTTTGCTTTTATAGTATCACAGAATATACAGCTAGACCGTTGTTGTGCCTAATATGCAAGTGCAAATGCAAGTTCTGCGTGTCCCACAATTCAGGATGTCCTCTCCCAACATTTAGCTTTGATCAAGCACAGATGCACATGGGTAGGTTGCTCATGAGGGCATCACAAGATTTGTCTGTCAACGTCAAACAATGGGCTCTACTCTTACACTTCTGGTACAAAATAGGCCATAAAGGTGTACGAGGTGGAGCTGTAGGCTGTCGGTATTGGCCCGAGGAGGGTTTAGTCCCCGATGAGAGGTCTCCAACAAGAGAGGTGATTGTGAAGCAGACATCAGATATAGCGGGGCTCAAGTTCACCATGCCCATGCCTGGAGGAGGGTCTCCGTCTTTGCTGCAGTGATGCGTGTGTTAGCATGTGAGAGTCATCTGACTTGGTCAGTGTTTAACATGACAAGCGATATTTTCCTCAATTTTGGTTTTTCTCAAAAGTCAAAGGCTTCATCATCAAATCAAATGTGAATATTTTCTGGTAAACTGAGTATCTTTTGGTTGTGGACGTAACAAGACATTTTCAGGAAGTTACCTTGGGCTTCAGCAAAGCAGTGATCAACATTTTTCACCATTTTCAGACAATTTATGGGCCAAACAACTAATCGAGAAAATGATCCACAGATTAATCGTATATAAAAATCATGGTTAATTGCAGCCTCAAATCCAGTCAGACCAATCAAACTCTTGTTTAAAGCACACAAAATGTTTAAGATCAGGCTATTCTCTGTGTGCTAGTATTTCCTGCACACTTGTTTGTTTGTTTGCATCTGTCTGCTGTGAGAATCTGGAACAGTGGTCCTCACAGAAAGCTCTGTGGTCAAGGAGACAGAGTGTCGAAATGGGCACGGGGCTTTGATAGTGGAGCTGCTGCTGCTGTTAGTGGGAACTGTAATGCTGCATAGTCAGAGAGGCAGCATGAATACTAATGGATGTGACAGAGCTCAGCAAGTTGGGCATGATTCATCATGATTCTGTAAAATGACAAACCGCACACATGCCCCATGTGTATCACAATAACAAAGGAGCCACAAAAACTTTCTATTGTGATCCAAACTCCTTTATGTTACGATAATGTGCACATAGTTCATGCAATTAAGCTGCCCAGCCCTGCTCAATCTTGCTGCCTGCTACTGCAGCTACACCTTTCATGCAAATATTACTGCTGCTGTTTACGTATAGCATTCAGTGAGCCTCATCTCTCCCAGCGCATCCACCTGTAGGCTCCGATTATAGCGTCCTCCGAGGTGGGGATTGTTGTTTTCACTCCCCAGTCTCCCCCTGTGCTGTCTGATGCAGCACACATCAAACAACGTCATTAAAAAAGCAATAGTCTGACAGCTCCACGTGGTGTTTCTGTTTACGTGACAGGAAATATTATTCCGGTTATCCAGAAGAAATGGAGGTATGGAGTTTTGCTTCCAGGATAGGTTCTCCATTATCAACTAAATGTGCCCAAATATCAAGGGGATGTATGTGAAGGACACATTCCCCACCAGTGATGATTTTACTGCATAAACATGAATTCTCTGTGGTTGTTTACCAGTGTGATGTTGTGGAAAAGCACACATGTTCTTGTACCTGTTCTGTTACTATTTATAAAGCCTGGTGCAGTGTTATTGATGGATTAAGGTACTCTCTGACTGCCAAAACACACACTCGATTCTCGCCATGAGAGTTGACAGTCTGGCCGTTACACATTGTATGTGTGTGTGCACACTAATAATGACATTATAATGTTATTATTGATGCTTGTGTACCTGTGTGTGGCTCAAAGTTCAGGATCAAAACAACATATTTGAAGGTAGGAGAGATCTAATGTACCGCGTAAGGAGCATGGCATGAAGAGCTACTTGTCAAACGGTGCTCAGTGAAATGAATGGTTATACAACTGGTTAGAATTAAAAAAAAACACTGCAGGCTTTCAGTCCACAGTTGCCCAATGCTATTATAGTCAAGCCTTCCAAATCTGTGCTTGTGTTGTGAGGTCAGTGATTCGTGGAATTGAAACAGGCCATGTATGTTTTTGTGGTGTCCCAGATATTTAAGAGGCTTATTGTGCTCCTTTCCTCATGCGCAGGGTAACTTTGAGGACAATATTGGGTTCGACAAGACATGTCCGTTTAATCTGGAATTAATTTTCCATCTGATTTTCTAAATTTTGCATTGTTATTCTTTGGCTTTATCTGCGTTTTGTTGCTCGAATCATTCATCTTTATGACTTAAAATCTCCAAAAGCCTGCCAGGAGAGGACTTTTGTCAGGTCTTGTGCTTGACTGTCTGTCTTTCAGTGCAGGAAGCTCTTGTTCTCAGCACAAAGAGAAAACACACTTTTGTCAACACATTTTCTCCCACAGTTCACCCTCCATGTTTGTCTGTGTTTCTCTTTCGCCTCTCTCTCAGCCATTTTCGTCAGCACTCGTCGCCCACTAGAGGCGGTAACCTAGGCAACAGCAGAGGATAGATAGACTGTAGTCTAGGCTGTGTTCAATGAGCCCCTTTATTCACAAAGTTTGCTCCGTCTCTCCTCTCGCGTGTTCAGGTTTTGCCAATTAGATTACCGGGCTATTCTTTCTCCCCTTTTGCCAGCACTAACCTCATTTCATATCTGCACAGGATTAATTTCATAGAGCATTCACAATCTTATCTGGAAATCTCTTTTCTCTGCTTCGGCTTCTCCATCATCTGCTCTCACAGTAATGTTCTTTGATGTTTTCTTTTTTTTTTTTTTTTTTGTTCTGACTTTTCCTCCTTTCTCTTTTTCTGGTGCCTCTCTCCTACTCATACACTCGCACACAAACAGACAGACAGACACGCACGCACACTTGAGAGCGCGCTAAATCATCAGTCTCCTCTTAACTTTTGTGTCGATATAATAACATATCTTTGGTCCTCAGCTGACGTTGTGAATGGGAAAATAACAGGCGTCTCGCTCCTTTTCATCCTGCCTATTTATGCATGGTAATGATGCCTTTGATCTCTACAACAGTAGCTTCAGATGGGTGTTCTCATCTCTCTATCAGCTCATCTCAGTGTGTAATTGCAGAAGAGCGAGCTTTAATTTTTGGCACACTACAGAACATTTCAGTGATGCCCGGATATTGTAACAGATGTTCCCCATGCATCAGTGTCTTTATCACTGTTATTTAGTGTAAGTTTGCATCATAGCTTATTAGTCTGCCATGTAATATCTTTAAATAAGTAATAAGTTTGTTTTTTGTTAATACAAAACCTATGCCAAACCTATAATACAAAAAAAAGGTTGTGGCTTATGACTTGCAGGGATATTGACACGCCAATGAAAGAAGAATATTTTTTCTATTACACAGGGTTTATTGTTTCAGTCCTTTTTGCCACGGTCATGTGCATAGTAAGTGAACATTCCCGCAGTAGTCTATTTAAATGGTCAAATGAATGCTGCACCAACCCGCCATGGTGACTTTTTCTCATCAGTGGCATCAGCTGAATGTGCCAGGACTGAATGTGTGAGTGCGGATATGTCACTCAGTGTATCAAGTGGGCAGCTGCCGCCGCAGATGTTTTATTGAATTGGGCACATTGCATCTTCACAAGGCTCAACAGTGTTTTCTGGCACCCCAGAACCGCAGTCACTGGCTTTGTTCGGCCACATTTATCAAAATCAACCTGTAAAGACTTGCTTTTACATTCCTGGTTCTTTTTGTAGCGCTGCGTTTCCTCAGAAGATCCTTCACTTTCCCCTCTTCTCTTTCCACGAAAACACATCTGATGACTGAAGATGCGTCTATCTCCTCCTCCTGCGAAATCAACACTTTGATCTGTGCATAACATACCACCTGCCCTGGCAACCGAATGTTCAGCACAGGACAGCCGTCACTCCTCAACTCCATCTGTATGAGTGTGGTGGCGCTCGGACATGAGTCCAAGCACCGCGTTTGGGCGACTACATGGCTTGGCACTGCCCTGTGATCTCAAATGGAAACTTTCTGCAACATTGCACATGCTGTTTTGTCATCTCTTGGGTGCTGTCCCCAATTAATTTCAGCAAACAGGTTTAGTGCTTTAAAGTAAAGCCCTTTATATCCTGTTTTTATAAGGTGCTGGGGTGATGTTTTTAATTTGCCATAGAACTGTTGTGGAAATTAGTATTAGTAGCTATTTCTGCTTAATTTTGAAAACAATGATATTTAGATCTGTAGGTTATCTTAAATGACCTGAACGTTGCTGCAGGGAGAGTCACAAACAAAATTCCAGTCACTGCTGTACCAAGGTTGCATCAGAGGAGGATAAAACCTTGCAAAATAAAACTAGAACTCAGAATTCTGCGTCACTATGTGAATATTTTAGTGGGAATTTTTTATGATTCAGGTGAACTTTCTATTATATATTTGCATTCACACTACTTGCTAAACAGTTTTCTGCATCCTGTGTGTGTGTGTGTGTGTGTGTGTGTGTATATCTCCTTGTGGTTGTGTTTGTGTGCTGGTGTGTGTTGTTCTGGTTAGCAGAATGCTCCCTGTGTTCTTTACGCTCACAGGGCTGTCATAAGTTTGCGTCTCATGCCTCACGCCTGTTTTTTTTTTTTTTATAATTTCTCCCTTATCCCTCTCGTCCCTCAAGTGTAATTTCGTGCACTTCTACTTCCCTTCAGCTGTCTTTCTACTTTCTATGTCGTAATTTAAATATTTTACTCTTCCCTTTTGTCTTTTCCCCCTCTGTGCCCCATCTCTCACACATACCCTTTGTTGGCCATCTTAGTCAAACTTGCTCTGTCCCTCAGTTTCTTCATCCTAAACTGTAACCAAAGAGGGAACATTCCCACTTCAGCATCCATCCATTGCCTTTAGAATGTATTTAAGCAAGATTTTATAGGTAGCAGCAGGTCTGATGTTTGCATCTCTGTTTGTATCCCTATATTTCTGCCGCAAGTAGGCCAGGGTTGCATTGATTGGACATCGCCATCTAGCTTCCCTCAACATTGTAAAGCATGTCGAGTAAAACGAATGTAAACCCTGATGCATCGACTCTTGTTTGTGAAAGATCCCATCACGCTGCTTTATGGGAGAGTTCCTCGCTCTCCGGTCTGTCACTCTATCAGTCAATCAGCCGCCCTCTACCCGTCCCCTGTAAGACGAGAAGCCTTTCTGTGCTGCCGACCATTCAGCTGTCATCGGGACCTATCATAACAAATCCTCCAGTCCCTTCAAAGGCCTCTGATTGACAATTTGTCATGAGGGTTTGGCTGTTTGTTGAGTGCGCTGAGAGCATTAGGGCAGAATTAGGTGTAGGCTTGAGTTATCCCCCCTAACTTCTACTTTGTCTTCCTTTTTTCCTGATTTATGATCAATCTACTTATGTGTGTGCCAGTGATGTATGTGTGTATTAAGCACATTAGCAGCGCAGCTCCAGAGAATTCACCTCAGTACAGCATCAGAAACAGTATGTCCCTCACACACAAATTGTAATGTGTAATTAGTCTCTCCAGCCTGTGCGTGTTCACTCATCACCACCATGCTGGGAGCAGCCTATTCTGTCAAATCAGTGTGGGGTTCATGCAGTGACCCGGGCCTAAACCTCCTCCCTAGCCCGCCCTGGGGCCCCTACAGGTAAACCGAACTCCCTCGCCCCTGTTTCCCTGGTGGTCCTTCTTTGTCCTCTCTCATCTGCCCGTTCACGCATCACGCCTCCCTCCCATACTAATCTGCGGTGTGTGTGAGAAAAAGGGAAAAGGGTGTAGATGTAAAGCATAGAGACACATACATATAGAAACTGTAGAGGATTAAAGCAAAATATGTTTGCTTGAGCAGTTTACATATGTCACATGGAGACATAACATTGGTGAAATAGACAGGATCGTCGATTGTATAAAAACTATTGGACTGTGACTAACCATTATTTCAATTAAATTTATCACAAGATTTTTTTTTTTTTTTTTTTTCTTAAACCAGTGTTTTGAACTGGTAATAATAATAATAATAATAATAATAATAACTGGTAAAATAGCTGCCTGCTCTACTCACAGAGAAATAGTCTCCATGCAGCAGGGAGTAAAGCGGGGGGAACATATGATCTAACACGAGATGAAACACGTTTGTGTTGACTGCCAAATTCAACACAAAATGAAAAGTTTCACTGAGCTGCTTTAAATGATTAATTGTAATTGTTGCAGATTCATTTTCAGCCTGTGGACATATTGACTCACAAAGACAATTTTAATTCTAAAAAATTCCCTTCTTAATTTTTGATGCAGTCTTGATGGATGTGAAACTCATCTTGTAGATTAGGTAAGTAATGCGAAACCCCTCAATACTCCCACAAACATCCTGCAAGCCAAGTGTTCATGCAGTTCTGAGAAACGCATGCTCTTGAATGTTTAGCTGTCAGCTCTCTATAGTACCAGTCATGGTGTAGCAGCAGTTTACTTCTGAATACTTGTAGATGAAAAGGCTGGTTCAGTTTATTTTATAACTAAGAGTTTGTTGTTATGTAAGGGTTAGAATGAATGTTTGTTAATGGTTAATCTTTAGCAGGTATATGTTAGGGTTAAGATTAGAGAATAAATGGAGGTAATGGAGAGTTGCCTCTTGGGTAGCAATGTGTGTGTGTTGCAAGTGTGAGAGCCAACATCATTTCATAACACAGGAGGTCAGCACTCCGCATACACGCCCTGCCAATATGGCAGCGAACTTTCTGTCCATTGTGGTGCTGTAATGGTGTGGAACAAAGTGATGAGTAGACTGTTAGCTCCGCCGGTGGATCAGCTCTCAATGCTTCATTACCTGTGTGTGCATTTGTGTGCGTGTGTGGGTGTGTTTGTGCAGCGGCGTGTTGTTTTTGGTTGCTTTCAGCCCCGGCAGTGGAGAGTGAAATTGTCTACGTCACTGGACAAGGGCTACCTCAGGTAACCGCTCTACTTCTCTAATATCAGAAATTAAGTTAATGGAAGATATTTTGACGTATTTGCGCTGCGAGCTCTCTCACGGGTTCACCGCCCCCCAGCGCTGAGCATGATGGGTGGTTGTGCTGATTAATATTGGTCAGTCGTCGCTTTTAGGATGAGAGTTAGTCATAACTTTTGTTCCTGTCTCCTTGGTGCAAATTGGTTGAGGGAACGAACAAAACAGGAGAGGCCCACATTAATATGACTCACCATCCATAAATGAGTCAAAACTGGAATTGATAATGGTTTAATAACGGTGACTTTAGACTGAGCGAGTGTGATTGGGATTGCATGTGTGTCCTCTTTTGCCTGTCTTCCTTTTTTGTCGGGTAATCTCTGACCCACAGTCGCTCTCTCTCTAATGGAAAGCGCACTTTTGCACAGAGCTTCTGTGTGCCGCTTACGCCTGTGTCCTCTGTCTCCTCTCCTCACCCTCCTCTCCTGTCCTCTCTCTCTCTCTGGCATCCAGCCGCCGATGATGACGCAGGGAGAGCAGAGGAGAGAAGGAGGCAGAAAGGGGAGGAGGGACTCTGGCTTAGGGTAATAGCACTGATTATAGGGGAGAAAATTGGGAAATAGAATAGAATACATGGCAGGATATGAAAAATATTTAAGATATTTAATATTTGTATTAGAAATTACATTCCCTCGGATCGAGATAGGCTGGCAAAAAAGTAAAACGGCTGCAGAAACCAACTGCAGATGTTTTTTGCTCAGCTGCTGTACATAGCCCTGGGAATAATAAATGGCACCGCCTTTGTGCTGTGGCAGAAAAGCCAAAGCAAGAAAAAGTTTGCCTTTGCCGCTGGTAAAGATTCATTGTAGCTGCTCTCAGCTCACCTTGGACTAATGAAGCCTCCTCTTTACAGTCATGAGACATCAAAAGTCACGCCGCACGTGTTTCCCGTGTCCCGATGTTCGGGCGCTGAGGCCAGAACAGTACGAGGACTTGTTGCAGCCAGACACAAAGTCCTCACTTGATGCCTGACCCTCTGACCTCAGAGGAAACAGTGTGGGTGGGGCTGGAGCTCAGTAGGGAGTGAGAAAGACACTGCATGGTACAAATGAGTGCTTGACGCACGCGAGGAATGTATGGGACGACAGCATTATCCCTATGGGGCTGCTCGGAGCCGTTCACTGGTGCAAAACATGCAGACGCGCCATTTGGTCAGAACAGAAGTCCGTATTGAGGGGAGTGACGTTTTCCTTCTGTGAACTGAATCACTGTGGATGTGTGAATGAGAGAGAGAGGGAGAGAGAGACAATCTGTCAACAGGCGTCAGAACTGGTGAGTGTGTGTGTGTGTGTGTGAATGTAGGTGTGTGAGCCACCGTTGCTCAGACTCACCATCACCTATTCAGGATGCGCACAGCACCCAGTTGTCATAGAGACGGGGGGGAAGCGAGAGGAGCCCGCTCATTGCGCCACACCTGATTCTGAGTGTGTAAAAGCGCATGAGAGACAGAGAGAGAGAGAGAGAGAGAGAGAGAGAGGCTGGAAAACAGAGACAGAGAGTTGCGCAGGAGCGATGGGGAGACGGGCTTTTTGCTGTGATCAGTGTTTTCATCAGTAGTCTTGTTCTTTAGCTGCTGTGTCGTGTGGGATTGCAGACATTTTGCCACTCGCGCTCTCTCTCTCTCTCTCTCACACACACACAGACACCAACTTGGATTCTCTGCTTACCTGCACACACACACATACAGACATTCAAACGTGAGCGTGAGCACACACACACACACACAGCGGTCACTGTGCTAGTACGGCACGATGCTGTTGCTGCTGTGTGGCATGTGTGTCAGGTGTGCATGAGACGGGGATCCATGTGCGTTCATTCCCATGCACACCTTGACAGACTCGCACTTTGACTTGATGCCCGGCGCCTCTGACAGGCTGAGGGACACACAGCAGGCCTGGCCAGGGGCCCTCCATGCCATGGTAAATACCTCTGCTAACAAACTTAGCCTGTAGTTAGCCTCCTTGTAAAGTCTCAGAGGCAGGATAAGGACACAAAACTGTGTTTGTTGTCATAGCATGTTAACTCTTGTTGCAAGGTAAAGATGTTAATGCCCAGTGTGAGTGTGTGTGAGAATTTAAGTGAGCATTAGTGACTTGTTCTAGACAGCAGGAGTGTTTGTGAGTTTGTTTTTGAGACTTGTTTTTTTTTTTTGGAGTATTGAGAGAAAGGTGAATGTATTTTCAGTGCTTGAAAGAGATGGACCCATTACATTATGTTGTTGGGTGTGTGTTTTGGCTTTGAAGACTTCAGCGTGTCACCTGATTGCAGACATTGCTGCCTTGATTAAGCCGGAGCGTGTGAGCTCTCCTCTCCCCCTGCAGTCTGCCTGTGCATGTGTTTGTGAGACCGGGTGTGTGGATGTGTGGATGTGTGTGTGTGTTGATGCTGCTCTCCGGCTCTACCTCTGCTCCTGCTGGCTGTGTTCCCTCAGGCAGTGACTCTGCGTAAGCAAGAAGTGTGTGTGTGTGTGTGTGTGTGTGTGTGTGATCTGCATTATCACATTGTTTAACACAGACAGCGAGCAAAGCATCACAGCAACCTTGGGTCGTAACGAGCAGGAGAGAGGCAAAGTCAGACAGTGAAGGGAGTGAAAACGAGAGAGAGAGAGAGAGAGAGAGAGAGACTCAAAGATCATGAGATGAAAGGATAGCAACTCAAAGAATGTGTCAAAGTGCAGGCTGACGAATGCCTTCTAGACCACCGTCTAACTGGCTGCTCTCTTGTGTCATTATAACACTGCTGTATCACTGCCCCTGTCCCCATTACATTATCTTGTTGGGATGATTGAAACAGATAGTTGAGAAATAATTTGCAGCAAAGTGCTGAGTTGTGAGGTCTGGCTCTGACAGTTCAGTTTGTCTCAGTTTTCAGGTAATGTGACAGTCTCCTCACCATCTCCATCTCTCTCTCTCTCTCTCTCTCTACCTTGCGATCTCTCTGTCACAGGTTGTCTTTCTCTTCCTCTCTGTCCTTCCCTGTCAGTATATGAGCAGCAGAGAGAAGTGGCAGCAATTTCTGCTCCCTGCTCAAGGCACTCAGTAATCACTCTGCTCCCAGCTGCTTCAGGTCTTCTTTTATTTTTCCCTTTTTACCCTCTACAGTTTTGCAGAGAAAAAAAAAAGTTGCCTCACGACTTTTCATAGAAAATGGTGGTGCTTGAATTGTACGACGCTCTCCAAAATCTGGAATTGGAACTCAGCGCTGTGACGGTGTTGACAGGCAGTTCCCTTAATTGATTGCTCCCCTTGTTGATGATCAACAATTGATTAAATATTAAAATGCTGTAGACTACAAAAAGCTTTAAATAATTTACATGGGTTCTTGTTTTAGCATAGTCACTTGAATCATAAATAAATAAAACCCCCTGTAAATAGTTTAATTCATAATTTTAAATGATCATAAATGTCATTGCAAAAAGGCTGAACTAGGGCTGCAACTAAACATTATTTACATAATTGATTAAAATCATAACTGTTTTGTTCCTGCTGCCTATATAGTCCTAGACTGAGCAGAAAAATAAATTAGGCTCTCTTAATCTCCTGACAGCAGACTCCAGTCCCACTGGTTTTGACTGAATTATGTGAGCATCTATCTCCTTGGTTTGGAAAGAGTTATCTAAGAAAATTGTAGCGCCTGTCTTTATTTTTCTCCTGATCAAACAAAGATGAAATTTGCTTATTACTTTAACAAACCCAACTTGCTCACATGATGCAGCAGGAGAGACCATGACAGTCTGCCAGAGTCGCCGCGAGACAAATCACCCATCCGCCTGCTTAATTAATACATAATTTCTCTGTCTCTTTCTGTTTATTTGTGTCTGTGTGGTGTTTCTGTACTGCAGCGTAAGAGTGCCACCTCTTGCTACTTGCCTGTCTGGAGTCACCTTTGTTTATTTCACAGCAGAAATGCCATGAACAAGCAGGTGGATTAAATTTTTTACTGTACCGAAACATGCGGTGGTGAATAATACTGCCGTCAACTCGGACCCAACTGTGCTATTAGACCCACTAATGCGTTCAAATAAAGGAACAGACACACAGCGCCAGCAGGTGCTCATTGTTAGTTCCACATGGACACTTTTCCAAAATGCACAAAGCCGTGGATGCTGGCTACCTGTTATCACATTGCCGTGGTCTCACAGCGCTCTCACACATCAACAAGCCTACAGTGGTTTTATTGTGTATTTATGCAAATGCGCTAATCAAGAGTGCAATCAATAATTCATCACCCTGTGCGTTGAGCACACCAACCAGCCAGAGGCATCCTGTCTCCCCCTTTGATGTCTTTATTCCTTGTTGTTCATTATCTGAGCGGAGGAGAGTACCTGGGCCTGCGCCTTCTTCTCTCCGCGTGTTCGGGCCTGCAGCCATTAATATTTGATGGCTTTCACTTCATACCAGACAGTGCACGCTCAGGACGAGCTACTGCCACTGTACCTTCTCTGTGGTTCTTACAGCTCGCAGTTCAGTTTTTTTATCTGACCTGGTGAGTAATTCACATGATGCTTGAAGTCAGAGAGGGCGCTTGGAGAGGTCTGTCAGCCCGTCTTCATGTGATCGTATGTGAGCTGAAAGAACAGATGCCCTCAGATGATCTTGTCTTGTTATGCCTGAAGCTTCAGTAGTCGTTGCATCTGTTTTCTTACACGTACATATTTTTTATGCATTAAAAAGTTTGTCAAGAGGGTCACTGTTTTTATAAACCATCTGCTCATTTGTATTTTAACCCACATTTTGCTCTCCCTCTCTGTCCGGGTGTCCCTGCTCTTCCCTCTAACAACGCCGTCTCGTGTCTCCGTTTTGCAGGAAGAATGCAAGCAGATCATGGCACGGCAGAAATCTAACAGCCAGTCGGACTCACACGACGATGAGGTTTCTCCGCCACCGCCCAACCCCGTCGTCAAGGCCCGGCGCCGCAGGGGAGGGGTCAGCGCCGAGGTCTACACCGAGGAGGACGCTGTCAGCTACGTGCGCAAGGTCAGCCTCGGGAGATGGATGGCGATGTAAAAACGTCAGCCAGTAGATGTCTGCGCTTGAATATACAGAGTCATCAGCCTGTTTGCACACGGATACCGCGCACACAGTGTAGACACACAATAACACAGATTAACACAAAGCTGTTTGTTGGGTATTCATTTGCACAATAAATTATACATTGGTGACATAAAAACGGGGGCTTATCCAAGGGCCTCTCCAGTATGAGGATTTTAAAATAAAGTCCAGTGTAATGAAAAACATCAAGCACATATCAAGGTTGCTTGTTGTTTATTTGTGGGACATAGAGCTGTCATTCTGTTAACACCCACTTAAGAGCGTGAATTTAAACACATTCATATGAACAGCGTGACGGTGGGGAGGGAGATGTGGTGCAAGGTGTGTAAATTCATGACAGCAATAAATGAGCAGCAATAAACACTTGAGTAAATTTATTTGCAGCAAAATGCACAGTTCATGAGTCAGCTGTGGAACTGATGTCCTGCACAGATGCTGAGATTTGACCGTGATATCAGACTGGCTAGACAGTCAGATAAACAGTTTGCAGTTATTTAAAGTAGAGTAGAGTAAACTTTATTGTCCACCAAGGGGTAATTTGTCTTGGGCACAGTGCTACAGTCTGTTGATTCACATAAAAAACATCATAAATAGAGTAGTAATAAATGAGTAGTGTTTGACATAATGCTAGACAGTTGCTTAGCAAAAGACATAAAAGACACATTTGACTGTTGACATTTTTGATTTTGACAACATGATAGCTGCTGGAATTAAATTGTAAAAGTGCTAAAGCGCTTGAGTATTTTTTTTTTTGCACATCGCTCTGTTGCACTAAGGTTTAGTATTAACATCTTCTATGAATTCTAAGATGTGCTGAACAGAGTAACTGTTTTTATTCATTCCAGTTTTATTTACTTTGCGCTTCCTGAGCTAAACTACGTACAGACACCTACATTTTAGGGTAACTTCAGTACATTTACAGGCACACAAGAAATCTGGTTATGTGGGACATAATCTTATTTAAGCTTTTACAGGCTACTTTGTTTCAATTTCAATTCAAGTCTTTGAATTAAATTATTTTGTATACAAGGATGCTTTGCCACATTTGATATTTTTTCTTGTTATCTTGCAGTGCAGCAGTATTGCCCCTATCTTAATTCTTTGTCATGCACATGCGTACATTCAAAAAAGCTGATTAGAAACCTGGTTACATGTAGACATGGACAAGAAATCAGCTTTCGCCGGGAGAATTCTCGCTGAGAAAATTGGGTTTTTTCTAATCCCCTACCCTGTTTACAGAAACTGGATTTCTCATGTACACGCTGTTTTAGAAATCAGGTTACTGCAGAAAGCTGTGCATATAAATACATTGCTTGAAACAAAATCTTGGAGTGAATTTTTGTTTTGTTTTGCATCTCTGGTTCTTAAGACAGCGTGACAGACAATATAATTGCGAGGTAAGCAAGGCGGCTGTTAGAGTTAATCTGTCATCTTGTAATCTGTCATGTGTCTATTTAATAATTTAATGGGGCCATAGGAAAGGTTGCTTTTTAGCCAGAAACTATAACTCACCTTTATACATGCAGACACACTAGATGTTATGTCATTACTGTGCTCGCCAGTTGTAATTGACTTGACTCACCATTAATTGCTGGGTAATGACAATACTGCATGAAACCCCGTCACCACGCTGTAATCACATGGCCACTGAGGCATGCAGTGTGTGTGTGTCAGATGTGTGCACACACCTACACGGATATGTGTTTATGGCTCTGGGGTCTCTACCAGAAGCTGCAGTCATGTGTCATGGCAACAAGCCTGCCCCCATCTCTAGCCTCATTTTCTTCACTATCCCCTCACTATCTCATGGACTGACACACACACACGCGCGTGCAAAAACCTACACATGCAACGACTCACACAGCCACGTCAGCCGCGTGCAAAACAGAAATTCATTCATGTGATTACCCAACACAACAGACCATCAGAGAAAAGTGAATTAAAATTGAATTAGAACATGAAAGCACATTATTGCTTCAGTATGAGAGAGGATTTCTTCTGGCCTTTGATGTAGACTAAGGTAACAAACACTCACACGCGCGCACATGCATTCATGTGCCGACATCATCAGTTCCATTAATGACTCCACCGTGAAAATCAGCAGCTGTTTAACAGAATGCAATCAATTAGCTAACCCTGCTCGACTGATTAAAAAAAACTTTGCTTTAAAGCGCTGTGAGTCTTTTCAAATCGTGAAGGCCCGTCGGTCAGGCCTGGAGATCACATTAGCAGAGTGAATCGCAGGCCTGGCATCAGATTGACGGGAACTAGTGTGAACTACTCTTCCGGGATGACAGTGCACCCATCCACAGGCTTCGAGGGGCCACTGAATGCTTTCATGAGTATGAAAATTATTTTAATCACATGCTGTGGCCTCATGTTAAATAGCACTCTCCACCACCATCATCAAAACACCAAAAACTGAATATCTTTTTGGAGAATGGTGTTAATTTTTCCAGTAGAGTTCAGAGAATCAATATCAAGGAACACTGAAGCTGTTCTGGCTGCACATGGTGGCCCAACACTATATGCTGTTTTTTTTCTTTATCCGTCACCCGTCTTATGTGATATGCATTCAATTCATAATCACATTTTTATCTTGTGCTGCTGCCTATCTTGACTAGGACTCCCTTAAAAAAGGGAATTTTAATCTCAATGGGCCCTATCCTGGTTAAAGAAAAGAAAAAAATAAAACGTACCGACAGAATTTGATTAGCTTCCTTTCATAAATGCTTGTAGGTGTAGCTGTTAAATCATTAGAAATCCATCCTCTCCCATGTGGCTTTACCCCAACATTTTTTTCTCAGTTGGCTCGACCAGAATATCTCAGCATTACCCTGATGAGTTGCTGTAGGAAGGACAGACACTGAATCATAATTTTGAGTGACTCAAAAGCTGGTAACAAGCTGGGTGCCCTGACATTTAATGATCCTGTGGGTGACAGTGCTGGAGCTGGATCTTGTGGAGGATGATTAGGTGGCTCACCTCAAATCTGAGTCTGAGAGTCACAGAGCTTCTCTTGGTGTCTCCTCCAACTCGTTTTCCAAGCCAGTCCAGCCTCTTTCTCTTTCTGTCCGCCGAGTGGCCCGGCCAGAGGACTGCAGAGAGATTAAACTTTGTTGCTTTTTATTTCATATGTGATGTGGCTGTGTGTGTATTCGTGTGCATGATGTGCACAGTGCCGCGCGGCCGTCTTCATGTGGAGACATCTGTTGCTTTAACGTAATTACAGCCTACCCCCTCCTCTTCCCTACTGCCAGAGACAAAACTCTTACACACACACACACACACACACACACACACACACACTCCCTCTTCAAGTTGCTCTGTATTAAAAAGGATTTAGTTCAGTCTTTCTTATGGTTTCTCCTCCTCTCTCTCACTTTTTGCCTTTCTCACCCTATGGTGAAAGGAGCTTAAGTCCTCTTCTAGGATGCCTCTTTATAAATACAGACTTCTGTGGCTTTGTTGTGGCTACAGACTTTGCCATTCCCTTTCCATGTGCACACACACTCTCTCATACACACATACACCACAGAGCCTGGGACATGAAAATGCATGTTTTATGAATGAGTTCAGGCCTCATGTGAATTTTTAAGGGCTGTGTGACATTTTGAGTGTAATCCCTGAACAGATGGGCTTTCCCAAAAATACACAGACACACGTGTGGGTTATTCCTTTCAGAGTTTGCCAATACACTGCTCTTTAATTACTCAATTTAGTCTGCGTTTGAAGTCAGGCCTATTATGTGTTTGTGCTGGTTTATTTCATGTGTCCACCTGCATCATGCTGTTGCAGTCACAGTTGCAGTATTTTCCCATAATGGATATTACTGGTCTGTCTACGCAGGTGATCCCAAAGGACTACAAGACCATGACGGCTTTGGCCAAGGCCATTTCCAAGAATGTGCTGTTTGCTCACCTGGACGACAATGAGAGAAGGTACGAAATGTTTGTGACCCCGCTCACTTCTTCTAATAGGTTTGCACAGCATCCAGTGTGATGCCAGAAATCCAAATGTGTGTGTGTGTGTGGACTATGAGTACATGTTTGTAAGCTGATAAAATCATGAACGGGTCATTATTCCAGCTGAGTGTATTGCCCTCGTGGCCACTGTGTGCCAGTGTTTGTCTGCTTTGGGAACGTCTCAAGCCTGCGGAGAAACCGACGGAGCGAGATGGAGGGGTGAACATGGACAGATGTGGCAGAAGAGGAGGGGTATGCAGTGAAGGGTGGGTAATTGGGCAACTGGATGTGACTGTTGCGTTGCATTGTGTTGTGGGTTGTTATGGTAACTCCTGTGTATGTCAGTGTCATGTTGTGTATTCAGATATGGGCGGTGGTGCTCAGATACATTACTGAGAAATGAACGATTCTCCATAGTCGTCTTAGAGAGAGAGGGATGCCAATTTCCCTCTATCCCTCCCTTTTTCTTACCATCTGCTCCAATTCATTGTTCTTTCACATTCCTCCTCTCTTCAACCATCCTCTCTCCATCCTTCCATCTGTCCCAGATCTCCACTGATGGCTGGGTCTGGCTCTGAAAGAGGAGGGGGTGTTGTGGGAAAGGCTCTCAGGTGGCTGGCGGTCCCGCCCGCCAGCCGGAATAGTGTTTCATTGGCGGAGGAGAATCCATTATGCCCCATGGAGAGGAAAACACCGGAGCTTTCCTGTTGGCTAAAGCCTCCACGGACCAAACCCAAAACACACTCTTTCCAGTCTTTCATCAGCTGACAATTTACCATGCTCCCTTGGCACACTCAGGCCTCTGATTGCACGTCAGTGCCTCTGAAGCAGCCTCGAGCAGAGTACAACATGTGATAGATCTGGACAGTCTGAAAAACCATGTACTTGGGTGGCTGATGTGGCAGATTAGAGTTACACCACAAAAATATATGGCAGTAGACCATAAACCATCAGGTTTTAATGTACTTAAGGCTTCCAGGCATGCCAAGCTATGTAATGGTGTCGTCATCGGCCCTTGAAACCATGCATGATGTAGAATTTATTCGACTGGCTGTCATGTTTGCTGTCTCGCTACACGCAGCTAGCATCAAGCATTTATGTTGTGCACACAGGAATTCGTTGTTGTGGGATTTGTGGCTGAGCATGCAGCTTCCAGCGCTCACAGCTCTTAGCTAGTGAAAACCTTGTCTGATTTGCTAGATTGTGCAGGGACATGGCAGATAGTTGGCTATGCCTTCTCTTTAACTCTCTATTTGTCTCTCACTGCCACTCTCACAGTCACAGTCTCACAGTCACTCTCTCTTCTGTTCTTCCTAACCCTTCATTTCCAGCTGATGGTGCTGGACGGCTGGCTGGTTGGCTGGCTGGTGGCTTGGTCGCAGTGCGGTTATGCTGCGGTTGTCGCGCTTGGAGCCCCTACTGACAGATGTGTATTGATGTATTGCCAATGTGGTCCTCCAGCATCGAAGCTGCACACTGCCACCAGTGGGCCTTTCCACATGGCTTAGCTGCTGTGGAGTAAACTACAGGTTCAGCACAAAACTTTGCCTGAGAAGGAGTGTCTGTGAATTATGCTCATCCTGAATGTTGCACAGTATCAGTTATATACTACAGTGGAGTGTATCCTGTTACTACCGGTAGCAAAAAAGAAAATGAAGCCAAACTCAGCTTCAGAGTAATCATTTTTGCTTGTTGATGCCTTGTGTCGTTGGCATTGATTAAGTCATGGTATGAAGTACATTGGCTTCTTTAGATGTGCCAGAACTGTCAAGGACTGACGCACATTAACAGATGGAGTCTGACTGCACAGTCCTTCTCACTCCCTCTCTTTTTCTCGCCCTTGTCTTGTTTTTGCAAACAGCTGGCCATTTGGGTTATCAGACGCTCTTGCACATATGGTCTCATTGGATGAAAAGGTAGCGACAGTTGACCATTGCTCGTGGAATGGGCCTATACTATACTATACATCAGGGGGGCATGAGTCAATGTATGCATCATTTGGACCACAGATGGTTACATGCAAAAACAGCTTCTGACGAATTTCTCTTGACCATTCATCGGCATTGCCAAATATTTAATGGATTTTGTTTGATAAATGGCTCAAAAACATTGACAATAATTTTAGGGCTGTGTGTGTGAGACAGAAACAACAGAAACAACAGGGGCTGACAGATACATGTGTGTGTTTGTGTGTGTGTGTGTGTGTGTGTGTGTGTGTGTGTGTCAAGGAAACATCTTGTGTGATTAGTCACTCGGCAGTTATGTAAGCTGAACACCACACGATTTGTTCCCCCATTAGCACTACATTATGCTATCATCCCCTTCAGTAATGAGCAAGATCGAAAACAATGAAGCCCTCTTTGTTTCTCTGCTCTCTCCGGTGCTCCCTTTTATCTCTCATCACTTTTTTCTTAGTGGAGGTCTTTTTTTTTGCTTGTTATCTTATCCTCTCTCTCCCTGTCTCTAGTTCATAATCTGTCTCTGCTTAAGTTACTTATATGCCGTACTAGGAATTCAGGGACGCTGTACTGCCTCTTGAAGCAATTCATTTTTACTGAGTTTGATAACAGACACTGGTTAACAAGGCTGTCTTATCTTCTACTTGCAGTTTATCAGTACGTTCTGTATTTTACAGCACAATTCAATCTCACACTGTAATGGATCAAAATCTGCAGTTTTCTATATGGATCATGATTTATACCTGCCAGTCTTGAAAACTAGGACCATAGAGTCAGATGTAAAAATAGCCAATTTTAGAAAACTTTGTCGTTGTTAGCATCCATATATCATCAAATGGTATTTAATACTTGATCAGAAGTGCTGCCTGTGTATGTCAGTTTACTTTCTTGCTTGGTGTCTGCATGCACACAGCTGAAACTGCAGGATTAAGCTGGGATCCAGTAATTTCCTGGGTAATTTATTTTATTGCTTTAGAGACAGCTCTGGAGAAAGGACCTACTGCCTACAACCTTGTTGCCTGACTGACACATTTCTTTCAGTCATACACACACACACCACACACACACTGTGAACATGTCTTTCTACAGGCTATCTTTCAGCAGTGAAGCTGCCCTATCAGTCTTCTGTCAGGGCTGAGATGTGTATAATTACAGGAATTGGCCAGGCAGAAGAAAAATGATCCAAGAGGCATCTTAGGACAAGCAGAATATTAGTTTAACTAAAACAGAGCCAGCTAGTGGTCTGTGCTTTGATCATATCCTGTTTTGTAAATGTTTGCTTCCTCAGCTTCCATTGTCAGGAATGTAAAGATGTCAGGGTTTATATGTGTGTGTGTGTTTCAGTGTGGTCTGGAGAGAGAATGTAAACAGAGAATGTAGAAAGGAAGAGACAAGAAAAAAGGCGTTGGTTTTCCCTACAAACTAAAAGCTCACATTACCTCTTTATTTTTAATAATTCAGCTGAAATACATGAACAGTAGTTTTGATGGAGACTGAAAGGGCCATATTTAAGGAGAGGTTTCAGAGAGCAAATTTATAGAACCCCCAAAATGGTACAAACACCCTTTACACACACACACACACATGTTCATAACCAGACTCACAAATACCGTCATCACTACAAAGGATGACAGGGATAACATTATCATGAGAAACACACACACACACACACAAACACACACACACACACACACACACAAGGACGTTCTCAAGTATGCATGTCAGACTGTGTTCCCAGTGAGGCTGCTCCAGCTGGGAGCGTGGAGTCTTTGATTAACACACCATTCCATATGTCAAAGTTTATGGCTTCAAAGTTTCTGAGCTGCACCAGCCGTATGTGTGTGTGTGTAGTCCATCTTTCCCCAGCTGCCTGGAAGTGGAGCCTCAACACATTTTGCCTTCCAGATTTCAGCTGAACTCTGTTTTTGTTATTAAATGGCAGTTTGGCAGCATGCGGAGGTTACAGGAATAAAGAGATCAAAGCACATACTTTTCTTGTACTTACAGTATTTAAAATATATATCATTCATAAATTATCCTTCAAGACATACATACATATAAAACTCATGCATTGCACCAGTGTAAATACAGGGCAAAAGTTAGGAATATTTTGTATTTTGGAGCAAAAAAGGTCATGGTTTTTCAGGAATATATGTAGGAATGAGCATGCACTGTACCATCAGGGGACAGTATCTCTGTCTGTTTATCTCCTCGACTTTGGCTGGTCTTTAAACGTACGTCTGAACCTCTGCCATGGTGTGGCTCCCAGAGGGCCACTGGGTGGACCCTTCCATTCACTGCCCATTAGCTGCCATAATGACCTCATTATGATATGCCCACACAGATAGACACACAATCACACAAGATAAGCTGGGAACAGGTGTTTGATTTCACATTGTGCTGAGCCTGCTTTGCTAACACCCAGCTCAGCCTGCAACCACCTGTCTCAATACTGTAACCATACAGTAGTTGTTATCATGTCGACTGAAACTATTATCTCATCTTACCGTCTGGATGTCTGATTACTCTGTTTTGGTTTCAGCACTTAGATGATAGTTTTCAGATTAGAGGTTTCGATAAGAAAATGTCGGGATTGATAACGGAAGGAATCAGGTCATGCTGTTTCGCACCAATTTGGATATCTGGCCTCAGCCAAATTGTCGAGTTTACGGGCCCGTGTGTGTGCATACGTATGTACACATGTGCATGCCCATAGCCTGTTTGTCCAGGTGCGCCCTCAGATGAGATTTGCCAGCCTATCTCTCCACCACTTCCCTGTTAAATGCCCATTGAGAATCGGCCTTTTAATATGGTCAACAGAAGCGCCTATCGCCTGATTAAACACACATTCTTTCAGTTCCTACTGCAATAGCGTTTGTTATCTAACTTCCTACTGATGCGATATGAAACTTCTGATAGCTGTTCATGTGTTAATGTTGGCCTGTTTTTGTCAGTTTTTCTGCACACCTGGAAAAATGACCTTGATGATTCGTTAGCGCACAAGATGGAGAGGAGGCAGGAAGGGACGGACGCGGGAGCAACTCTTTGAGGTCACATTTAGAGAAGGATTAATTACAGGAGAAGAGGCCTCTGGGAAATCTATCAGAGGCGCACTTATTTTTCCATTGACACAAACAAAACACACACAAATAGACACACGTATATGCTCATCAAGTTCCCTGCTCCTGTCCGCCTGCATTAATGTAATGCCCTCATACCACAAAACACTCTCCAGGGGACAGTCCAGACACGAGAAGCCCTGCTCTCTGTATAACCACATAAATAGTCTGGCAGGCACGAGGAAACCCTGTTTATCCCATTCCTTGCGCTGTCTTGGCAGAGTTTACAATATTCTAAAATAACATTGCCATCTGGTAACAAAAGTTGTTAAATCATTTCAGGTCAGGACCCAACTGTAAATCAAGCAAATACAGTACTTCATCTTCGGTATGTAGAGAACCTCCAGAAGTAAATATTTTGCAGTTAAAAATGTTATAGCAAAAGAAACAATGGGGGAAAGGATGGGTTGTAAAGAGGTGGCGCTTACCTCATCCTGCCTGCTTTAATCCTCTAATTAACAAGCAGAGTAATGAGTTGATGAAGTGACCGATTAGTTGACCTCTGACCCCTAAACCCTGACCTCTGCACCTTCCCCGCCAGCCCCTGCCGACGGACAGGGAACATCTTTAGTGTACTGGCACCCTTTGTCTGTCTGTCTGTGTGTGTGTGTGTGTGTGTGTGTGTGTGTGTGTGTGTGTGTGTGCGTGAAAAGGTGCAAAAACAATGATAAATAAACCAGGGCAGCGGCAGAAAACTCAAATAAACAAACAATGGCCAAGTGGAAGACACCAAAACTGCCCGCGAGAGATCTCTGCGTTCCAGCGGAAGTTTATTTAAGGCCTGTGTGAAGGGACAAAAACAACAAAGAGGATGCAATGCGAGATAGTGTGCTGCACAGCCATATCAGATGAATACAGCTCACGTCACTTAATCTGACGGCTCGCTCATTTGAATCAGGCCACATATCAATAGATGTGGAACTTGAGCACTTTGCTCCAGTGAATGGGTTCATATTTGAAACAGATACGCCGTTTCTAAAATGAGCAGTATTGGCAAAAATTAGTTTAGCGTAGAATATGGCAAAATACATCCATAGAATAACTACATCTTCATCCACATGCACACAGACACTCAAAGGGTGTTGTTACCACGCAGCAGCCCCTAGGGGGTGTTTTTGCCACACATAGATAATACAGAAATTAACACTTGAATTGTTACCCCTGCAAGTCAGACACACGAGTGCTAGTATAGTACAAATCTATACATTAAAACATCCAAGACTATTGTGTGCTTGTGTGCATTTGTGCTCGGACACGTAAGTGCCCCCCCCCGCAGGCTTCCTGGCAGTATGTGGTGCCGGGGGAAACAGGACGTAGCGGCACTGAATGACTTCATGGCTGTTTGTCTGTCTTCTCCCACCCAACTCTCTTTTTCTCGTGATTTTGGAATGACTACTAAGGAAGTGTCATGCAGCCTCTGTAGTGTGTGTGTTGGCTTTACGGTTATTTGAGTCCTCTACCGTCATCAAGAGGACCCGTTTCTCTGTACGTTCAGGTGGAAGGGCGGAGAGGATGTTTTACTGTGTTTTGTATTTTACGATCGGCCATGCAATAACAGCACGAACAAATTAGCAGGTCTCTGTGGTGTGTTGTTTGGTCTGTTTGTTTGCGCGCATGTTTGTGTTTCCTGTCTTACTGATTCCCCCCACTGACCCTCTGTGTGTTCTCGTCCCCGTTCTTCCTGAGAGCCCGGTGGTCCTCTTTTTCCACCCTTTTCAGAACTCACTACTTTCTCCCTCTTTTTCTCTTCCTGTCTTTCTCCCTCATCTCAGTCATGCAGGCTCATTCACATCCACACTCACACCCAGTCCCTCCCCCACAGTCTCCCCTCTCTGTCCCCTGCATGGCTTTGTGCTGCTGCCACAATGCCAGGGGCCAGGCGATGAGGTCACTCTCCGCAGGAGAGCTGCAGGCCTGACTGAACCCCGACCATCCCCACCATCATCCGGCGCGCTGAGGACTAACAGGCCAGCAGTCTCACCTCCCCCAGCTCGCCACATCTTTTCCACAGCACAGACAACTTCACCTTTATGCCCATGCAAGCCACAGCAAATGAGCACAAACGTATAATTTAGCGGGAAGTTCATATCGGCCAGGGTGCACGCTTGCGAGCTAGTGGAGATATCAACCAGTGCATGCATGTATGCACGTACAGACATTTTTACACACACACACACACAACTGCACAGATAGCTGGAAAGTTTTGTCCTCTCTCATACCCTCTGCTGTGTTTCAACCTGTCCCCTGCTGCCTCTTCCGCCCCCTGTCATCTTCCTCCATCCTTTACTCCATCCATTTCTCCATCCAGTTCTTTCAAAAGTTGTGAGTCATGTAGTAGAGTTAGTGTCTGGGGTCCTTTCACAATGTTGTATTTCCTCCAAAATGTACTCCAGAGTCTGTGTAGGACAGATTTCCAGCGAGCTATGATTCATCCCTGCCTTTTCAGCTGCTTATACCATCAGTGTGAGTGTGCGTGTGTGAGTGTGTGTGCACCTTCGGGCACGTGTCTGTGTTTGTGCATTGACGTGTTTTCCAGTTTATGTATGTGTGCACATGTACTTATTTGCAAGACTGATACACAGAAGTGCTGAAAAAAAGTGGTGTGTGAATGTGTCTTTCTGTACATGTATGCATGTGCAGTGCATATGCACACTTGTCTTGCAGTAAACAGGAAAAGGGAGAGAAACTGTCCTACGCTTTGGATCTGAACAGTTGGATAAAATGTGCACAGTGGGAGAAGGAGTGAATCACCTCAATCTCACCCCAGTCTCTCCCGACTAAATGGCTCTCAGAAACACTTTAACTACAGAGAGAGCCAAAGTCAAGAGGGGCAAGTGAAGTAAAAGAGAAAAAGCATGTGAAAAATCACTTTTAAGACTTGTGAGTTGAGACGTGTGCGGAGATCGTGGACGGTGTCACGTTTCATCTCATGCGAGTAAGTATGTGGGGCAAATGTGCGAGTGTGCATGACAGTGACTTCCTAGCCACTGTTTGCCCCTGCTGTGAGGACATGATGTTCCTGCAACCCTTCAGTGCCTTTATAGCTCAGCCTGGCTCAAAGCACAACCCACACACTGACCACTGCACATTAGCCGAGGACAGAGCAGCCCGGCGCCTTACAGAATAGCCCGGGCTGGCCCATGGCCTCCTATTGTATACATCCCGTCTGCTTTGTCTATGCTACTGTGATAGGTTCCAGTGCGCAGGCACAGACAAACAGTCCTGTTATAGCGTGTTAATTCTCCCATGACCTCCTCGTCAGTTTGTGGGTGTCACTCTGGTCGAGCTTCATTTAGATTAGAGGTGCTCAGCCCATTTCCATGCTTGATAACTTTGAATGTGCGATGTCTCCACAAGCACGCTTGTTATAGAATGTAGGCCATCCTAGAGCAATGTGGCTTTTCAGGTGATAGTTTTTGTTGCAGACTAATGCTGTAATCTAGTTATCTACAGTGCACTGCGCCCTCAATTTTAGCGCTGCATGATTAATGATTTTTAAATTGCTATTTTGAATCATAACTCTCCGCTGTACGTTAGCAGGGACATCTGTCGTATGTCACCAAGAACTCCCAATGTCATATTTACCAACAGCTTTTAAGACTGTTTTGATAAATTTAATATCAGTGAGAGAGATCAACTCACATGTCCATAACAGAAGGGTTTTTCCTAAGAAATCTAGTAAAAACAACAATGATTAGAAGTCACTCCATTTCTTGACATTGATGAATCTGCTCCACATCATTCATTCATTCATTCATTCATTCATTTATTTATTTATTTATTCACTATCTTTTCTGTCATTTTTTGGTTAACTCAACTCTGAGGGCCTTTGGGATAAAAGAGCATTTTTGAGTGAGTGTGTTAAAAAGCCAGCTAGACTTTTGCATGCTACAGAAGTCTAGTTTCTTGCTTCTTAAGATCTTCCATCAATAAGGGAACAGATCAATTCCTGATCCAAGTAGGAACACGCTTCAGACCTCAGTTTTGTAAATGTTTAAAACTCTCCACCAAATAATTGAGGTGATCGAGTAGTTTCGGCCTTATATTGTGCAGAACATACCCAAAAATCTCTTAAAGGCACAAGAAGAATAGAGAATTGTGTTTTTTATTACAAATGGTTTCCTTAAGAATCATGAATGAAATGATTAAATCGTGCTTCTCGTTATGTCCAGCGAGTTGTACGTGGTCATTACAATTAAAAGAAGTTTCATGTTTCCCGTTGTTAGCACATTCCTTGGTGTTAGCACGTTATACACAAGGTGCTAGTTGGTTGCTCAACACTGTCCAGATCTGTGGCAGGCTGTGTGTCTGAAGCTGTCTGTTTACAGTGGCGAGGGCCTTACGTCAGTCAGATGTCAGCTATTGAATGTCAACTATTTCTCTCCCTTCCATGCACCCGGTGCACCGATTACCTCACTGCCCAGAGCGCTGGTTGATGAGATTTATACACACGCGCAGACACACATGTGTAGAGTGTACAGTTTTAGCCTAAAGCATTTCCACTGTGGATACCTCGTCCTTCTCTTTTCTCCATCTAGTCCTCCACTCATCCTCCCCTGCCTCTTCGTCGCGCCCTGGGGCATTTTTGTTGCAGAGTTTTCCCTCTGTCTCGAATTTCAGCGCATACATCCGTGTGTTTGAGCATGCACGTATAATGCGCTGTGTTGTGTAAACACCTCTCAGGTTTAAAACGCCAACAAAGGGCAATTTGTGCCCCGATCTGCTTCTCAAATGCTTATGTCGTTCTCGTGCTCGTCTTCTGCGAGGTGGGAATGAGGGAGGGAGGGGAGGCCGGAGCAGAGAGGAGAGGAAAAGACATGCCCGCGGGGCCCTGCGGCATGTCTTGTGATGTTTAGCGACGTGTCAGGATATGCGATTCACGCGTGTGTATGTGTGTGAGAGAGAGTGAGAGATGTAGTGGAATTACTCCTTTTCTGTCTCTGCAGGCCAGATGAGGAAGAGAGGATGTCTCCCTCTCTTTCTGTCCCTCTTTCTCTCCGTCTCTTTGCCTCATTCCAGTGCCATGTCCCCTGTAGACACATCAGAGAGGTAGAGGCTTAGTGCTGTCAGCGCCTGATTCAGCCTGACCCTTTTTCCCTCTTAAGTGGAGGAAGAGCTCGCTTTTTCCTGCCCTGGGGGGACAAACAGCGGAGACATGGGGCATTAGAAAAGTGTGAAAATGCATATGAGTACTGAAAATGTGATCAAGGCAGAGAGCAATGGGGAAAACAAGTAAGTTGGAGGAAAAATAAGTTTTACTGATGTTAGTCAACAGCATGGCAGCCTAATCGCCACGCTGGGCGAACGCTAGAAGGGAAATGGAAAGAAAGGGAGAGGAAAGCAGTGGAGAGATTGCAGGGTTGGACATGTTTGTGATGTTTCGAAGCTGACATCATGGCTGCATCAGCAGGTGGTGTGTGTTGGATCATCAGGTAGGCCCGTAAAACAGCCATGTCACTGCTGAATACACGCGGCGGTCTGAGAAGAGGGGAGCAGGGAACCCAGAAGATTTAGCTGAATGTGTGAGTCAGGCTTTATTTTTAGCCTGTTTCCTAATTCAGCTCAAATCTTTAATGGCACGGGAGAGAAGGAGATTAGCTACGGCCCCACAAGCCAACTTTATTACCGGTACTTAGCCCGGGAAATGATTCAGCTATTCTCTGCAGCAGCATGAAGAAAAATAATCCCATGATTTTGAACATCAAAGATTCTGATGCGGCCTATATTTACAGTCAAGATACTGTCAAAGTTTGGGGTTTCTTCTCCACCCTGTAACACATCCTCCTCTCTCCTCACATCCTCCTATCAACCGCTCCTTCTTTCGCACTCTTTTCCTCCTCAGACTGGTCCTTTCTTCCACTGCCACGCAGCTCTGCCTCTCACCTCCCCGATGCCAACCTGAATGTGTGCAGCAGTCTGTGAGTGTGTGTGTGTTTGTTGGAGGGGTTTGTTCCAAGCAGTAGTCAGAGCAGAGGAATTAGGCCGCGTGTATAACCTCGGCATCATTATCACCACTGCTGTTAAAAACGGATGGCAGACGTTGTAAATAAGCCCTCTTTTTTTTAAGCTTGTATACATGAGTGTGTATGTGTATGCGTGTGTTTCTTGCTTATGTAAAAGCGAGCACGAACAACTCAGCATGGTAGAGGGCCTAAGCTGTCTGGGTATTCCCTCCATCGGCTGGCTGCTTCTCAACAGCGCTGTGTTCTTCCCAGTTGAATCTCTCTTATTCTGTTTGCCCTTTGCCATGCCAGCGACACAACAGCGTGAGCAAAGCGCCGCTGCTAGGTACTGGGCATATAAGGGAGGTGATGAGGGCAGCTTGCCCTGTTATGAAGTTGGCGTTGGCAGGCTGGCAGGGTCCAAGGTGCCAGAGCTGCAATCTGATGGCTGCTGCTTCAATTAGGCTCAAAGGTTTCATGAGAGCCACCGTCTCAGTTAGTCTTTCACCCATCCCTCCCTGCAAAGTGTTTGTTTTGTTTGTTTGAGTCATTGACAGTGTTTGTTTTTGTTGCAAGCACAGCTGTACAGCGTGTTTCAGTGTTTACAAATCAGTCACAACAGTAACGTGGGCTCATTCGGTCATCTCACAACTCGGCACCGCTGGTAAGATATTGACAAGATTTAAGGGGAATAAGTTACAATAGTGATCTCACAATGGTCTAGAGAAGCCATAGTCAGCAGGACAAATTAGTGTCTGGATACATCTGAGCTGACCCGCAGGCCATGCAGCAGCAGAATCATACATTATTTAATACCAACAATGATGCTGTCGGAGATGATAAAAATCTAAAGCAAAATGTTGTCTTTCCAGTTGTTTATCTCCAGGTGCTCGCTCTCTCTCTCTCAGGTGGTCCGATTTTTGCAGTACATATAAATGACACACTTTCTCTCAGCAGGCTTTAGCAGCAGTGTACAGGTCACACAGATCACCAGCGTAAATGCTCTGGCCCTCAGGTGTTCTGGTCCTGCGATGCACACACACTGAGACACACGTCTGCACTCTGAGGCCACAGGATGCATCCAGGTTTACACCCCTTATAAACCCACCAGCGCCAGGTGTGTGGGTTTAACACAGCGTGCTCCCTGGCCTCTGTTGGTTTTAAATACAACTTCCAACATTTAATCACACGGCTCACTCTAACTAGACCTCTTTAGACCTCCACGTGTGCAAACGTTAGCCCCCATTAGATTTTTGAGACAGAAATATCAGACCAAAGCACTCTTAAATTCTATTAAAGATTGAAAAAAGTTCTCCGTGTGCAATAGGCCATTGCAAAGTAAAAGAACACTGAGTGCGTTTCGGAGCTCATGATGTTTATCGGACCTGGAGTTTGAGAGCCCCGCGGACCAAAGCCAAGGGCAGATTTGGGAAAAGGCCAGTCCAGTTTAAGGAAAGTGAGGGTTCTCTTTCTGGTCTTGGCCTCCGCTCTCCTCCCACATTGTTGACCATCTCTAAGTGGTCATTGCCACCAACCGTAAACGGTTATGTCCACCTGTAAACCTCCAGGACCACCTTTGTGCTGCATGGTTGCCTGTGCACTCTGTATAGGCCAGTTCAGCCCAGACAAATAGAAGGACCTCATAAAATCTTTCAAAAATAGACTCAAACTATTTTAGAAGAGGAACAGAGGGGAAATATAAATAATGATAAACGTAACAGTATGTAACTTTGTTTTTATTTTTTGTTTTTTTTACAGAAAAGTGTGGTCCAGCCACAAGCTACAGCCTTTACGACTGTAGAAGAAGACTTTGTGATGTGCAAGAAAAACTTACCATAAAACAGATCATAATTAGCTTTTTTAGTCACCAGATCTGTGAGTGCACATTAACAGGAATTATTTTCTCAAAAGCTGACCGCAGTGTGATATCTGGTGGCTGTAGGATAGAGGTGATCTATCCAGTACATCCCTGTCCAAATCTTCCTGGTTAGATTGTTAACCATGAAAATCTTCACAATTCTACGAATGCTGCTGCTGGATTATTCAGCATCATTACTGTAATTTTAAAAGTGGACCATGGTAGTTATTTGGTGGTCAGACGGGATCTTTGTAGTGTGTCTTGACCAACTAAGACACAACGCACGCAGCTTTTGGAGTCTAATTGAAAGCAATGGGCAGCAGCTGGCATGGTCCAGTCCCTCCATATTTTGCCAGGGCTCCAGGGAGAGACAGGGCGCGTGCCAAATGCTTTCATGTCATAAATATCCTCTCGAAACGCTTCAGTGCTTTATAATTATACCTCCTTCATCTCCCCCATTTTTCTCTCTCTCTTACTCGCACTCTCCTAACCAGCGCCTATTGTCAGTGCTCCATGTGCGTCTGCCTGCGTGTGAGTGCGGCAGTGTGTGGACGTGCTCATATGCGCGTACCGGTTTATGTAATTAGATGATTTTAAGAGACAAAATGTTTATGTGGACACATTTTTGCTCATTTTTATAATCATTACATTAAACTGTTAATCACTTAGTCAGCCTCATAAAGTTATTTTCTGCCTTACAGTGATATAAAAACAGTGAGTTACAGAATAGGAGAGTACACAATTCTGTTCATCTCTGTCATCATGAGTGAAAATCTAATTCTTGTTTTCATGCTTTTTTAAATTTATTTATTTATTTTTTTTAGTTTCTTGGGCTTTTATACATCATGCTGACGTGTCCTTTATAGCAACCTACTGCTGCATAATTGAGAGCTTTTAATTCTAGGTAGACTAACAGTAAGTTTGCAGCATCGACTAAAACATTAAACATTTCCCAGTCACTCAGGTGTTGGGGAATCCCACCTGGCAGGACTCCTGGAAACATAATATCGACTATTTTTTAATCTAATGGCTCACTCTTTATTACAGCTGCATCTTAGTGGCTGCAAGATTGTGAAATGATCATATAAATATGTTGTTTTTTTTTATTGTTTTTTTTGTTTTTTTTTCCTTTCATAAGTGTTTATTTGTATGTTTCACAGTTCTGCCCTTTGACAGATCACTGTAATAACTTTGTTGAAGTTTGGCTTGCCAGCTGAAGGATGATGACCCTGTCACGCTGCTGCCTTTACAGACCATACACATATTTTACAAATCAAGTGTACGTTTGGTGTCCTCGGGTCATTACATATATAATGAAATCTTGCAGACTTGCAAAACAAAGACTATTGTTCTGATTTGCCAGAAGGCAGCAATCTGAGTTACTATCAACTGTGGTAGTGAAAATGAATCCTTCAAGCACTTGAGGCATTAACACAGTGCCAGCCAAACCAGTGGCACATCGCTGCCAAGCCAAGATACAACTTGGAGAGCTGGGAAGTTCCCGTATGCGGTGCAGTTGTTGATTGTTTTGGTTATTGCAAAACCTCCGTCACCCAGACGAGTGAGCATTCTGGATAGGCTCCCCATTAAGGGCTTGTGTAACTCAACATTCTGCGGCCCATTAAGAAACACAAAGACATGGCGGCACGCCGTGCTGTTAAAGAGCCCTTTGGTGTTAATGGCCAAATGTTAGTGCTGTACGTTGAGGTAGTAATGTAAGAGATAAGGCGTCTGCTGCTGAACAAATAAACAGCTGTGTTGTAGGAGAGATTAAGAAGAAGGAGGCGAGAGGTGAGTGAAGAGGGCCCGTCAATGCCAAGCACGAAGAACAGTAAGCAATCCAGCTACAACAAGCAGGCCTGATTTTATTTCATTAATGACTGAAATGCCCTAAGCTAACTGCGTTTTTATGGGTGCTTGAGAACAATAGTCAGCTGTTGCTGCGCTGATGTGTGCGTGTGTGTAAGAGAGAGTGAAGGCACACATGAACTTCTCCTATCAGTCCAACACAAATGCACACATACATGCACGTATACAGATTCTCACTGCGTTGTACAACTTGCAAGTTAGGCTGCAGTTACATTTAAGCATGGCTAGACTTTTTATTTTCTTGACAAAAAACACAGTTTGACGATGAGCACAACACAATGCAATGCAGGGCGTTACATAAAGGTGTCTCCTCTTTCTGATCGCTTCCATTTTGATGTTAATTACACCCATGACTGCATCTTTTGGCATGACTTTCTCTCTTGAACTTTAAACTGATGCCTCAGCACCACTCAGATTACCACACAATGCCATTATCTCTAGCTGCAACATCCTGTGCTACAAGCAAACACATATACGGGCAAAGTGATGTCATCTGAACAGGGACTTTGTGTGAGTGTGCACAAGGGGATAGATTGTAAGAAATTCAAATAAGATCATTATGATGTCAGCGAGGATTGCGCGAAAGAGAACAGTTGGGCATTTACATGGACACATTTTTTAAGTGTGTGCTCTTACTTACATATCAGTGAGTAAGATAGTGTGTGAAGGCGCGTGCACGTGTGCTGCAGGGAAGTATGCCCACATATCTCAACCATGACAGAAGCTTTGTCTCCCTCCCTAGGGTGGAGGTGAACTTCCTAGCCCCTTCTGAGTCTCTGTGTTTCTCTCCCTCTCTCCTCTCTCTTTCTGTCTGTCTCTTGTCAGAACAGCACATCCATTGTTGGGGGGCGGGGAGTGGGGGGGGAGTGGAAGGTCTGCTTTGCCTTTTCATAAGGTCAGAGGGGCACCAGGTAGCGGAAAAGGACAAGATTAATCACTTCATCTGGGACAGGCGGGGAGGGGGCGATAGACCAAGAGATGAGAGAAATAGGTGGGGCAGCGGGAGAATTAGAGGGAAGAAAGGGGTAATTGAGAGGGGAGAGGAAGAGAAAAAGTTATCGAGAACAGACGGGGAGGAAGCTGGGGATCAAGAAAGGGAAAGAGAGACAGGTAGAGACGAGGGGAAGTAATTACCTGGACAAGTGTCTTTGTTGTGCTCAGTGATGCATTCAGTGAGAGGCAGAGCATGGAAAGAGAGAGGTGGTCAAGGGTAATTACCTAAACGCAGGTTTGCTTGCCTTTGATCCTCTCGCTATGACTGCAAGTCTCAGCCTTGAGCATCCTACTTAGCGGCGTGATGCATCATCATCATCAGCACCGTCATGGTCACCACAGCGAAAGGACTCATACCAAAGTATGGTCTGTCTTGAGTTGGACAGCACTGAAATATTTAGTCCTAAAGAAGATCTCATTTTAAAATCATTAACGATAGAAATCTCTTGGTGGTTTTACTTTGTTGATTTGGTGTTCCCTGAAGACCAAAGTTTCCTCTGTTGCTAAGGTAATTATTTTCATAAACTACAAATTGCTAGTTATACGTGACCTGAAACTGAATGCTCCCAAGCTCCCTGAATAAACAGACTCCATGCCGAGCGCAGGTGGTCACAGATGTGAGGAGAGTCAAGGGCACTTCTGCAGATGTTGCTCTGACTAATCACCATCAAAGCGTTTGAGTTTGCATGTCATATGAGAGTGCCAGTGTGCGTGTTTTCATCACGAACCCCAGTGCTTAAATGAATTGCGCGCGAGTGTGTTGACATGCACAACTGAGTGCACTGGTTGCATGCATAGTAGTACGTATATATGCACACAGTATATGGAGGCTGTACCTAAGTGTGTCCGTGCATCTTTTAGCCTATGCTTGTACACTTCAAAGAGTGAGTGTGTTTTGTTCTACACGTGTGTGTGTGTACACTACGTGTCCTGATGTATGCGTGAGTCAGTGGCCAGCTGCATTGCACAGGGCCCTACCTGTGGGTGTAGTTGGCCCCAGTCCACCTTCTTAAGTCTGCTTTTTATTCAGTGTCACATAAACAAATACCAGCAGGGTCCGTTCACTTCCAAACCACTCAATAACATCCTCAGATCTCTCCCCAACATCTGTTGACCTGCAGTTTTTTTTTTTTTTACCAGGGAGGTTCATGTAAAGCAACACTTTTATGTCTGTTGTGTGCTGCAAGGTGTGTTTGGCTGCGTGAACCTTTTCATTTTCAAGTGCTGCATAGTCAAGCGTACCGTCATGAGCATATTCAACACCCACACATTATTTTGTGCAAACCTGCATGTTTTCATAGGCAATATATACTCAGACAGACTGGGGCTAACACACACACAAATACACACACACAAATACACACATAACTGAGTACGAGCTCAAACTTGCCCTGCACTCACTCAGCAGGTCTTGTATGTCTTTGATATGCCTGACCCCCTTTTTATTGTTTTTTCAATATTTCTCTATAAGACGGGTGGTATGTAACTGATTAGATAGATAAATATACCCCGGAGGTGAGAGACAGGGAGAGAGGAGGAGAGGAAGGATGCCGAGTTTTCTCTTGTCCCAACACATCTGAGCAGTGGAGCTTTAATCTGCTGAGGCTTCATGCATTTAAACGGCCCGATTAGGAACAGTCAAAGAGGCGCTTTCCCTGCCGGGCTGAAACAGAAATTAAGTGCTTAGGCACAGCCATCATTTTGTTTGTTTTCTCAGCGCGTCTTTGGAAAGATACACTGAGAGATAAAGGCTTTGATCATGTGCTGAAACAACACAGAGTTATGTTTAGGCCTACTGTATGTGCAGTAATACGATGTAAAGATAGAGAGAAAGTGACTGCAGCTTTGTAATGCTGATAAATCTGATAAGACTCTCCTTTGTTTGGTACTTGCATTTAACAAAGTTCAGACTACACTGCAGTGCTAATAAATAAGTAGTAATAATGGCACTGGTTGTGTTTTGTGTAATGTGTGATGTGCTTTGGGGTCATCCAGAATTCCTCTTGATAGACTTGACAGCCTTTTTCCATCGTGCTGCTCTTCCAGGGAAAAAACTCCTGTGTGTGTGTGTTCTGCACGGTTGTATGTGTAAGCGAGTAAACAATTCGGAAGAACTGCACCATGATAACAGGTGTGATGGTAATAACTGTGTTCTCTCTCCCTCTTCCCTCTCTGTCTCTTTCTCCTCCAGCGACATATTTGATGCCATGTTCCCAGTCACCCACATTGCAGGGGAAACAGTCATCCAGCAAGGTAAGTGTATCACAGTTTAGGGCTTCATCAACTAATAATCCTGGAAAAATGTGATGTCAGCAATGTTGCCACTTGTTTCTATCTTGGCACTGCACATTAAAACAGTTGATAATCATAATAACATAATTGCAGATGGTGCCAGATAATTAACATTTAAAGTCATGCCTTGCTACTGTAAATAGCAACACTGAAGATAGATATTAAAGGTTAATTAAAGGTAATGTTCTGACAGCTTTGATGTCATGAGTTACGTCATCTTGGCATATAATGGATCCAAACAGCCACTTATGCGCTAGGGAAGCAATTAGGACGCCATTTTCACTGATTACCTTTGATGGCTTTGGGCCCCTATTCTCAGGTGCACGTACTGTGTTGACGTCTCCAAGCACACTTGCTATTTTGATTCACGTATGTGCAAAGTGCAAACAGGCTGGGTGAAGGTGAATATAAATGGGAGGGTGTGGCGATCGATAAATACACTCTCAGCCAGTGACGTCACTCTCAAACAGCTGTGCCAATCACAGGGAAAGCGTGGCAACAGCAGCCCAACAAATGGAAGTCACCAGGAAGTCACATTGTTGTCTGAATGGTGCGGAGCAGCATGACCTGAACACACAACACCACAAACGTGTAGCCAGAGGGAGATGGTAAAAGTCAATTAGAACGATAATGATAGAAGCTAATGATAAAAAATAATTTGGTTAAGCAGTTTATATGATCACATTTATCAGTCATAATGGTATTTCAGGTTGTACATCATACATTAGAGTGTGACACCAATGTGGCTTCGTAATGCATTTAAAGAATAAAACGTGAACAGCTGAAGGGCTCAGGCAGTTCAGTGTCTCTCGCATAAACAGATATTATTCTGTAGCCGCCTGGTGTCATTTTGCATGTAATTTAGTTGACGTAAACACAATGGATGCCTTGCATATAAATACATACATATGTACTAGCATATATACACAACGTGTTTCCCTTAGGTTTACAGGTCTGGGGGGGGGGGGGGGTGGGCAATACGACGCGATACTTTTTCCGACGTGACACATGTCATTGCCCAGGGAGGGGGGGTTGCTCACTTGTCACTGTCTGTAACTCTCTCCCTACCTGTGCACTTAAATCAAATCAAATTTATTTATTTAGAGCCCAAAATCACAAACATCGTTTGCCTCGGAGGGCTTTACAATCTGTACAGTTGTGACACCCTCTGTCCTTAGACCCTCAAACCGAGTCAGGAAAAACTTCAAAAAACCCTTTATGGGAAAAAGAAGAAACCTGAGGAAGAGCCACAGATGAGGGATCCCTCTCCCTGGGACGGACAGACGTGCAATAGATGCCACACATGTACAGAGAACATCATCATCAATCATATAGGGAACTTAGCACCTAGCAGACTGGTAAATGCGACTGAAGGTCAGGGTGCTACCTGTGCTGCTCGTTGTGCCGCCACAAAAATATAGAGTCCTTTTATCAAAGAATCAAAGAATGCATCTATTGCACCGCCGCTACTCATATTTATTTTGTCCTACCACTCCCTTGTTCCCCTCCCTTTTCCACAGTCGTCAAAGCCCTCACTCTAGACATCCCTGGACTTTGAAGGAACACAGAGCCTAACAGGGCCAGACTGTATTTTTCCAGTACCCCCCACTCAAGCCACTATCAAACACAGACGCAGACACGTTTAATCACATATTTGAAACACCGAAAGCACACATTCTCACAGTCAAAATGCCCACTTTCAGATAATACTGTTTTTCACACCTGCATAAAGTCGTGGAGCCTGCCATACAAAAACACACTCTCTAAGGCATTAACTAAAGGAAAACTATCAGCTTTTGGACACACGCTGGATCACACGTTCGTTCAGTCACTCCCATCTACTCTAAGACAGCATCCAGGGGTATGTCAGTCCTAATTTGGTGATAATAAGTCTAGCTAACTTTGCGGGCCCCCCGGTCCCAGACAGTCCATTGTTATATATAGTGTGGTATATAGTATATACAGGGCTGATGTCATTGCTAATGTCTGGACTACTGTGCAGCTTCAAAAAAAAACTCCCCTGTTATTGGTGGATCACCCACTATTTAGACACATCTAGGAGTTATTGACTCTGTGGCATGAGTGGTATTTAAACAAAGTGAGAATTTACTCAATCATAACATTTGAAATAGAGTATAGAGGTATTTTCATTGTAATGTGTAGTCTAATGTGATTTATCAAAGTAATTTAATCTGCTGTTTCTGACATATATTCAATTTTGCAGTAACAAGTGCACATTTTATGCACGATTCCAACAATACTATGTGAAATATCAGATATATGAATATCAAAGATTGACTTGTTAAGCTTGATAGTGCACCAGCATTGTACAAAACACCTCAGAGGCCAAGGATGTAGTCCATGTTTTCTTTTTGGGCCAAGCCGAAAAGCCTTAACAGTGTGTACGACAATTAGCTTGTGTTGAAACGAGGCCACACGGAGCACAACAAGCTTGACTGTGTGTGTGTGTGTGTGTGTGTGTGTCGATGTGTGTGTGCACATTCTGGTCAAATATTTGCCTGCACTCTCAGGCACAGGGGGACTGGAAGGGTGCAAAACAAAGACTTGAGCGCCAAAGTGATAAAAGACAGGAAGAGCAGAAGAAAAAGAAAGACAGAGCGAGAGGGAATTGAAAGAGAGATGGGTGAGATGAAAGAGACAGAGGCAGAGACAGAGAGAAGGAGATAGGAGAGGGCCAGGTTGCAGCAGGTCGTGTGTGTGTGTGTGTGTGTGTAATGTGTGTGTGTGTGTGTGTGTGTCTGGGGTCTCCACTGGGACAGACCATCACGCAGACAAGGAGCGTTTTGTGTGACAAATAGAGCTGTATGATTAACGAGCACTCTCCACTCAGTATTAATTAGCCGTGTGAACTCCTGTGAACTTTACACACAGGGTGCTCTCAGCATTTCAACTCTTCAGGTGAACATGCACAAAAGAACACACACACACACACATTCATACACACCCTCACTTGGTACCTAGGAAATGCACACAGATGCATACTTGTGTCATGTATACTCATGCATCATCACCCACTTGTACCGCTGAATGGAGTTGCATTTCTTTCTTATTGTAAGCGGTAGCTGCAGGGAGTGCTTTGCATCGCTCATGTATGTGGCTGTTAGTCCTTTTTAATAATTTCCCTCCAGCCCTATGTAACGGATAGCATAATTAAAGGAACACTCCGCCATTTTTCAGCCTTATCTCCAGACTAGATGCTTTTAGCAGACATCAACCCACCAGATCACATGGTTCGTTCTCAAGGTTTAGGATTCACTTTGAAAGCACAGCATGCCCCTGTCAATTAACACGAAAGGGATCCAGTCAGCAAAGCAGACAATGTTTTGAGTTGTGTGTAATAGCTACCCAACAATTAGCTGCAGCTGATAGAGGAAACACAAAAGTGGAAGTAATTCTGCCTGAGAAAAAGCATTGTTACTAAAATTGCAGCCGTGGTTGGTGCACTTGTTTTTCCTCTGGCAAACAGACATTTTGGAGTGCCTCCGCGTCGAGGGTTCACTGAAATGAGCGACTCACATCTTTAACCTAAAATGTCCACCGTCCAAAGAATAAACCCATTCTGGTTTAGACAACAATACATCTGGACTGCTGGACAAAGCCAGGCTAGCTGCTGATGATATCTTTTCTGTGTGTGTACATATATATGTGCGTGTAATGTGTGTGTGTGTGTGCACATTATTTCTATAAAACCCGGCTAGAACATCTCTATTTTTCATCCATCTAACATCCAACTTGGTGGTGGTGTATAATGAACATTACAATCATTTGAACACTGGTATGAATGTACACTTTGTATTGTGTTTTTGTTGAAACATAGATCTCAGCAGGACTACTTCCTAATAGAAAATGTGTCTGTGTCCATTTTCTGCGTAGACTAGCAGTGTCTGGAGCAGAATACGTGAAGCTGACATCTGTGGTTGTATTATATGTATCTCTCTGTTCTTTACGTCGAGGTGTTGTAGCTCTGCATCCTCAGGCACCTCTGTTTCAGAGTTTCCACTATTAAGCTACGCAAGCAGCAGTAATGAGCTGTTGTTGCTGCAACTTTCTGGCTGGCAAGAGCTCTACTTCACAGAGATATTGGCAGGCCCAGTGAAATATGCATTCTGGAGGAGGTGGTGGCATCTCTGACGCTGGCTCTACCCTGAAGCTTTTTAGAGGCCCACAGTTCATAAAGAAAGAAAAAGAGAGATGAGACTAAGAAAAGTAGCAAAACGGTTGTTTTGTTAAGGAGAGTGGATGAAAATTGACAGACATTATGGAGGAGAAATGTGAATGTGATGTGTGAAAAATGTGTGCTTGTGTGTGTTTATATAGAAGTGTCAGAATGGACAAATCCTGACAGTTTTCCAACTTCCTCAGCTCACAGGAAGTGGTATTTCAAGTGTTTGAAACATGATTTTAATCTTTTAATGCACCCATTTTGGTTTAATGGTTTAAAAATCCACCTTTGAGAACTTAAGCAGGAGGTGGACATAATAGGAAGAGTTTGCTTTCCTCTTGGCTCCAGGTCCTGCTTTTTTCTGCACTCTCACAAACTCCTGTGTTTCTCCTCTTTTCTTCCCTCCAGGCGATGAAGGAGACAACTTCTATGTGATTGACCAAGGTGAAGTGGACGTAAGTGGCTGACATGGAGACACAAGCACACTCACAAAAACACTGGTTCATTTTCTCTTTATTATAAGTCAAATTAACTAAAGGTAGAAATACAAATTAAAGGGATTCCAATATGCAGCGTGCCGATATTAGCATTTATTCACCTGTAGGATGGCCGTAAGAAGGATAGTGGCTCAGTGGGAAAACCTTGCCTTCTCCACTCATGTTGAGACAATGTTTCCCTCCAACAATGGAAAGGCTGTATTGGATTGCCCACATGTTTTGTTCTCTTCAAAGTTCGGTTCCACTCTGATGACAATCTGAACACGGCGCTGTCGAGCCCAGCGCACTGTGAAGGCAGCCAAACTGAGAACATCTTTTGTCTTAGCGGGTCTGACACAGAGCGATAGAGTTAAGTGGAGAGATAAAACAGGAGCTGACGGAAAGTTAAACAGGAAGCGGCCTTATCGGCTTACAGCGGTGAGCTGTAGGTTCACAGAGACGGCAGGTTAGAGGAGCGAAGCAGGTTGGCAAGCTCTGTCGAGTGTGCCAAAACAGTCGGCCTACCTGAGAGACAGAGAAGAGGAAGTTTATAAAGATGGGGATGGGATGTGGGGCCATGATAGAAAGATTGCTTAACAACTAACTCCTACCCAAGGTTGTTGCACTGATTTGCTTCGTTTCAGGTGATGCCTGGCCACATGTGATTTGATGAGTTGTGACGTGTGTTTCTATATTCTCATAAAACAGTAACAGGATTGTTTCGTACAAAAGGGTAGTTGTGTGCACGTCCATTCCTATGTTTAGGCAAAGCACAAGATGGGAAATTCAGTAAAGAAAGATGAGAACATCCAACTTTATTAGACTCAACAGCACATGATTCAAAGCTGAAATGAAAAGGTTTATAGTCCTGATGAACCGTTGCCTGTTTAGTCTCATTAAGTATTGTTTTTTCTCAAGTGTTCTCTTCTTGTTCTTTCCATGATTGTTTTTTTTTGTTTAGCTTTTCCTCAGCTGTCGCCAGGTAGTGTTATGTAAGATCTGATATCCAATGTATGATAATCTTGCTCTCACAATAGAGGCTTTTAGTGGGAAAAGTTGTTTTTGTTTTCCCTACTAATCTTAGTCTGTGGCTTTTCAACCAGTTAGTGTGTTAAAACACTACAACAACCTACACACAACAAGTCTAGTTGGGGTGCAAGGAACAGCCTGTCCTTTCACCACATGTTGGTCATTACAGCTCTTTCTAAGCTTTACTCCAACCGTAAGTTGGATACATTTAGTTGCTCCCGGATATATCCTAGGTTTATATTTAGTATCTACACTCTTTTTCTTATATTTAATATATCATAAATAATACAATATCTAATCCAACTTTAACCTAGAGTCAGGTGCTCAGTCCAGCAGCTGCAGCTTAGGCTCGGACTTCAACCTCTCTCAGTCTGCCATCGGCGAATCATACATGTCTGCTTCCACAGCCAGGATCCCACCATTCTGCACCCAACTTGGGGAAAGACCTCATGTGTGTCTTCCACTCACCCTACGATCCACCCCTCTATCTCTGCAGACAGCTGCTGCCTCCCAGCCACGGCTCAGGGACTAAACTACGTCAAGCTCAGTGCCGAGGTTATTAAAGTGTGGAGATGTCTCTCATTAGACAGGGGTGTAAATCTGCTGGCACCCCATAAACTGCCTGAAAGCTGACAACCACTGCCACCGATGTAAACACCCCTCCATGTCTGCACACAAATGTATTCACTTACAGACGTTGGCCTGTATTTATATGGGTGCACCACAAAGGAAATTAAAGCTTTCATTCCGAAATGCGAGATGATCTTGTTGGAAAAAAATGCCATTTGTAATTAAATATTGAGTATCTGGTAAGATTTTGAGCCTCCTAATTAAGCCTTCATAAGCAGTCCACATTTAACAAATGCTCATTCAAATTTAACAAATGCTTCATATCACACTATATTGTTGTTTTAAGCTTATACAGGTGTTTTAGTAGTTTAGTGGTACTGTAGAATTCATCCTCCTGGACCCATACTGGTGTATAAGCAGAAAATAAATTATTTCTAATAATAATCTAGTAATCTTTAATAATTTAGTAAAATTTTCATAGGAGACATTGTAATTCTGGATAAATACTGTACATTAATAAATACTTAAAAGTTCTTATATCTACTTACAGCTACATTATAGATGTACATCTCTGAAGATTCTCAGTCATTCAGGTCACAGTAATTTAATGGTCATTTAATGGTACCGTGTATAGTGATTGTGTTACTGAGCATCGCAAATTATTTTAGCAAAGCTCTTAAGATAATTTACATAAATAGTTTAGCATTATAGTGAGTGATTATTTTTGTAAGAGAAGGCATATTTTATTTTTATTATTAGCATACAAGTAGACATAACATCAGAGAATTAGATTAAATGATTGCTGCCAAGTAGATAACAAATAGAGACAAACCAGCCCTCTCACACACTTGCACAGCCCAGGGACATGCACAGAGAAACACTCTGAGTAACTACAAACAGAAATACACGGCAACACTGCCTGCTCATCCACCTTCCAGTACGTTTGATTTGTTGCCTCTTAATTACCACCAGGCACACACAGTTTGCTGTAGATATTCACACACTGAGGACTCAGTGACAGCTGTGAGACAGCGTGCATTGTTCAACACTTGAATTGATTCAGTCTTTCTCATCATGAACTCCATTTTACCTTTTGCACAGTGCTGACTCGATACAGTACAGGTGTTTCCAATTTCAGTCCTAATAGACTACCTGTTCTGCAACGTTTTGCTCCACCTTTACTCTTGCATGCCCAATCTATTTATAATGTAATTCTGATGATTTGAGCTTCACCTGACCATGAAAGTGTTTGGAAAACCTCATCGGCTCAGATGTATGAAAAGAAAGACTGAACAAAGACTTGCAGGTCAGGAGATACTTGAGGACCAGAACGGGAAACTATACAGCAAAAGACACTATTACCTGTATTCTCTGATGTAACACTTTCACAACACTCATATAACTATTCTTCTAAGCTTGACGTAACCATAACCAGCGCTCTGCATCTCTTTGAAGCCACCCCAGTTTATAGTGAAGGATGAGTCCCTTGTGGTCTACTCTGAGCCTCGGATAATAGCTTGCAACAATTCCGGCAATTCACTGCCACCGGAGGGATAAACCCTCCCTCCCTCTGCTCCTTTCTCTCTGTGTTATTAAGTCAACAAGATAGTGGATAGTGTGTCGACAGGTGAAACCGTAATGGTCCAAGAGACAGCCTGAATGAGTCTCAGTGAGCTTGTATTGTCTGTAGAGCTATAGTGTCTGGCCTAAATAGAGCTGGGCATGTGTGTGTGTGGAGGTGAGAAAGCACGTGAGTGCTTCTTCGTGTTTTAGATCTGAGAGTAAACCCACAAAGTCTACCACAACTCTCTGTCCTCCATCACTCCCAAATCAAAGGGAAGGTCCAAACAAGACAAGACAGAGGAAATAAGGGATGGACAGAGAGATAGGAGAGATAGACGGCCTTTTAGAGGGTCTCATCTGAGGGCTTAGTGTGGATCAAATGCTTTAGGACAAGCCTAGTGGGCATATCAAACAGCCCAGAAACTGAGGAGAGGGAGGGGAAGGGGAGAAGGGGAAGGTGTCCTAGGATGGATTTTGAAGTTGAAAATGACAGAAAAAAAAAAAATTCTCCACAGTCTACAAAGCAATGATTGAGGTTGTTCAGAGGCATTTAAGCTTTCATAACACCCTGTCCATCACTCTGTTTCCTCCTCTGTCTGCAGGTGTATGTGAACGGGGAGTGGGTGACCAGTATCGGAGAAGGAGGTAGTTTTGGGGAGCTGGCCCTGATCTATGGGACCCCCAGAGCTGCCACCGTCAAGGCCAAGACTGATCTGAAACTTTGGGGCATTGACCGAGACAGCTACCGGCGCATCCTTATGGTACGAACTTGAGCACACAATGACTTATATTACTTAACTATACACCCAGGGTACTCTGTTGCAACCTGGTTGGGTATCCATTATGTCACGTTTACCTTCCTTTGCTGGTGCCTTACTGCATCTCTACTGCATGGTGTGTTAGTGTAAAACCATTGGCAGTAGTGTGTATTGCGTCACCTGGGTGCACATGTGCGTCCTGCATATTCTTTTCTCAGAAAGGAGGCTGCAGAATGCAGTAACACACGTAAACATTGTGATCATGTGCACCTCATGAACCTCATCTTGTAACTCACTCACAGAAACATTCACGTTCAGCAGTCTGCAGTCCATCACCTGCCAATTTGCTGCACTACAAAAATAGCAGAAGCAGCCATATCAATGTTCACCTCAAGGGAAAGAAAGTAACTGTTGCAATTTTCACTACTTTGTCCGCTGTAGGGAGTGATATGCTTTTTACAGATGCCGTTTTCTTCATGTATGTGTACTGCTGTTTCCGGGACTGCTCATGCTGACGCTTTGTCTTTTCCCTCTTATTCAGCAGAAAACATTCTGTAGTTTACAAAGCTCTTACGTTTTTCTGTTGAAATGTTAAATGTAAAACCTCAAACCCTAACACACAAACACACTCAGACACAATACAGAAATACTCCAGGTATGTGTGTACACACAATAAAAATGGACTGTAGTGGACTCTCAGCTCTTATCATTTGTGGTTCTTCACTTGCAATATTGAACCACGTAACACTCCTTAAAGACTTAAAACGGTGGCTTTCATTTTTATACTCAAAACATATACACACGCGTATCTACCTACGTCTAGATCTGTTGCTAGACAAAGGAAGGGGAAAGGCGTTAGAAGGGATGGCTGTGAAGGGGGTCAACCTTAATGCCTCCACACACATCTCTCTGCTCTAGGAGCTTATCTAGCAGGAATGTCTAAATGTTTAAACTGGAAACGTGTAAACTGGAAAGGTGCTCTGCCCTTGCTGTCACACACCAACTTTCTCACACACACACACACACACACACACATTTTGGGTACCGTTAGAAATACTAATAATAACTGTGCGTGTGTGTATATGAGCCTCCATGCCTGACTAAATGCTTCCTCTAATTTTCCCTACACCTCACTCCTAGCAGATAAGATAGCCTCCAATTAACCTTCAGAACTCCCGTGAGCATCTAAGCTTTCATCAGCGGTGAAAACTCTACTCTGTGTTAAAAAGTTTGAACCCGCAGAGAAGAATGAAAGTCTGCCTTCGGACCTTTCAGCTCAGTGTAAAGTTGGCACTGGCCTGCCCAGCACTCATGTCACCTCTTAAGCACATAGTTTAAGTGAGGCCACAGTCTACCCTGGTAACCTTTCTTTGAGAGGATTCTCTCTCTCTCTTTCTCTCTCGCTCTCTCTCTGACTCTCATTCCTTCATTCCTTCCAGCAGCAGCAGGAGTGGAGACGGGGTGAAGCATAATTCAATTATGTGAACCTGTAGTTAATTATTGCTGTCAATGATTTGTAAAGCTGTTTTTATAAAGTGTGGTATTCTGGCAGTGCCTTGGGCCAACAGTGTCTAAGTGTTAGTGTGTGTGTTTGTGTGTGAGTGTGTCCCAATAAAATCATGCAGAGTGCCTGTGTCTGCAGCTAGTTAGTTAGGAGCTAGGAGAAGGTGTGCTGCCGCTACCATCAGTTTCACTGTTTGCACATCTGCTTCTCTCCTGTCCTGCTTCTCTGCTGGCAATGACAAACTTGACTGAATAGTTTTATCCATTTGTACCTTTATAGTCAATAAGCTGACATATTCTGATTAATTGTATTTCGAAAAATATCATCTCAAGCAAGTAAATCCCCATAATCTTATCAACTTTTGATGAGCATCAGTGAATGTTTAGCTAATTTAGAGAGCTAAGTAAAGTTCACAAACCACTATGCCGGTTTATTTCGGCATTGTAATATGAAACTTAAAGACTTTTTAAATGATTGAATTGAGTTGAATCAATTTGTAGATTAATGAAAATAATGAATCAGCATCAAATTTGATAATTAATATATCTTTTCAGTTATTCAATTAAGCAAATATTTTCTGCTTCTACCTTCTTAAATGTGGCGATTTCATGCATTTTTCTGTATGTATTATTGTTAATTGTATATCTTAGGGTTCTTGACAGTTAAATAGGACAAAACTTATTTTTCTTTGTCTACTCAGAACCAAGAACCAAGTGGGGATTAAGTGATAATAAAAGAATTGTTCATTCCTGCTGTGCTTTAGAGCACGTTTGCATGTGCCCCTGAAGGCATCACCTGTATGGTAAAACTGGTCTTGAAGCAGTTTCAATCATTGAGCATGCCGATGACATAATCTGTGTAACAATATGAACATATCAGCAATCTTGTTCATGTCGTATCAGAGCCACGGCGGTGCCTCAGAACCACCTTACCCCCCATCTTCTCCTCTCATCCTTATCCAGGAGGGCATTTAGTAAACAATGTAGTGCCATTCCCTGTGATAAATACACTCCCTCCATTGTGCAGCCACCACTCAGACAATACCCACCTTGTTGTGTCATCTTGGTATTTAAACACACACAGCTACAAAGCCATTAACAAACTGACAGACCATTGTCAACAAACAGAACACGGGGAAAAAGGAGACAAGGAGAAATTCTATCCAGAATTGAGGAGGGATGTGGGGGGTGGATGTGTTTCGCATTGGACAGAGATGAAGGTGATGGGGATGGGGCGTGAGGTACGGTTGGTTTAGTCTGGCTTCGCTCCACACCTCAACTCTTTCATGATTCTACCTCAAAGACCGCAAGCAGACACAGAGGCTGGTTCATCTTTAACCGCGGGAGGAGCGGACACATTAGGGCCAACAGGAGTAGGGGAGTTTTCTACATGAAACATGTGCTTGGGCCCTCCCAAGTCGACATAAAGGATAAGGACAGATGCAAGAAGAATGCAATGTGGAAAAAAAAAGAAGATGCGCACCAACAAAATAAATGATAACTTGAAATTTTAGAATCAGAAATTTAGAAAAGTATCATTTTCATTCCATCCACCCCAGTAAACTGTTATGTTGCTGACATTTACTCTGGCCCACCCAGCCCTTCTTATACCAGTCACATAAATCAGACCTGCTGTGTAATATAATGTTATGTACGCATGGTAAGCCTTTAAGCTCAGCGAGCTTGTCTAAGGAGCTCTATGGGGAAGCTATGAAATCAGGAGACCAACTCAACATCTCTGTGGAAGGTGGTGTGCATGTGTGTGTGTGTTTGTGGGTGCATGTGATATTGTGTTAGAGGTAGAGTATACATGTGTGAGTGTCGTTGCTTAACGAGCATGAAGTTTTGTCCCTGCAGAGACAGCAGCAAAACATAAGTGGCAGAACTAAAAACAGACTACAGGCTCCAAACACACACACTGACAACACACACACACGCACACTTGAATCATTTATCCAGGAGGGAGGCGATGCAGGCTAGAATTCCTTTAATCAAGTTGTTTACAATTTTGAGTTTGACGTTGGCTCACTTGGGAACATTTTCTCCCCTTTTAAGACAAAATGTGAAATTATATGAAATTAGAGGCAGCAGCGGGACTCAGGCACTTATGCACTAAAGACACCCCAAGCCTCAATATATCATTTCCATATGCAGAGGCAGACACAGGGTGGACAGGATTGTCTCTCTGCGCCGCTCTCTGTTTCTCTTTATGTTCCTGCTCTCTCTGAGTGGTTCTGTGTAATGAGGGGGGGGGGAATGCAGTCAGGGAAGGGGTCCTCTGGGTCCAGACTTGTCAGGAAGCACCTGATGCTCATGGCAGAGGCAGCGAGGGGAAAGTCCCCAGCCTGGTGGGTGGGGTGGGCCACACACACACATACACATGCAATGAACATTACCGCACAAGTCACACACACCTACCTAAGTATGACCCTGTGAACTACGTACAGTGTATGTCTACACAATTAATCAGTTATTATACTGTAGTCCAGATTGAATTTCGTCTTTTTCACATTCTACAATCATGAAATTTTGCTTCCTCACTTTTGAGCCCAGTTGTGGAATATAAACGTGACCGTGAATGAGTAACAAGCATCCATATGGGCAAAAAAAAAACAAAAAGTGCAATAACTCTTCTGAATATCCTAAAAATGGATAATTGTCTCACACTGAATGATGCTCCCAGTGTAAACTCTCTAACAACAAACAAATACAATTTTCCCAAAACCCACTCTTAGTAGCAGCTCCCCAAAGTAGTAATTATTTGAATTTGTTCAGATTAGAGTGGCCGTTTCTCAAAACTGAGACATTATCATCACAATATTTTGCAGAATAACTGCAATTATGACTTTTATGATAAATTTGAAACTTGCGCTATCATACAGTTTGCGAGAGGGTGTGTCTAATGGTGAATGTTTCCGTCTTACAGGGCAGCACACTGAGGAAGAGAAAGATGTACGAAGAGTTCCTCAGCAAGGTGTCCATCCTCGGTAAGTCTCCGTCAAAATGTCTCACTTCAGTTTAGATGTTTGATGACATTCCTCTGTGTTTTACTGTTTATGTAGAGTGTGTTTTCACATGTATGCCATGTTATGCATGAATTTCAAACACCAGGTCAGAGAATCCAGAGTGCAGGCGGTTAAATCTGCCAGGCGCAACGTATACTATAGATTAGCCCTCATAAACACAGGCGCAAGTTGTCACACAAGGCCCATAGCTGAGTAAGGTCTGTGTGTACAGTCCTAATCTTCTCGCACTGTTCATACCAAAGCCAGTCACACTCTGCAATGTCTCAGCGTGGACAATTAAAGAATGGGGAGTTAAGCTAAGCCCCTCTTTCCCTGCTGGAATTTGGATAACACCAGCCTACGCAGACCATTGAGTCTGGAGGAATAGCGAATAAGATTCATTCAGACTTTCAAAACGAGTTGCAATTGGAACTGACATCTCATCCCCTTCCACTTGATCGTGTGTGTGTGGTGTATAGAGTAAGGCCATGCCCCCTGTACAGAGTTATTAGCTGGCTGAGTAAACACATACACTCAATTCAGGTCTTAGGAGAACGTCTCTGTGAGATCCACTCTCCTTTCATTCACCTCCTTTCTTCTGCGTCTCCCTTTTTGACAGCCTTGTCAAGGCCTGTATTCAAACGCCCGCCTCCCTCTTCGAAGTGCTTTTCCCCTCTTCATTCCTCTTTCTGCCGCTCCGCTTCTCCACTTTACCTCTTTGAATTGGAGGAGGGGGAGTGTTTTTGTTTGTCTTTGATTTTTGAGATAACCACGAAATTGGGTACAAGCCCCTTGATGTCGAGAAGTGAAGGGGGGAAAAAACATGTTCTTTGTCACACACAGCAGCTTCAACGTCCCAGTGGCCAATTCCTTGTGTGCGTACCATGTATGCGCGTAGCAAGGTGATCCCAGTGTGTGCAGGCCTTGCGAAGCGTGAAATGTACGTTCTTTAGTCTGCACATTTGTGTATCATGTTACACGCCGAGCTGTTAAGGATCACTACTATAGGACCTGCTGCCTTTAGCTTTCAGCCAGACAGAAGACATCCATCTGGGGCCGGCAGACACCATGGCCCCACCAGAGAGGACACTGGACACCTCCAACCGACGAGACTTCACCTTAGTTAATCCTAAATACATACACATTTACACACATACACACAAATAGACACAATGGGATCAGTTACTGAGCACATCAGCAGACAATAGTCTCAGACAAAGAGATTCCGCCGTAGTTTTACGCCTCTAACTCACGTCTTAGTCAAATCAAAACACTGAATCATCCTTTTATCTAGACAAAGCTAAAGATGAAGAGTGTTTTTTCACTGCAGATAAGTCACATTCCACACTTAGATGTATAGACTGTTAAGATTAGGCCACAATAATCTGCTGAAATGTGAAAGAGGGATGAGATCATTCGGGGAAATCTTCTATGTGGAGGTATTTAGGTATTAGTGGGTCCTCTTTCTATAAATATCAAGTTCTGAGTTGCTCAAAACTCCTTCGGTTGGAACATTTTTTCCACTGAGAATGTGTGACCGTCTGTGTTTTTGGTTTCTGTATGAATACCAACAGATTCTAGAAATATCTCCGGGCTAACCAGATCACTGTACGTGTGGTTGGACAGTCGGAAAGACAGATGTCGCCACTGGCTCTCAGGATCAACACAAAGCTGAAAAAGATAGATTCTATCACACGTTTTGGCAGGACTCGTTCATGAATAGTCAAACCTGATTACAGTTTCTGCTGTACGTACATATTCTACATATTTACTTCTACAAGCACCAAGCAGGTGCTCTTACTCACAGCTGAGCTTCAGATTTTTCTCTCATTATCATTAGCACCTGAGAATTAGCAGAGCTGAGGTCTTACGGATTTAGGGGTTAGTTTCAAGGTGTTTTAGCTCCATGAGGCTCCATGAGAGGGGGGGGTCTGAGATGTAATGGTCCCCGATGAGTGACAGGATTAGCCCGAGGTAGGAATTATCGTTCCCATACAGTTTACTGGACTTGTGCAAGAGGCATCCTCTCAGACCACGAAACACACACAGGCACGTTTGTGAATCTGCTGTTGCATTCAGCGGTGTAAATAAATGATCTGTATGTATTTCCCATTCGCAGAATCTTTGGATAAGTGGGAACGTCTGACTGTGGCCGACGCTCTGGAGCCCGTTCAGTTTGAGGACGGAGAGAAGATAGTGGTGCAAGGAGAACCTGGTGATGACTTCTTCATTATTACAGAGGTAAGGTCTGTAGAGAGGCCTGAGTGAATCTAGTAAGACAGGATTTGTGTTAACTTTCTTCTACTGTCACATTTCCTGTAAGGGGCCCTTAGACCTTGCATGTATCATCAGGTGGGCACCCGGGTTGACGTACATGTCATCGTGCAGAGACGTTGGTGGGCTGTTTGCTGAGGTCTCAGTTTATTGCCACCAGCAGACAGACTACCTGGTGCTGTTCCCCAGCTTTGGCTCACAACCACGACTCCTCGTGCGAAGCACGGCCCCCCTCACACTGCAGGCTTTGTGGAGCTGGGGCCCCTGGCACAGTTTCATGAAGGGCCCCCTGCCTGTCATCCTAACACACTTTTGATTAACTCCGTACTTACACAGCTTTCACCAGGGTCAAGTCAAGAGGGCCCCGTCACCCGAGGTGCAATCTGCTGTGGTTTTGTCCTCGCTTCCTACTTTCCTCTCTCATTCTCAGATGTACTTTATGTCAGTCTCTCTAAGTCTGGTCCAAGAGAGTGATGAATTGGTTACAGTGCATAAGAGTGGGTAGGTGTATGTTAAGCCAGAGGAGGATTTTATCAAAGTTGCTGAGTGATGTGTTGCTCTTTATCCCTCTCTTGCCTCGCCTTCATTCTCTCTCTCCACCTGGGCCCTTCCAGCACGACACTCCTCCTCTGCATCCTTCGTTAATCATTCTTGCATTTTCTGTTGTTTTCTCACCAATCGAGTGTGTCAAATTTAAAATGCAACAATTATTAAGAGGCTTTTACATTCAGCTGTAAAGATTTGATGGTCCACAATGGGTAAGCAGTATAGCCCTTGTGGCCTTTTTTTCTACATAACCTCCAATAAATCCAATTTACAATCTGTTTCATTTGTTGAAAACCAGACTAAAAGCACAAGCAGGGAAGATATATTGGCAGTCATTTATTGCAAAGAATTCAAATATAAATACATGTACAAAAGTGATATATAAACTTGCCACATTGTTCATCTAATGTGTTTAAACTACCTCAAATTAAAGCCTTCATGTAACTTTTGCTGAATCGCAACCCATAGTTGCCATAAGTGACATTTGCAGGAAAATAGTAAATGCTAAAACATAGTGTAGTACACACAGAGAAGACTCATAGATCCAGTGAACTGATCCAGTAAAGGAAGTTATACAGAAACAGTAATCTAAATTTTGCTAACATTGGCCTCCATAATCTACTGGTAAGGCTGTAGCAGCAAAAGCACTGAGTTCTTTTTTATGCTGATGAACGCAACTTTTCTATATATAAGAAAAAGAATACAAAAACAAAAAAAATGTGTACCCATCCGGTTATTTCTAGACTGCACTGTATGTATCTCTCACACACCTCGCATTATGCGACTAGTGTTGGTCAACTTTGAAGCCTCCAATTGAAGCCTCGTGAAGCTGCAGAAATCCTTTAAAAGCCAGTTTGACTGTGAAGAGAAGGAAACCCAACTGGGGTTTAGGACACAAATATAGCAGTTAACTGTAGCAATGCATGACTCATCAATCTGAGACTTGCACATCCCAGAGCGGAGAAGGGCAAAATATGCAGGAGGAATCTGGGGGATTATTGGGTGGAGAGACGGAGCAGGAGGAGGGCAAGGAGGAGAGATGAGGATGGAGCCGCAGCGGGCAGGCAGCTCGTTCCAGTTTGACGTCTTGGTCCATGCGAGAGTGCCACACCAGGCGCTGCAAGCCTCAACGTGGATCCACACGCATCACTGTGGAAGGGGGGCAACCTTAAACTTTTTTTTCCCCTCAGTGCTGCTTCCTCTTTAATTCCATCACCCAACACTAGTTTTTGTCTCCATCTTTAATCCCTTTTCCTTCTCTCCTGCCTATCTTCCATTCTCCTCTTAAGCTCTCTCTCGCAGTCCCTCCCTTCCTCGATCTTTCTATCTCTATCCGTCTTTCATGCAGCAGGGCCTGACTTTCCCAGAGAAGGGTGGACTCTGGTGGAATGTGTGTTGCTGACTTTCACACGGGGTCAGGAGACCCAACCTCCTGGGAGGGAGAGAGGAGAGAGAGAGAAAGAGAGAAGGATGAGTCAAAGAGGGCAGGGAGGGACATATAGGGTGAGAGAGGTTGATTCGAAAAAGACCACAAGTGAGGCGAGAGAGGGAAAGATTTTGTGTGAGAGTGAGACCGCAACTTTCCTCCCTCGCCATCCTCTCTTTTCCTCGTGCTCACACCTATTCATTTCTTAAAGATTAAACCAGGTTGAGATGTCAGCGCTTTGTTCAGTCAAAACTCATTTCTCCCGGTCTCACACTCCCCCGCCTCCCTCCTCCTCTGCCTCTTCTCACTCTTTTGTTGTTTCTGCGGTTTTGGAGCATCAGCCAAAGACAAACCCCACAATCACTTATTACATGCTGCTGATGAGGAGGATTAACAAAATGGAGGTATAGAGACATCACTTTCTTTGCCTGCCGAGAGAATGGGGGCCTAATCAAAAGTGACATGTTTACATTTTTTTCTCACACTGTACAAACGAGCCTTTACAGAACTCCGGGGGCCACGAAGACTCAGCCTCACCTTCCCTCGCATCCCCTCCCTCCTCTCTTACCTCCATTTCCTCCCTTCTTCTTACGCTCATGCCCTGCTCTCCCAGAATGCACACAGTCTTGCACCCTCACGCTCATACACCGTACCCCTGGCACCCTGTCATCTGCGGTCTCACCACTGCCACCTAAAATGGTGCATATGAAAAGAGCGTTGAACATCAGAGAGGCAGGCATCAGTGACAGTTTTGAAACGTGGTGCTGAAAAGAAACAAGTCAAAAGTAAATTCTTTGAGGCTTTCACCTCATAAAGTTAATGTGATTGCAATTTTATGTTTCCGTAACACTAGAGATGACACCAATCTGGAGTGAGTGTCATCAGATTAATAACAGCAACACAACATTGAATACATACAGGTAGAATATCATAGATCATGCTCACCTGATTTAGATCTATTTTAAGACATTTCTTACATGAGGAAAAGAAAAATATAAATATTTAATCAAGTTCAAGACCAGGTCTTATACTTTGGGTTTCAGATCCTAAATACGGTGTGTCTTTTATTCATTTTAAACAAAACAGACAGTTCTTTTAGAGAAACAATTCATTTTAATGTTTCTATTGCGTAGCCTCCACTTTCCTGTGTTCCTTTGGGACAGTTAGAATCATTTTTTGAAAATGTTTTAATTGATCCTTTTGACCACTTTTACATTTGCATGTGATGACATGATGGAAAATATGATATGTTGACTTTCTGTTGGTCTGTAAACTCCTGCTTGTGCTGCTATCAGTGTTAATTAAAGAACAGTACATGTGTTGTCAGCAGTCATTGGAGTTAAAGTCAATCAGTCTTCAGTAAAATCAGGTCAGGGCTGTTCGTCCTCCCTGCTAATGCATTCACTCTCATCTCCTCCCATCATCAATCTGAACAACAACTCAATGTTTTTTCTCATATTTGTCCTTTGACCCCACACAAAAATAATCACACTGAGGGGTTCTGAAGTGTCCCTGTGGGTCAGACAGAAATCCTCTGTGGGTCATCTACAGTATGTTGCTGTAATCTACCTGTATGCACTGAAACCCAATTAAGCTAATGGAGCTCAACGCCGCTTTTATAGACTGAAGATCAATGCAGTTAATGAATGAAGTCATGTTTGTCCAAGTGCAAACATACAGTCACAAGAACAAAGGTAAAGATTAACAGGCCTTAATTGAGTGAAACCAATTTTTTTTTTTTTTTTAATCCGCCTGTGTAGGCCTTTAATGTTTGCAATATTTGTGTGTGTGTGTGTGTGTGTGTGTGTGTGTGTGTGTGTGTGTGTGTGTTGGCATTTGAGAAAGAAGGTGCAGACGCTGCTGGTGCCGGGTGGCCTTGTGAACAGGCTACCCGGGCATATCACCTTTCCTCCTCCTGCTCTCTGCTTGTGCCTGTCTCTCTCTTTGTGCCTGTTTTTGATCAAACAGTCGTTACTTCCTGCAGACGCCACATTTTAACATGTCGCCACGAGCTGACTAGCTGCACACTGCGTGCGGTATGCTTGTTTAGGTACCAGTGGCCGGGAATGTGTGTGTTGGTCCATAAGGAGTGTTATCTGACCAGTGAAACCACTCAGTAGAAGGGATCATCTCCTACTTTTGCTCTTCAAAGTTGTCTCTCACACTCAACCTTTTCCTCTCCTTGCTCTGTTCTCTTCAGCTTGTTTACTATTCATTCATTCATGCTTTCTGTTTACTTTTCTCTCTCTCTCTCTCTTGCTGTTGCCTGTCCTTCACACCCTGTGTCGGGCAGCGCAGCGAGCAGGGTCCTCAGTGTTTATAAAAGAAATATCTTTGGAGCGGAGCACTGCCCCTGGGGTGGTACAGTATGTGATGGTTATCTGGACCACACTGGGTGAGGCCTGTTCACGAATGAACTACTGTACTTGGGGGCGCTGCACTGTCTCACTTTCTTTGTTTGGACATGAATGGAAAGGAGAGGATTCAGCTGGTTGTAAACTCTGGAGCTTTGATGCGTCCTCCCCCTCGTTCTCTGCCCATTCACATCTCTCTCTGTTTGCACCTCTGTTTGGTGCGATGTAATCAAGTTCAGTAAATGGTGTCGCTGCAGTGTTTACATTTGAGATGCAACACGCGGGATGGTGCAGATGAAGTGGTACCTTATTAAAAGTTCATACAATAACTTTCACTCAACAAGGGTAAAACGGATATAAAAACCTCCCTTTTGTAAAACGGAAATAAAAAACCAAAAACATTTTTACACTTGTCTGAGGTAGAAAAATGAATGTATCGATAAAAACTAAATGCAACAATCTAAAATGGAAACAGACTTTATGAAGATGGACTTAAAACATGTATAGCATTTATATGTATACACATTTAGATAGCTAACAGCAGAGAGTTGAGCGGAAATTAGTCGAGAGAGAGAGACAGAGAGAGATACATATTCAATGAGATCAATGCTTATTCATCCCAATGTCTTTGACTCAGTTCAATGCGGGTAATTCCCCCTTTCTCCACATAATGCAGACTGTGTCTGCTGCAGTCTGGTAACCCTCTCCGTCTTCATGCTGGGTTCGCATTGTGGCTTAAATGCCGTACCATATGCGATGAAAAGCCTCGCTGGTCAGCGTGGCGGCATTTTAGTCGACCGCAAAAGCAAACTGTGAAACACCAGCCTTTTCTCTGCTGCTGCTGCTGCCGTGTGCCCAGAAGGAGTTTGGCAGAAGTCTGGATCAGCATTAGGACCCAGAGCAGCAAACACAGAACGTTACCTGACTCAAACCTTCGGTCTCATGATCAGGGCAGTTCAGATAAGTGTCCTGGGCGATCAGTTCAGCTACTGTGACCAGCTAATCTTTGATCAGTATGGCCTAATCTGGCAGATTTCATGCAGTGGGAAAGTGATTTTGAATTTGGCCCGAAACATCATTATCAGCTAGAACATTCACAGGTACACACACTTTCCAAGACACTGAACACTAACTTTCTCTAATGCTGTACAAATACTCCTGGTATATATCTCTGACAAGTCTGACTGAAAGTGCGCTCTTACATCAGAAAATTGTAAATGATTTGTTCTAGAAATGTGCCCACAGTGGTTCACTTCCACTGGCCAGAATTTGGTCTATTAGGCTAGAATGTGCTTGTTAAAAAATAGAAACACAAAGCAGTGAATTGGAATAGCCAAAAAAGAAAAAACACTACAGAAAAATTTAAGGACAAGATCTTCCCCCAGCAGTTGCAGCAGTTGTTTAAAAACCGAAGTTTTGCAGGAAATGAATGTCGCTTTAACGGAAGCATATGTTTTTCAGTGTCATGGCTGTTCTGGTAATGCTAATAATAGTACTTATAATTTTCTGAAAGACACCTTACAGAAGAAGAAAGACAACAGTGACATTTATGTGACCCACTTGTCTCCAACTCTCCGAACATCACCTCCAGCCACGGTCAGCTGCAGCATCACTGCCCTCTTCTCAGCTAAAGTCACCCCACTGCATCGCGTGTGTGGTGGTCATGGCGTTTGCACAGTTTGGCTAAATATTACTCGGAGGTCATCTCTCTCTCACACACAGTATGCCTCACTTCCTTCGATCACCACCCCCACTTCTCCACAGTTCATTTCAAGCACAAACTCAGGAAGCCGCACACGAATCCCTTTTTCACTGAAATACAGTCTCACCTTTGTATGCCCGCAGCAAAGAGCTGGCAGTTTGGGGTTTGTCATTAAAGCTCATTATATTCATATTTAGCATTATTAGCCTGGTCAGCAGAAGGAGCACAGAGAGCGGTGGGGGATTAGAGTGCCGGAGCGGTCAAGTCTCCTTTACGACACGGCCCAAGAAAAGCTGGGAAGGTCCCGCAAGGCTTTTTTTTACCTGCTGCCAATTACAGCAGAACTTGAGTACATGTAAATGTCTTGACATTAAAAACGCATATTCCGCAACTGTATAAACATATTCACACCAAACATTGTGTATCATCACACACAAATAACCCTGCTTCTGAGAAATGTGTCGTCAGGCATTTGGCATGTTAACATGGGCATGTAGGGCAATTAACCCCAAACACTTATATATACACAAGGATAAATATTCATGCTGCATGCTCGTTCACACACACAACGTTTGTCAACAGCTGCAAGATGCAACATGAACTGTTATCATCTGTTGGGCATAGTGAACGGAAATCAGATTTCCTCTGTTATACTTTTTAGATGACTCACTCACACACTCACTCGCACACACACACAACAACCAGAGGGTGATGGTAATACGCGTAGCGCGGTTTGTTATCGAGTCCAGTCGATCTGTCCAGCAGACATCAGCTGTTGATTTTCTCACTGCATGTTTGTGAGTGCATTCGTGTTTCACTCTGCATCCATCTGCGTCTGTGTGTCTGCTATCGTTGCTACCGGAGAAGCGCTGGGGTGTGCACATGAAAGTGTGTCAGCGTCTCTGGGTCATTTGGGGACATTATGTTGGAGCTGGAGTCTTGGACGGTGCAGTTGTTTCCATTTTGTGGGTGAATGCTGATAAAGGGGATTATGCGATGGAGACACTGAGAAATCAGTTCAGCCTCTAATGGGCTTAGATGTTTGTATTTATTACACTCTGGAGGCAATAAAGCAGAACCAATCAGAATTTGTATCACATACCCCCGCTGGAATATCTGAATATGTGCTGTTTTGTTTCTGCTCATGCACGTCCCACAGAACAGGTGTCCGTCCCACAGAAAAGTGGGCTAAATCCTGTGCACCTGTGCTCTTATGAAGCAAAGGAATTTCTCCTCAGCTTAATCCTCCTGACGGTTTTTCAGCCCCTTGCTAAACAACTCCTCCTTTTCTCTCATTTTCTCTTCTTCCCCAACACCCCCTCCTCCGTTTCCTCCCTCTCATCCTGTTCTTTCTCTTGTCTCTGTCTTTTCTTTCTTTCCTTCCAACTCTCCTTCCTTTCTTTTATGCCTCCAGGGAATAGCCTCTGTTCTGCAGCGCAGGTCTGACAACGAGGAGTATGTGGAGGTTGGACGCCTCGGACCCTCTGACTACTTTGGTGAGTGGCTTTTGGCCGATGAAGCCTTTTCCCTTTCCCAGTTTGGCACCACACACAAGAAGCTATTGGTCAAAACAATAATTGGTGTATAATATGCCTGCTATTTAGCATTAAAAATATAAATTGTGCAAGGAATATTATACTCAGGCACGTCACATTAACTGAGGGTCAAAAGTTGGTTATTTTGCACGGAGGTGCAACAAGAATATTTTGTCTGAATATTACACTAGTTTTCATTTCCATCCAGTCAATTTTAGTTAATTGTTTGTCTCTAGAAATGGTTTAATCAACTAGATTTTAGAAGATGCTGTAAAATTACTATGGGAAAGGTGGAACCTTTAATATCCTTTAAACTTAAGTTTTCACCAACAAAATATCCCAAAAAATAAAATAAATGGAATAAATAAAACATACCAAAGAAAAATTTAGTCTGCAACTAACTATTTATCATAATTTTCCTACTACTTACTACCATCAAATAATCTACTGATATTTTTCTTATGTAAGTGTTAATCAGTCAGCAAATAGTGGTTGACCTTTGACCACACCTTTTGACATCAAATGTCTTGTTTGTCTTACCAGCAGCACCAAAGAGATTCTGTTTTACAGACATATATATTAACATTTGAGAAAGTAGATCAAGTGGTACTTTTTGGCATTTTGTTTGAAAGATTGAGTAGATTGTAAATTCATTATCAAAATTGTTAATGATAAAATTTATAACTAACTTATCATTTCAGCTATAAACAAAATATAATCTTCCAAATATGTGATATTATCATTAATTTTTCAGAGTCAGAGATAAATCATCATCAGTCATTTAGCCTTTTTCTTGAGTTAGTTGCCTTCTTTGGGCAGACAGTCTTTCATCACAGCATCTTCTTGCTGTTTTGGGCTCCATTTGTCAGTCTGCTGTGTCACAAAAACAGATGTGCAGGATGGAAAAAACTAAAACACGAAACAGACATGATCAGAGAGCAAGTATTTTATTAATCGTATTAGAATGCAACAGTTATTTATTACACAGCAAGAAGATTTTTGATGCTGAAATGTAATTCCTTTAAAACACCGAGAGAATGTCAACATTCATACACATGAAGACGGTCTTTACAGACGCTCCTAAACTATGTAGATCTGAAACACATTTTATGGAATCCTGGCTTATTGTCCTCTCTCCCTCTTCCTCCTCCACCCCCCTTTCAGGTGAAATCGCCCTGCTGTTGAACCGTCCCAGGGCGGCCACCGTAGTCGCTCGTGGTCCGCTCAAGTGTGTGAAGCTGGACCGGCCCCGCTTTGAGCGCGTGCTGGGGCCGTGCTCGGAGATCCTCAAGAGGAACATCCAGAGATACAACAGCTTCATCTCCCTCACCGTGTGATGGGTCGGCCCCCTCCGGGCCCCACCAGCAGGGGTGGGCAGCATCAGCATCAGAGTTTTGGTCCGTGGGTGGGAAGAGGTGAGGAAGCGGGGTAAAGGACATGGGTTTTACATCCACAACAACAGGGCGCTCATTTCCTGCCATTTTTTTTTTTTTTTGGTCCATTTTGCGTGTTTCTTTCTTTAATTTTATCTTGTGCACTTTGACTTGACCTGTGCTGTCACGTAGCTTTATGTCAAAAACAACACGCAGGGGTGTACAAATCAGAGCGAGGACGGAGATCATTCAACTGTAAATGAGTCATATATACAGTGTGTCAGCTGTGTATGATGCATGCTCCTAGACTGACGAAGAATGGTATTTGCGCTTTGATAAATTTATGAAGGGTACGGTTGAATTCAGGAACTAAGAAGGAAGTAAAGTCATGTTTACGTACAGCGGGAGGAAGTGAGTACACATTTCTTTGCTCGCTGGCTGTGGTTTTGCCTTTTTTTGGTCACTTCTGTGTATGCGTGGTGCCATTTCCTGGTCAAATCAGACCCGCACTACACAAAGACCTCCCTTCCCTAAAACGTAGAAGATGCGTAGATAATTTTTGGCTCTTTCGTTCATTTTTAGTGCTTCTTAAGTGTGCTTTTACTGCTGTTATCAGTTGGGGAGTTATTACAGGCAGCAATATGTTGAATTATGATTTAATGTGGCGTGTGCCAGCCAAACTTTAACCCACAAAATGCTTTCTTCTCAAGAAATCCTCTCTCTCCCAATACTCCCCAAAGTGTATCAGTCTGATCTGTGAGCTGTGGTATTCCAAAGGCGCAGTAGTGTTATCAGCCCAGACCACATACACACAAACAGAGTCTGAAACACACTGACATGAAACACACAACCATACTGTATATGCTTACACTGTCTCAGGACTATGTGAATCTTCAACTCATTCACACACACACACACACACACACACACACACGTCTGACCTGATGCTTTTTCGAGCTGTTTTCGTTCTGTGTTTTAAAATGCTAGCTGAAAGCTTTTGCACCACTTTAGAGTTTGTAAAGTTGGGTCAATACAGACGTTTGATTTAGCTGTTTTTAAGACATGACTTCTATGTTATTAATATATATAAAAGAAAGAGGTAGAAACTATACTTGTGTTGCTTTCCTTTGATCTACTGTAATCTGTCAAAGTTGCACAACCGACCCAGCGACTGATGTTGTATAAATGGGACCTTAAGAAAAGAATCTTTCTGTATTCTCTCTCTCTCTCTCTGTATCTCTCTTTCTTTCAATTATCAAACCATCTTGAGCAAATAAAGATAAGCTTCTGAAATCCCCTTGATTCATATCGTTATTTTCTATTCATCAGCCCCTCCTTGTGTGTGGTAATGTGACTCTTTTTCACATTTTTTCCCCTGCGCTTATCCCGACTTCTGGCATCCTCTCCTCCTTTCCTGACTGGACTTCTGTCTCTTTCCCTTTATCTCATCTCATGCCCACACCCAACCTCCCCTGAGAGTTATACCTCAATTTTATCTTCCTTTTCTCTTTGTTAAGTGCAGACTGTCCTATTCAGTCACACTTTTCGCATTTCTCACTACAGGTACCCCCCTCTCCATCCCTGCCTCCCCGCTCTCATTTCTGCTCTCCGTCCTTCTCCCATTAAGCCAAGTGTCAGTCATTCGTCAGTCAGAAATCCTTAGAGGTCCTCCCAGCCAGTTTACACCGCAGCGGGCTAAAGCCTCTCCAGCTTTGACACATTCCTCTTCATCTTAATGCCCACTAAATCAACTAAGGAATGCGCCCCCAACTTGCCGACATTGAATTTAGTGCCCCCTTCCCCACACATACGCACAGTCTAACACATACAACTTCATCACTCTGACAATACACACTAACACACATGAACTCACTGTCCCCTCATCACAGTTAGCCACGATTACCATTATCAGAACCATTTTATTATACACATTCAAAGTTCTCCGACTTCCCTTGGTTGCAGACTACACTGACTGTTTTCCTCTTTGGCTTCATCATTTTGACACCGCTGACTCTTGCAGGAACTCAAATTAACTCTTCAGTCATCTTGTTGATCACAGTTTCATCATTCGTGTTGCCTCAGAGATTCAGCTGATGTTTCAGTTGCGTGTCATCCTTGAAGATACAGCTTAGCAAATATTAGGTAATTCTAGATATCCAAATATGGTGGTTAAATTTATCAAAAATAACATGATTGTACAGTATGCATGTTCTAGAAAAAGCTAGTAAGTTTACATTAAGTTTAGATTGTTTAGTCAGACTACTAGTTCCAAGGTCAAGAATGAAGGTCAAGATGTCCTAAAAGTGCTTTGGATGCAATCGTTACAGTCTCTAAGCTCGATGGCAACCGATCCATATTCATGACAACATGAGTGTCATCAGCGGCTGGAGTTTGTGTGGACAGATTGAGAAAAAGTCAGTAACTGGACCTTATGAATGTTTGTTTCTCTCACATAAAGCCTTTTTTAATAACATTAAAATGAAAACTCAGCCTGAGATGACCTGGGTTTTTATGTGTGTGTGTGTGTGTGTGTGTGTCCAGAGCACCTGATCAGGCAGGGCCATTACTGGGCCATCCTGGGTGGGCCAGTCGAGGACAAACCTTGGCACCGTTCGCATGAGCACTAAGATGAAGCCTTGATACCATGGCACCATGCCAGTGTTGGAATAAGAGAGCACAACTAAGCGCACACATTTTCACACACCAACTTTTAATTTAGGACATTTCAGTTCTGTGTTTGGGTCCTTTATGCTCTCATAGTCCCATAATCCGTCACACAACTCCCAGGGTCCCACTGTGCCCGTAACACAGACCAAAAACATTTCACCAGCTACGCTAACATCAATTCAGGTGACTGTGCTTTCCTATTGAAAGCAACATGATCATCAGGTTTGGAGAGGCCCAGCCATCAACACTCAGACTGTCAACAGCAAGCAATTAAAAAGGACTTTTTTATGTAGAAAGTCTACTTTACAAAATATCTGAAAAGATGCTTTTTTTAATTCTCTTCCATACCAATCTATGCAAAAATGTTGCCTGGAGATCGTCCAGTATTGAGGCTGAGGATGAGGTGAGATTTAATTTTGATAATTTAATTTTTGTGAGGATCTGTGAAATTACAAGTCACCTACAAAATTAAACGTACTCCAGGCTTAAATGACTCAGGCTACACATTGCGATATATTCTAATAAAAATGGTTAAATCTAAGGAGTCTGAACACGTGTTACAACTTTTTCTTTGTTGTTATTGTTGTGAGTGCAAACACACATCTGTCCATGTTTTGTCCGCAGCTGGCTTGTTAAATGATTTCAGACCTGCTTTTCCCTCTGATCTGTCTGAGTGTTAGCTCTGTGCCACTTTTCAGCACAAAACCAATGTGGTCCACGAGAGGTGGAAAGCAGCAGTAGCAGGGACTCGGGAGGATGAATGGATGAATGACCACAACTGCAGCACTACCCCCTAAACTCCCTCCATCTTTGTTTTTTTGTTTGTTATTGTTTTTTGCTGCTGCTCTTCTACAGCTCCCAGCTACTCCCACAGAGGAATATATTTGGTGCGAGACTCCTGTGCATTTTGTTTCCCAAACAAACAAGAGTCCAGCCTCTGTGAATTGGTGGGGAGGAGAGGAAGGAGGAGACGGAAAGGATGCAGAGGATAAAAACAGAGGCGGAGGTGGCAATGCAGGAGGACTGTGATTTGTCAGTGCACTCCTGAGTGGTGTGAAATCCACTGAGAACCACGGAGATAAATTTTAACGAATTTATCCCAGCATGGGAACGTTTTGCCTCTTCATTTACAGGATGGCTTTTTAAGTGCATCCCTGCAAATTCCAAGTTTTATATAACGTTTGCCAAAAATTTACAAGATAAGATGGCTGGGAGTAATTTGGTATGTGTGTGTCTGCATGCTTGCATGTGTATTAGTCGCATCCCATAACCAGACACAGCCACCCGTGGTCTCATGAGAGGAAGTTTTATTTGGTGCTGCATATTTAGATCTGGCACAGTGAGTGTAGCCCGTGGGCGTGCGACCCTCACCCCCTCTCTTTCTTTCCCCTGATTCTCTCTCTTTTGTTTCCTGGCCTCCTCTCCTGCTCTCTGTGTTCCCATAGTCGCCATCTCTGCTCCCCTCTATCCCCTTGTCTAGGGAGATCCAGGCTAATTAAAATGCCTGCCACCACTAGGCTACAACCTCTATTGATTCTCACCGCCTTCTCCCTCCTCCAGGATCTCCACCTCCTGGTGGAAGAAATCAACCCCCAACCGCTTGCACTAATGACCAGAGCCTTTGATATGTAGCTCTTTTCTTGTCTAGATATATTGGGTGTGGCGATCTGACTTTTCCAGAGTTTAGCCTGGCTGAGTCGAAGCTCTCGGTCCAGGGACATCTCATCTCCGCCCTGTCCCCACTTCTGCTGCTCTGATTTTCAGCTCTAATCGTGACCTTCTTGGGTCAAAGGCCATCACCCGGGCCTGGTCACAGGTGACTGAGCAATAGTGAGGCTGATGGGATTGAAAGGTTAGGGATGGGGGGGGGGCGTCGAGCTGAGGTCAGGGGGAGAAGGAGAGTCAAAATTTGGGTCAGGAGATCACCACAAGGTCCGGCTCAGTTGAACAGCAGCCCCTCCACACAGTGACGACCAAATAACTTAGTGGTCAGTTATGGTTTTACTAGAACAAAACAAAAAAAATTCCCTAAGTTTCTACATTGTGCTCCTGTAATATTGCTGAACTCACAGTTAAAGAAAATCACTGCAGCAGAACCAGAGATTTTGCCTTATGTACGGTTCAAGTGAAGATACAGGTGTACAGAGCAGGCCGCGTAGGTCTGGTTAACTAATTTATTTTTAACTCCAGTTTAACTTGCAGCCTTCAGCCCCATCTGGTCCTGACTTGAGCGACATCCCTTTTCACTACAAACTAATCAGATTATGTGCAGCTCCCTCTGAGGCCGAAGGTGACTTTATTCAACTTTCTCCACATATGGAGTACTACCCATTAATGCCTTTCAACACATTTGTGTGATAGAAATGTGTGAAATGTATGCAGTGTCCTTTAAAGAAGGCAACTGTCTTTCTAGTAACACTAATCAGCCAACTGTAAGTAATTTAAATGATTTACTTTGTAACTATGCGCTCTTCCTGCTGCTGTCTTTAAGGGACCTGCCCTTTGCCATTTGTCTGCACTAGGACACGGCTGACTGCCCTAGAGAAAAAAGAAAGGAGAAAGAGAGAAAGCAAGAAATGAACGAGGGGACACGATACCATCTGTTTGTTTTTCTGCTTTTCTTTCCCAAGCTTGTTATCGTTCCTCATTTCCTGCTGGACGACAAGTAAATAATTCACATGTATACATTTACCAACACTGAGATCAGGCCTCCCTGACTCGCCTCAGTTTTGGCCTCAGTTTCAAAGCTATTCCCAGCCAACAGAGCCTTGATGACTCGCCTCCAAACGATGTGTAGAAAAAACAAACAAAAGGCTGAATATGTTCTGCATGCTCAAGAGGAAAATAAATGGGTCAGTAGCATTTTTCTGAGTGACATATTCCATCATGCACATGACTCTGCAATCTCCAGCCCACGTCGATCCCGACCCAGCACAATCCATCTCTTCACTTCGACTGTGACTTCACTCCCATGAGGGCCAGCTCAGCAATTGTCTCGATTGTTCCTTTCTTTTCCAGTGCCTCCTACTCTCTGAGGAATCGTAAGGGTTTTGAGTGCAGATCATAAAAGCAGTTGAACTCTGTTCTAATCACATTAGGAAGATGAAGGAATGCAATGAGGGAAAAGTCCCTATTGGATTGTTTAGGAAACTCTCTCAAACCCCCCTCAGATAATGTTAATATATCTTTGTCTTTGAGACATTTTAAATTGATTATTAGCTCCTGACTCCCAAGATTCCTGCACATAAATCATCTCACCAAATCAACTGTCCACTTTTGCGGTGTGATGCTCCAAACTGGACTGGATGTACTAACATTCCTGGATATCTGGATAAGATTTGGCATTTCAACAGCATTGTCAGAGTCTGTTAGATGTCAGAGCTTCACTAAGTCTACCCTCGCATCCCACAGGACCCACATCATTGCCCATGACATAGCCACTCACTGCAAGTGTGCAAAGTCACAAGGCAAGGGCTGTCAAGTGTCTTTTGATTATCGGGCCACCCTAGACATTGACGACCCTCCAGACCTTCTTCAAGGACCCCACAAATCCTGTCAACGTCTCAGCTGTACCCTGAGTTATGCCCCTGGGCTGAGGCAGTGGCTGGGGAGCAGAGTCCACGGGGGTGACCCGGCTCTCCCTAAACCCTGCAGGAATGTGTGGATTTGAGTGAGTGCTGTAACCAGAGAGTACTCTCTCCTATCTTTAAGCCCATAATGGAGCCGCTTCCTGTTCATAATCAGTTTGTTGTGATCTCCTTCTGCCTTGGGATTTTGACACTTCATCTTGAGTCCTCAGAGAGGAGGAGTTAGGAGAGGTGTTATTATGGTTCTGGTCTGTGTACCATAATGACAGCATGGGGTTGGCATCAAAGGCTTGCAGACCAAAAAATGTTATTTTTCTAATTTGAATCCTACAACAAACCTCTGGGTATGCACACACACACACACGTGCATGCATGCAATGTTTCCCAATGTGTCACTCTCTGATGCAGGGCGTAGATTGCTTGACATCAAACAAGTACGAGGCTCTCTAAGCTTCCTTGAGGGCCAGCAGACTGAGACGTGTGCTGCATAGGGGTGACATCTCCAATTCAGTTCTAGCCATTCTTAACAATCAAATAAAGGCAACAATACCAGAAAAAAAAGAAAAGGGATCTCACTTACTCCATCCTGTCTTCTCATTTTTTCTCTCTTTCTCTGACTTGCTGACACACATCCTTCGGTGCTGGATCTGGATCTGGTACTGCTTTTATGGACTCCAATAATAACAGCAACAATAAAAGAGCCAAAAACCTGCTGTAATTATTTTTTAAAAGCAGCTAGAGTGCTGCTTCCAGAGGAGCTAGCTGGGAGCTCGTTGGGGTAGGGGGCTCACATTAACCAGCATTAGCATTACCACGATGCGTGCGAAACAGCATCACGGTATGGCCCATAAACTGGGTAGGGCTTCTCTCCTGGAGGTTAAGTGCTTTCGTGGCTCAGTTTGGTGCGGTTGCTATAGGAATGGCGCTGTGTTGAGGAAAATCTCAAACACAGTTCAGGGCCCTGCTTAAGTATACCTCAAACCATAGTGGGCCCTGGTGCTGATGGCCCATGGTAAAGTGGTGAGTAACCAGGTGCACCCAAGTGGATTCTCTAACTGGTCTTAATCACCCTTTAATCCAGGGCTTTTCTTTTAGGGGTATCTTTCCCTTCAAACCCTTGCAACCGTTCCTTGTCTCCTCCTCCCTCAAGCCAGGTCTTTCCTCTTCACCTTTGTCACGGATAGCTAATGTCGCTCAAGTCAAGCAGAGAAATCGCTCCTTAATCCCCCCCGATACAGAACCCTGCCTCCTCCCACATGCACATCACCACCATTCATCACGGCCACCACCAGTTCCCCCATTTCATGGTTCCTACACCATCAGTGGGGCGGCCTATGGCTACTGAAAGACAAGGGGAGAAGGAGGGGTAAATAACCAAGTAAAAGCCCCATCTGACATACCAATTGGTGTAATTATGAGCTTATAGGCTCCTAATACATTTCTGAGGACAGCTTTGTGCGCCCCCTCTGAGAGCTGAGCTTGTCTGTCATGTAGCGTCAAAAAGACGACTTGTCAATGGGCCTACATTTTGCTTATGATATGTTTTTTTTTAATTAGCCGTCATATAAGGCTCTCTTACAGACCACGCATCTACTTTTTTCAGTCTTGATATTAGTTTCTTGCTGTTTGTTTGGATTACTTTTCTCTGCTAGTCACAGCCGTTTCTTTCCGCTTACCATTGATGTATAATCCCATAAACTCCCATATGTTTATTATGAGTATGTCCCTGTATATGTTCCCTCTTTAATGCCCTTATTTCAGGGCCAGATTCATGTAAGGCAATACTAGTCAGCTATTTTCACATTGGCACCAGCAGAAAGCTTACATTTGTCCCACTATAATGTCTGGGCTCTCAACATAGGCCTCGAACTTTTCTCCATCCCCCTGGGACCGCAGAGAGACAGGGCAGCTCTGTCTCCCCCTGTCCTTTCCACGTCGTCCTGTTCCGCCTTTGATGTCGGCCTGCCAAGAGTCTGATTTGTGGGTCAGCCGCGTCTTCCCTTCCTAGTCCCTGAACCCGCAGGACACAGGGACGCAGTGGGAGTTCCCGGAGTTTTTGGGGGAGTTGGGGAAGAGAGACGGGAGGTGGGGAGGGGGGGGTCAGACCACCACAGAGCCGGGGAGACCCCTGTCTTCCTACTCGCCGGTTCCCACTGCTCCCTACACGGCACACACATGTTGAAAAGGTCAGGTCTTGATAGACAACAGAGCACCGGCAATTACACTGCTATTTCTCAGTGGCTGGAAGTCCCCTGTTTTGTGAGTGTGTGTGTGTGTGTGTGTGTAGAAAGAGAGAGTGTTTTTTTTTTGTTCATAGAGAATAAAGAGGCAGTGTTTTAAGGGGAAAAGGAGCTGGGACAGGGGGAATGGAGAACTGCATGCAAGGACTTGTGCCTGAATTTCTTCATGTCTGTCTGTCTGTTCATTTGTAGAAATTGGAGAATGCGCGTGAGAGAGTGCAGGTGTGTAAGCGTTAGTGCATACATTTGTCTGTTCAGCTTAGGTTCCCACATACACCGTGTCCATGTGTGAGTGTGGGAGTGTGCGGATCTGTTCATACCTGAGCTGCAGGTCTGACTTTGTGTTTCTAAATGGGATTTCCTCTCAACATCTGGAGCTGAGGCTTGCGACTTGCTGTGTCCTCTGTGCTGTTTTGGTCAGAGGCTGCGGTCTCTGACCTAAACAACCCTCCAACCTCACAGACGCTGGATGCTGAGGCTGCAAAGGACCGTGCAAAAACCTTCCAGCGTGTTCCTGGTATTTTCGCTCTTTGGTGTCATTCCACCTTCACACCGAACACCAAATCCTAGCTTTCCAAGGATGGCTTTCATGGAGGAGTTCAGAGCGGAAAAGTCAAGGCAGAGTTATGACAAGAACAGACCGCAGTTTGACAGATCTAAAGATCACACAGAGAGGATGCCGCGGTCCCTCAGCAACTGAAGTGTGCTGCTGTAATGCATAATGTGTTGCAGCTGGGAGTTTGCCTTGCATACCTTGCACCACCGGCTTTCTGCGTTTATGTGTGCATGTGGCGTAATTTCTGTTCCCAGAGGTGGACTTGACTACGCAGTTGTGACTTATGAAAGAGTGGTTGGGCATTGTGCCTGCACACGTATAGTACCTTAAAGGAAAAGGGGTCCAGAGGGGTGCTGGGAGGCCCCCATAGCATTTCATTCAGGTTGCTGTGCATGTTAGAGAGATGAAGGCCTGTAAATGGCTGCCAGTAATCGTCCATATAAAAAGAGCAGCTGCATCTAGGAGTCAGTTGTAAGTTGTAAGTATGGCTGCTGCGCTTGGCCTCCCTCCACTGCTTAATATTCAAGCACTGAGGGTGTGCGTCTGAGCTATTCTTGCGTGTGTATGTGCACTGTGCGGCTGCTTGTTTATGTGTGTAGAGGTTACCCTGGATATGCACTCTGCTCTGGATAATTTCCAGGTCCAATCTATATCGCTACCAGCCTCTGGAATGCACCTTTGCTCCTGGGAAATTTCACCTGAATGACTTACCCGTGTGCGTGTCAGTGTATGTGTGTGTACATGAGTAACTCCACCATAAATGTTACCGCTCTTTGTAATTGGCCTATTACAAGACACAGGCTCGTGTCAAATAACACAGGGCTCACACTAAAAACATCAACGCACAACCCACTAACGGAATCAACTTTGTCATCATGGACACTGATGAGCTAGTTGGGGCTTTAGTTAGCAGAAGTTAATTCTACCCTGAGGAGGAGGGAGGAGATCACTCTATAGTCTGCACAGGACCTGCTCATTGTGTCCGTGACTCATGCATGCTCATGATGTGGCTGGGCGGCGCTTGGGGAGCCACCAGGTTAAGATCTGTGTTTGTTTCTCTGTCGCAAGGCAATCCACCCTGTCTCTGACATTATGAGGTGCCATAGAACGGGGATGCCCAGTGGAAAATATGTAATAGCTTTCTTCAGAAAGGAAATATAACAGTTGCAGGTATCATAACCGCTTTGACTATGCAGCTATCAGTATACTGAGTTTCTATTGTCAGCTCTGCTATCTTTTTATGGTTCCCAAGCACACTGAAGTGTGATATTCTTTGCTTTCTTTGCAGGGACAGAGTTCAGCTGCCCTGGGATCAATTTGATATTGGCTCAAGGAATGATAATGTGTGTGCTTTAACACTTACTAGACTTAGATACTAAGTCTTTTGCTTTGTGTGTATCCAATAGGTGTCAGGACTGTATCATACAATCGATTGTAGTACTAAGGCCTTTATTCGGTTGGGTATGCTGATTTTATGTTTCCAATATGATGTTTAAAACACATATTGAATCTGATCTCACAGGGTCTCCATTAGTCAGGATTTGTGATTAAATGCCTATATATCTTGTTGAAGGTGGAGTGTGAGAGACCAGGGGAAATTATGTAAATAGGTCTACAAGTTTAAAATGGGACATTATTGTTTTATCGCTAAGAATTTTGTCTATAAAGAAAACCAAAATATATTACATTATATACAGTGAATGTCCATATTCAGTCGCTTCCATAATCAGGTTTTAACACCTTAACTGAAAGTTCATTGTTAAACTTACCTTGTTTTCCTTCTCCTTAATCCTCATTTGTTTATTTCAGGTACATAACGAACCTGAAACTACACTTTACAATTTATAATTTTCCCCTCAAAAACCCCAAAAACATTAGGGCTCACAAGATCCTCTCCCAGTGATCACTCTATCTTACCATGGAAATAGATGATAACAGCAGACAGACCAAGACCAAGAGGCACACTCCTATCCCCTAAAGGCAAATCAACTCATATCCACTACATTCTTAGAAGATTTTCCCCCTTTTTCCTACGCTTCTCTCACTGGGAACTATGTGTGGCCCGTGGGGGAAACAGGAGTCATCACCTCACTCAGAGAACGTCCTCTTCGCAGAGTCTTTATGGCTAGATTTACTGTGCACCAGCATCTATAAAAACATTTAATGGGGTTAATGTTGTTAGGTACACAGACCTCAGTTGCCAGTAAACATGTTGCCTAATAGCTCATGCAGAAAAGAAGGAGGGAGAGAGAAAGAGAGAATGATTTCTGGTCTTGTTATTTTAATGTCTTCTTCTTTTCCCCCCTAAACTGTCCAATTCTTTGCACTCTTTTGTTCAGCTCAGTTTTTTTTCTTCCTCACACCACTCTTCCGTACTCTCCACTTTACATGCACATCACTCTTCTGTATATCTCATTATAATCTGTCTTAAAGCAACACAATCACTAAGAAAAACAAAAGACACATTCAAATGAAAGAAAGAAAAAGAAACCTGCCGTAGTCACTCTCTCCTACTGTGTGGCCTGCTCTCTCACCTCTTCCCTCTGACAGCCAGTTTCCCACCGTGATGCAAAGCGTGCACCTGCAAGAAACATGAATCATGCATCTGCAGTGGGAGTTCACATCCAGGCAGGGAGGCTGACCTGTGACGTAACCATGACGACACCGCTGCATACCATGATCCCGACGGTGATGATGAACCTACCCGTCACCGGCCAGTTTTAGTCATCCTGCCATAGCGTCACATACTTTAAACCATATGGTTACTCATTCAATGTTGAGCTGAGGGATGAACTATTAGTGCAGGTGGGTAGATTTGAAGAAAAAGGGGAAAAAAAGGAGGAGCAATGTGTCAATAAATGGCTTTCGCAGAAAAAAAATATTACATTTTACAGCACTGGTACCATCCTAAAATGAACTTCATAGGCCTATTAAAATAGTTACATTAATTACTCCACCAGCTGCTGCAGAGCTCTCTCCATGCAGCGTTTCCAGCCACAATGCCCTCAGGCCGGGCCCTGCGCTCTGTGATCCAGTTGAATGGACAAGGTGGAGGGCAGACCACCTGGCTGGCTGACCTATGGCTCCCTGCTGATTGTCACCTCTGGCTGATAATGTGTCTGCGTCTCTGCATCCTGGAGGTATGTCTCGTTTATCGGGCCCTCGGGCTCCTTCTTCCCAGACCTCCCAGCACCGCTGAGAGCCGCACTGCAACGCCTCCAGCTTCCTCGCAACAAGTTAAGACCAGTCTGTTGTTAACCTGCTGTAAACTAGTCACTTCCTGTGCCCCCCCAAGAATCATGTCCACACACACACACACTAGTCACTAGTCACAGGTGTTAAAGGGCTAAGACAGAAGTGGGTCATTGTCATCATCTCTATCATCATCCTTACAGTTTGACCTCCTTTTTTGATGCATTTACAGTACACTTTCCTTCCTTTCAGATGTCCAGACATAACACACAAGCGGGTTCTTCAAAGGCACAAAGAGAGCTTGTGTTAGTCTCTCATCATCATGAGACACCATGAGTCACCACCACCACTGCCTTGGCAATGATCACCATCATTTTATATTTTTATCTGTTTTCATCCAAATCTGATGACATCCTGAAAACCATAAAACATCCTGGCTGATTTAATATAAACTGCATTTATTATCGACTTCCCCCTAGCCACAGCCTTAATCATTAACAATAAAAAACGAGAACAGCATCATCATTTTCATCCACATCCTTTTTTTTTCAATCTCAGTTAATGGTCAGTTTTGCATCCTTTCCAAATCACTGATAATCAGTATCTACTACAGTCTGAATCTCTGAATGGGCTGTCCTCTGAAGGGCGCACACACACACTCACACACACACACACACACACTGGGCTGAGGGGGTGTGGGGATGGGGACATGCTCTTGAGTCTTAAGTCAGCCAACCAGCTCCCCTCGCTGAATAGATGCACGATCACCGAAACGCGAGGGGAGGCGCAACGGGCACGGAGCTGCTGGCTCTCTATATCCAGAGGCTCAGAGGCGCTCTGACTCCATTCACTTCAGAGTCCCACACAGCCGAGGACCTGCTGCGAGACAGGCTCTGGATAGCACGGCACGGACAACTTTCTCCTCTGTGATTTTCTTTTCTGAGAGGATCTGCACGTTTGGATTATATTCTTCTAGGACTATTAAATAGATTCATAGAAAAACAGTCGTGCTTCTCAATACTGTCCAATTCTAACAGCTTTCTTACTTAAAAAAAAAATTAAGTAAAGTTTGAAGGCTGTTTATGAGAGGGTGAAGGACAAGTGCAATGCGCGTCAGACTTGTCTTCTGGGATTGTCCCTGAGGAGCTATGTGTGTCGAGCTTGTTCCAGAGGACGCAGTCCAATGTGAATAACAAGAGTCAACTTCCAGCCTCTTCAGCTTTTCACACACACGCACAAGCAAGCAAGCAAGTGCAGCCCGGAGTCTGACTGAGCAGCTCTCACACCCCGGTGTCTCTCCCCGAGGGGATGGTTGTGGATCCTGCGGGGCCAGGAGCGATTCTGTGGCTCCTACATCACAGCGCCTTTTTCTCGTCCGGGGTTAGATCTAAATTAAAGGGAGATGAGAGCCACACTTTGTTACTTCCTGCTGTGGACAACGTACCTGCTGGCCACCTCTGAGGTAAAGTTACCGGGACTTTAACGCACAGCCAGGGGAGGCGTACCGGCATAGACTGCGCCCCTCTGGTCCCCGCAAACTGTGCGGGGCTTTATTCCCGTGAGGGTGCAAAGTCTCCCCACAGAGCACGCATTTCTCCCGCAGCCCCAACACCAGCCTCAATTAGAGAAAACTACAGAGCTGTGCGTTTTTTTTTCTTTTTCATTTAAAGCCTGTAATTAGCACAGAAGATCAGATTATGCGCGCACAGTCTGCACGATTTGGAGCCATCCTCCACTTGAATGATCCCCTCTAAGAAAATATAAAGGGTGGCTCAGACTGAGAGGCTATTTTAAGAGCAGTGTGAATATGTGAATTCAATTCTCGACAGTGAACTAACAGCAGATCGGTTACCGTGAGGGGCCCGGTGACTGCGCGCTTTTTGAGAACCGACGCCGCGTCCCGCACTTGGACTTTAGTTTTTTGTGCCAAATCAGTTTTGCGAGGGGGCAAAAAGTTTTGGTCGGGCTGAGCGCTTTCATGGGAACCGGGGGTGGGGCGGGGGGGGATATAAATAGCCTCTGTTCCTGTAAGGCTGATCGCAAGACCGCAACAAGTGCAAAGTGTGGCGAGGTGCCGACTCTCGGTCCGCGTCCAGACTCCTTTAGAAACCGGGTTCATGGTTTCTCACGCGTCCGCGGCGGGACAAGATCAGTCAGAGAGCAAGTCAAGCTGTCTGGGGGCTCGCTGGGGTGTGTTAATTAATTCGGCATCCAATTAATACGCAAAGAAGAAGATATATTAAGGCAATTTCATTTTTTTATTAATCATTGTACATGCCAGGTACAGAAAATTTAAGTCAACATTTTTGCACAGTCTGCTTAAAATGCAGAGTTTCTCAAAGTTAGTTGTTCCCTTCTTGTGAGAGGACAGGATGGCAAACAGACCTGTAGTTGGCACTTAGTTGCAAAATAGTTCTAGCAAGTGATGTTGTTTAAGCCCGGTGCACGTTTCATTTATGCAGGCAAACAATCGCACGAAACGACTCATCTCTAACCTTCATCTCTTGTTTCATTTCTCTGACACCCCCCCTCCTCTACAGCCCTTGAAGGAGGTAGAGTTTCCCCAGGAGCTGATAGACAGGCTGTCCCACAGTGAAATCCACAGCATCAGCGACCTCCAGCGGCTACTGGACATTGACTCCGTAGGTAAATTCTGCCTCTTGATACTTTCATCAACAGACCCCAGATTAATCCCCAGATGTTGAGGCTGCTATTGTCGATGTAACAACACATAGTGGAGGGCTGTGCTAAAAACAGCCGATTAATCCGCAGCCTGCTTTTATTAGCTGTAAAATGATGCTCTATTGTGGCATCACCTTTAGAGATAGCCTTCTTGGTAGTCCCCTGATTGTTACTTGGTATTTTCCATATATATTTTTGCCATAGTGAGACAACACGTGATGGCCGAAAGATCAAGTCGAATAACTGAATGTATTCAAAGGTCATATCTAAAATAATCATGACGGGAAGCCTTCAGGCCTTGTGGACCACAATATACTCACTTCATTTGCTGGTTGAATTTTGTGTAATAATTAATCACCGAAACCACTCATAATATCGTCATTCACAGATCCACATGTGCTGTGATTTCACATTCTGCAAATTATACTAGGCAGGGAAAGTTATGACTCCTGAAATCAAGCCTATGACCCCAGTGTTGTACAGGGAATTGCTGAAGGATCAGTGCACCCCGGGGAGCTGCCAAGTGCAGCCCGGGCATGCGTGATACCGCTGTAACTGTGATAGGTGCACTTACTGTACACATGTGACAAAGATGGACTTTCACTGGCAGGCATTTATTTGTGTGAATTCTTTCAGCTGCTGCAATAAACTGGCTTTATGGCAACCCGACTGCCACATATGTTGCCCTGTAAACAGAGACAGAGGCTCGCAGGTCAGGTGGGTTTCTTCAGCCTCGGGTTCTTGGAGGTGCTGCTTCTTCTGTGGTGGGGGTCCGGTCTGCCTCAAACTGTCTGATTAAGTTACAGGGGTGCGCTGGAAAGAGCTGTTTGCCTTAACACGAGCCTCTATTTACACAGGCTCTGGCCATATATCAAATTCAGGGCTCTCCCCTAAAGATTTGTTGATGGAAATAGGTAATTACTAAATTTGCTTAAACAGCCCCAAATGATGTAAGCTGCCTCACCGGTCATAGCTCATTAGTAACCTCAAAACTCATAATCAGCAAAGCACATTTGCGACTGCACTTTCACTCAAGTCTCAAGTATTCATCTGTGTGACCACACGATTGCTTTTCTGATGGACGTATCAATTAGGACTAATAGCCCCACATCATTAGCGTGTCTCATTTGTTAATTCACAATCAAACCAACGTGTTCTAAACAACAGTGATCGTCCCGCTGTACGCTGAGCCCAGAATAGATCCGCCGAGTGCCTCTAGCATGAGAAGAGGTGTTTATAATTGAATTAACATGTCTTTCTTCAAACAGAGGAATGTTTCACAGGGTAACAGTAGTAGGCTGATTATTATTACGAGGACATAAATCCTTCAGAGGGCAAGCTCGGTGGCCCAGGCCAGCCCATTAAAAGACCTTTGACGCCAGCCATAGGGGTATTTTCAGAGCTTTTGTTGCGGATGGCCAGGACAGTAAAGCTACCGGCATGGGCTGAACGGTACATAGCAGAGCATGTCGACCAGGTGAGGAGAAAGGAAAGCCTAATATGTTTGTTTGTTTAAAACCTTTACACATTGGCACCTGGAAGATTTAACAAGGACTCATGTTTTGGTTTGAAGGGCACATCCAGGAAATCCAGGTTATATTGTTTTAGTGTTTCATTCATGTGGATAGATATTATGTCTGTGGTGTTGTTGTGGTGTTGTCCTCTTGGTTGTCATTATCTCAGAACTCTGTCACTGGAAGGACATTTCAGGACCACTGGGAAAGCCTGCAGGGATTATCTAGCGGCCGTGTGTCTTCACTTAGTGCTGCTTTGCTCAATGTGGGCTTGCATTTGTTTTTGTGCGTCTACATATGTGCGAGAATGGTGTCTTCAGCTCTGACTGACAGATGAGATGACCCTGCTGAAGTCTGCAGATGGCTGTCTGGCCCCCGAGGTGCTCTGCTCCTCGCTTTTCCTCCCCTCTATCCCCCGTCTCCCTCCTTGGGCGGCCCCCCGGCCTGCCTGCTCTTATCTCTCTGAGTGAAGGACTTTGACAGAAAAGGGAATCTGACTCTTGGCATGGGGCAGAGGTGGAGGAGGGAGCGGGAGGATTCTGGAGGTTGTATTCCTGCAACACTTCACTCAGAAGGGCCGCGAGTTGTTGTGCAATCTGCTTTGTTTCTGACAAGCTGGCAGAGAGTTAACCTCTGGTGCAATTGGCAGCACTCCCCATGAACCTCAAAAATAAACTTATTGTGCTTCCTACCAGCTTTCACACCCACGGGGAGAACCTTTTCTAAACTAACACTTTGTCAACTCAGCCACGTAGCTGCTGACAATAAAGAAACAAGGAGGAGAGCCAGAGAGAGAATTATTGGGGCACTCATTACAACAAGTCAACAACATGTTGGCTATTTGTAGAAGTAGAGGGAGAAAGAAAGAGAGGAGGAGGAGTAAAGGGAGGGAGCCGAGGCCCTCAGCTAATGGATAATTTGCGAGTCATGAAAGCCTGATTCATGGCGAGAGACTGTCTCCTGTCCTCTTTTCTCTTGTCTCAGTTTGACGATGCTCCGGGCGTGTTATTACTTCTTAGTCACCTGGAACCAAGAGAGGACCAAACCCCTCACTCTGGTTTTCCGCTGTCTTCACCTTTCTTATCCTGCTTCCCACTCTTAACCCAATTTTTTCCTCCGTCTACCTGCCTGATCACTCTGATTGCTGTCTATCCCTGTTTTCCGTCTTCCTGCTCTCAGTGTGAAGGGGAAAAAAAAACCCAGCAGAAAGGTCCTTTTATTGTGCTGAAAAGAGGACTCTGCAGTCTATAAAGGACTTCTTTATGTCCTCCCTCCCTTTCTTCTGTCAGCTCTGACACAACCTGTCTCTGGGTGGCCACTGGTGCGACGCCCTCCCTCGCTCCCGTCCTCCTCTGACAGGGGGGAGATGACGAGAGGGACACAGTGGGAGTTCTGTCAGTGACCCCCGGTGTTAAAGGTTGTTAAATAGGAAAATCAGCTGTCACGAATCCACCTGACAGTGCAGGCAGTGTAGGTGTGTGTTTCCACGTATGTGGTGGGCATATTGCTCTGACAGACTGATAGCTTAGCCCCTTGCTTAACTCCGGGCCTCAACACTTCCTTTCTGTGGACCTTTGGTTCTGGGTCACTGGCTGTCTGACTGACTGCATGACAGGCTGGAAGGAAATTCCCTTTGCTCTGGCTGAGGGGCAGACCTGGAAAAAGAAGGCACCCAAAAGCAAATAAACAACCAGTCCCAGAGGTGGACCGTGTATAGGTAGAGGAAATCCCTTCAGATGAATCTGGTCAGAGCACAAAGGGGTTAGATGAGTGGAATGTGTTTGCCTGTGGCTAAGCTTTGTTGTGCAAGTGTACATTGGGTTTTAGTATGTTATGGCAGATAATGAGAGGAGTTTGTGAGCTGTGTGTTTATGTTAAGTGTACAGGTGTAGGACTGTATTAGCCAGGTGGGTTGGTATGCTGTACCTACAGACAGGGAGACCCACCCACTTCGCAAACACTCAGACTCTGCTCCTTGGGAGAGGGCAGTATCCTGCGAACAAGCTTTTATTGCTTTATTGCTGCTCTGGCACTCTTCTGTAATCCACCTCCTATTCTGGGTGGGGACCAAAACAAGCAAGCTTTATCAGATGACCATGGCTGTGAATAAGCTGAGCTGGCTATATTAGAACGGAGTTAGGGAGCTTTAAGAAGTTACCACAGCAGCACAACAAAACATGAACTTTTCCAAGCCACCGAATGATTGAAAAAGCAAACATTTTCAGGTAAATGAGAGACACGAAACCACTAATTAGGTGCAGGGATAATGGTGGCTGAGTACCACCTGTCAAATGACCACTTTAGTCCACTGTGTCTGTGAAAGCTGGTTGTTTTTGAAGGAGCGTGCTGACTCACCTGCGTCTAGATACTTTATTCCTGCTGGGAAAGTTCAGCCAAATGAGCGAGGGATGCTGACACACAAAGCTTGCAATTACACAGAGGTCTGTGTAAAACTGCGTGCGTCCTGCCTTCCTTTACCCCACATACTCTGAACTGTTTACCTCAATTTGTGTCATCACCAGCGGTCGCCCTTCCTGAGGGAACCCTAAGCCCCTTCAGGGAATCAAAGCATATGTTACATACGGCACAAGAAGCAAGTAGGGAGTCACCATCTCATTATGGTCATGTGACTAGCCAATGCGCCGTTTGTTGTGGGAGTGGTATATAAAACATCAATAGCGGATCACATGCGTCCCTCTGGTTAGGCCTAGCAAGTCACCCACCACAGTCATTCAACCATATGAAAGCTGCAGCGGCGGGCAACAGACTCATAGTTGGTTTATTGGTCGAGTAAGTGTTTTGTGTTTTGCCTCCTCACTGTGTGACATTATTGATATGGCTGCCTTCTGTTCTGATGAGGTACGGGAAACGATGTTATCGAGGAGCCCAAGCACCACAAGCACCCCAACCATCACAAGAACTACTCCCATCATCCTGGTTACTACAACGACCTGAAGAGCTCCCAGCTCCACAGCCGACGCAAGAGGAGCATCGGTAAGACTGAATGGGCACTATATGCTCCGCTGCGCAACTCAGAGGTTGCATCATGATTACATTTGGCACTATATACATCACAACTTGGCACGACATATTACAGTGTCATAATGCTCTAAAATAACGCCCATCTTAAATATCCCCCCGACACATGAGTTCCCAGGAGATGAAACTGATCACTGTACGCTAATTTCAAACAAAGCTAATAGTTAGTGGCTTTTATACTGCTCTTTTGTGGATAAAAGAAACCTTAATGAAGACATCTACCCAGTATTTATGGCAATCAAGGAATCATGAAAAACGAGACTGGTGTGTGAGGTTGACGAGGCCATCTGACATGAAGCCTTTTAATTGGCCAGAGGCTTGCACATCTAAGAGACACGCGTCAGGAGAGAAATATATCCTTGAGCATGAAAATTCCAGGCATTCAGGCCTCAAGTTGCAGCTCGCCTGGGCTCTCAGTTGGATTTCTTCATAAAACGCCAAGCGGTACGATATCTGATCGAGGCGTGGAGAATACTATGTAGTGTGCGATGTGTGTGTCGAGAATGGCTGCGTGCTCCTCACATCTCCCCAGCAGAGCAGGACATTCAGAGCAACGCGCGGTGAGGCGGCCGGTCGTATTTCACATATGTGCGCCGTATCATAAGTGTATGATACAGTATACAATTTTGGCAGCTGTCCACAAAAGCCCTCACGTTCTATACATGATGCACATATCATCTTTACAACATAATGGTATCTTACTGTACACTCTGTCACATCTTTAGGTTTGAGTGCCTGTCAGAGCATTAAATCTGCAATGAATGCTTACTGGCTTCCTCTTTTCAATATGGCCAATGGGGTCAAAGGCCATTATTAGACATAAAGGTTTTCTGGCCTAGTCACGCTGCATTAACCCCAGTGAGGACTCCAAACAAAGGAGCAGCTTGTCTCACTGACTTGATCCCAAAGCTCCTTAGCTGATATGAGATCAGCTTTTTGGATAGCCTATCTTCTTAACAGCCTTAAAAGAGGTTGGGTGCAATCCGAGGTAAGACAAACGGCTCCCACATCAAGTGAGTCATCAAATAATGAGCAGTGAAAGATTGCATTAAGCAGCTGGGAGTGAAAGGGACAGATTACAACAATACACCAGCGCACGCTTGTACTTGGAAAATGTGTCACTGAGCACTCGTGCTGGCCGAGCTCATTGACTTGACCCCCCCCACTCCTCCTCACCCCCCACTCTCCCCTGTCTGTCTTCCAGTAGAGGAGGCGGTCCCTGCGGTGTGTAAGACACGGACGGTGATCTACGAGATCCCGAGGAGCCAGGTGGATCCCACGTCCGCCAACTTCCTGATATGGCCGCCCTGTGTGGAGGTGAAGCGCTGCACGGGCTGCTGCAACACAAGCAACATGCGCTGTCACCCGTCCCGCAAGCACCACCGCACCGTTAAGGTAAGACACACACACTTCTGCAGAAAAGATGGTCTGTGACTGAACCGTCACTCTGAATCATCACTCCATTGCATCTCATAATATGTAAATCATTGTCGCCTAATTTATTCCGCAAACACACCCACTTCCACTCACAAATCTTCACCACATTCCCTCTCCCCAGGTGAGTAAATCACATGTGAGGGCAAGGTTGGGTTAACCTGCCTTCCTTCACGCTCCTTTCCTTCCTTACTCCCTCTTTCCTCCTCATCTCACTCTCCCCCTCTTCTCTGAGCCTCCTTGGCCAGAGCCCAAGTAGTGGCCACCTCGCCTCCTCCCACCCCCTCCCCTTGCTCCTTCCATTACAGCCGATCACCACCCTCTCTCCTCATCACTCTATCCCATGTTTGGCAAGACGCCAGGGCTGCCGTGCCAGGACAGCGGGAGGGAGGAAGAGAAGGAGAGAGAGGACAACGGGGGGGGGGGCATGTTGGCACCTTCACCCAGGACATCTGTTGAAGGGTTGACCGGAGAGGGATGCTCCTGCCAGATATTAGACAGACAGAGAGAGGGAGAGGGGGAAACAGTCTCCTGCACCTTGAGAATGTCTGAGTGTCATCGGCTGCTGCACAGCTATTCCTCTGCTCTCTGGTTGTTTGGCCCTTTGTCTTTTTCTGGAAGCAGGGAGCCCGGCGGAGACGAAGTGACAAAGAGAAAGAGAGCGGGATCGGAGGGGAGGGGGAGGCTGTTCTCGGATGCTCGTTGGCATCAGCGGTTCGAAAACACGTCCCTCTGTTCAGGATCAGAGGAGACACCGTGGCTGGAGCTGAGTCGTATTTCTGCTGTATTTACACTACAGACTGTTAGGCTCTGTTTGGAGGTATGGGAGTTATGTGCTCTGTTCTGTGAGAGTAAGAGACAACCGGGGGATAAACAGGATAGCCCGGAACACTCTTGACTGTGTTTCTCCTTGAGTCTATCTCTGCGCTCCGTTGTTTTTCCTCTTTAATCATTGTGATCTTGCCCGGACGCGAGCTCTGGGACATTGCTTTCTCTCCTTCTCCTCAGGCAGGGTTTTAAAGATGATGCTTTGATAGACCAACAGAGTAATAAAACAAATACCAACCCTGCCTGCTGCTGCCTCCTTCCCCTTGGCACACTGGCACGGGTCAGGAAGATTGCAGCGGTGGGTATCCTCTCTGACCTCCTCTTTCGGTCGTAGAGTTGAGACAGTAAGGCTGCACCGACAAGACGGCCATTGTGGGGCACTGGCCACCGCATCCAGGGCACAGGGTTTACGGTCAGAAATGCTGACTCATAGTGCGGTGAGAGAGTCAAGCTCTGATATACAGCACAACCCTGTGTGTCTGTCTGTCTGTCTGCATGCAAGCTCGTCGGTCGCTCCCTCTGCCAGGCAGTCGGTGTCGATCATCCTCAATGGGAGCTCTGTCTGTGATCACACTGACGAGGACGGACGGGGAGACACTGACGACAGCGGAAAAGACACTATAAGGCTTGGTTCTGCTATTCCTGGAATGTCGTGATCTGTGCAACTCTGTCCGTGTCCCCCTGATGACTTCGAGGACAAAATGAGCCCACAGAGAGAGGGAGCTTCAGGCGTGGTGGGCAGGGGATTCAAGGGGGTCCGTTTTTTCCATGCGGTTCGAGGCGAGGGCGATGGTGAGGGGGGTGGCGGGCGGAGAGACGTTGTACCCCTGAAAAGGTCATCCGTCAGGGCTCGCTTCGGTCAGGAGACATTCACCACATTGTGTGTGAGAAACATTGTCTCATGCCAAGTTTTTTTTTTCTCTGTCTGTACTCTCAGCAGTTAGTCTGAATAGGGGTTCAGTTTGTGCTTCTCCCTCCGTTTATTAGAAAGCTAAAAATGTTGCCCGTCTACTCTGAGACTGGCTTGTTTTCCTTCTGCTGGCCAAGGATGGGAAAAGAACACATTCGCTGTGTTCCTTTCCATCTCATGCCACTATGCGTTTGTCCAAATGCACCTTTATTTATTTATTCCCCCTCTTGTGTTTCTCTCCCTCTTTCCTTTTTTATGCTATGGACTCAAAAAAAAGAGAACGGGTCTGTGCAGGCCCTGTACTGCACAAGCCTGTCCTGTTCAGTGGTGGGGTAATAAAAAAGCCAACTTTAAAAAGGACTAGCCTGAGGGAGGAGAAGGGGCAGATCTTGAAGTCACTCACTTTTTTTTTCTTGGTTTCCCTTTTCCCCCTCCTTTCATTCTTTTGCATTTCTCTTAAACTTCTTTTGCACTTTGGTCCATCACATGTCACAGGTGTATCTTTAAATTTAATTTGTGCACGTGTAGGTTGCATTTATGTTGCTGCCTGCGTGCCTTGGCATAGGGTGGGGGGCGGCACAGCAAGTGAGAACAGTGTAATGATAAGGGTCTTTTAAGACTGTGAGAGGCAGGGATGGACAGAGAAACAGAAGGAGAGGCAGCAAGTTGGGGAAACAGAGAGAGGAGAAAAGCAAACCGAATTCTTAATGAGTTTTTATGTATTCAGACTCTATCATCCCAGCATTCCTTTAACTCCTCCCTCGGCCCCATCCCACCTCCTCCTGCACTTTCAATGACACCATATTCACTCCCCCTATTCCAGCATCTTGGCTCTCCCCTTTCTTTTCCATTGAAGTGATTCCCCCACATTTCTTCTCATTTCTCTGTTCCTTTTGGTGTTTTATCAAAAAAAGTCTGGCAGAACATATGGCACATTTTGCCCATGTCATTATTTTCACAGGGATGTCAGATATTACATGAAATTAAATGGAAATAAATGTCAGAATTAGTATGTCATTGGCATTTTCATGGCACTAAAGATGATTTCTCATCTCCCTCTATCTCCTTTGATTCTTAATCTTTTATCTCCCCTCCCTCATACTCTTTCCTGACATTTTTAACCTCCTTCTCCTCATCTCTCCTGTATTCTGTTCTCCCTCCACACGCCTATCTCTCTGTCTGCTGGCAGCTGCAGCTGTGTCCAGTATTTCCGGTGGTTTTCTCAGTGCTTTTGGCTCAGAGGCTTGCTAGACGAACTCACTCATAAAACAACTGATGATTCTCGACAGGCAGGACTGAAGAGACTTGTATACAAGGTGTGTGCGGGACAGGGAGGTGGTGATCTTGACGTGCACATGCACTTTTGCATTCCTTTGCACATTAGCCTTTGTGCGTCTGAATGTGTGTGAGTCTCTATGTGTGAATCTAAATGCCTCTCTGTTTGCTCTTCCTATGGGGCTGATTAAACAGCCCATGACACAGGCAAATAATGGAGCTGTCACTCATTAACTCTTAAGGCTTCTGCAGTACATTTGGTCTGTAAGTTCATTAGACTCCCCTTCCTCATTCCCAAACCAATGTAAGACAACAAAGATATGACTAAACAGGAAAGTAATCCAGGAAATCCAAAAGCTTTCTTGTGTTTTGTGCTGCACACTTAATTGCAAACAAGTGCCCTTCTTATGTCAAGGACAGCTCAGGGAGTGTTTCACATTATAGAAAGTGAAAAGAAAAATAGGGAGAAAGCATAAATGAGCTGCTAATTATACCCTTGAGTCCCACAAAGTTAAAAAAAGGGCTAAATTACAGTATTTTTGCTGTAGATGGTATTTTCTAATTTTCAAAATTAACACAATTAACAGAAATAGAAGCAAAAACATGGGAGCTAACCCTTTTTATTGCCATCATGAGGTCCGCTAATCAAATCAGTATGTCATAATTTGCCAACAATAAAGTTCAGTTTCTCTCATTTGGTTTGGTTTAGTAGCTGGAAACTTTTGATCGTCCTTGAAGCGTATGTACAAGCATTTTGCAGAGGTCGGAGAGGGTCGTCGGCGCACATCTGTATCTGTGTAAACCCAAGAAGGAGATTGTTTTGTTGTTTGTGTGTGTGTGTGTATGTGCGGGAGAGGGAGCGCTGTATGTGATGTGATGCTACGTAAACTCCCCCACCGCAGCGCAGGCACCAAAAGGCCATTTGTGTGAAGCGGCAGCGAGAGGAAGACAGGCCACAGAGTAATGAAGTGTTGATGGCTGCTGGATCAAAGTGGAGGCTGACAGAGGCCAGGCGGATATAGCCGCAGTGCTGAGTGTGGGGGTCCACACATCTCCCTGCGTTGGCCCTGGCCCTGACCCCATCACGCAAATGCACACACACACACAAACGCATCCACACACTGACAGTTACCTTAGCAACAGTGGGTCAGATCCAGGTGTTGGGGGAAGCAGTAGCTGTAGCCCTGCGGTTGTGTGGGACCCTGACTTACGGGGTGTTTCATAAATAAAAGACAGTGTGACGGTGATACAGTGAGCTTGATTTATGATCATCTGAGGGGTCCTGTGGATTACGTGAGGGGGTTGAGGTGGGGTGGGGGGGGGGCAGATGGGAATGAGGGGCCTCCCTGTTTGAAGTCCCTCACAGCTGTGAATTATTTTCCCTTTGATTCGCTCAGTTCTTCTACTAGATGAAGAAGGGTGAGGGAGTTTTTGTGTGTGAATAAATGTGTGTGTGTGGCGTGCACGGCGGGGGTTGCGGGGCGGGTCAGAGACCATGGGAGCGTCCCAACCAAGCCAGAAGTCAGAAGGAGAGTTTGGCTACTGCCACGCCGGCTGGAATGCATCAGCTTGAGAAGGAAGAGTAGCAGCCATATTTTAATCATATTTTACTTCATTTCTGTATTTTCCTTCACTCCTCCCCTCCTGTCCTCCCTTTCGCCCTTCCCCTCTGACTTCATCCTCCCCCTCCACCTCTCTTCTCCCCTCGGTCTTGGAGTCTGATTGTCTGTTATGTGAAATAGTTGTTCACTCCCTCCGTGCTCTCTCTGTCTTGCTCCTGCAACAGCGTCATCTCCCACTCTCTAATTTTACCTCTCAGTCAGCCTCTGCCATTTACTCTATCTTTTTTGCCCTCTCTCATTAAAATCTTATTTACTTTTCCCTCTTTTAAGTGCTCAGTAATGTCTTCCTCATATGCAATTATTTGTTCTGTAAAGACAAGGGAAGGTTGGGGAGAGATAAATGGAAAGATCATGCATTTATAGATTCTTTGATATTCGATATTGCGTGATAGTTTGGCAGGGAAAGAGAGGCACAGCACACTATGTGGTCAGGGGCAGATAGATATTCACATCTGGAGATACATTAATGTATCTATACATTACTGGTATGGAAGTTTGGCATTGCGACGTGATGAACGCTCTCATTGCTTCTTCTCTTCTTCACACACCGCCTGTGATAACCCCTTCCACTCGACATGTGTGTTGTGGGGGGGGTGGTTGAAGCAGAGGGCAGCAGCAGGTTGTCTCGGCTGTCTCCGTCTGATGTTCAGTCTTCTGCAGTTTCCTCCCTCCCTCCCGCTCTCTCATCATCATGCTTTTTTTTGGGGTGTCATTTTTTTCTCTCTTTGATTTCAGAAGACTATCAGACAGACGGATGGTGATGCAAAACGCTTCATCACATTTCTTTCTCCCGAGAACTTTCCCCACCTCTCCTCCACTGCCCCACAGTTGTAGCCTCTCATCAAGAGCTCTTTTTTTTCTTCCAGGGCACAAGCTCTGAGTGCCTCCCTCGCCTAATTTCCCTCCTGATAAATGAATTGCTACCCCGCCCTGCCGCTTTCCACCCCTCCACTCTCCAAACACACACATGCATTCTTATTTATTTTTGCTCCATTCTGTCAGTGTTCCAGTTCATGATGGCCCGCGGTGCACATCCACATCCCCGTTGTGTTTTCCTTGGAAGGCCAGGGTAAAACTTTCCCCTCCATCATGCTCTCATCAGTGCTTCGTGCTCAGGGAATTCCCAATTAGCCCGACCGGGACAATCAGCTTCGCACAGTGGGCCGCAGAGACACTGAGGACAAACCAAGGGGGGGGGGTGCACTTCCCAGAGCCCCCTGCCTCACCCCAACCCTCTGGATCGGATATCATTCCACAGCCGCTCGGGGGACTCTTTCTCAGGGCCCCGGCTTTCTAGGGAGTTTCAAGCGGTTTGATTTATACAAAGAGAGTGTGGGGCCCCTCGTCATAGCATGGGGGTCTCTTTCTGATGTATGTTTTATGTGGGAAGTCATTGACTCTGCGTCGGATCAGAAGCCGTTGCTCTTTATACAGAAGCGGAGAAGTGGCTAAAAATGGAGGTCTGAAGAATTAGATACGTGTGTAAAGTGGAAAAGTGGAGTGAAGCCTCAACGCGTTCCCATAACACAAGAAAGAGGAAATGAGACAGAGAAAGAGCGTGTGGACAAAGTGGGCAGAGACGGATTGACAAGTATTATAGCACAGTTATACGCATTCGCAGACCAATATGAAAGTGTGAGTGTGTGCTCTTTTCTGTGCAGTAACTCCCGCAGGGAGTGTTTTTGACCCTGTTATGTGAGGGGAAAGGAGACAAGCCTACTGCTGGGCCTCTCTTCAAGGGGGCCCATCGCTTTATTCCTCTGTCAATAGCTGTTTGTTTGGCCAGAGGAGTTGGTGTGTGCGGGAGTGTGTGTTGGTCATTAGGATCTGTCTCACAAGTAAGTGTCAGACATGGCTGATTCTTTTGGCTTCCTGCTGGTTTCTCCTGAACCTCCCTCAGCTCAGAGATTCCCGTAACCAACAGCAGTGGAGGTGTCCGCAGAGACAGAAACATCTTTCATCCCTCTTTCTCCATCACCCACCCCGTTTTTCAGTCAGATCATTGATTAAATATTAGCAGTGTTTTTCTGGGAAATGTCTCCCTGTGATGCAGTCTGCACTCTCGGCAGATAACAATCAACCTTTGATAATATGTCCTGTCAGTGTTCACATAATAAATTTCTCGAGTAGGTAACCCAGAAACTAGATGTTAATAGATAACACATGAATGTCATCTTATGGTAGTCATGACCATGGTCGGTCCCTCCTCTCCCATCCTTAAATAACCCCCCCCCCCGTTTGCACACACACACGGTGATCCCTAATGAGAGTGGTGGTCCACCTTCCTGCCCTCAGTTCTTCTCTGCTCTGGCCCTTTCACCCACTCTCTCTGTGTCTCTCTCTCTGTCAGGGCCGATAACAGCAAATACACCACCGCTAACCCAGACACCATTGTTCTCTGTTTGCTCACCGCATACCTCCTCTGCTTGCTTACCCTCTTTTTCCTCCCTGTCTTCTTTCTCTCTCTCTCTTCTGTCCATGCCCAAAGAAACTGTTGCAAAGAAGTGGCTAGTGAAACCCTGATTTCAGTCTTTGCCCCACCAGAAGACCCTCCAGCCATTCTTACAGCGCTGACACGAGGCAGCTCTAGATGTGTGAATGTCAACATACACTTTGTTTTATCAGACGGAGATTGGTATGTTCATTTGTCTGCATGACTAATTCACCACCGAGAGCTGGCCTTGGCCGTATGCCATTGCAGGATAGGAAGAAGAAAGCCTCTCATCAATTTTGGCCCTCCGTCTGTGAGTGTGTGAGCCTTACGTTGACTGCGAAACCGTGTTGTTCATAACACCAGAGAGTGCAAGGAGATTGTCAGCCAATATCCTCTTTCGTGCGGTGACCAGGAAGATAGGTGAAGCAGGGGATATTGTTTCCATGTGGCCCCTGGGCCCTCAGTGGTGGATGGGGAGGTTACCTGCCCTTGGCACTCAGATCAGAGAGGAATAAGCATGTCGCCGCCTCCCCTGAGTTACACAACAAGATCATCATAACCTCCATGCAACCTTCTCTGTTCAGCTTTCATCTAAGCTTTAATCAACATAGCCTATTCATAACCCTCCGAGGATTGGTCCTTTTCATTACTAGCCGTTGGGTGGGAAGTGGAGGTCAGCCCTGTTGTGTTAAACTGAGAGGGTTTTAGCTGGACTGAAGAGGAGGAATTCCTGCATTGCTTTTGTGTTTGTTAGATTGGAAGGGCCGCTTTCTGGGCTTCTGCTGCTTGGATTAGACCATGTAAACTGTATTTCTTGCATGCACATGTTAAGCAACACTTTCCCTAACCCATGGAGAAGCATTAATGTGGTTTAAAACCAGCCTACATGTCGGAACAAGGCGAGGGAGTTAAGGTGTGTGTCTGTCTGGATGTGGATGCTCCAGGCCTGAAGCAGGGGGGATCTCCAAGCCTCTCTTCTCCTGCCAGCGTAAACCTTCCCTGGGCCTTAGGGCGTACACTGCTCCCCCCTACCCTCCATCTCTCCTCTCCCATTGTTTGAGCTTGCTTTGACAGGGTCATACACTCCATTCAGTATTTACACACCTGATCAACAGCACATAGAGCACACAGTGAGCGGAACTCAATGCATCAGCTTCTGAGGAATGCTGCCATCACACTTCAAACACAGCGAGGCGAAGCGACGGCTGGTGTTTTTTTTTACATTTTTCTTCTGAATTGGTTAATGAAAGGGTCATCAGTCACAGCGCTATGCCTCTTGATGTTAGAGGATGGGCAATGAGTGTGTGCATTCACTGAGGACACGCGCGGGGCGGAGAGTAATGGTGGCATCGGATCTGGCTCTGCAGCTAACCTCTCCTCTCCTCTCCTCCTCTCTTCAGGTAGCAAAGGTGGAGTACGTGAGGAGGAAACCCAAGCTGAAAGAGGTCTTTGTGCGGTTAGAAGACCACCTGGAGTGCGTGTGCACGTCGCAGCATCATGTGGTGGAGCACTCAGATGCAGAAACAGGTAAATCTAACCCTCAAAGTGATCACTGTGACATTAACACAAGCTGTGTGCCAGCTTTTTGCAGAAAAGTCCGCCTGAAGCTTGGTGGCTGAGTCCCGCCCCCATCCCTACGTCATCATGCAACATCATTCTTTCCTGCCTCCCTCATGTCTGTCTAATGGTCTCTCTCTTTCTCTCCATCTGGCTCTTTGGCTTTGCACCAGATGACCTTTTTCTATGATTGCCCCCAAACAGACACACACACCTGTGAAGTGGCTTGCTATTGCGAAACTGCAAAGCTTGTGCGTGTTTGTGCCTCATTAGACGAAGACGTGTGTGTGTGTGTGTGTTTGTGTGAGAAAGTGTATGTGAGTTTGTGTGTGTTAAGGGAGGGTGTCCAAAGGCTGCTTGGCATGAGAGCAGGTAAATCCACCAGTGCCTTGATCTGAAGCTTTTCTCTCCCTGGGAGTAGATAAGCACTGTGATGTGTGCTGATAAGGCATCTGAAGTATTTATAGTGTCATATCCTAGCACTCTCTGCTTCTGTCCCAGGCCTCTTTCTGTGTCATAAACCCTGCTTCTTGCTTTTAACCCTCCTTCCTATCCACCCTCCCCGACTTTGTGTTTTCAGGCCACCGTAGGGCTAAAGGTAAAAAAAGGAAACCTAAAAAGCTAAGGCCCAACAAGGATTTATTGGCGACATAATAAAGTTGCACTCATTACCCAAAGTCCACTGGAGAGCTGTGAAGGGAACAGGTAGGACTTTAGCACCACGGCGTCCTCTCACCTCTTGGCACTGCACTGGCCCAATCGGGGTACTAAGAGGGCCTGCCAATCACGTCACAGCCAATCAGTGCGAGAAGAGGGAGGGCTAAACAGTACCATGCTCGATGCCCCCAATGCTGCATGCTGATTTTTGTGGCCTGCTGAGCATGCGCGCCGCATACATCTGTTTCACATCACAGTGTCGTATTTGCGTGTGGTTGTGTGCACTGTTTTTGTTGCTCTGTACAGTAAGACGACACCCACTGTATGTCACTGTTTGTTCCACCGCTTAAAAGACACCCTTCTCTCACCTTATCATCTTATCATCGTCAGTATTTATTCTGTCTCATTTCTCTCTGTAACTAACCTCTATAACAGAGAGGTTTTTTTTTGTTGTTTTTTTTTGTAAAGCATTTGAACCACAGAAGATTCTCTCTCTTTTACTTTGGACGCACACAAAATTTTGATTGATCACTATCTTTGAAATCTGGAGAAACATGATTCAGGACGTTGTGGGTCTTGTTTGTGTTGTGTTAGCTTGTTTGAAATGCATGACCAAATTGATGCAATTGGGCACAAGATGCAAAAATCGACACCATTTGAGTTAGAAAAACTGTGATACTAACCTCAGCTTTATCTCTCCCCCCCTACACAGTGGACGTGAGGTGAAACCAATCAGAACACAGGACTTCAGCGTGGGAGGGACCTAAATAGAGGATGCCACCAACAGGAGACCTGCTCTGTCCTCTTCCCTACTGCCATGCAACCTTCATTTTCAAAAACAAACTTTTCTGTAAAGACAAGAGACTGAAAATAGACAACAGACACACATAAATAAGATGCCAAAGGTGCTTTTTTTTTTTAGATGAAAAAAAAAACACTAACCAGTGATGATGACTTCCTCTGTGGTACGCCACCTACTCAAACAACTGAACCCTGCCACTGATTAAGAAGAAAAGAGAAAGATGGCGAAGAGCTCTGGCAGGGCAGAAAGAGGCCGAAGGGAGATGATGAAAGGGATTTGTGTTGAACATTTTGACAGACTTTGTTTGAACAGACGCACAACAGAAGAAACGGCTATGAAACGGTTGGATCAAGCTTTTGTGGGAATCTGGTGCTGAGACTCCGAAAACAGCGGTGGACGACCTCCAGCTGGGCAACATAAAAGTGCCCTGCCCTGTTTAAATGACTCTTGCAGACACAGGAAGAAAGAGAGAGAGAGATTTAGGAAAAACAATGAGAGGAGAGAGAGACAAATGGAGGTGTGCTTTTATTTTTTTCAAAAACGCTCTCTATGGAGTATCAAATGTTTTGAGTTTTTGGATGCTTGCTCAGAGTGAAAAGGAAAACTTCTCTGAGGCCCCTGGTGGTCTGTGACTTTGCCCACTTGCTATGTACAGTTCAATTTGAGAAGGAGGATGACCCGCTACTTACAAACTATTTATATGTGTGGACGTTTGCTCTCTGTCTCTTCCAGTTCAAAAGAAAGAAAGAACAAAGTGGATGTTTGAATGATTTTGGAGACATGCAAGAGTTTTGTGATGGTCTGGTTCTTTGTAACCGTCAATATCACAATGTCAATGTCATTTTTTTGTAGTCAATGTTATCCTTGTCATCCATGTTTCTTATTATATTACAGTATATCTGAATGATGTCAAGTCTTGTATATGGTTTGGATATATGTGTGCAAGGAGGTGATGTGAGAGTCAGTGCAGGAAGATGCTTTATTTTTGTTATGAAATATATTAAGCTTACTTATATCCAAGCAGGAATTATGTTTATTTCTTTTGTTGTGGTTGAATGCCTGTATTTAATCCATTGGAAAAGATGCAAAACTGTGGGAAGGGGGTGGAGTAGACGAGGCCTGCCAGAGCTTGTTAGCCCCTGTGCATCAGTGTGCCAGTGCTGTGAAGGGGAGGGGGTGGAGTGGCTCAAACATGGCAACTTCATGGTGAGTAGCCGCACACGAGTTCATTGTAGAGAAATGATAAGTCCAGGTGACATTTCACACAAACATGCATACAGCACATTAAACTGCCCCTATCACAAACAACGTTAAAGCATTCTAGTGCGTATGTATGAGGCAGGATAGACCAGGTGTGTGTGCACACTGACACATGATTTCTCTCCAACATGAGGCTATTTTTCACCCATATCACTCAAAGGTTGATAAGGGAGATGCCCGCCCTCCCTGCTTCACAACACATGCAGTGCCTGCAGAGAGCAAAGTCCACCTTAAAGGGTGAATGAGTGAGCGGAGCAGATCGACAAGTGCATGAATGGGCTCCTTGTTTGGACGGGCTTTGCTCACCTGCTGACAGGAGAACAAATCTCTGATCACTCCACCCTGCGAAGGTACTCACACCTGATGCAGCCACATACCACCAGGACAGATGATGATGTTTGCTCTGAGGTGGCCTGAGAAACAATACAGCACCGGCCCGAATGTGAACAGCTACTTCCTTACCAATTCCTGTAACGGCGATGAATGTGTCACCAGGCCAACACAAGACAAAAACAACGGCTGTCTTCCACCCTGTGTTCAAATAAGGGAAGTCTGACACAGGCGAAAGAGTGAGTCACTGTGCCATGAACTGCGTCAAGTGAAAGTCAAACCAGAACAAAGTCTGATTGAAACATGGCTGTGCCGGCTACTGCTGAGTTTTGGACATCAGATCACATACACACACACAGCCCACCCGTGAATGTCAGTCAGTCGACTGGTGCTATATTTATAAAGTTGATGTTTCATCACTGTTCACATTCACATCCATGTAAGATAGCGTTCTCAGTAAACCAGGGACCACGCTTAGAGCTATTTGATTAAAGAAAATGCCATCATGCTATCACTAAGCCTTTATTACTTTTCTTTTGGGCTTCCATTGGTTAAAGACAGCAATAATCATAATTTATATATTTATGTTTTCAACAATAAATATATTTCTGCGTATGAAAATGCTGACTGAATTTTGATTTTGAATTTTGTCTCAAAGAGGGTACGGGAGGATAAATTCAGGTAAAGAATGGGATGTCATGCAGCGCTGAAGGCTGCGTCACTCTAAAGTGGGAGGTTATGGAAGCAAAAAGATAAATGACCAACACTAAGCTGAACAGTATACCGGAGGAAAGAGAGGTTAGGGGGACTGCCCTGCAGCAGAAAAAAAACTCCCTGCTACTTCATTAGTAACAGACTTTCTAGTTATTTCTAAATAACCGTGCAATATGCAAAAATGTAAAAGATATGTAGATTATGTAAGTACACATGTGTTGGTGCTGTGGCAGGAGGCAGGACAGAAGCTGGATGTGAGGGTGGTGGTGTATACAGGAAATGTGAGCTTTTCCAGGCTTGCAGGCAGAGCAGGAGCTGGGCTTTCTTCCAGGATCCACCAGTAGCAGACGGTAGGTGCTGGGGGCTTTATTACTTTTCCCCCAAGGAGCTCGCCCTAATCCCAGAGCTGAGGGACATGAAAGTCTCTCTCCTCTGCACTTCCCAGCCATACACCCGGCTTATTACCTCGGGAGGGAGCCAGATAAAGAAAGGCAAAACATGAAAGAGGGAAAGGATCAGAGAGACAGCAGCTCTGCAAGCTGGTGGAACAGAGGATAAAGTGAATAAAGCAAAGATAAAAGGAAGAGCAGAGGCTTGATTGATTTTATTGTTTTTATCTGACATGTACAGCTTCATTCATAAGGACCAAGGGAGGGCTAACGTGAGGATTGAGGAGTCGGCATTGCGTGCGCAGGGTGTTCACAATGCAGGAAAAAGAGAGCAATATGTCATGGTGGAGCACAGGGGAGAGGGGTGAGGATACCCTGAGGAGTGAGAGTGCAAGGGGATTCATAGAGGGGGGAAAGCGAAGAAAAGAGGGACTGAAGTGGACTCAGGATGTGGATAATCGGCACCACAGCAAGAGGGGGCAGACAGGGCAGCACTAAGTGGACATGCTTTCATAAACAATGCCAGAGGGGGATGAGGGGGCAGACAAGGTGTGAAGAGGGCTGCTGAATTGGCTCTGCGTGTGTGTGTGTGTGTGTGCAGCTGAACAACACAAAGGAGGTCTCCCAGTGTGAAACATGGACCACTGGAATTTTGGGTTCTTGCGCAGGGCAAACTATGATTTGACTACTCACAATGTGTGGGGTCAGAGTTCAGGGTTCAGGGGTGGATGGGGGATGTGGCTGGCGGGGCCAAGTGGCGGATGCATTGTAAAGCTTTAATCACCTCCCTCCATTTACATGCTTACTGTAAATAAATTCCACTTTTCAAAATATAATGTTTTTTGGTATTTTTTTACGTTTGATATGATTGGATGTAAGACTTGATCTAACTGACAAAAGCTGTTTAGTTTACAGCCTCAGCCCCCTCAGATTAGCCCTCAACTATTTCCTTCCCAGATTACAGGTCTTGTAACCTTTGCTTCATTACTTACACCCCTCTCTTCCCTCCCTCTCATCCTCCCCTTTCCTTTTTCCCTCTGTGTTGCCCTGTTATGTTTCTCCTCTCTGCCCCAACCTGTGGCCCCTGGGTTTTGAGGAAAGGCAGAGGTGGCCTTTGAAGATGGCGACAGCCAAGTTTGTCCGGGGCCACAGCAATGAATGCACGTCTTTGTCTGCCCCTCTCTCATGTCTTCATATCCTGCCCCCACTACACTCTTCATCCTCCCTCTGCCCCCCACAAACTCACACGGACACGCTCATGCCCTCACTGGGGCCCCCGTTGCACAAATGACCCCGCTAATTATGTATTTAAGGTATTTGGCTCCTGTGAAAACAGCTTTGGGTTAGCGGTGGAAGGCGGGGGTGGTTGGGGAGGGGAGGGTGTATAGGGATGTGGGGTGGTCCATGGTCTCATGGCTATCATTACTGGCCAGCGTTTTATGTAAACACTGGATTAGGGCAGCAAGGGTTGATTGAGGAGAAGGGTGGTGGTGGTGGTGGTGGTGTTCGGCACTGGGTTAGGTAAGTGGGTTGCTTGTGCTTCTGAGTTATGGTCTCTGGTTTCACCCCTGGGTGGCAGGCCCTCAGAAACACACACACACGTCTCAACTCACAGGACAGATGATACAGCAGAGATACTCATTAATCGTCTGTCCTTATGATCACCTTAAAAAAAATAAATCCCAGGTGCCAATGCCTGTTCCCTAAGTACGACTAGAAGTTTGCCCAAACTGCAAACAGCTTCTCAAGACACGATGGGATTATAAACGACGTGGGACTCTCTCACCTCACTGCCATACTTCCTTTCTCCCACCACTTTTTCCCTCTTCTTCTCCCTTTGTTACTGTGCAATGTCACAATCCCATCACAAGTCGCATGTCTCAGGTAGAGTGAAGAGTGGGGAAAAACAGCTCTGAAACTGGACTGTTGGGCTTTGGATCCCCCAGGGAAAGGGGCTGACTGATGCTCCTGGTGTTGTTCCCGGTGGGAACCTGCTGGAACGGAGGGCCTCTCACCAGCAGCACTCCTAATTAGTGTGGATGCAAAAACTAAACTGCATCACGTATGAAGGCCTTTCACTTAATCTAATTAAAAGTACTCACTTTTTGAGTTCTGCAAGAAGACAAGTAACCACATGCATCTCCCATGTGGCAAACTTCATTCACCAAAGTTGGCAAAAACACTCGGCAAACAGTACTAATCCATTCAACCCAATGAATACGTGGTTTACTGGTAGGAATTACTTTTCACTTCCTCTTAGTCAAATCCGTCTGTATCTCTCTTAATTGACTGGGACGGAGGTTGAAAGAAAGCCTGGAAATCCTCTTCAACTGATCCAAAAGTGCTCCACTTGCTCTTTCTCTGAGTATTATGTGACTGAAACGAACCTGGCAGGGCCTCTGTCAGGTCTTGTTAAATGGAGGGAGGGAAGAGGCAAGAGAAGCAGGGAGTGAGGGAGGGCGTGGTAGAGGAACCATTGAGAGTGTAGAGGTCTCTGGAGGGAGATAAGTCAGGTTCTAATGGGAGCTGAAGTTTGTTTGTATGTGTTGTAATTACAAAGGGAGATGCATGGAGTCATTGCCCCTACTGTATGTGTGTGTGTGTGAGTGTAAGAGAGAGGTGCAGTGTGCGAGCATGCATGTTTTCCGATGGGAGCACAGCTTAGGAAGCCAGTTTCCCTTTGCACATCAAATAAATCAAACGTCTACAATTAGAAAGAAGGAGTGAGCAGTGTTTGGTTTGCGGGAAGAGAGGAAGAAAGCTTGGAATGTGTCACTGCTATTGAGGAATGAGGAGAGTGCACATGTGTGTGTGTGCGCGCGCATGTTTGCGTGTGTGCAATTATACGTGTGAGGTCGGGAGTAGCCGGCCCAGCCAACATTCTTGGGCAGCAGTATTATTAACTGTGGTGGACCCATTATCAGTGTTTACTTTGATCCAACCACCATCAGAGGAGTAATGGACTCAGCTGAACCCAGCCTTTTTTCCGCTTTTTTCTCTCAGCGATTCTTGTCTTTATCGACGGGGGTGAGGATGATGTTCAGGATGTTACCTTACCTCATTATCTTCAACACAAGAAGGGCTAAAGCTCAGAAGGAGCCTTCATGTAGATGCTGAGTAAGAGTGATGTGTCTGTGCGTGTGTGCACGCGACCCAGACCATCACAGTCCCTGATTCTTTGGATCAAAGCTGCCGAACCTTTCCTGAAGAGAGACAAACACAGAGGGCTTAGCGCTCTCCTACATCCCATTATTCAACAGCGCGATAAGACCACCTCAATTTACAACCTTACCATAACACTTGTGAGGAAGACTTTCTTGTGCTGACAGAAAGACAAAAAAATGACAAGAACAACATTAATGAAGGGCTCTGGACCTTAGTGTGTGTGTGTGTGTTCATGCAGTTTACATTCAGAGTGTGGGAAAGACTGAGGGAGCGGCCACACACACCTATCTGTCTGATGGGGGTATGATGAGAGCATCACAGAACAGACCTCACACTGTTCACACCGGCTGGCAGGTGGCAGACGCACCTGGTACTGAAGTGTAGTTGAACACACACACACACACACACACATACATACACACACTACAAGCACTACAAGAAGAAAGATTAATAATGCATGCATGCGGAAGCCATTGTAGGTCTTTTGACTTGTTATTGCACAGGTGTGATAAATGACATTAGTTCTGTTTAAGTGTCACAGTAAGGAGTGAGCCATGTACACAAGCTGGCATAAGCTGGCACATCTAAATATATGCTAGCTTGACAATCAAGTTGAATGGCTATTTAATCAGTCTGTCAGTATGTTCATATTATTATTATCTTAATTTTGACGTTCGTAATTCTTTTTTCTTTTTTCTTGCAGTTTCTTTTGTCACAATTTTTCTGGATCTTGCTCAAGAAGATGGCATCCCCATTCTTAATCTTGCCTAAAAGGCTCTGAACAGCATCTTTTCAAGCAGACAAATATCATCTCTGACCAGTGGGAAAAAAAATCTGGAAATAAAATTATGGTGCACATCTAAAGAAGATTCCAAAAAACGATGCAACCTCAGAAAATAACAAATGTTTTTATAACTGATTAAGTTGTAGCCTGTAAAGAACTATTTAAAAGCAAAGTCTACTGGCAGACCACTTTAAGTTCCTTTTATTGCTTTTTGGTGTGGCTAACGGTTTGCTTCCATCATAACTGTTTATATGCATGAGGAAAAGTGGCTAACATTTTTAATTATGATAAAGTTTACAATGATGGAAAGCAAGTGGTTTCCTGAGGACTCAATCTAAGTTCCAACCCATTCAAAATGAAAGCCATATGATTAAACTGTGTCTGAGTTTTTGGTCTGTGTTTGGCAGGACGATGGGCAGGGTCGATGACCAACACAGTGAATCTCTCAGTTTTTCCAGGAAAGACAATGTCGCTGAAAGCATTTAATCAAATGTGAAATTCACATTTCATCAACACTCAAAACAATCTTAAAGGTTCAGGAAGGCTACAGAGCTACTATATTAGTTAATTAACCTTCCGACAACCTCAACATCTGTACTTTGGCGTGAAATACCTTCCTGGACTACTGGCTACTGGCTGTAGACTTCCTGTTTAATCCACTTAAACACTGTGTGTGTGTGTGTGTTTCTGTGGAGGTATTTTCCTATGAAACCCCCACACAACCATCTTTGATGCGAGGTGAGGCCGGGGGGACAGGAGTCAAAGTGGAAGCCGGTTTGACGGAGTGGTTTCTGAGGGAAGGTCACGGCAGTGGAGGAGGGAGTGAGAGATGGAGGGATGGCGGGGGAGAGGAAAGACTGTGAAGGGATCTCTGACTGTTAACATCGCCGGCTCTCAGACTTCACAGCACCCCATTTGTTCCCTTTGTCTGTCGCAAAAAGAGCAAATCCCTTTTTGTTTCTTTAAAAACCCTCTCATCTTTGTTCTTTTCCCTTTATCTTCATGCAACAAGACGGTCTCTCTCTTTAAATCTTACTCTAACTTCTTGTTTCTCTTCCGTTTCAAATCATGTTCTCGCTTCCCTGCTCTTTTTTACCTGAGGAGAAAATACAATTCAATAAAACTGCTTTTGTAGTGTTTTGACATCTTCTCAGTTTTTCATGTCTCTCTTTGCCCACTGAGATGATGTCATTGCAGCGCGTGCAGAAGCACACTCACACACATGCATGCACAGTTCCCCACTAACCCCAGTCCTTTATATTCAGTGGTTTTCAGACTGACCTGAATATCTCTGACATGACTTTCACCAAAGCTAATAACAGCAACGGGATAACTGCTACCAGTTCTGCTGGAAGTTGCCTGGCAAAGTTATTGTCGCAGGATGAGAAACAGGCCCAGCAGTGGTTGGGAAACTCAGTGACCTGCATGCCAGTTTGACTGCACCATTTATGAGTTTAATTCAGGTTCAGTCGTACCCCCTTCGCCCTCCCCTCACACACACCCCTCTGTCTCTCCCTCTCTCTTTCTTTCCATGAGCTAAGCAACATGCGAACACCTGCTATTTTCAATGACATAGCCATTGTCGTGCAGAGCTGGAGGTGTAAATCACGCGGGCCACTACGCGAGGCAGCCGTGCACGTACACGCCAACATAAATGACTGACACCTCCGACCAGCTAACAGAGAAAGGAGGGCAAAACAGAACATGTGCTCAGCGTCCAGGAATTCATCTTTCACTCCCCCTTTTCTTATTTAAGCTCTCTCCAGCAGCAGACACACACAGCTATCACACTCTTTGTAGATAGTTCAGGAGCCTGTGTGGTGGCCCTGCAGTGGGTCTCCATGCTAGCAGCTCTGTGAGGCTGTACTTGGACACAGCAGTGGTTTGAGCTAAATGCTAACATGATAACATGCAGATGTTTACCGAGCAATGTTTAACGTGGTCATCATCTCTAATGTTTGTTAATAGCATCAAAGTGTCAATTGGAATATCAATAGTTTTGCAGGTATTTTTTTCATAAATCAAAGTAATAAATAAATTAAAATTTGACCCGGTGATGGCAGAAGATGAAAAGTCAGAGGATCATGAAAAAATATAATTCATCCTGTAGAGGAATGTGTGTATGAAATTGTATGGCAATTCATTCTAATGCAGTAGTTCTGGGCATATGTCGCAAATTTGCATGAGAGAAGAAGTCAGGTCACTAAAGTCATTATGATTTATCACCTGGGGACAAAACTGTACAATGTTCATGGGAACTTATGTAACAGTTGCTGAGAAACTTCACTCTAGACCAAAGAGGTGGGCAGGCATCACTGGAGCCACTAGCATGGCTAAAAAAAAAGAAATTTGAGCCACCAGCAGGCTGGAACATTTGAATGAACTTGATTTAATGTGAAAGTAGAAATGGTAGACACAATGTGTAAAGAGCAAAGACTTTCATTTTACTTTAAATGTACAATGTGAGAGCAAGATTTGTTTTAAATGGATAGCAGAATCATATAGTTGTTTTAAAAAGTAAAAAACAAAAGAAAGAGCACAGATCAATCACAAAAAATAAACAGGTGACGTAACTCTTGTTTACTGACAACAAACTGCTCAAACTGCGGTTAGTTTGTTATTCCTAAAAAAACGTACGAGCAGATGCCGAAATTGACAAACACTACTTCAGAAAAAAACATTCAGAAATCCTGGAAAAGTGTATATAATAATCATTCAAGAAGTTCAAATGGGGTTTTGCATTAACACACACTTGATCCCCTTTCTATATAGTCTTCATTTTGATGACAGACAATGGGAGGTAGATTAGCAAGTCTGCTATAACACTAATGTGCACGTGAGTATTTGCAGAACATGTACATTGTGTGATGCTGTGAATAAGTGCTGAGTGACGGGTGGAGGGGCGGGGTCTGCTGGGCCGTGGATGGAAGTGGTCTCTATAAAGACCTCAGTAATCCATGGTTGTGCAACAGGGGGCTGAGGCGATAAATCCAGAGTGAGATCCCCGAGACTGTAGCCCCCTTTTTTCTGCCCTTCTCCCATTGTGGCTGTGGACACTCACACACAGAGGGGCATACTGAAACACACAGTGCATTGTCATCATTCTCTATTGTTACACTGCTAATCACCTCTTTACTTTTTCTCAACTGGGGGTCCTGCAACGCACTTAATATGTTGAATGCATTCCTGTCACATGGAACTTCATTGTGTCTTCTTTCCTTACTTGCTAACATTAGCCGGCCATGTAAGTCTACATTCAAGAATGTGAATCCTGAGGCTTCAGTGTGAGGACGGGAGTGAGGTAACTGTGGCTGACTTCAAGCCAGCTGGTCAAGATACCACCAAAACATAGACTGGGTGCTTATTAAACCATAAAGTCTTGCTTCCTGCAAAGACAAGCTTTAAAAATACAGTTTGTGTGACGTGTATATGTGGAGGTGATTAAATGCATCCTTGATGCAGCTGTGCTGAATAACTAAAGTAAAGTATTGGTTAATATAACTACTTGCTTTAGCTGTTAAGTAAGTAGCGTAATTTTATCAAGAAATAATAATGAAACAAGTAATTGATTAGCGTTTTGCAGACACTTATGACAGCTATATTGTCCTCCAATGTTGTCACATACTGGATGTGAAGAGGAAAAAAAAACAAAAAGAACAGGGAGTGTTTACACATAAACAAACAAACAAACTGTAAAAATCTTCTTGGGTCTGGATATTTAAATGTCGAAAAAAGGACAGGAATTCAAGGTATACATTTATCAAGAAAGTGTGAAAAAAAGTATAATAGCTATTTCACTTCTAAAGTTTGCTAATGACATAACACACAACAGAGGCAAACTGTGGTGTGCCATATTTGGCTATTTCAATAAAATTTACATGACTTAACAATAGTGGTGGGCCTCAGCAGGAAAATTATGAATCGACAATAATGATGCAAGGAAAAAAAAAAAAGAACGTGGTCCCCAGCAAGATCTGAAGAACTTCTTAGTGTGTATCCGTGACTCCACTTGTAGTGGAGACCTCCAACTTTATGGCATGCACGTTGTAGAGGACTTTACCTGGAACATTAACAGCACCTCTGTGGTACATGTACAGCCAACATGTAGCAACAAACACAACCTCAAGGAAATATGCATCCTTATGAACGCTTACTACTTTATATATGTGACATACCACAAACTACTACTGCAAACTCCAGAGATATAGTTTCTTTTGCCCCATTGCATAAAACTAAATAAGAGCTGCAGTGAAGGTTTATATTGTTAAAGCACAACAACAGGGATTAAGTGTGACTGTGGTGAAAGAAATGCCTCGGGGTGTGTTCTGAGTAGTGTGAAACCGGTGATAATGTCGTTTTTTTTCTGGGTTCCTCCTGATCTAATCACTCCGTTTTTCTTTTATTACCAAGCCTCTAATGAGATCACTCTGCACCACAAGTAAAAGCAGTTGCTTTGTCTCTGTGCGCAACAGCGTCAACTCTAAACCATTCCAGGTCCCATTAAAAACAGATTGTGCCGTTGCTCAGCCTGACTCCTGAATCCCATTAAAAACGCCCCACAGAAGTGAAACAGTCATTAGTGAGTGAATCGGCTTTAGTAATTAACTCTCTCTCCCACTACCAGCCATTCTGTTTATCATTCTCCGCAAAAAGCCCTCCGGGGCCCGAAGTGGCGAGACGCGAGTTCCTCACTGACGTAATGTTTTGATTTACCTGCAGTCCCACGGGCAGGAAGTGAGAAAGAGCATTTAGATGATGTGTGATAGGAAAACAGGAAGTCGGAGTAAAATAAACAGAATTTTGGGGTAGATAGCTAAAATCCCTCAAGCCCAAACAGGTCCAACAAGGGACTTCATTATAGTGGAGGCCTTTTGATTAAACAAAAAATAACACCACAAGTTCCAATGTAGGATTACTACTGATTACTGTGCTTGTGTGGTATACAGTAAGTGTGTTTATCTAAAAGATTTAACCACCATTAAGTGTAAATGTAGAAAATGAAACAGAACCAAAGCTATATGCAAATCTTTACTTAACTGAAAAGTATTTTTCCCTTTTCAAGTGAAGCCCCAACAAACATCGTGCAACATTTTCTATCCTCTTGTAAACTTTTCTGGCCAACTCTGGGCATGTTTTTTTTCCTCCTATCATCCTCAGAGCTCAACATTTTTAATGGAGCTTTAACTAAATAATGCTCCCTTTTAACGCTCAAGTTTTCCTTTCCCCACCACCCATATCAAAGAGCTGGCCTGATTCTGTCGGCGCTGTCAGTGCTTCAAAGGCTGTGTTTCAAAGTGGGGCTCTATGACGTCCAGTGGCAGTGTTTCAAATCACCTCTGGTGCAGTAGATATAAAGATAGCATTCATCTATTGACTGCTTTATGTTCCCACTGTGGCACAGATAACTACCTTACTGTCCCAGGACAACAGGGCCTGTGTAGACCTTTGTTGCTCTTATGCCAGTGGCGCAAGTGTGCATTTCAGCTCTAAGTTCATCCGAGACACTGAATGCTGAAGGGCTCGTGTGTATATGAGAGTCAGAGAACGACAATGATAGTATGTTTGCACTGTGGAAACCAATACGGCAGCAGGAAAACGCTAATGTGTTTGATAATTTGATGATATTACAGGCTTGAGATATTCGTCTTAGAGCAAATAGGGACAATGGCTCTTTTTTTTCTGCGACAGAGCCTGTCACTGAGCCGCCTGTGTAAATGTGTAATAAGACGTAAGAAGAGAGGAGAGCAGGATGAGATAGAGGTTAAGGGAGAGAGAGAGAGAGAAAGTGGAGGAGTGCAGGAAAAGCCCGAGAATACCCCCCCAAAGAGAGGGTGAAGTGGCTGACAAAGAAAAGATTGCAGCGGGAGGGAGAGTGCGGAGATTTGGTGTGGAGATGTTGGCATGCGCAGTAATTCAGGTATGCTTTTGCAGGATTTTGTCCTGCATTTGAAGAAAGCAGCTGGAAGGGAAGCAATCGGTCTGCGTGCATGTGTGGTAAGATGTTCATGTCTCTGACGTGTGTGTGTGTGTGTTTGAAGATTTTGCCGCGGCCTCGGTTCAGTGCAAAGCCGTCCCCCCCTGTTGTTGGGTGAGTCGCTGCAGAGCTGATGGAGAGATAGACGAGCACACAGCAGGCATGTCCATGTCCCATGTCCACACTCCTCTCCTCTCTCTCTCTCTCTCTCTTTCTATCTTTTTTTTCTCCTCTCTCTTCATGTCGATCTCCGCCCTGTGATAACACACAAAGATGCGAAATCAAATCCCTGCGTTACTGGCAGCAGTGGCAACAATCTGTTCTTCCTTTTCCGCCTTCCTCTGTCTCTTTTCATCTCTTGTTCCCAGGCTGAGAACAAATGGTCTCATCAGGACCGGGTGAGGCACAAGCGTCTGGTTGTGGGTGCCAGGCTTAAGCATGGGTGGCATTCTCTTGCTCTGAACAGCTGTGTTGGACTGCGGTTGGCGCTACAAGGTGGCATCGCGTGGTCTAATGTGTAGAGAAGTCACGTAAGTCATGTGGTTAACCTCGAAACTTCTACACAATGGGGTCGCTCCGCTGATTACTTTCATGCTGGCATGTGAGACTGCAGATTGAAAATGAAAAACATTTGGGTTTAAAAAAAACAACAACATTTGATCGTAAATGTTGGCTGTTTGGCTGTAAGGCTTTGGTAGATGTCAATTATCAGGTGTACTGTGTCATGAAGATTCATACGCATCTAAAGAAGGTAACTGCAGTGAAGTACAGAGCCTGCAGGATTAAGGAGATAACAGATGGGTGGCTCGAAGCAGAGAAGGTGAGCAATTTTGGTGGCAGAGACAAACAGAGAATGAGATAATGTTGTTGAACACCTGTCTGTGTTGCAACACTGCTGAATGCGACATTGTAAAATACGCTCTCTCTGACCTGCTCTGTCACTAATAGCAAGGAAGGGCATCTTTCCTCCCTCTGTCTTTATTCAGCTTGTCCTTTCTATTTTTACACCAGGATTCCTGTTTTACTCATTCTTTAGATCAGGAGATGTATTCAGTTAGTGGAGATTTCCCCCTGAAAATAGTATTCCTCAATGAGACCAGAACAGGACAGAGATGCCTGATAGTCCAAGGAAGATGTGTGGTTTTTCTTATTGCCATTCTGGAGTGTGACTTCGCGTGATGAGAGATCAAAAACAAACTTCTGCAGGCTTACTGGAGTCACAGAGCTGCCATTGTGTGCCAGAGTGCGTGGCCCTTCCAGTAAGACTGGCCGTTTGGTGCTGGGGGCCCTCTCGCACCAAGCCCTGCCTTTGTGTTACTGTATGAAACAAATCTGTGACAAGCCGGAGCCCCGGAGTTCACTGCTGCTGTGAAATCTCAAGCTCCACAGACAGTACCACCACCATCAACCATCACCCCTCCTGCCGTGACCCAGCCAGTGACCTCTCTGGTGTCTGTAATCACAATCACATCATAATCACAAAATCTAAAATTTCCCAAATTGCCAACATGAACTTCCTTGTTCTTCCACCACTGCCAGGACTTACAGGGTGTCTCCACCGTGTCAGCATTGTGATTCATATCCCGTCGCACTGGAATGCACCGATGACTGTGCTCTGTGGTCGTTTCTCACTCCGCTTTTCACCGAGGTAGCAAAATGACCGCATGTCTTCAGTGTCTCTCCCAGCTCCCCAGGAGCTTAATGAGTTATAGCTCAAGTATTTTCTCACTATAGAGTTAAAATCCAAATCAGCAACTTTACTCGCATCTAAAACCTTCGCAGGGTTTGAGGTCACAGCCTTTTGTCTTCATGTCGGGGCTGTGATGGGGCCGGGCTGGCTCACTCCATATCTCCCAACAATCCCAGTGTCACCTCATTGACCTGTCACCTCTGACCCCTGCAAAATGGTGGGGTCACTGTGCAACTGACAGCAGCTCCTGTTGCTAAAAACAAGGCTACTGTGGCTGCACGCAGCTCCCTAACATTCATATAGATGCTCAGCTGTGCAGGCACACAGGGCTTCCGCGCTGACACACATACGCAAAATCACTCCACAATACCTGACATACCCACTTAATCGCTTTATGCTCTGCTGTGGCAAAGCAGAGTCCCTCTTTGAGAAGTGAGAAGGAGCTGCTGAAAGCTCGCCTGGCATGTTATTTTATAAGGTCATTTGCTCAAATTCCATTCCTGAGTGGTGCGTTTTTATGTCTGCGATATCCAGGTGATGGCTGCCCAGAATAGCTTCCAGTTGCCCCGGTGTTTCATTGTGTAAAAACAAAACTTTCCGTCTACAGTCTAAAAGGGGGAGAGAAGAGGGAGAAAAACAGAGAAATAGGAACCTTCGGGGTGAGGTAATGAAAGAGAAAAGGGAAGTGAGCGCAGCTTTGTGCACACTATTACGTATAGACATCGTCAAAGTATCTCACAGTGGACTAAAAGGTCAAAGTGAAGGATGAGTATCACGGTAACAAGAAGTGTGAAATAACTTCATCTTCTGTTTCTCTCACCTCCTCTGTCCTCTTCTGCCTCTTTGCCTCCAGCCAATCAGATATCCTCTGTGCTTGTTTCCTCCCTCATATCCTCTGACGGCCTCAAACTTTTCTCCCCCATTTTCTTCCATTCCCTCTCTTTTGAGTTACATTATTTCTGAATCAACTTGTTGCCTCACAGATCTGCCAGTCTTCCCTTCCTATCTTTGTCGTGTTTTCTTTTGCTCCTAAATAGAGCAGGGAGGAGAAGCGAACGGCATTAGACAAGAGTCTCCTTGGAGGAATTTCCCCTCACTCTTTTCTCTCTTTCAGTCCCCCTTTTTTCCTCCTGCTTTTGGCTGCTCTCCAACAAATTTAACACCCATCATGGCATGCTGGGCATCGTCCAACAGATGCCCTTGAGGAGGACATTCCTGTCTGGCACAACTCCTCTTTTCACGCTATTTATACTCAAATATCTGAGCCCTGCACTGATACCAGTACAGCGTGCAAGCAGACCATTGTTCACTGTGGAAAATAAAAGCAAACACACTCTTCTCACATGGTAGCATTATGGGAACTCAGTGACTGATAAAAAAAAATCTCTGCACATTGTTGCATAGATTTACAACACATTTGTGGTACATTGTTAATATTTGTTCTTAAATAAGGGTTTATTCAGATAAAGGGACAGAGATTCTTACTGAATTTGTTAACTTGTCATTTTATCACCATTAGTTATGGCTTGATTATTTCACAGGGATTTCACAGCTTACCTCTTCATTCATATTACAGAAGAGGAATGAACCACTTCTGGGTAATACGGACAGAATGTACCATTATAATAAAGTGGAGGAGAAAGTCAAAGGAGGGTATTCTGAGAAGTGCTCATTGAAGAAAAAAAACATCCATTAAGGGAACACTGGAGCTATTTCTTTCATATAAAGAGCCCCATCAGACTGCCGCTTTTGAAATCCACTCACTGTGCAGCTCTCCTGCTTCGAGAAGCTCTAGTGAAAAGAAAAGAGGGGAGGAGCAGGAGGGAGGGAGGAAGAGAAGACACTGTGTCAAAACTGACTGAAAGACAATTTGTTTTCAGTTAATTCAGGCACTTCCCGCATGAACTTTAGCCTCATCAAAACCTGCTGTGTTAGTGGTCCACTAAATATCGTACTAAATGTTTATTAGTTCATCAGCTGGTCCCTTGAAAAACATAGAGTCAGTGCATGTGTATATTTGTCTTTATGTTTATGCATGCTTGTATTTCAATCCATGCCTCATGACCATGATCACGTTTAAAAGCGACAACTTCAGATATATAATATTAACAAGTGTGGGTAGCAAAACGCCACCACTATTGCTTCTCATCAACAGGATCAAGGAAAACAGGGATACTTATGAGAGCTACTCTTAGAAACACTTAATACTCTCATCAAAGCCAGTGCTTGGGTTGGATGGTCTCACTGTGGGAGTGGGATGAGAGGCGGCAATGGACAGAGGGAGTGGTGTGGTGTGAGGTTGGTTGAGGACTATGTATGAGCCAGAAAGCCCAGCACATGTTGGGAAACAGTCCCCCTAAAAAGCTTCTGTAAGCAAACATGTGTTCAGATGGTCAGCCTCCACTCCGCAGCGTATTTACACATTTACGCTGTAATAAATGACTCTTCAACAGACCTATCTTACGTGGATACTAGATTTCATTTACACTGCAACACAGTGGTCCTCAAGGTGTTGCCTCGAGGTGCTGCATACTGTATATTTTTGGCATCAGTCAACAGTAACAAATTATATGAAATATATAGAGAGGGACAGTGAGATTACATGCAACAAAAGTCTTTATATGGAGTTCAACCAGGCATGTTTATTAGTTTTGTGGGTATTTGGTCATAAACTGAAGTATTAGACTAATGATGGTGCAAGATGAAACACTGTTGGATAAACAAAATCATTACCACTCATTTCACACAAAGCTGGTGACACCGGAGGAAGAAAGTCATTTATCCACTGATAACCAGGAAAGTCTGAACAAAATTAGATGCCGATCCATCTAACAGTTGTCAAGACCTGTCACTAAAAACAAAAAATTTGTTAACCTCAAGGTGGCACTAACGGGGAAATCAGGGGATCAACTGTTTTTAAGCTTCATTCTCTGGGGAAAATGAATATCTGTGCAGATTTCACGCCAATCCATCTAGGAGGTGAGTCTGGACAGGCCGACTGACATTACCCGCCATAGAAAAAAATTCAACAGCAACCACATCTCCAGGAACGGTTCCATATCAACCTGTGTCTGATTGAGAGTAGTTAAAGACAATGTCCTAAACCAGTAACTCAAAACCTGAGCAAACAAAACCAAAACTACCTGCATGGTTTCCTTCCCCTCGGGGGCAAATGAGTTCTTAAGGATTTGGGTGAATCAACCCTTTGACCTAATAAACAGCATGAGACATTTTTCTGTGAACCCCAAACCAGCAATGTTTCCTCTTCTGTGATTGAGACCTGAGAGGTGGACTAACGAAAGACAAGCTGTGTGCTTTTTAACAGGAGTTAGGAGGGAGGTCCATAGGTCGACAAAGTCAACCACCATGACCATCTGAAGTCCGCTCTCAGAGGCTGTTGTTTGGATTTTGGACAGGGCACCTGTTGAGGGTGGAGAGATGAAGACATTTATTGACGCTCTTTAAAAAAAACATCTCCCCTATTTCCATCTACAGTGTTCATACCTCTCCTGAAGCCTTCATTACTGAGCTTTAAGTTTCAGTCCAGGCCAGATTTTCTCTCAGTTTATAGAGCAAGCGGTGAGAGTCGATGGCTTTTGGGTTTATCCAAGGCAGCAGTTAAAATACAGGACCACAGGCGTAAAGCTGTCAACATGTGGACACGGTCGTGGAACACAGCCTTGCCTGTCCCCACAGCAACTTTATAGGAATGTTTAACGCCCCCCACCACCTAAACATATCTGTCCTCTGTATCGTATTTTCCCCTTCCTAGGCTGCTTAATATGCAGGCTGCGATCCCCCCCCCCCCCTACATTTCACTAGATAAATCTCCACTCAGGATCTTTTTAGAACAAAGCCGTTAAGACTTGTTGGGAAATGTCCCACTTTCATCTAGACGCTTGCTCACCTATGTGTGCTGTTTTAAGTTGTTCCTACTGATATCAGTTTACCCACTGAGGGATATTTGCACTGTTGATTTGAGCCACTTGAATTGTCTGTGTGTGTCAGTTTATGTTTGGAGACAAAGTGAGAGGTGCTTGTGTGACAGCGTGTCTGTGTGTGAGATTTTTCCGCCTCTTTGAAGTGTACAAGATGGGACGGGCCAGCCTGTCGCCATGACAATGACGAGTCTTTGATGTGTGATTAAAGGAGCGATGTACACCTTTATGTAATCAGCTCCAACATATGACAACCTCCATCCCACAATGCACCACTTGTGAGAGAAAATCATGGTTTTAAAACATTATTATTATCCTGCCTGTGCTTTTTGATCACCTGTTGGTGCCCTGCCTGTAGGCTGGCAATGAGGGTACACAGTTACAGAGCTCAGTGGATAAGTGCCAGACAAATGAGTCTGTCAGCGTTGCAGGATTAGACAGGTGAGAGATCAGGTAGAGTGAAAAACGCACGTAAAATGGACAAGTCAAACACACAATCGTCACCTTAGTGGGCGCACACTAATCTCTCTGGGCTTTCCAAAGATTACTCAGTGAGGGATAGGAATAGGATAGGAGTACTACCTTACACCCTGTGCAGCACAATCAAAGCAACAATCATAACCCTGGCAGTCTAATAGCAAAGCGATAGCATGTGATAGCATCAGAGGCGGCTTTTTTGAAATGCTAGCGTCCTCCCAGCCTGGGCCTAAGCCTCACTATCAACATGGACATCAGCCAGAACCCGGCTGTGCAGCCACGGCAATTTTGTTTTACTTTGTTCTGCTGCTACTTTCTCTATCCCATATTTATTTTCCTGCTTGATACTTTAAAGTGGAGTGACACACAAGCTGGGTTTTCCAGCACATGTTTCCTGTGTTTGGAAGAGGGGGGCAGGGATATAAAAACAGAGAAAGGGGTGAGAAGGTTAGATGGAAAGAGGCAGAAAGAGATTGAAAAGTGTGGAGGTTAGTTGAGAAGTAAATCTGAGAATAGACCTTTCTATTCTGGCGTTTAAAGCTCAGCCCAGGAAGAGTAGAAGCTAGTATAGCGACAGGATTTGGACATAAAGAAAATAAACAAACTGTTAAATGAAAATGCATGAGTTCAGAATATAGCAATGTATTGGCTAGGTGAGCTGAAACGTGACCCCAAAATAACAAGCCAACTCAGCCATATAGTCACACTCTATCACCTATCCCAGAGACTATGCAAACATGATAGTACCTGGTTTATCTTCTAAACATGACCACAACAGAGACGTTGTCAGGCAACGACAACAGCAACCGTATCTGAGAGATGGCACCGGACTCCGAGACATTATCAGCTCTAGATGAATGATATCACACTTGACAGAGAGATTGTAGCCGCCTGGCTTGCAGATTTTGCTCAAGGTGTTACAGCTCGTTTAAGGAGGAGCACAAAAGGGATCTTTGTGCGCTACAAAGTAGGAGAGATCTGGAAAATGATGCCGTCCAATACCAACAGTTGCAGGGACGAGACACAGTTCCTTGTCCTCTATTAACCCCTCAAAATATTATAAAAAGATGAATAGATTAAATGAAATAGCGAATGATACGACTTCTTTGGAAAGTTATGTTGTGGTTCAAGCTTGGATCAACAAGCTACCAAAAAAAAGTGACACAGTCTTCACAAGAAAAGACATTACCATCTATTTTGATGTTTACTTGACAAAGATCAGTAGAGGCCACGTGAATGATGACTCCTGTCATCAGCGAAAGTCAGGGAGGATGGATTAACAAAGCGTGCGACTTTTGTAGTACTTTTGCATCATTTCTCAAGTGATTTCCCAATGACGAACCACATTAGTTCCTTTTAACCACAGATGTGATCTTTACCAACAAGACCACCAAATTAAACATACAGGGTTTTCGCCAGAAAGCTTTGTCGCCTTGCAAACTGGCTGAAACAAATGATACCTCTGGTTCTTTTTTTGGAAGGGTGTCTCACCATTCCCTAACTTTAACCAAGTAGCACTCTTACCCATGACCAAGGTTGTTTCCTAACCAAATAGTTTTGTAACCTGCCCCATGATATCTCCATAACCTCATATAAGTAGTTTTTGTACCTCAACCAAAGAAGTGGCAGATCAGAAAACACTCATATAGCTATTTTTGGAAGAAAAATTATGTATATTGTTGTTTAGTTTCAAGGATTTGTTTGTAACTATTTACCATTGAGAACCCATTAGGTGGGAAGGGTTCCTTAATGAATACACAGTTGCATATTTTTTATCTACACGGTTTTGTTTGAGGTGGTTTCTAGGAGGAAGGTGCCACATTATCTAGTGCACTAATCAGTTTAGTAATAGTACTGCGGGACATTTTGTATGTTTTTCCCCAAAAAACTTAATTTTCCACATTTTATTTAGTCAAAAATATTTATTATTTACTTAAATTTAATAATAATTTGAAGCTAAGTTTTTAAAAGACTTTTACAGACATTTTTAAGATGTACCATTTCCCCCCCAAACTAACAGAAGACTGTCCAGCTTTGGTGAACCAAAATCCTTATGGGAACTTTATTTATTTGCTTCCTGCTTGTCTAGTATAATACAGAATGACATAAAGAGAGAAAGTGTAAGCAATACAAGAGCATGCACAGGAGCACAAATAAAAGAGCAAAAGCCTGTGAAAGAGAAAAATTGAGCTGAAGCTTATATAATGTAATTCTGTAATGTAAAACTGTGTGGTTTAGCAGTAATGTGCAAAACTACAATTGCAGACTTGAGTCTCTGTGAGATTAACCTCTGACAAAAGTCAAATATGAGTGGGATCACACATGAATTGAACATGCAGTCGTAAATACCAGGGTCTGTTGTGTGAAAAGGGTATCACCTGATCCCTTTCAGGGTCACTCAAGGTCACACTGGCAGCACAACACATTGTTGATGATGTGGATGGTTGGATATGCTTTTCTCATTCCCATCCCACAAACTTCCAGCCCTCTCTCTCTATCCATTTGCAGTTTACTCATCCAAATTATGCAGACAGCATTTCCTCTGTCTATCTGTCTGTCTCTTATTTGAACCAAACACTGAAGACATGCCTCTCATGCTGTATCGTGGAATTGCTTTTCTTAATTTAATGCAACGGAGGAACAATGTATGAATGAACTAATTAATAAGATATTTGTAGTAATAATCAGAATAAATAGCTGGGGATATCAGGTACAAAGGAGTAATGTCATCATGGGAAAGTGATGCCTCTTATTTACGTCTAGAAAAGACGCCTAATAATCGTCTGGCTTTTTGTTGGTATGAAACTATTCCAATAGTCTTCAAATGTCAAAACACAGAGGAGGTATAACATTACCATCTACAACATCCGCAAGCAGAACAACCATACACACACCCTCTCTTCTCTTCTCTTCTCTTCTCTTGCCCCCACTTCCTCCCACTCTCCCTCCTTTATCACTTTACCAGCCACATTACATGATCTTCTCTCCCTTCCTTGCTTGTTCTTGAACTTTTATACATCCTCTACCTATTCATTTCCATGTGTCGTGATTATTGAAAATGGTCCCAGTCAGGAATTACTGTTCTGTAACAAAACCCAGTGCTGGTTTAGCCTTCACTCTCATAAATATAATGCATTCTCCACAGTGCAGTCATTGTTTTCCAAGTACCCAAATTGGAGTATTTTCTTCCCTTTTTTGTGAATGACAAATGTGGCCAATATTCAGGAGACTCTATTTCTCTCCTGTCCACCTTCAAGCTGAGGCCCACAGAGAAGCAAACATGTAATGTTTGACACATCAGGAAAACAGACACACTGAAGAATGTCATTACTGTGCAAAAACACTGCAAATGTATCCTAATCGGCTCCAAGGTATTACCAATTGCAGGTACACAGATACTGTACAGATGGGCCTGCATATAGGCTAACACACCGGGTTGAAGAGGACATTTCTATAAATTACTCATTTGAAAGGTCTGGGGAAGAAATATTAATTGAGTCTGAATTACTGATTAAGTTCAGATGGCAGACATGTGCAGACATGTTGTTGGTTAAGCCGTCTGCTAACAGACATAAACATTGCGCAGTGCATGCCTAGTGCTTTGCTAATGGAAGAAAGGTGTTTGCTCGGAAGATCATCCAATAAAACTTTGATTATAGCCAACACATAATGAGTAGAAAAATGAGTTTTCTGACTGTCATGACTCACCTGAAATAGATGACTTTGGGAAAAAAAGAAAGTCCTCAAAGAAGCATGAAGCTCACACGACCAAACCTTGGGGTCGATTTTGACGGATATGCTTGGCAGCGTTTCATCAGTGCATTCCCGTTCTGGAAGCTATAACGTATGACAAGGCTTTGACAGTTTCCAGTGCACCTACTAGCCCTGCAAACCAAATAAATAGGCACATAAAACAAACACATACCTGCTTAGACAGAGACGCACAGGAATTCATTCAGAATTAAAATGCTATTCACAGTGGATTGGCTGTTGTGCATTAGGGCGAGGTTATGTTTCGTTTTGGGATGGCAAAGGTGGGGGAATAGCTGGTCTTTTCTCACCAGAAAGATGGCAGGGTCAGAGGTATGATGGGAGTGCGTGTGATGGAGTGGCAGTCAGCTGTGACGAACACAGAAAGACAAGCTGAAAAGGGAGAATGGCGAGAAGAAGAGGGAATGTGATATGGCCGATAACATCCACAGCAGGGACAAGATCCATAAGTGTGTAACAAACTGAGGAAAAGGGAGAAGGATGAAGATGACAGAGAAAGCAAGAGAGCGAAAGGCTGGGTGACAGATCAAAAAGAGAATTTGTGACAAAACAAACAAAACAAATACGAAAAGTATGACTAAGGCAGATAAAGAAAGTGTGCATCTGCCAGGCTTTTTTTTTTCTACAGTTGTACTATGTTGGAGTTTACAATCAACATGTCCCACTGTCTCGACCAGTCTGTTCTGAGTAAGAATTGTTTACAGCTGTCTAGATAACATCAGCAAAACACATCTCTGGACTCACGCTACAGCCTTGAGCCACCTCTCCACTCATGGTGACTGTCTCCCTCTCCCCCCTCTCTCTCTCTCTGTCATAGCACAAGCACAAAAGTGCTGCTGTAGACATTACATAAGCCTAATGTAGATGACTGCAGGTAGTGCATCATACTTCAAAAATGTGATTGAGGTTGTTTTGTGATGACAGCACACAGTAGGGTAAAAAGTCTCCTTTGTCCTGGTGTGCATGGATTTGAAAATATTTTGAAAAGTGACCAAGAATTTCCAGTGGTGGGATGTAACTAAGTGCTCTCAAGTACTACAGGTAATTATAAATTGTACTTATGTTCTTTCAATTTTGTACAATCTTATACTTCTACTCCACTCAAACTCAGAACACTACATTTAATTGAGTACTTTATAGATAAGGGTTTTACATACAAAATATAGGAGGTGCTTATGACATATGATGCAGCGTTAGAGATTAAATTACCCAACAGTATCTAAAAATAGTTAGCTCCACCACAGTAAAATGATCTGAATACATTAATGCAACAGTATTGATAATAATGTTTTATACTGCAGGGACTGCATTATTTCTGCATTACTATACTTTGAGTGCATTTTGTCAACACTACTTAACTTTTAGTGAAATTTAGGAACATAATAATGCAATATTTTTACTTAGCATAGAGTATGTTTATATTGCAGTATTGTTACTTTTACTTCAGGAAAGGATGCAAGAATGAATGCAATTTCCATTACTAAATATTTTAGAGGCTATTCTTCATAGGACACCATTATTTAGTTGTAAAATTAGGCACAGCATGGCACGTCAGCATTTAAGAGGGATCATGGTTAAAGATTTACATGCATTAGTGTGACTTCTATAGTTTAGGCTAAATCCCACTGTGTGCTCAGGGAGGAGTTGTTTATGTCTTTATGAGTGCAGGGAGCACATAAAGAAACTTTAGGCAGGCACTTATATACAGCACCATGTCATTTCTTCCTCTCCTCTTCTTGAAGTTTAACCCATTTATTTTCTTCTGTATTGGGGCAGATTGATGTGCTCATTAATCTTGTATGAACGCTGGGCTTTCCTAACCCTATAAGTTCTGCTGTCATGGGTCCTTTGCTTCAATTTTTTTTTCTTTTCATTTTCTCCTCGTCCTGTCTCCACTCGCTTTCCGTCCGGGTATGACATCTTTGCTCCACACACATAGGGTCTATATCTGTCTGCACGCTGTCTGCGGGCTGAGGATGACTTGGGGAACTACCCTTCCACACTTTTATTACCTGAACAATTTTCATGTGTGCTGGCTGTTGCTTCAGAACCGCAGATGAAAGGGACCAGGGGAGACGCGCTAGGTGTGTGGGATCAGCATGCAGCTTAAGTGTGTGTTTTTCATTTGACTTGGATACGATCCAGGTCTGTCTTCTGTCATCGTTTTCTTCTTTTTCTCCTGTGTTTCATATGTTAGTCAGCCTGTATTTCTATTCCATATCTCCTCTACTGTCTCTTTTTTATCTCACTTTTATTGGTCACTCTCTTTCTCCTCTCTGCAGGTGTCTCTCTTCATCCATCTTCTCTTTTGTTCTGGCCATAATCAGCTGTGGGTGTTCTTGCTTTCTTTTCTCTAAACTACACATCCACGACTATCATAGCTTTTTTTAATGCTCCAATCTCTCCTGATTTGCCCCTTAGACTTTCAACCTGTTTTCATTTTCAGACTCCCACTTCTGCCCTGCATCATATTTTCTGCCTACAGTTCCTTGTTTCCGTCCTCCCACCTTCAACTCAGTGCAGTATCACTTCTCTCTCTCTCTTTATCTCCCACCTTTTCCTCTTTTCCTCTGTGTCTTTATGAGCTGTAATGATTATCTGTTGGTAGGGCTGAGCTGTAGGCCTAGGTATGGAGAAAGGCAAGCCAGAGGCGGTAAAGCCTGTTATTCTTTCCTCCCCTCTGTCTGGCATGTGTGGAGAATGAAGGGAAATTTGGAGCCGGCATTGCTGTAATTTCAGTCCTTCCATCTGAGCCGGGCAGTGGAGGTGGGAAGGTGAGCCTGGTTCCATGATAAGAAGGCTAATACTAATCACTGCTGACACCCACAAAATGTGGTTTGCCCCCTCCAAAAAATGGGCACCATGTGTGGAGAGCACATCAAGTATGGGTCCATGTTCCCATTCATTCACGTAGCACTGGCATGAATGCTGATGTCATTGCACAATACTTAAAAATTAGACAACAGTTCTATATCAGTTATTTGTCACATGGCTGCTCATTAATGTGTCTGATCAGAGCACTTCAACCTGTACAGCAGAAATTGGATTGTGGCTTTGTTTCTACCATCCAGCATTTTCTCTCCTAGTCCAATGTCATAAACTTAACTTTGCAACTCCTTTGGCTCTCAGTGACTGATGATACATCTAAACACTGTCTCAACTAACTTTGTGCTAAATGGGATCTATCCACGCATTTCTCACGCATTTCTGGTACATTTTCAGACCAGTGGTCCAGCCTCATTTTAGAGAGAGATTTTTAGAGATGTGAGGCTATCTGACTAAGTGCAATCACCAAAAATCTGAAGAAGTGAGGAAAGAGGCAAACGATGATTCATATAAATTTTCCAGTTAGATTTTGATCCAAGTAGTTTTTGATCAACGTCACCACCCATTTGTGCATTTGTAGTCTGTTGGATGACACAGGATGAAATGAAGTTGTTCCAAAACAAGGTCTGCTTGCTTCAACAAGACACTGAAGTTCACATGGGCATGAGAGAAGGAAAGTCACAGCAACCAATGTATAGCTAAAGCATTGCCTGATGCTGACAGTTTTGCCTTTACTGTGAATGTACTCAGTTTCCTGGAAATCTCACATGCCATACAGTTGAAAGAAGGAAAGAAGTCAGTCAGTGGTGGTCTGGTGGATCTGTGGTTATTAAGCTGCCCATTATCTATTCACTTATACTGAAGCATGTATGGTCAAAATGAAAAAAGGTGAATCTTCCCCTTTTTTGGATTATGAAGTATCAATTCCAGAGTCCAAATAAACTGCAACCACACTGAAGTGCAGCTCATAGAATAAAGTTGCCATCAGTGGTGGGAGTGAGTCCACAGCATGAATGCACAATATATTAATGCATGTGAATGTGTGCAGTTGTGTACCATTAGCACAGGTGGTGTGTGTGTGTTGTGTGCGGCACCTGAATGTGAGAAAAACCTCAGACTTTGTTGGATCAAACAGCAGAACAACTCTGGGGTTCCTGGGGTTCAGACTGGCAGCCAAGAGAGGCCCAGACCCAGGCACAGGTGTGTGTACTCTGTGGAAGGGGGCTGTGTGTGTGACTGGTGGTGGTGATGGTGGTGGTGGTGAGGGTTGTTAGCCTTTGGATGGTTGCCAGGTTTATCCGCCAACACCCCCCCAACCTGGACCTGGATTCCTCCAGTCAGCAGCAGGGTTTGCATGCATGAAGGGAATCTGCCTGCTGCAGACAGCAGAGAGAGGATGCATGTTGCAGAATAGACTGTAGAGACGACCACAAGGACATTTATGTGGGTGGCCAGGATTGCTGAATAACCAACAAAGACAGTGGTGATGTTAAGGGTTAGGGAATAACAAACATTTGTGCAGTCAAAGATACTTCATACTTCATAAATCAGGAAAATCTCCTAGATCTTAACCTAGAAGTGTTGACGCAGTATATGCTTTGAACAGGTTTGATAGAGACTGATTTACATTTTTCAGGGCTGTGAAAAGACCCGACAGTTAAAGAGGGACATTGCATCTGCAGGACCTGGAATGTGTGTTTGGCACGGTGCCTGAATTCAGGAAAACATCAAACAGCTGCTCCAAGGTGATCATCCTCTTCGTCTTCTCATCACACGAGCTGAGCTGTCGAGGATCTTCATCATTAGAAAATGAAACAAAGGACAAGAAACGCCTAGCAGCCATTTTAAGCCCTGCCCCAACAAGTTCTGCTCTCCTCAACACCTAACTTATCCCTCCTCCGTTTACTTTTCCAGTTTTAAAAAAGTAGTACAAAGTTACATATGTATACACCAAGAGGTATTGTAAGGCAATACCAAGCTGGGTTTTCCCCTTTTCACAAGTGCTGCAGTGGAACATTAAAAAAAAATCCAGACAACACACCCTTGGCAAAAAAAAATCTGTTTAAAAAGAGCAGCTGAAAGGTGCATTGTGTAAGGTATTCTTCAGGGACTTCAGGCTAATAATCACAGGGTTGGGTGGGTTTATTTTCTAAATAAGACATCAAGGAGCCGTCTATTAATCATGGCCTATGTAACCCTGTCACACTTCCCCCCAGTGGAAAAACATCACTGTGGTCAGAAAGAGTTTTGCCCCACCATGTCCGGCTCTCATGTCTCAGGACCACTGGTTCGCCCCCTGATGCACATGTACCCGTGTACACATACATGCATGAACACATAAACACATACTTATACGTTTATGTGCAATCTCGGAGAGCAGTGGAGTACAGTAGACACAGGTAGCGCTGTTCTGAGAAGGGCTGAGGACTCAAGTGTTACCTAATGGCTGGATATGTGCTGCTGTGAAAGGAGCTTTGTGAGGATCCTCTTTAGCCCTCATAGTGCTTTAGTACTTAAGTTGTTATACATGCCGTCATCTCTTAGTCAGGGGGGATTTCTAGGTGGTGCACCCAGTGTGGAGCTGTGCTGGTTTCCTATCAGTGCAATGAGTCTGCAGTGGAAGGTTATAAACAGGCGAATTTCTCAGAATCTCGACAGATGGATGAAGCAATAGCTGATTTTCTTTTGTGCGCTACCACCAAATCACGACGCTGTATCACGCTGAATTGAGGCCTCTTGACTTTGTTTATTGTTAAGCCATGACGTTTCCTCAGTGCTGCAGCCAGACATCTCAGCTTGGCCAAGGCCTGGCTTGCCACAGGCTCCACTGCTGGACAAGGGGCCTGCAATTATAGCTCACTTCAAAGATGCCAGTCAGTCAAAGACGGCATTCATGCATTTATTTTGGCAAACCCCCATCCACTCCCCCTTTCTTGCCTCCTCACCTTTCCACCTCCCACCCCCTTGCCCTTCTTCCTCCTTTCCCACCAACCCTCAAGCTTGTTTAGATGAGCGATTAAGGAGAGAAACAAGTGCAAATGGAGTTTGGTTTGGCAACGATCACTATTGACACACAGTTTACAGAAATATCTCCCTGCATAGTTTTCCCCTCACCTAAATTTGGACGAGGTGGATATCGGCAAAGATGAGGGGAGGAGTGGATCTCATGTGCCCAAACAGGGAGGCTTTAGTCCTGGGCACAGAGAGTGTCCTCTGCCCCCTTCTCACCCCACCTCCTCCAGCTGATCCAGAAATAAAACCCAGAGAGGGGGGCCGGAGGACATGTTTCACCTCAGGCCATCTGCTCTACGCAAGCTATTAGATGTTCAATTAACATGGTAAACTGATAGTTGACCATGTCAACAGAGCACTGTATCACCAAGCATCAAGTTTTGCCCCCCGTTTATATGAAACCCCCCCTTTAAACCACAAAGTAGGCCAACTTTAACTGTCAATGACAAATTTAGAGTGTGTTTATTCACTGGCCAATTCATATTCTGCCAAGGTTTATTTAATCATGAGAATGCTGTGTATGTATGGAACTAATAATACTACTTCCTAAAACTTGTTATTGCACTGGGGCTTTAAAGTGGCCTGGCAAGAGATTTGAATGGAGAGGAACAGCTGGTAAATTCTCTCCATATATTTCACTTTATAAGAAGGGCATCATCTAGCATATAAGTGATCATATTTCACAAAATTCCAGTTGTCTACCATCTGCTGGGTAAGACCTACTCTTGTAAACTGCGATCCTGATCCAGTCTGAAAGCCAGGTTGACTGTGACTGGCCCTGTAACTTCATCACCGTTACAGTTACAAGGCCCAGGAGCCTCGGGTGTGAGGTACATGTGTTGTGTGCATGTTTGGATGTGTGAAAGCACATGTTAATTTGCTCATCTGTCTGTTTTTTGGTTAGTGTATGAGTATTGTAGGGCACCCAGTGGTATGTGCAGGAGTGTCTGTAAATGTTTGTTGTTAAAGCAAACCAGACACCTCAGCCCCAGTGGGCCACAGCTCCACCATCACACCCCCCTGGAATTTGAAACCCGATGCTGGAAGTTGGGCAGCCAGAGTGATTAGGGGGACCCACCACGCTGGCGGTGTTACAGTTTGGCTCAGGTGTCCCATTCGTCACACCACAGACCGGCCCCGGCTCATACCAGCCCGGACCGACACCCCGGTCGCAACACTGTCTCTGGGGTGGAGTCAGGAGGCCCGGGGACCTCTCTATAGGAGCCAGTATGGCTCCCATGGGTCCAACTTATCCATCCGTCTGCGCAGGCTCCTCTAACTCGTTAAAAAGCACAGACCTGTGGTGCTAAATCATCAGGCTGTCACACACATCATACACACCTGGTGGGACTTGTATCCCTGTAGAACAATAACTGTCACATACTGGATATTTTGTGGATACTGAGAAGTGAAGTGAGCAATTTAGGCTGGAGAACAGAGAGAGATCAAATCAGATATACTGCACCGAACGCCAAACACACACACACGCACGCACTCCATCTTGGTCTGACAGCAGAGGTAGTTACGGGTCAAAACCACAGTGAGTGGGTCCACATAAAGGCAGCTTTGTTAGGACGCACTGTGCTCTGAATACCATCTGAGCTTGGCCACAAAACCTTTAAAACTACTTAAAGTAGAGAGAGAACACGGCAAGGAGGGAGAGGACTGAAGTATGAACACAGCTGTTAACTATATAGGTGGGACTTTGCTGCTGCTTACCTGGGAGAAAAGCTTAAACCAGGGTATATATACATGCACTCAAAAGGCTCTGCACTCACATTTACCCGTTCTGTGTACACAGTCGCACAAACACACACAGTCAAACAGTCCCCCAGGGGCCTTCTGTGAAACTTGGCAAGCCCCCTTATTCTCATCAAAGTGTGATCATGAAGCTCTCTTTCATTTCTGTCCCTTTGCCAATGCCATGACTGACAAGTTGCAGAAAGGTGCAGATCATAACTCACACACACAAATACAATCACTCACAGTCTTGTCATTGTCTTCTCCACACATTTTGGCTGGCATCCATGCAGGGCTCAAGATGAAAAAGGTCTACAATTTATAGTTTGCTGTCCTTGACGCCACACTGTTTATACAATGCACGATAACGTTTTGTCACGGCAGGACTTCTTTTTTTTTTCACTCCTATTGTCTTCAGAAACTTTTCACTGGAGGGGTCCAGGCTGGGTCACAGTTTTAAATGTAATACAGTAAAAATGTGTGAGGACAAACACATAAAACAGCCCCTTGTTCTTCACAATAATAAGCCATATATTAATAATAGTTAAAGTTTTATTAAGTGTAAACAATTAATGACAAATAAATGTTTTACCGATTTTGAATGTTGTGTCTTTTTGTGGTCTTTTTGTGTTTCTTTGTGGTTGTTGATTGACTTTGCAACAAGAGAAGAATATGTATGGCTGGCTTTGTTTGATGTTCTTGGAACAGCATTGCTTGGTGACCAGTGATTATCGCCAGGGAGTGACACTGCTCATTTGCTGAAAACGAAATGTAAATGCCACAAAACAGCGAGACGTTGAGTCCCAGAATATTCTTTGTCTCTCTGCTGCTGATAAAAGATTCATTCAGAAAAACCAGGAAAGTATGCCTTTAAGAGAACAAGATGACACGAGAGAGTTATTGTAACAAACAGTTTCCTCATATCATATAACAGCAGTATGAAGAGAAAAACAGATAGAAAGAAGGGGAAAAGGGAAAAATCATAAAGGCGACAGACAAGAGAGATCTGTTTCAGCAAAAACAGCAGCAATAATAATAATAATATTAATAATACATTTTTCTGTGAGACCCCTTCTGGGTCAAGGAGTAAACAAAGGACTTTGCCTCTACAGCAGGTGACCTTTAACCCCCCTCACACCGTCCCGTAACGGTCATGCCTTGAGGCGGCATTGTTAATGGTTCTCTCTGCTGGTATGCGGAGAACAGAGAGGATCCTGCCAACGCAGCATAAAAAAAAAAAAAAGCCCAGCCCCTGTGTGCATTAGGCCCTGCAGACACCTAGGTGGTCTTGAAAAAGATGGGAAGAGAGCGGGACAGGGAGACGCAGGAGTACATGGGAGGACAGAAGTTATGTGGGAGGGAGACTGTCAGGTTGTCTGTGTCAACAATAAGAAAATAATTGGCCTCCGTAGCCCGTGGGGCTCGCTGCGGCGGCCCAGGGACCTGCTGGGGTTGGGTGGGGCATGGCCCTGGCATTACACACAATTAGGCCAACAAGGGGGTTAAATGGGGAGGCAGGGGAGGTCCCAGCCCTGTCATTCATGAGAGGTATGTCTTTGTGCCCCAGGCTTAGCCAAGGCAAGGCCTGGGTCACAGAGAAAAGCCCTGAACTAGGCCTCTGTCTGGAGATGAAAGCGTCACGCCGATCTGAGAGCAGGCCGATGATGCAAATTACAGAGGAGGGGTTGAACATGGGTCGGTTAATGGTGGACTGAGAACTTTAACAGGTAGGTGTAAATGGGTGTTTAGCGGGCCGGTGGACAGAAAAACTGCAATCACTTGGTGTTAGAAACTTCTTGTTGCTTTTCCACATTCGCTTGTTCCTCTAAACCTTCCATGTTTCTTCAGCCTCAATTAATCACAAACACACTCCCCCTCCATAGCTGTGAAATCCATTCAATCCTGCTCAACAGGTTTTCGTGTCTGTGGTGAGGCTCTGGACAATATCATAAGCCAGACTGCTGGGTGGCAGCCCACTAGCCCCTCTCTGACTTGACTCCTTCCTTGACCTCTCCCTAATGTGATAAACATTCCCAATCAATGGAGGAAACAGGGTGGAAGTGGCCGGGGCCATGAACATGACCTCCTGGTTGGCTTCAAACGTCCAGCCTTTCTCTGTTTATACCTAATCCTCACCTTGTTCTTCTGATGGGGTAAGCTCAGCCAGAGATGGAGGTAGGTCATCTAGTTCAAAAATGACAACAACACTAAGCATGTATCCATCTTATAAATCATTCTCTGACAAAACACTGCAGATCAACTAATTTCCAACTAGCAAGCCAAAGAAAACACCAAATCTTCACAATCAAGGAGCTTCAAGTGGGGAATGTTCGGCATTTTTGCTTGAAAAATGACTTTGATGATTAATAGATCATAGTTGCCGGTTATCTTACTGTCTATCAACTAACTCATTAAATTATCATGTGTTTGAGTTCTGCTGTCCTTTACAATGTCCATTTTCACCCCCTTTTTGCTTGTCACATGTCCCATATTGTTTCACATTCCATACTAGATGTACCTTTTCTAATGGAAATGGTAACTAAGCACTTCACATTAAACTGTATTGCATACTATTGTATTTATGATGAATACTTCTTTGAATATTGAATCTTGTATTAAACGGCCTGATTTCACTCTGTGTCAAGGTTACAACTGGAGTGTAAACAATATAAATTGTATGTTTTCATTGCTGTTTTTTTCTCACTCATTATAAAAGGTTCGAATTAACCCTGAATTAACCCTGACCCAGTATTAATATTGGCAAACCCATACAAAAACAAGAATCATACACATTATGAATGCGCAATTCAGTGCTAAGTATATGAAGTTACAAAGTGTATGTACTTATTTAGGACTTATTTTGTGGCTTTATCATGACAGTGATGAATTAAGTTAATTAATTAATTATGAGGAAATCAAGCAACTGCGATATATTCCTTCTTGCATAGACTGATGCTCAGTTTGTGTAAATAATGTACAAGTGTTACATAATACAGGTTTCCTTTATGACTACATAGTCAGACTTGAAGACTCTTCATTGGCCTCCATTCAGATCATCACCTCTGCACAAACATGTGTCTCAGGGCACACAAACACACACATAGAACTATTTATTTCACTGCCCCTGCAGATGAAATTTTACAACTTTGTACATATCTGCAAACAGTATATATCCAGCCTCTCATATTCTCTCTGCAGAGAGTTGGAGAGCGCTCTCACGTTCCCCGTGAATGACTTCATGTAACAAGAGACGAAAGAGGGGGAGAGAGTAAATGATCTGCGCTCACAGCCGGGGTCCATGTTACATGTTCTGCTCTTCTTGTCAACTCTATTCCACGATAGGAAGTGCCAAAACAATCTAACGTCACAACAAACAATAAAGCATAACCTGTCTGCTTCCTTTTTTTTAAGCTACCCCTCTTCGCTCCCTGAGCCAGTTGGTGGTGCGTAACAAAATTTTTGAAAGGCCATTTGTGGGTTTAACAGCCTGTTTTGGTGTCCGGAATTGGTCCCCCATGTAACTCTATCTATGACAGTTCATGCTGCATTACTTTACATCTACAGCACCTCCACCCACTAGACTCACTCCATCTTACCCTCTCCCAGTAACACCATGCTCTCCTTGAGCTGATGGACACACATACAGTAGAGCCGCATGAACCCCTCATAGGAATTCACGGCTGGATGTAACAAAATATATGTCAGAGCTTTCCTTTTACTGAGGTCTTTGGCTGCTTCCTCTTACACTTTAGGGCATGATCAAACAAGACGGGACAGGAAAGTGGGATAGCATTTAGGTGTATGCGAGTGGGGGGCAGTTAAAGTTTGTGTCTCTGGGGATGAGAAGGGGATTGTATCGGAGTCTCTGAACCCCCCCATCCCCTCTTTCTGGCCCCTGGGGAGCAGGCAGGGCTGCCGCTGAGACCGAGTAGGGCTCAGGTTTTGTCAACGGGCATCAATCTCTCTTGTCTGTCAGCCCTATAACTCCCCAACCCCTGACCCTGCTCCACCTTCTCATGGCCCGGGTTACAAAGCTTACTGGATGGGTATTGGTTGTCAAAGAGATCCAGCTGAGAGACAGTGGAGACAGTAATCTAGCCTGTGATGCCGCTGTGTCTCAGGAGGATGCAGCTCCTATTGCTCTGAACTTAATGCATCCAAATGTACGTTGGCTCTTTTTTGCTCTCCTCTCTTCTCTCCTCTGCTGTCCCCCCTTATCTCTGTTCTTTTACCCCTTTACTGATAATAACGTACAGTATCCGCTTTTGTTATCTGCTATCTCTTGGTGATATCAGTCCATTTCCCCTCCCTCTCTCTTTAAGGTACAAAGTGTCTTCATCCATCTCTCTTCGAGTGACTTGTCTGTCAGTGAGTTACCTCTGGAGTGAAGGATGGTGGTGTCACTGAACAAAGAGGCTCACTTGTTCTCTACACATGCACCAAGTCTGGTCCAAGAGCTCAGGGTCTGGGATCCTGGAGTCTGGACTGTGATGTGCGTGTGTGGGGGATAAAGATACGGTGGGAGCACTGAGAGAAACTGTAGAGAGAACATGACAAACCACTTGCGGCATGGTTGTCTCACTGCATCTTGCTGAACTATTAATTCTTGCATGGCGCTGCTTGGCTGTCGTCCTCTCTCAAAGCCTCTCTGTCGGTTAACAGTTGAGGTCAATAATTCACGGAGCCCTCCCTCCCCCATGCATTGCCGCATTCATCTTTCTCTTTCCGCCAGAAGATTTTAGGGTGTTAGCTGGGAGACAGTGACATTTCTTTTCTGGGGGTGGGGTACGAGGGCAAACAGAAGGCAGGCAGGGGTTATTGGGGTGAGGGGTTTGGGTTGTTGAGGTACTCCAGCTGTGGGGTTCCTTAAGCTACTCCCCTTTATCTTTGTCACTCCTTGCTTCCCTTCTACTTCCATCACTCACTGTCCCTTGTCCATCAGCGTCCTGCAGGTTCCTGATTAAAGAGAATATTTCTTTAATGCCCCCGTCAACTAGCAAACCCCCTCTCAAACCCACTTCCCCTCTTACTCCATCTTCTTCTGTCCTCTCTTTCATATCTCCTCCCCTCCCGTGTGAGGCGACCTGGCTCACTTCCATCTGCTTGTCTTTGGAATCTGCGAGCTGAGCCTCGGTATGCGCCCAGCGTGCTCAAACTAAATGCTTTTCCATTCTTCTTTATTTCTTTTCTCTCTTTATCCCCCCTTGGATTTGAGAACTCTTGTCCTGAACATTGCTTTCCCACGAAACAGGTGGCAAGCCACAGTGGTCATGTGAGTCAGGCCTGGATTGAATGTTTAAATCACTGACTGAAAGAGCAGCTTTATTTTCTCTTTCATCTACAACTCTTCTGTTCTTCAGTAAAATTTCAACTAAAATTCGCAGTCAGCTCTTCCCTGTGTTTGCCATTAAGATCAGGACAATACACCTGGTTAAGGCAGCCCTTTGTCCCTGCTGCCCAATGATTATTGAAATGTAGCTGACATCGACGCCACTATGGCACTTAACGAAAGACTCAAATCAAAGGCAGGGTGAACCTGTATGATTGTGCTTTTCCTCACAAACAGCTCTGTGAAGCAGGAGGCCCTACCCTTATGCAGGGACCCTCAGTCATCATCAAATCGTCAGTGGCGGCTTTGATGCTCCATTCAGTTGATGGCCCATTGTCACTGCTCCCTATTCACCAGCACCTGGGCAGGCTGGCACAGTTAAACCTTTCTGCTGTGTTATCAAAACAAATGCGTGACCCTTTTCAGAGGATTGCACTGGAGATTGGGGTGAGTTGTGAGACTATGTTCAAGAAGAGCTGTAAAGTGAACAGAGATGCCCTTTCTCTCAGCAAGATGAGGGCAAGAGACTTTAGACAAAGCCAAATCCTAAAAACATTATCAGATTGCAACAGGGAGGCAAATGTTAGCCATGTTGTTCCAATGTGCAGTCTGTGCGATCATAAAGAAAAACGGAATAACCCCCTCTTTTTAACCTTTCACTACATCTCATTTAAACTACATAATAAATTAATAATAACACAAACAATGCAGAATACAACATAAAAACGAACATACACACACATACACATAAATATGCATGATACATAGACAAGCATCCAGAGCACAAGGTCAGAATGAACTAAAGGGAGGGAGTCATGGGAAGGCTAACCTACAGAGTTTTCAAAAGCCGTTTAAAACAAAGCACAAATTCAGCAGATCTGACTGTCTGGGGATGGCTGTTCTACAGCCGAAGATCTGCAACCTCAAATACACGGTCACCTCCAGTTTTAAAATGATAACATGGAACAAGAAGAAGGCCTTGATCTGATGACCGGGGTAGTGTCACCAGGATCTCAGTTTTTTCAGAATTAAGATGGAAGAAATTTAGAGACATCCAGGTTGAAACAGAGGCTAGGCAGTCCTACAGAGAGTTAAGGTTTTTGAGCTTATTGGATTTAACCGAGAACAGCTGTGTGTATAACACACATAACAGTGGCATAACAAGAATACAAGATACTACCTATGTAGTTAAGCAGGTTTCCTAGAGGGAGCATATATAGGGAAAAAAGGATAGGACCAAGAATCGACCCTTGTGGGACGAGAGAAGCAGTGGAAGACACATAGTTATTGATGTGAACAGTGAAATGTCTGTTGGACAAGTATGAAGAAAACAGTGCCAGTGATTCTAACCCAGTTCTGTCATCTGTCAATTAGAATGGCATGGTCAGTGGTGTCAAAGGCAGCAGATAAATCAAGCATGATTAGATGGAGTCTTCACTTTTGTCAGCATGCATAATAATGTTTGTGATTTTAAACAGTGTGGTTTCTGTAATATATTTTTGACAGAAACTAGATTGAAATTTATCAAAGCTTTGTGTCTTTCAGCCACTTGGAGAAGTTGTTGGGTGACAACTTTTTTTTTCCAGAATTTTAGATGGAAAGGGAGTTTGGAAATTGGCCTATAATTAAAACAGAGGAACTTCCAGCACCCCATTTTCCTACAGCAGTGCAACAAGGTTGGAACCAGATTTGCAGAGACCAACATGCAGTTAGTTCTTACATGAGTAGATAAAGATGGGAAACGCTGACCTGACTATACTGTAGTGGTTGTGGAGCACTTCACAGCTGAGCAGGGTAGCTGTGGGCAGCAGCGGGCAAGACACCCTGGCACCATCACCTTGAGAGCAGCCAAGCCTGGTCTTGTCAGCTGTGTGAATGTGGCCTCAGACGCCAGCCGGCGTGTCCCTTGGGTGCCTCCTCACCTCTGTGGCCATGGGTGGGGGTGTGGGGGACAGAGTCCTTCTTCATCACCTCAATGTGGGGATGGGACCAGCGCCCAGAGTGGCCATGCCCAGCCAAGTCCATCCCTGGCTGAGCCACAGCACTGGGCAGAGCAGCTAGGGGGTTCTGGACATACTGGCTGCCGTAAAACTGAGAATATTTCTCTCTGTGAGCTAAACCAGCATAGGTAAACACATGGAGATCTATGAAAAGGTGTGTGCTGCTTGATAAAACACGCACGCAAGTGCCCTTGCATGTCCAGGCATACACATCACATACCAGAGTCCCTTAATTTGTTTTGGCCTGGAAAATTGCTGTTTGGAAATGATAACAACAATAATGGAGACTTTGGCCTCATGTTGGTCTTTCTCAAAATAGCGTTTGAGTGTGAGAGGTGGAGAGGAGCGGTGACAAGGCTGGTGGTTCAACTTGGTGTCTTTGATGCACCGTTGTTCCGCTGGACGTCCTCTCCTTACTGTGTAGCCTCGCGGTCTAGCCTTGGCTCTACGACCCTCTTCACAGCCCTCAACCAACTCCACCACCGCAGGCACACTTCTTTAGCACATGTCAATATTAGTTTAGGATTATTTCTAGAAGTCCAGAAGGGTAAAATCCTTTTAACGATTACATAGCTGACACAAAATAATGAGTAGGAATCCGGGGAACTGTGGAAGAACCATTAATGAATATTTATTATTTGCATAACAAACACAGATGATTTAACTCAGGCATACTGTGGGCAGCTAAATTTGGGTGAAGCCACATGGTGTCCTGGGTAACCTCAGCCCAGAATAGCCTCAGAAGAAGACAAGAGTCACAGTGATGTGCTAGGCTCCTCCGCTTACACATGAGGATGGGAGGGATGAGTGAATAGAAGTTAGTCCTTCCACCCAGGCTTGATCCTTGATAAAAGACTTCATGTCTGGGTCAGCAGTAACAGCCAACTGGCATTTGGCATCTCTTTTCTGGAGAGAATGAACTGGGAAACCGGGAGCTGATTGGGTGGTCAGGTCACTTGCATGTGCGTCAATGCCAAAAGATTTTACTCATTCTCTTTATGCTATTTAATAGCGGATGACAGATGTAAAGGGGGGTGTAAAAAAATATGCTGTGTTTAAAAGGATGAGCTGTATTTCCATGATCTCTGAATGATTCCCAGGTGGTACGTCCTCCTGGCAGGCCACAGGCTTGAGCAAGAGTTTCTGATTGCTTTGAAGCAGTGAGCGATTAGTCACGCAGTTCTTAAATATGGTTGATGCATTACAGCTATGTCGTCTTTGGGGATCTGAGCTATATCTTCTTTATTTTTTCTTGACTAGATGAGGTTATTCACCCCTTTCTTAGCCAGGCTGGATTGGATTAGATTAGACGGGGCCTACCAAAGTAATTAAGGTTGAAATAAATCCCTTTTAGCCAAATAACTACTTCAGCTCAAAGATATGTGATCCCTCTAGAGTTTTATAGTTTTTGTAGTTTCTAAAGAAATACTGTTTAACCTGCAGTGAAGGGGATTTCCCCTTCAGTTTACAAGTGTGTGTGTGTGTGTTTGTGTCAGCAGTGACCATAAACTGAGGCTCTAGCGTGCTACCTCTCAACTTTTGCATTGGTTTAAATGGCTTTAAGGCTTTATTATTTTAGCACAAACTCTTTTAATGGCTATTTTAGCCATTCAGTTATTTTTGCAGTTTACCCATTTTTGCAGTTTACCCATTACTTCAAGCAATACAGTTTAACCTTTTATCCATTCATTTTATCCATCAATTTTAACTATTTAACTATTAGTCATTCAACTATTTATCCAGCTCTTTCAACTGTTAATTCACTCCTTTTAACACCTTTTCAAACACAACTTTTAGCTCCTTAGATCCTTTCAGATCCTTTCAACTCTTTATCCTGTTTAGACTTCTCTGCCTGCCTATCTAGTTACACACTCTTAGTCACAATATCATGTAGTCTTTAGCTGCAATGGATGACTCAATATATGGACTTTTTTTCTATTTTTTTATAATCAGTTGAGCTTCTTAATCTTTCCACATACCCCATAGGGTAAAGGTAGCCCCGGCTGAGATTCCCTATTGTCAAGGACATCACACACACACACACACACACACACACAATCACATATAACTGGTCAGGATGTAGGCAGAAGAGAGACACTGCTTTTTTACATAAATATCCTGCTTGTTCAGTGTGTTACCTTTGGCAGGATGGGATTCAGTGATATTACATTGATTGTGCTAAGTTTACCCATTTCCTGTATACCACATGTAATATCACAGTTTGCACGTTATCTTCATGTTTGTCTTGGAAAAATGTAACACAGATTATTCGTGTATGTCTGATCCTTTAAGTCTCGGCCGGGGATATCAAAGAGTGGAAAAAGCTTGTGAGGCGCTCTGTTTGTCAAGCTAATAAATGAATGACGCAATCCAAGTAAGCTTTTCCAGGTAAGGTGTTGTAGGTAAAGAATCTATCACTCCAGGGCTCTGCAAGTTCAAAAGTTCAAGTCCCACATGACGCCTGAACTAGGCGACCTTCAGAGCCACAGCTTTGTCTGGTGATTCAACCACAAATGTCTTGTTATTGCCATATATTGGTCCATTCAGATTAACAATGAAGTTATGTAACCTTTACAGACGAATGGCATGCACTTTTGTGCGGATGATTGGGTGTGTAACCTGATGACAAAGCACATTTTTCTTTGATTTGATTAATAATTAAAGTGATCATCATGTCTGAGTCTGAAAACAGGTGAGTATGGGAGTGAGTCACCTGGAGGACGCCTGGAGGACACCTGGAAGTCATTTTTAATACAAAGTGTGTGTTTCATTGTGTGTGCGCATACAGTGTCATTGCCTCACTCTCCTTTTACTCTCCTTTTCTGATGTTCTAGAGAAGAGTGGAAAGTCCATAAGTAGAAGCTGGAAACTACAACCACAACCAGCCAATGCACAGGACACTTATTCATAGACTTGCTCACACACATACACACACACACTTGGGGTGGGGAACAAGAGCAGCAGCAGTGGCAGTAGCAGTAAATTGGTACAGACATCCGTCAGAAGCCCCATGAGTCACCCACTGGAAAACGTACAGCTCTCCAAAGCCAGAGTAGATATCCATCAAAAGTGATTGCGGCTGGTGCGAGCTCCTGCAAAAACACAGTTGGATATATACACACAATTATGTCCATATACACACAAACACGTGCTTACTTGCGCACATAGCAACACATAGTGAGCGCATACTCATGCATGCACCCGCACACACACAGGGCAGAGATTTTTGTGGTGTTGATGGTAAGGCAGTGGATGGATAACGAGTGGTATGTTGTCCGGAGGAGAGACAGCACGGCTGGGGGAGCTGCGTAGAGCCTTCATGAGGCTTTAAACTGCAGCCAACTTTACCCGTGAGGTCACCTGACGATATAAACACTGACTCAAGAGTCAACCTCAGATAAATATCTTATTGTTTGAGTTTTTTGTGAGCACAGACTACTAATTGAGAAGCCAAGCACCGCCACCTGTAGAAACTGTGGGTGTGGAGCATAAAGAAATAAAATTAATTTAATAGGTTACTATTGATATAATCTACCACACAAAAGATCCAGAGAACTTTCTGTATAATACCTGTCAAAAAAAGCAGAGAATAGTCTGATACATCTAGGCAACGTGTGTGTCTGACAGGTTTGACATCAGCATAGCCTTTTCCTGAGTGAATCTTTCACTTCTGTTCTGTTCAACTTTCTTTATTCCTCTGAACTGCAATGCATTGTACACATGTGCTGCACGCATTACACTCGCACCTGAATTATGTGGAACATGAGAGAACATAAAGAGAGGTCCATGTAGAGCTGTTCATCGAAAGATCTAAATAACGTGGTATGCATGCATGTTTTTTTTGGGAGACTTTTTTCTTCTTCTCTAGCAATGAGTTATGCATGTTGTTCCTGCCACCTAGCCTACAGTTCTGCCCCTCCAGTCATCTTTGATATACAGTATATCATGAAGTTGCAAATATGTCAAATTGAATCAATCAAATTGATGCTTTAGGTAAATGATATTCATCAAGATTTAAGATAGGGCTTTTCATGACTGCACATGAACTAATTTTCAGAAATTAAATTCAAAAGCATAGCATCATCAAAGAGAGATACAGGCACAGCATACACTACACAGCCAATTCATGAGCTGATGTTAACCAGTCATCTCTCTCCTTTTTTACATCTTTTGCACTTTTTTTTTTTTTTTTTTGCAACTTTTGTTGAGCTACTGCTCATCTTACGGACAGACCCGTCTGCTGTGTTGTGCTGCGTGGTCAGGCAGAGAGGCACTGCACAGATTCCTGAGACGTCAGACATTCTGGTGTTGGCGGGGCAGACGGCTGCAGCCTGCGCCTCACACATTACCTCCTCAGGGTCAGCAGGTCAGATCCTGTGATAATCCCGGTCGCATAGCAGCATGGCGTGCACACGTTCGTCCTCTCCTTAAAGCAGAAGAGGTTGAAGTTTTGACCATGCTTGTGCATTGAGTTTTTTGCTTTTACGGATGGTTGCTTGGTTTGTCACCTGATAGTAGTATATTTCAGGTTTTGACTGAGAAGATGGAAAATACACTGCATGCTTTATTTAGCAGACATCTTTCTATTTTATCTCCAGGCTTGTGCAATACATGCCTGTACAAAAGCCTATGTGTCAGTGCATGACCATGTACACATCTTTGCATGCATTTACACTGACAACTTATTTTGTGTTTGCATGTGTGTGTGTGTGCGCAGGGATAAGTGTACAATTTGTCCCAGTGGGGGTCAAAAGGCCCACACCTGCAGGAGATCTGCAGAGAGCATCACTGTCATCTGGAGAAGCGAGAACAGAGAGAGACGAGATGAAACAGAGAACAGAGGGGTCTCACTCCGCCCCCAGACATTGTTATTTCAAGCTTTTCTCATCATATTGAGGAGGACGGGGAACAATGCACAGCACACACACTCACTTGGAGCACTCACTGAGAGCAGCACAGTCAGCTCTTTCAGCAAACAGAAGAAAGAGAAAAATCAAAGAGCAGGGAGGTGAGGGGAAGGAGGGACGAGCTGAAAGATATAGACAGCAGGGGAGATAAAGTACCTTATCCTCAGAGGCTTTACTCTTCACTCCTCCTTTACTACTTTTACACTTGTGGGATGCAAAACATGCATCAACATGGTCCAAGCTGGAGGCAGCTTTTTTGTATGCTCTCTTTAGCTTTTCAACTGTTTTTTTCCCCTCTTACATTTGCCAGCTATGTTTCACACAGCCTGACAGAAGTGAGATGGGAAAAGGAATGAGAAAAGGAAATCTTGTCTACTACTGCAGAAAGACAAACAGATAGAAGAAATTGTTTTCATTCTCTTGGTTATTCTCAGCCATACTAACTTTGCTCATTTTCTTGGAAATATATGTGGAAATATATCCCTTACAAAATTTATTAGACTTGAGACATGACATTTTTCACTTCATGTCTCAACCCCCCCCCTCCTCCTCCTCCACACACACACACACACACACACACACTACCCTTCTCCAGTTGTTAGAAAGGAATGCCTCTCCTGTAGATCTAATGGCAGTTGGGATGATTGATCAGGTGGCAAAGAGACTACAGTCATCATAGAGTCTACAGTCTGTGCGAGCATGCATACATATATGCAGTCTGCATGTCACATACATGTGTGTCTGTGTGAACCACCCGCATTTGTGTGTGTGCCTGCCTGTTTTGCGCATGTAAATTCCTTGTACATACATGTGTGTGTTAGTGTGTCTTTACAGCAATGGAGACACCAGGACACTTGGCACCACACTGACGTGACCCAACGCTCGACCCTGCAGGACGCCAGTGACAGTCTGACATGAAAGATGAGGCACAGAAGAGAACATCAACAGGCAGCAAGAAAGCGAAACCCCACTTTAGCTTATTGCTACAGTGCTTTCCTCCAAAACTATATCTGCACAGTACAGGTAGCATGTTCATGCGCACAAATTATTTTTACAGTTAGTGAAGCACACACTTTGGATGTGTTTGTTCTTCACAAAACTGACCTCTTTGAACCTTGACAAATTTCATACAGGGGAGGGAAAAACAGCAAAAGACAACTGCAGGCACTTGCGTAACAAACTACAAGAAGAAACATATCTGAGTGCATTTCCCTCTTGGGATCTGTCCAACGTTGAGGCATTTTGATTCTTCTGCTCTTACTGGCTGTAATACGCTTCTGTGTACATAGTGCTTCTCCACTGGCAAGCCTCTGCTTCTCTGTCTTTCTCCTTTTTTTCTTCTCATTTTTTTTTCTCAAAGAAATATTTGTTGGCAGGGTTGAATTAGAGCTTGAATAAACTTCAATAGGCTTGGGATTTTGGCACAAAGCCACTGGGCTCATCTAGTGTTGGCATTTAACCCCCTCTACAAGAGAGCGAGATAGCCAGCTTTTCAAGACTTTCATTCAGATGTTATCGGCCCAACAGGCACATGATCATGTTTGAGTTACAAGGGCTGCAGCACACTCACAGGTTACTTGGGAACTACTGGCCCAAATTTTTATTTTTTAACTTTTTATACATGGAAAATTCCACACTTACACACATCATATGAGATGTGCAGCCCCATAAGGGTGGGTATGTGGGGGTGGCACAGGGGTGTAGGGTAGGTAACACTGAATAAATACTTTGATGCGTGCCCTGCTGTGTCTACCCACCCTGCCTCTTTCTCTTTCGTCTACAATTGTACCATTCAGCCCTGTTATTTCTGATCCCTTGGGCAGTGCCGTTGGGTCAGCTAGCCGATCTAATGGGCCATCAGCTAAAGGGCTGGTAGTTACAGAGCAAGGCTTTATGACTCAGGTGCATCCCGCCTACAAACACACCTGATGAGAGCCCAAGCCTTTGCCTGATGTGGGTGGGAGGCCCTTTAAGATTCTTGCCTTTGGGGTATCATGACAGACCAAGCAGTCACAGACATGTGAAATCAGGGACGTCCCCAATTCGACTCCAGCCAGTGACCTTTAGTGCATGTCATGCCTCTCTTGCTTTCCAATGTTTCCTACCAGATTGCCAGCTATCTCAAAGAGGCAAAGATGCTAGAAAATAATTTGCCCTCCAACCTGGGACAATATAAGAGGGAGAAGGACCTTAGGGGAAATGAGAGGAGTGCAGTACAAAATAAGTGTGCAATAACAGGACTACAATCCTGTTTTAGTCTATTGATGACCTTTACAAAAAGGCTGATAATACAGTTTCTGATCACAGTGCTCTTGGAAACTTTGAAGTTGGTAGAACATGACAGGAGGAGGGAGAGAAATCCTGGTGTGTCTCACTGCCAAAAACGTTACATTGCACAGGTCAGTATTCCTGTGTGGCATGCTCACCTGTCTCCTCATGCTTCACATGTTAGCCAACATCCATCAAATTTTAAAGATAGTATGGCCTAGGGTGAGCAGGCAGTCAGGCAGGTAGAAGGAAACAGCTCACCCGCACAATGACAGGCAGGGAGGCCTGCATTGGTACAGCAAATATTGATACTGACCTGTAGCTGTTCTACTGTGTTTTCAGGACATTGAGTGGTGACATTTTGGCCAGGGAGGGTGAGAGATTTCTATATGGGGCAACTATTGAAGAGTTTTAAATGGGACCCCCCACCCTTTAATTGTGCAATACCTTTCTCTGGCACTGTCATGTTTAATTTTCCACTCACTCCTGACTTCCCCAGAATGCATCCTGCAAAGGAAAGCGTTGGAAACTGAATCAATCAGCTGCTCTTCTCCGAGGTTTCCCTCTGTTTGTGGAGGAACCAGCAGGAGGACTCTAGTGAAGCCAATCTGACCTCCACTAACACTGCTCCTATATAGTCAAACAGTCAGAGAGGAGCTCCCACAGTCACATATAGCTTTTATATGTTTACACAGGGTAGATAAAAATCATTCCCCAGTCACCAGAAGTTGAATGTACAGAGTATAGAGAGATGTGTGCAGTCTAGTCCACTGTAAGATCAAAGTGTATAATTATATTCAGGAGATAGACAAAGTAATGGAAACACTGTACAATGAACCTTAGTTTTGCATGCATCACCTTCTCAGGGCTGCATCTGAGGATTCTCTTCCTTATTGATTATTCTAAGAATTATTTTCTTGATTTAGTGACTAATGTTTATCATTGATGCAGTCCAACACTCAAAAATATTCATCTTACTATTACAGACGGCTTAGAAAACCAGCCAATGCTCATATTTGTGGAGCTAGAACCAGCTTATTTGGGGTATTTTTATTTGATAAAAATGACATGAATAATTATCAGAATAGTTGCCGAATTGTTTTCTGCCCACTAATTGACTAATTGATTAATTGAATAATCATTTTGGCTCTATACTTTTTAGGTAATGCTCCTACTGGCCTGCTACAAAACTGCCTGACTTTCTTTTTGCCACATAATAGAGAAGTGTGCTTGAGATCAATAAGCCTATGTGCTGGAAGGCCTATGAAGAGCTATTATGTGGCAGGAGAAATGGGGTCAATGTTTTTCTCTCTGTGAGTCAACTTCCCTCACAGACGCTGTAATGGGAGCAACGCACTTCCTCACACACACGCAGATACATGCAAACACAAACTCAGGAATCACGCATTCGGTCCTTGTCTCTGTTACACCTCAACACAGAGTCACATGGGTCAAAGCAGCGACATCACCTTATGACTGGTTATCTTGCGCCATCTGTAGGTCATGGACGATAAGTTGCTGAATATTCTCAGAAATGTTTTCATCCTGAGACTAGAGGCTCTTTAAGTCTGTCACTTTCTGTCTGTCTTTCTGATGTGCCCTTAACTACAGCTCCATCCCTGCTGCAGCACTGAAGATGACAGCTAGGAATGGGTGCAAATATGTAAGTAGGTGTGTGTACTGTGCATGTAGGCCTCTCTGCCTGTCTTTCCATTTGTCTGTCAATATTGTGCATGAAAGAGAGCGACAACATTGAGGCTGGGTCTTCCTGGCCTTTGCACCACTCCCACCCTCAATAGTTAGCAGCTTCAGTGCAAGATTTAATTTTTCCTAAAACATTCACGGGGCAGATTGGAAAGTTTTAAATAAACCCAAATGAATACAAACACAGTCTTGCCTATAAAACAAGGATTTCTCTGAGAGCAGAGAAGCCAACACTTTGTCATTTGTGTGCGCCGTTCAGCAGTAAAGTTCCATATGCCTACATTTATGTTTTCCCACTCCGAATAATTTTGGATTTGTTTTCTGTGTTAACGACAGCAGGGAGGGAATGACAAGAGAGAGGTAGGAGTAAAGGTCAGGGTATGAATGGGCTCCTTAAATACTTTGCTCAGCTACTCCGCTAATATTAAAACATGTTCTCTTGCCCTAAAAGCATGTTTTGACTTTGGTTGATTTACCTCTTTTAATGGCCCTTAATAATATGTCACATTCAGGCTGTTCATGAGGAAAATCGGGATCTCTCCCTCTGTCTTTTCACTCCTTACCTCTCTCTCCATTTGCCATTCCTTCCCCCCATCCATGTGCCAAAGAGAGAGGCTTAATAAAACCATCACTCATGAGGACTCACCGAGGAGGCCAGCAGCCGGGAAAATCCAGGGAAGCTTTTCACGGCCTGGTGGATGAGCTGCATGGTGGGGACCATACATCACAGATCTCAGACAAAACTAGAGCTGTGACAATAAGCTGACTTATTAATTAGTCAACTGACAGTGTAAGTCTGCAACAGCACTGATAATTGATTAATCAACAGTGGTATGGCTCCTGGAATGACAACAACTAAGACACAGATTGTCATGAAGCTTTTATGGTACCCAAGGGATGAATCCTGATGACTTCGGTGATCCCATTTGTTCACATTTGTGATTTTAAGAAAAATAACAATGAGATGGATGGATGAAGTTCATTGCCCCATTGTGAACTGTAAATTCACTGGTGAACCTTTAGCACTTCATCTAGTGCAGCTCATGTATTATTATAACCAGTTCATTTAGTAATTTCAACAGCTCATTGTGAATATCCATCCATTATCAGTACCGCTTATCCTGTCTCACAGGAAGAAGGGATGAGGGGATGATATGCAGGTGTGTGCTCATCTAGTTGAGCTATCCAGCCACCCTTCATTGTGAATATAAAACAAGAAATTATTAAAAGCATAGACAGCTGGATAGATCTGCTTTTCATAACAAACTTAATTGAAATTCAAATATAAAATCAAGTTTGTTCGCTATGCACTTTGATGTTATATCACAACCTAACTAGACCGGAAAAATACTCTATTCTGACATTTCGCTGATCGTATTGGTCATCATAAACGTCCAGCCAATCACCTGTCAGTGTGAATGTAAAGGGGCCGGGTTTAACAGTAACGATTCAGATGAAGCTAAATTTTAAAATTATATGAATTATAATTCATATGCTCATAACTTCGGTCAACACAGAGCTAAAGCACCCGGTTGAAGACTATGATCTACAGAAGGTAAATACTTGTGTGCCTATTTAAACAACTGTACTAGTTTGAGGAAGTTTGTAAAAGTTGGCTAAAAATGATTAGTGCGTTAGCGTATCTCTCTGTTAGCCGCCTATATTGTTAGTCTGCGGCTAAAACCAACTCACTAGGATACAGTAGATTAGCTTTTCGTTAATTAGAGTGTATTTTTTAGACAAGGGGGGCCAGGAAAAAAGTCTGTGGACCATGTGAGGAGTAGATGTCTCCCGCCTGCTTCAGCCTATTAATGTTGCCGCCAGCCAGGCTTTTCCTGACATTTCTCATCAGTTCTCCATCTTTCCCTCCATGTTTCATCTCACAGATTCATATGTACCTAATGACTCTGGCCTGCATTGTTTTATTTTATGTAATGGACGCTACTTTGATTTGCAGAGTAAGTGTATGTGTATGGAGACATTTTGTTAATTTCTCAAAAATCATTCATCCTCAGCTCCTTATTGAAGTTTTGCATGGTGCTACACTGAATATCTTTGGCTTCTGGACTATCGACTTTCCATCCATCCATTCTTCTAAACCTGCTTATCCTGAGCACAGGATAAGCAGGGACTATCGACTTTATATAGAAATATATTATATGAACTCAAACCACACAAGAAGCCTTGAAACACTGACTGACATTTTCACTGACATTTTACAAAAGGAACAATTAATTGAGGGAAGAGGTAAATTGTTATATGATAAGGAAAAATAAGTGTTAGGTGGAGCTGTTGTGCCATTAGAAATGATATTTGAGAGTGCACATGTAACTCTGTGTGTGATATCTGATATCTGATGACTTCAACGCAACCGGCTGCTCATCTTGTCTGTGCAGCGGTCTACAGTATCTCTCTGTAAGGTTATCAGAGGTGAGAAGTGAGCAAAGAATAGGTGAGAAGTAAAAGTGCACGCTTCACGGATGTGCAGGGTAAAATTTACTCTCAAATATGTGTCAGATAAAATAAAAGCAGTCAATCTTGTTTATTTCCATTGCTGAGAGGAGGGAACTCAACCCCACTGCACCTGTTTCTCGCTTCGCTCCCCGTCACACTCTCTTGAGCCCAGCTACAAATTAAAATTCCTCCTCGACAGATTTAGGGAAATCAAAAACCCCTTGCCAAGGAGAAAAGGGGTTTCCTGTCCTGTCTTGAAGGAGGGGAGGTGAGACAGTAGTGAGTGAAGGGGAGAGAGATTTGGCATGATTACGCCCAGCAACAGTGTGGCTGTAGATCACGCATGTCAGGGGGAGTGTTAAACCACCAAAAGACCAGAAGAGAAGGATTTGATGCTTTGTTCTCTACCTTTATAAAATCAAAACCAAATGCATTTCTGTGTGCCTCCATGAGCAGTAAATAATTCTGGATATGTGTGTATAAATAATAAATGAGTATATACGCCAGATAAATCATATAACCATGCAATGCAGTGTGGGATGAGAGCTGATGTCTGCCAAACACAGGATGTATAGTGTCTGAACCTTGATATCGAAATAATCCAGTGCTAATCCACTCCAATTATTTCCACACTGTACAAACTTGACAGCTGATAACAAAATCTGGGCGTGAGAGAACATTATAAAGTTATCCTGGGATGGTCATAATTGTGTGGTCACATGGGTAGCCACGCTGGTGGGGTGAGGGAGGTGAACCCAGGCGACAGAGGAGGAAATGGAAGTTGTCTCACCACGCCTGGCGGCAGATGAACCCGCTGCCTGAGCTCTCACGCTGGGGAGACAGGCCGCAGTCTGCATCCAAGCCACACAGAGACACATGGCGGAGTGGCGAGTGCTTCAGAGTTGCTCAGACGACTGTCATCACCTTTTGTGTGGCACAGCGTCGGTAAATGTTAAATCAACAACATCTTGTAAAATAAATTCTCATAGTCGGGAGGCACAGGGAAGGTGTGTTGATGTCTCTGTTTTGATTGTGGTCACACTGCAAGGCTCCTTTTCTGAGACAGAATATTCTTGCAACTTAAATATTAGAAAGGATCAAATTTGGCATACAACTCATGGAAAAGAGAGGAAACTGTCTTTATTCATGATGATGAAGGGGCACTGAGTGGCGGTGGGACGTTGGTTAGAGAGGGAAACGAAGGGGCGATGTGGGAAGGAGGGAGGGGATGGAAGAAGAGCTGGAGGGAAAGGGGACGTTGTTAACTTTCCTGGAATCCCACAGAGTTGTGAGACAGCCTCGGCTCCATCAACATTTGCGTGGATGTGTACTTGCTCTTGGTGTGCTGATGTGTTCAGTGCTAGCTTTTCCAGTCAGTGAAACACAGGCTGTCAACAGAGCTGCGCTCAGCTTATACAATCACGCTCAGTCAGATTTATTGGAGTGAAAGGTGTTGATTCCATATAGAAATGGAGAGGGGGTAGGATGGATCTATAAGACTGCACTGTTTCCTTTTATGTATAAAGTGCTTTATAAAATACAGTCCATATATCACACCTCATTGTACTCTATTATATACTGCGGGTGGGTTACTCTCAGAATTACTCTTATTTTGACATGGCACAATGTAATTTAAACCCAGTCCCTGTTGATTGGACTTTTAAGGAATTTAATTAAGCCCAAAGATGGTTTCCATGTAGGAGCATGTGATTCTAAATCAATAGATTAGAGCTTGTCTTGTTTTGGTGTTCGCCTTTTAAACCATGAATTCAGCCCTGCATTTAACTTAATGCCTGGTTTTTGTGAGTTTTATCTCTCCCATGACGAAAAGGGCTGATTATAGATGCACTGTTAGGGACATGGGCCTCCTGGTGCCTTTGGTCTGGTTGCTAAGGAGCAGTTTGTTGAACACCATAAAAATACAGCAGCGTTACTAGGTCTGGATCCGAGGACACGGGAGGGGAGTGGGGAGGTGGGCTGGCAGGCAGGATGTGGTGTTTTTGCTCAGTAGGAGAGGAGGTTCCCCCTCCGCGCTGTCATCTGTGAATGGAGCTGAATGGAGAAACTGCAGGGACTCTGTAGAGTGGCACCACAGCTCCCTGTTCAGTCAGAGGCGCCGCTGCCATCCATCACCCTACGTCCCAGCCTTTTATGGTCTGAAACAGAAAGAGGGACGAAGAGTAATGAAGAACCATCCTTCCTCTGTTTTTGTTCTTTCTCAAATGTATCCGGAGTATGCGACTGATTGTGTTTGGTTACCAGGTAACAACCCTTGATACTCTTAAGAGCAGGAAATGTTCTGAACCTCCCTCATAATCAAGATCTCAGTTTGCAGCCTCCTAAATCAGATTGACCCCCTCACTTTGTAGAGGCATCATTCCATACATGCCTCCCTGTCGCACTGGCATCCTCTACAGTGTTTGTTTAGAAGGGATCCCAGGTCCTCTGAGACGGTGCCAGTCCACTTGGCTCGTTTGGGTTTATACACACCAAGTTAATCCAGCAGCTTTACATTGGGCAGAGCCCTGTCTTCCCTCCAGTTACCATGCATAACATCACTACCACCACAGCTTTTCTTGGCCAGATGCAGTTTTTACCCACCGCTAGAATACTGACAAACTCCATGCCTGCACTCACACACACACTCACACACACACACACGCACTCACTTTTACACACACACACACACACACTTTCACACACACACACACACACACACACACACACACACACACACACACACACACATACAGCACACACACACACACACACACAGCACACACACACACACACACACTACACAGACAGCAGGGATATACATCGACGACAAAGACGGTAGAGAGTTGCCAGTGTTCCATAGAAGAAGAGAATAATGATAGCAAAGCAGAAGAAAGACAGGAGAACAGAAAGAGAGCACCACATATTGTACCAACTATTTCTAATGAAAAAAATCAGTTCAGTTCACTTTTATGAAACTTTGATTCTGGATAGGGATGTTGGTGCACATCATCCTCTATATGTCAGTCCCCACATACAACAATTATATCTAAATTGCATTAAAACAAGATAAATTTAAGTTGGCTTAATGTTTACCATGTTCAAAATCAGGTAAGTGTGATCGCTTGGTAACATTTGCTAATTGTACAATTATATAATAAATAAACACAAAGTACAGCTAAGGCTGATGGGAAGTTTTGTGCATATTTAGTAAAAAAACAAAGTATTCAACAAATTCAAATGAGTACCAGATTATGGCGCTAGAGGTAAAGTCAGGGCACGACAACAGTTTTTGCATGTCATCATGAGAGGTACATGAATGTGTAGTACCAAACGCGATAGCAAACTATCCAATAGCTATTCAGATATTTTAAAACCAGTTGTTTTGAATTTGGAAACCTACACAATGAGACCCTCCTGAGAATAAAGCAATGCGTTTGCCTGTACTGCAGAAGAGACACAAGATAGTAAATATAAACTAAATTACTTTGTCAGTATCTGGCTCAGAGTATGTAGGTCCTCACCAACTAATTTATTTTTATGATTTGTCGATGAATCATCTGTTTATATGGTGGTTTACAGAGCTGTTGGGCTCTTTCTTCAGACAGCCTTAAAGAACTGTGTAGACATTTCAGGGGCACCATGAACAGTACCGTAATTCACATGCAACAAGTAGTTTATTATTTATTATTAGTTTATTATTTTTATTAGTTTATATTCATAGTTTATGAGTGTGTGTGTGTTTGTGTGTTCATATCTTTATCTCTATGATTAGTATACTTTATAGGTTATGATAAATGCTCGAGCATTAGTTATGATGATTTGTAGTGCAAGTTTAGGGACTTATGAGATGAGAGTAATAAATGGTTTTTAACTAGGAAAGAATACCCATAAAAGCCAGGTTTGGTTTCTCAAGTTCAAGTTTAATTTATTTGTCACATATAATCATGCTGCTATAATTACAATGAAATGTTAGTCTTTTAGCTTCTTGTTCAGTAAAAGAATGAGTGTAAATTAGAATAAGAATAAAGAATAAAATAACTAATAGATAATAATGTTAACTATTGTCATAGTAATTTTAAAGAATTAGCAACTGTAATGAAGTTTTTGCATTGCTTTCAGTACCTCTTAATGGCCATGCCCTGAAAATGACCCTTTCTGGGCAGAGGAAGTGGCTGTACATGCCACAAAGACACACACACACATTGTACTCAGGAAAGAGTCAACACAGGTGTCCTGCATGTTGACCAATGTTGCCTATTTTTGGTTGCCCACAAGTGCACCAACCTATATGTTTTTATTTGCACCTCTCACCTTTGTTGTCCTCCCTCACACTACCCTCTTGTGAGATCTTAGTTTTTATTGTCTATTAATTCTCACAGCCACAGAGTCACGGTGACCACTAATCTGTTTTTCTGGATTTTCTGATGTTTGAGAATTTACCTGTCAACAGGAAAATCCCCCCACTGCTCAGCATGACTACAAATATAGACCAGGGAAATGAAGGGAAATGAGGTAAAGTGAGGTAAACAAGTGGTAAACAGTGGAGTAGTTGTGCTGGGGCGAGCGGGGCGCACCTGGGTGGCTGGGGCTGAGTCAGGTCCTGCTCAAGACCCGGTCTGACTGTCTGTCTCGAGGGACTTTTCTTGAAGGAACCGTTGTTTGGCCCGTTCTGGGATGGCGTGGTGTTCCATAGAGACTGGGTGCAGCTGTCACCGCTGAGCAGGGTCATGGAAAGGTCTGGTCAGCTGGGCTTGGCACTGGAGGCAGGTGAACAGGGACACTCATTTGCAGAGTCACCCAGAGTTGCCAGTATATTTGGTACAGTTAGCAGTCCAATACAGGCGCATGGAAACCTTACTTTTATGATCCGCATTACTAACCGGGTGTCAGAGAGGTGTTGATTTGAGTTTATGGCCATATTTGAGATTTTATTTTGTTTTATTCAGCATTATTAAACTAAATTGCAGTACACTGAAAAATATTTCTAATTTTACTCCTTGAACATAATATTAATCCTGTCATCTGGCTCAGACAGTAACAAAACATATTTTAGAAAATTGTCAGTGTTCTTTAAATCTTTATTAAGGATTTTTCTTAGCCAGACAGTTAAAACAAGCTCTAAAGACAAACACTAGTATTAACTCATGTAACTTCTGAGGGAAATAACTGGTTCTTAAACTGCTAAATGTTGTACGTATTGCATTCCCCAGTTAGTCGCTAACTTTGCCTGCCTGTCATGAGGTAGTTTCAACCTTTTCACAAGAACTCCAAAAGAATTAGCTGAAAAACACTGTAAAGCTCTACAGAGCTGAGGTGAACTGCTGAATCAAAGATCAGTACGTGCACTGTTACGTTCACATAACTTACCCAAGCTAGGTTAAATAAAACCTAGCGAGCTAAAAAAAAGTGGTTCTTACTGAGGAGAAAATACTTTCTTATATGATTTAGATGGGCCAGATGATTAGGTGCATTATTTTTAATTTTATGAGGATTTAGAGGGTACGCTTTTTAGTAAAATGCCCTTAATTGTGTATTAGTTCTTAGAAAAGAAACACTAATGGTACTGTTTCTTTCCTAATGGTGACCTGCAGAAACACTGAAAGAAAAGACTTCTCACAAATGGCCAAAAGTGCATGGATTCATCACAAAAAAGCAGAAAGCACGACTGTCGTTGAGATGTGGCGCATCGCAGCAAAAGCAGCAACAAAAAGGCGCCAAAGGAAAGTACAGGTTCCTTGACCCTTTTATTGTTTTGTCATGATGCTTAATTGCTTCAAGATGAAAAAATCTCCTCTGCAGGACTTTCTGATGCATCGAACAATGGTGCAGTCATGTTTTTCCATTGTACTCAGATATCTCAACTTTGAGGAGCGCAACATGCACTGTTGTGTTTTTAATGATAACACTGTTGTTCGTTTAGTGAGAGCAGATCTTTTGTGATAGTAGAGAAACATTGGATGCTATAACAAATCAGCTGCTGGCTAAACTGGAGATGTCAGATGTAGAAGAAAAATGGGATGTGCTTGCTGCAAACTGCTCATAATCTATGCAGTGCAACCAGATATGCAGCGGGCAGCTTGGATTTTGACACTGAAAATGTGGTGGTTAACTTTTATAGCCATTTTAGCATCTAAGCCACATGCGAATCCGGCCCGCCACGTGATTTTATGTGGCCCGCAAGAGAGCCAGGTCTTACTGCTATCTCAGTCATTAGTCCGCCCCTCTCCAGTCATTAGTCCGCTCCTCTCCAGCAGCGGTCTCTGCTCCGGTCGGTGCTGTCATGTCTCTCAGTGCGACCAGTGAGTCCCAGCGTCTGTTTTCCTCTTTCTACGTTGAAAAATAACCCCAAAACAGACCACAATAAATAAATGCACAAGCACAGTATGAATATGCAGCACGATATATGTTCCTAACCAGCAACGTTATATTGTGAGTTTTTTGTTTTGACGTGCACAGTAAGAATAACTATTAAAACAGAGCAGCACTGAGGCAAAGTGGATCAGATAAAGATCCTCTATATCTCAGAGGGCTGCTGGTGACTGCAGGGGTAAATCATTTTGTGTGATTCGATTTAACCAACGATCACTTTATACCGCTGTTGTACTGCATTAACAGTTAGCATTAACGCTAGCTAACGTTAGCTTTTGGCTCAGGTAACAACAGTATTACATCAGTTAGTGTTAGAACATTTCACAAGCATCATGTTGGCTGTGTGTAATTTACCTTCAGCTCACTGCTCCTCCGTCTCACCTGGTCCTCACCTGGCTGAAATAAAATGCTGGGAATATTCGACCAATCAGAAACGTTCAGCTGTAAGGCCCGCCCACAAAGTTCCTGGTCCTCTCAATAGTCGAGGATTTGTTTTTATAAAATGTCACATCTATCACATGTTCTTAGCAGCTCACAGTCATTTGTTGTACCATGTTCTGAACCTCTCAACTGCGTATCCTCTGTGTTTAAGGTAATGACTGAACTGAAAGCCAAACTTAGCTAAAGGACAAATTCTTTGGCTTTGCTGTGAATAACAAACTCATGCAGCTAATCCCTGATGTGGGAAAGAAATATGAGTCTGATTTATGGTTTTCTATGAAATTGCCAAGAAATATGAGTGAGTGAAAGGTATGACTTCTCTGAGAACAATGTGTAGAGTAATACAGTCTGGGCCTGCAGTATGAAAAACATTGATATGGATGGACTCTTTGAGGAACATGGCATGTTGGAAACACAGCAAAAAGCAGTATCTCAAAGAGTTTTGATGATGACCTCAGCATGGAGAAATGAGAGAAATCACCTGGATGTGGACAGTGTCGTGGCAGAGCTGAAAATCTATGTCAATTCCAGATTTGAGTGCACAGGCATGTACCTGGGGTTACTTGAAAACAAAAAAGTACACTAGAGACTGAAATTAATACTGTGACACAGGGAGGGTAAAGGGAGAGAGATCTGGCAAACACATCTCTGGGAGAAATAACGTGTGATAATGATAATACAATCTTCCATTGGAGAACATAAATGATTGTATACCACGCTTCTGAACAGAATCTAATGGCAATAATTGCCATTGCAAGACATTTTTGGTATTAGTCCTGATGTAAATCTCAAGTTGTGCCAATATGTGTGTGCATCCTTACAGATATTGAGCCATATTGGTCATAACATCAACACTTCTTCTCGCTGCTCACTTCATACTTGTTCTTTTGATAAATCACAGACACTGACTGACTAATCGCAGAGAAATCTTGCTGGTTAAGTTGGTGTCATTTTTTGAAACTGCCAATAGTCGTACAACAACACTCTAACTAATCTCTTTGAGCATCACAATATATATTTAGTCATTGATTCCTCTGTGTTTTAGTGTCACATACATACTATTGGGATAAATCAAACCATCTGTTCTGCAAAACATTAACGTCTACTGCCCTCTGGTGTTCACAGCAAAAGAAAAACAACTGAGTGTGTTATGTGTGCCTACATGCATGCACATGAACCAAACAACTGATTGTGAGCTTTTATTTTATCGAGCATGTTGACTGATACAGATACACATGATTTATAGACAAACATAGCAGTCTCAGATACACTTATACCAATGATAAAACATATACTGCATTAATGTATGAATGATATACTATATAACAATATAATATAAAGGGTTTATTCAAGAACTATCCAGCTCAATATATAAACAAATGTCAGGTAATGGGAGCAATTTATCATGTCTGTGTGTGTGTGTATGTGTGTGTGCACATATTGCAGGTGTTTGTCACTTGATGTATTCATGTTTTTTGTACATGAGTCTTGTTGAGTTTTTCTAGCTTAAACTCACATGTTCGTTTGATGAAGTACTGCAGGAGACATGGTCAAGTTCAGTTTTCACAGATTTTATTCTAACAACATAAGCTATAATAGAAAATGAGATCGTTTACAGAGCTCTGGACCAAACTAAGTATCCCTGACCAACAACACGTTGCAGCAGCGTCAGTTCACGAAGTCTGATGCAATTCATATACGTCATTGCCTTTGTGTAACTGTAATAAGAACTGGACCAGGGAATTCTATTCTATTATTGCTTATGCTGTTAGAATAAAATGAAAAATGAACTTGACCGTCTCCTGCAGTACTTCATCAAACGAACACGTGAGTTTAAGCTAGAAAAACTCAACAATTTGGTGACCCCGACTTGATGAAGGCAGGAGTATTGGACAACTATAGATAAGAGAATTTTCCCTGGTCCAGTTCTTATTACAGTTACACAAAGACAATGACGTATATGAATTGTATCTTCTTCTGATTGGTCGTTCTTCCTCAGCATGTCGTCTCCTCGTGTTATTCGACTCCATCCACATGATCATTCTGTGAGCTGTGCCCATCTGCAACAAGAAGAAGCACAAATACAAGGCCACACTTTCCCCTCCCGATACCTCTTCTGCATTCCTTGATTTCACTCCCCAGCAGCTCTGAATATTATCTGTGTGTTGTTTTCCAGATATGTTCATACTTTGCGAATTGTCTTGTTACTCTGTTACTGACTGCTCTCTTCAGTGTCTGACTCGTCTCATGTTCACACAACTTATAATCATTTCTAAGCACAGCAAGATTCATTTATTCTATCAAAACATAGCATGTTGTTTCCTAGTCATCTGCTAAGCATTAAAGGCACGATTTGTAAGCATATATTCCAACAGTGCTAACCATCGTTAGCTAACACCAGTCTCTCACCAAGACACCTGTCCACACACCACAACTCAGTTTCTCTCCTGACTACTGTTCCTCCTGATCCTGGTCCGTTCCTGCTCTCTTGGATGCCTTAAAGGCTCATAATTATAGGACTGTTGTCCGTCATACGCATATGAATAAATATTTACAACTTATTCAGTGTCAAAATTAGCTTGAGATCCATTCATTTCTATTGTTCAATCTGACCGCTCTCCCTTTTGTTACGTGTCACTTCCGGTTCGACTTGGCTTTTTCAGAATGTGAAAGTAAAATTCTGTTACAAAAACGACTCTAAAAGTCATTGTAGTGTGTATTTAAATATATTTTAAGCAAAAATAGTTCCTACATCATTTTTACATGCATTGACTCAAGGGGTCTCTAACCTGCAAGTTGTTCTTTAACAGCAGTGGAAAGTAACTAAGGACATGTCCTTAGTTACTTTCCACTGTATACTGCAAGTACAGTATACTCAAGTACAGTGCTTTGAGTTTTGAGGTATGAGGTATTTGAATTTCATTCATTCCTGACAAGTTTCTGCCAAAAAGTAATACACATAAATACATCTTGCTCAACCTACTTGTGGGCAGAAAGGGGAAGGATGCCTCTAAGAGGTGGAGACAATATAAAAGAGCTTGAGTTAGATCGAGCACCAGAGGAGTCATGTTCATGTTCAAGAAGAGCAGATAAAAGTGTAAGTACACATGTCAATTCAATATATTTACAACTGAAATGTGCCATAGCTCTTTGTGGATCGGCCGCTGCTCTAAATCCGGAAAGCCGTTGTGTCTTTATTTAACATAACTGTGGGCATTTTCAATACATTGCATTGTTGCTGAGTGAGCAATGGCGGCTGGGGCGTCGACAACTCAGTGTGACTGTATCTGACAACAAAGTTGAGTACTTTCAGCCAATTCACTCGACCTGCCATAAACGCTTCGTCTTTTCCTTTTAACAGTACTGAAAGTAACTAAGGACATATACTCAAGTACAGTATACTCAAGTACAGTGCTGTTACAAAAACGACTCTAAAAGTCATTGTAGTATGTATTTAAATATATTTTAAGCAAAATCTAGTTCCTACATCATTTTTACATGCATTGATTCACAGGGGTCTCTAACCTGCAAGTTGCTCTTTAACAGCAATGGAAAGTAACTAAGGACATGTCCTTAGTTACTTTCCACTGCTGCTGTATACTCAAGTACAGTAAACTCAAGTACAGTGCTTTAAGTTTTGAGGTATGAGGTATTTGAATTTTATTCATTCCTGACAAGTTTCTCAAAATTGCCAAAAATTAATACACATAAATACATCTTGCTCAACCTACTTGTGGGCAGAAGGGGAGGATGCCTGTAAGAGGTGGAGACAATATAAAAGAGCTTGAGTTAGATCGAGCACCAGAGGAGTCATGTTCATGTTCAAGAAGAGCAGATATAAAATGTAAGTACACTAATGTCAATTCAATATATTTACAACTGAATATGTGCTATGTGCCATAAGCTCTCTTTGTGGATCGGCCGCTGCTCTAAATTGCGGAAAGCCGTTGTGTCTTTATTTAACATAACTGTGGGCATTTTCAATACATTGCATTGTTGTCTGAGTGAGCAATGGCGGCTGGGGTCAAGCGTCGACAACTTCAGTGTGACTGTATCTGACAAAGTTGAGTACTTTCAGCCAATTCACTCGACCTGCCATAAACGCTTCGTCTTTTCCTTTTAACAGTAGTGAAAGTAACTAAGCTTAAGGACATATACTCAACGTACAGTATACTCAAGTACAGTGCTTTGAGTTTTGAGGTATGAGGTATTTGGATTTTATTAATTCCTGACAAGTTTCTGCCATGAATTAATACTGTAGCGTCTGCGACAGATGAGATGTAATCTCTCAACGCTCTCTTTATTGAGAAACAACAGTTACTGTCGGCCGTAACCACGCCAAAAAAAGAAAAAGTAACAGAGCAACAAGAAAAGTGCTGGCTCCCGCTCCTCAGACTACTCCACACAGAACAGATATAACATTACAACATCAACATTACTGCAGGATCTTGCTCAATCTACTTGTGGGCAGAAAGGGGAGGATGCCTGTAAGAGGTGGAGACAAGTATAAAAGAGCTTGAGTTAGATCGAGCACCAGAGGAGTCATGTTCATGTTCAAGAAGATCAGATAAACAGATAAAATGTAAGTACACTAATGTCAATTCAATATATTTACAACTGAATATGTCACAAAGATACTACGTTAAACAGTTAGACAATGTGTAAAAGTCATTAATATGCTTTAGAATTATTTATATTTATGTATCAATACACTGAAAACTTGAAAACTTTCAGATACCTCCAAAGAATTTTTTTCATTTTTACATGTTTCTTTAATTCCACACTGTACAGTTTAATCTATTTTATTTTCACAGTTGACAACTAAACATACTCTAGCACATTTATCTGACAGCTGCTGTTACTACTTAACTATCTACTTTTAAGATTAAGATTGGCATAAAAACACTAATCATATGCTCTAAAGTAATAAAATATAATGTAATAAAATACAATGCAATCTGATAATCACACTGATTCACCACAGAACTTTAAGTACTTTTACTTTTTGATATGCTAAGTATAATTTGATGATTGTACTTTTATACTTTTACTTATTTTGAATAAAGCTTTAACTTGTTATGAAATACTTTTACACAGTGGTAATAATACTTTTATCTGAGCAAAGGATCTGAGTGCTGAACATGAACACATCCTGTTAAATGCTGCTAGGTGTACTTGCACACATTCAAATCGAGCCTCAGGACTTTGAAGTCGGTGAACAACAAGTTTCTGGAACACATCTAAGATGTGGGCAGGAAGCGTAGGCTGGTAGGCCTGGTAAGAGGTGGAGACAATATAAAAGAGCTTAACTTAGACTAAGGACACAAGAGGCAGTCAGAGGAGTCATGTTCATGCACTAAAGAAGAAAAGATAAAAAGTAAGTAAATACACTAATGTCAACGCATTACATTCACAGCTTAATATGTTACAGAGATAGTAAGTTAAACAGTTAGACAATGTGTAGTCTACACATCTGTTGTGCTAATTCTGTCACTAATTTGTATAGTGCCACTAGCCCAGTGACTAATGCCATAAATTTATTATTTATAGTAATGCACATATGATAGAAATCTGTAGATAATCGGCTTTACTGTGAGAAGTAGTGGATACAATGTTTGTACGTACATTCTTTTAAAATGTCATTTACCTTCCCTGTTAAGGGTAAGAGACACTTAAAAAGCACAAAATGTTATAATTGTAATAATAATAAATATTATAATTAATACTTTCATACCTCATTTAACATTGTATCTCTATAAAATACAAATACAAAAATACAATTGTATAAATACAAATATAATGCATATAAAAGACATATATGCAGCTTTTCGAGACAACACACAATTTTATATTACCACAGTCACAATGGAAATTAAAGGCTGATCTGCAATTTTTATTTCACATCTTACAATTACACCTACAGTATATTCAATTAATTAGCTGTTATTAGTTTGCTATGGCAGTTTGTGTTTGTGGATTCACACACACTTGCTCAAAAGCTTAGTCCCTGGTCCTTTCCCCCAATATTTCTGTCTGAGCTGTGATGGTGAATATGATTTATGATGAATAAAACCATGTGATGCCTGTCTTAGTTACTGATTTACAGATAATACACTTTTTAAAAGCACACTCTTATAGACAAAGTTATTTGTGTCATAACTTGTGGCCTTTCTCATATTTCCTAGATCCTTGCTATTGACAAAAATGTGAAGTAGTCATAATTGATGACAAGATTGTGATAATTTACCCTTCAGTTGCTGTCCTTGGCCATGGATGAGTTTGTGCAGAACAAATTAACTGAATGGGGTCTCAGTGAGTGGATAGACCACTTTAAAGGTAAAGTATAATCATGCTTCAGCGCTGGGCACAGGTATTATACAATGTTGATATGACCTACTAATACTGAAACATCTAAGCATCCACTAATACAAACCTAAAAATGCTGCAGCTATTTCTTCAGTACAAGGGTAACATCTTGACACAGTTGAAGGAAATGGGAAGGGATTAATGTCCTGTTCAGTCTTTCAAAGGCACTTATGATAAAGACGTTGTGCATTTACAACAAAATTAGAAAAAACACTTAGATAACTTGAGAATAATCATTGTTCTGTTGCATATTTTCAAGTTATTGAGAGGAGGATCACAGTGGCAAGCAGCACTGAAGTCAAAACTGAATAGTGATGAATAGTTAATATACAATCTAACTGATATGCATTCAGCTCATACAACCTACTCTGTTAGCTCTGTGAACTTGCAGTGCTCTCAAAAAAGCTGAGCCCACACCTATTTCAGTCCTTATGAAATCGATAGCAGTATGATTAATTCTGATGTTTGAATGACAAAAACTGAATTTATACTTTTCTTATTATAGAACAAGGTATTGACGAGGAAAATATTTATGACCTTGATGATCAAGACATTGTTGCCTTGATGCCAAAAGTGGGACCAAGATCAACATTCAAGAAGAGACTCAAGTTGTTAAAGGTAATGTTCTGCACTGTGAAGATGTACAAATACAGTATTTGGTCTCATAAATCTTATGTAGATACATCAATTTATAATTAACAGGGACATTAACAAGTTTGGTTATTTTGAGTTGAGGGTTGTTGAATTCTTCTCAAATGGCCTTAGAGGCAGCAGGTGGAGCAGGTCTGATTTTTTTTTACAGATTATCTGTCTCATGTACCACTGTCAAGGCATAGTGACAGTTGTAGGAAATGTGACTAAAGGTTATTTTACTTAAGTTACCCTTACCCACGTCTTCTTTTAGATATCTGGTGTCAAGACCAGAACATTTCTTTCCAAGGTTCTTGATCCATCCTATTGTGGGCAGAGAGTTTGCTAATTGCTAATGCTAATGGTTGTTAAGGCCAGGGATGATGGTATTTGGAAGTGTAGGAAACTAACGCAGCACCCTGTCATCTGTGTGCACATTATGACTTTTTTCTTGGTACCATCATGATTTGAGCATTTATAAAGTGTGACAATACTGTAAGAGATTTAATCCTCATATCTGTTTTTGTCAGAGTGGAACTGCAAAATTGCCTACAGACAAAGTAGTATCATATTACATTGATAATAATAGCATTTACTAGAATTTTATTACTTTTCTTTACTATTGTGAATTTGAATCAATTTTCTTTTTTCACTAGGAAGAACTAATACAAAGGGAAAATACAAGGGATCAGGAAACAATTGATTCTTATGCTCAAGTAAGTGTTATTAAATTTCATACAATTAGGCATCATATAAGACAATTATTTATAAATATACCAATTATATTTTCAATAGCAGCTCAAAACTTTCTGCGACCTTGCACTTAGAGTATTACTTTTATTTGCAGTGTCAGCAAGAGCATGAAGAAGCAGTTGGTTTACCTCAGGTAAGATGAAAGATCAATTTTGCAGCCATTGATAATTAGATTTTGTAACAATCAGGTCCAATATCAGGATCAGTTGCCAATATTAATGTAATTCACTCATCAGATTTTGTAATTAAGTCACCTATCCATATCCTAATCCAGATTCCATAGCCTGAAGTTTTTATGAATTATAAATATGTAATAATGCAATCTTAAAGCCCAAAGTCAAAATGTTTAAGCAGAAAGTATGATCCAGCCAGAAACAGCTGGTCCATGGTGGAGGGTCTGCCCAAACCCATGGTGGGAGTGTCCTGCTGCACCCAGGACACAGTGTCCTGGTGTCCCGCCCCCCTCCATGCTGGCAGCGTGGTAACACCACTGGGCCACAAACAACAGCAGCAAAAGAACTGTAGCAGAGGGATCAGCTTGGCTCTTCCACAGAAAATCACATGTTTATATGTTTGAGGCATTGAAGTGTTCTGTGACAAAGTCATTTCTTGACTGAAGAATTATTCTCCTTGGATCACAGTGCTCTTCACTGAGGACAAAAGGGTGCTGCTGTGTTTATATGTTAGCCTTTTTCTGGACTTCATTGACCAGGGTTTTGGAAGGCTAATCCCAGATTAGAAAAGAACAGAAAAAAGATTTGTGTTCAAGCCTGTTGAACGTTGTTAGAGGACAAAGCCAGTTTGAATGTAATTTCTTGATCAAATAATGTTTTAATAGTAAAATATTCCTGTTCCATTTTAAGGTTTGTCCGTCCAACCAGTGACACAAGAGGTGAGATACACAGTATTTTATTGATTACATGTGGTGTAGTACGTACCAAGAACAAATTCAAATATAATGAGAGACACATGTGCAACAAGCTTTTTTTGTGAAAAAAAATCCAATCAGGAAAGAGAACGTTGGTATCATCAGCTTGGATTTCAGCAACTGGAAATCACCAACTAGTAAACGACAGACGGTGACACTATGCATGGATCATACTCAGGTAACACTTTACAATTAAATTACAATCCAAACACATGGTTAAAATTTTGTCATTGGCTTGCTGAAATATATTACAATCAGAACACCTGAAACACTTCAGGCAGAATACATGCTTATTAAACTGCAGGTATTTCTTTAGCAATTAATATGTATGTTTCTGGTACTAAGTAAATAACTAATCTGTAGCCTTTAACTGGATGATATTTTAAACCCAGACAGCCATTTTGTCCAGTGATAAGGGGGACATAGTATAAGCCTGATGATACACTCGGAGACATCCTAAAATGACTTTGCAGAGAAAGCACCTCAGCACCTCATGGCTCCTGCTAAATAGTTTTTTTTTTTTTTTACTCTACTAGAAGAAATCATTCTGTCTGATGTGAAAAACATCATGAGATGTGTTCATGAGAGAATACCTAACCAAGACAACAAGCTTCAATAAGTTCCTCAAGTAAGTATTACATTTTTCATATTCCATATTCTTTGTTTTATGGGTCTGGTTCCACTCCTGACCAGGGGCCAGCTTTTAGTCTGCTCAATTGTCCAGTTGAGTTAGTCTTAATTTTGCTCTAAGATTACTCTAATGCAAGTAAGACACTTTTGAAAAAATACACTAAGTGACTTATTTTAAGAAGTTAGCCAACAGATGCACAGAGCCCTGCCACATTAAGAAGCCACAGCATCTCAACTCAGTACAGGTCTGCACTGCAGTGAGATCTTAAGCTACTAGAAGTTTTTGTCTGGTTGCAATTTCACTGAATCCCACTAAAATGTGTTTGTAACTGGGTCTCTTTCAAAAAGGAAACACTTTTTTCTAAAGGGAGGCTGAGGAGTTTGACACAGTTGCTCTCTCAGCCATGGTTGACCCTAACCCTTAGAAAAATGTTAATTTACTCATAACAATTTAGTCATTTAGCAGATAGTCAAAAAGTCAAAGTCTCATTATTTGTTAATGGTGAAATTGCAACTTTGTGAGACAAAACACAGGTCTAATAAAATTTTAGTCTGTATTTTAGAGCTGTTCAGCCACTGCATCCAGGAGACTTTGCTTAGGCAGTGGCTTCTAGTAAGATTAAGTACCCTGCTAACAGTTCACTATAGGTCAGTACTATATGGGTTCAGGTCAAGGTGTACTAAAGCTGAACTTGACAGTGCAAACACTGGAAGGACTACCTTTGCAATACAGTCTGATATATGATTATTTATTTCAAATGATTTCATTTGGTTCAGATTTTTTCTGTCACCAATGCTGATCCGATCTTCATCAAACTATACTTAGTCTTGAAAACAAATTACAACACTGGGATTTAAAAATTCTTACCAGAAAACACATCAGGTCCAGTTCTGCACGTATGTGTTGATTATATTATAAAGATGATTTATTTAACATGTATTTGTTGATTCATGCACATGTAAGCTAAGCTGAATTTGTCAAAGTTGACTAACATTTAGTTGAAATTTAGTTTAGTTTACTTGGATAATACTGTAAATGTAAATAAGTATTATAACACAGTAATAATACAGTATTTAAACCTTCTCATTGGCCACTTGGCTTCACAATGCTAATTGCATATCACCTGCTGATATGCAGATGTGTTACCAAAAGAGTTCAGAACCGTTAAAGATATTGGTCACATCTTTAAATTATGCTTCAATTGGCTGTTCATAGGCAGATGTCTTCTTCTTGATTTTGACACAGTCCTTCAGTGTTTGTATTTCCCAAACCAGATCATAACCCATATGTAAACTCTTGTACAACAGGGATAAAATCTGTGACTTGGAGACAGATAAGAGGGAGCTGGTGGTCGGTGTCTTTGGTAAAACTGGAGCTGGAAAGAGCTCTCTGATAAATGCTGTGATTGGAGAGAAGAACCTGTTGCCCTTCTGGAAGCTTCAGTGCCTGTACCTTCAGTCATGATTAAAGTGGAGGCTAACATGCAGAGCAAGAAGTATGAGGGCACACATTGAGTTCATAACAAAAGAGGTAAAATGAGCCCAATATGTTTCTTTTCACTTTGCTGTTTGAAAGGTTATGATAGTTGTTGGTTACATTATATCTTGTTTAATGGAAGAAACTTTTTATGTTTTAGGAGTGGAAAGATGAGTTGTGGTCTTTGTTAAATTTCCTTGGAGCTAATGCAGACCAGGGAAAAGAAGATGATGACGATGATGATGACACTGTTGACAAGCTGTCAGCCCTGTATGGAGAAGAATGGAGAAACAAAACCCTTGAGGACCTCATGGATCGCAGATATTTCAGAGAAATTCCAGAGTTTCTGTCTTCTGAGAGGAAGACTTTGACATGTGAATCAGTAAAGTAAAAATCTTATAGAAAACTCTCTTGACAGAGTGAAATGTTATAAATTACTCAGATTTATCTATAGACTGGTGACAAATTAAAGTAAAAAACCTGGAATGCTTGACTTCTTCTAGGTTTGGTGGCCTTGTTATGCTGTGGTTGGGCAATTTACTGGCATGGTTTGGGTCTCCTTGTGCCTTAAAGCATCACTGCATGATCACCTATAGATTCAGATTCAGATTTACTTTATTAGTCCCACAGCGGGGAAATTCACAGTGTAACAGCAGCTAAACACAATGGAAAATAAATAGAGGAAATGCAAGACATAAGGGTAAGATAAAAAATAAGAAAAGATATTTAGCATAAAAATCTGAAGAAATAGAAATAAAATTATAACTTTAATTATAATTATACCTGTACACAGTACAGAGACAAGGATCTGCCTGAGAATACATATCAGAATATGTAATATTATATTATATGTAATATATTTTATATAATATGTATAAAAGAGTCCAGTTATTAGTAAGTTATCTGTTTATTGTCTGCAGACTAGCGGGCATTTTGTTTGTTGTACAGTCTGACAGCAGCAGGCAGGAAGGAACTATATCCTATGAGATTTCTGTCCTGATGAGAGTGGTCTCTTCCAGGATGACAATGCCCCCCCATCCACAGAGTATGAGGGGTCACTGAATTGTTTGGTGAGGATGAAAATAATGTGAATCATTATGCCATGGCCTTATGCAAGAATTTTGGACTGATGTTAGACAGTGCTCTCCACCACCATCATCAAAACACCAAATGAGAGAATAGCTTTTGGAAGAATGGTGTTCTTCACTCCAGTAGAGTTCATAGACTTGGAGAATCAATGGTGCTGTTCTGGAGGCACATGGTGGCCCAACACCTTACTGACACATTTTATGTGCTTTTTCCTCTAATATGTCATCCACGTGTAGTTTACATACTGCCTAGCAAGTCCAGGTTTGTTTTGTCAAAGGTATTTTTACAAATGTAAAAGTAAAATCAGCATGTAAAAAGTACTTATGCATAAAAAGGGGAGACTTCACGTCTGTCCTCAAAAACTACAAACCCGTATGCCCAATCAGTGTCTTCTGAATGATATTGGTATAAATGCTGATTTGATTTGAATGACATATAAATAAAACTGCCTTATGTTGATGTAATTTTATGTTATTTATTGCAGGCTGAAGAATTGTCTGCAAGATTTAGTCAAGTACACAAAAAGTGGCTCAAAAGACGGAGAAGGAAAAGAGGTAAAGGAGGTGGTATTGGCCACTAGTGAAGTGTGTGACTGTCAGGGTGCCTGATAATGATCTTCTCCAGCATGTCACACTTGTGGATCTTCCTGGAAATGGGGACCGCAACAAGAGCAGGGATAAAATGTGGAAAGAGGTAATTTATTCACATGCAGTGCTGTTCATGGTATATTAGTGTGTTTTCTGTCATGTTCTTACAAAGCACTGACAATGAGCCATTGATAATTAACTTTCTGTTATGCTCCTTCAGGTCGTTGGAAGTTGTTCTGCTGTGTGGATTGTGACTGACATTAATCGAGCAGGATCAGAGAAAGAACCCTGGGAAATCCTGAAAGAGTGCCTAGCAGCCTCATGGGAAATGGCGGCGAGTGTCAGCACATTCACTTTATCTGCACCAAGTCTGATGTTATCGAAGATCCAGATGAACTGTAAGTGATTTCAGATGCTAAAAGAATGTAGTTAAATAACATCCAAATTAGACCTTGATGGTTGTTGTGGCCAAGAGCTCAAAATGAGAAAACAAAATGATATGGAAAATACTTTTTGTCATTTATTTTGAAAAATCTGAGAAATCAGAATGATTATTGGTCATAATTCATACTGTAACAGTTAATGCACTCAAATACTGGCAAATTGTTAGAAAGAAAAAACATAAATAACACAAATGTCAGTAACATCCCATTGTGAGAGTGTCTAACCTGTTAATTCCTGACCAACTGCAGCTTTCGTTTATACAGGCTCAGCAGACTGATTAAATTTCACGTGTGTAATGGGGCTTCAATTGCCATGTGCTTAAATCCTGTATTTTCTGTAATAGATAACTTGGGTGTTTGGCATGTTTTAAGTGTTTTCATGTTTTAGGGTTTTACAGTGTAGATTCCATTAGACATAACCACCTTAAGTTGAACAATGTCAGTGTGTACAGTTTGACACTAAATGCTGCAGTGTTGAACAATGCTTAGAGAGCTTGAGTAACCTGGCTAAGCCAACCACTAATTGCCAACCACTATTCTATCTACCTGGCACAGGTAGATGAAAGCAGGGTTTTCCCATGGTTTGTAGAGGAATCCTCTGTTGTGCAGACTTTGGGGGTGGAAATTTAAGGTTTTTGGACTTAAAACTACGCAATTTCATCATTTTTTATATACTACATGTAATTATTTATAATTAAACAACCTAAATGACTGGCTAAATGACTGGCTCATCAGATGATTCAGTCTCATCAGTGATGACTGTATGACAGCCATTACAGTTTCTGTCCTCCTACTCCTACTTTATTTTCATTCAGTGACATCTACACTATTTTGACATCTACACTATTTTACAGTGTTTAAGTTGACAGAAGTTGACACTTTATTTCTCATCATGTATCAAGAGGGCTTGACTTTTCAGTGTGTTAAATTATTTCTTGTTTTACTTACTAACTTACTTACTTACTTACTTTGAGCATGGTAGAGAATGATGATCAGAATAATTCATAAAGTCATTAGTGACAGATCAAGTTTAACAAAAGATCATTTTTACTTTTATTCTGGGGAGAAAAAATAGATTGTATGCAAAAATATTGCAATTTCAGGTTTCTGGCCTCCAAATGCTGTATGAAGTGTCAGACTAATCTTTTCTTATAGTTCAGCAGATGCTGTTTGTGCACGCATATATAAAAGAAACATGCAAGTCAAGGAAGAAATGAGCAAGGAATTCAGCAAACTGCACAAGGTTAAGGTGAGTTTTATAGACTGACAGAAAGTCAGACACAAAGACCATCTACAATTGTAAGTCTGCCTTTAAAAATCACAACTTTTTTTTCAGAAACATTTCAGTGCTGAATGTTTCAAAGTTTTCACAGTGAGCTCCAAAGAGTTTAAAAAAAAAAACCCACATCTATCCCGAGAAGACACTGGTAAGTGAAGTCTCCATATACTTTCACTTTATAGCTATATACACACACACACACACATAGAGATCTTGTTTTAGTTTACTTCCAACAACTTTAAGTCAAACAGGAGTGACCAACTGTATTATTTCAATTTAAGTAAGTGTCATGAAGTATTTAAGATGCAAACTGGATTGTTTTTACAGAAATACCTAAACTTCAGGAATTTCTGCAAAATCTCAATGACTGTCACTCAAAGACATTCAAACTATGTGTCTGGAGCTTATGGGATTCTGTCTCTGATTCAAGGGTCCAGATGTACAGAAGTGGTAAGATCAAGTAATACAATTTCTTTTCTTAATTATATTTTGATATTGTCAGAAACTTGTATGTATATTTAGAGAAAATTAGTACACTTAAGCAAAGTATGCACAAAGTCAGTGGAAACATGGTTAAGTCAAGTGACAGACTTACATTTTAATGGTAATAAAGTACTGAAAGGGTCTACATGTAATTCGCACCCATACAAACATTTTAACCATCAACGTAAATTTCTTCTATCTTTCTTCAGAGAGGCTGCATGACCACAGTAGTTAAAGGGTGATCATACTGTAGACCATCATTGTATCTGCCCTGGGATCAAAAGATCCACACTCCGTACTGATGTCCACGATCACGTTTATTTCTTCTCTGAAGACTCATGGAACACCGTGAAAACTAGAGACAATAAAATGTTTCAATAACAACATATCAACATGTCTGCCTTCACAGAATGAACAAGAAATTGTCTTTACCATGTACGCCACGTAAACCAGCGGTAGATAAGTTTGATCATAATGAGCATAAACGTCCTCCGTCTTGCTCGTGTGACGTCTCTTCTCTCTGCCTGGTTTCCCGCTCACCGCTACCGGGTCATGTGACTCACGTTAAACTTAACCACTCAAATTATTTTTACCGAATCATTTTAACAACTTATGGCAGTAACCTTATGAGGTACAGTGCAAGTGTTTCATTATAAATACATAACATAAAAAAAACAATGGATACTAACTTCCAGTGTCATCATGGAGACACATAAACAGTCACACTCTTGTCAGATACAATCATAGTTTCATAAATTAAAAAAAAAACAATATATACTGTCTGAAAAAAAAACAATTAGGTAACACTATTGCTCCATTGCTTTAAATATTGAATGTGTTGTGTCATTTCAGGCTGGTGAAAAAACAGATGTGTGCACAGACCTTAAAGAAAACATAAGATGTGAACTTGAAAAAGTCAGAAAACCAATAGAAGAGGCTTGTGAGACTTTTGAAAAATGTCTCAGTGAGGGTGTTGAAAACGCCAAAAAGTCATATGAAAAAGTCTTGCGGTCTTTCTTACATCCTGTACGTATTTAGAATCATGATTACATGAAAGCAACTGAATTTGCACCTCATTTTAATGTACTAACTGTTGTTTTATTTTTCTGTTTTTCTCCTTCTTTTTGTTCAGCGTAAGCATTCAGGTCGTGGTTTTCACAGGATATTGAAGTGTTTGGTTATGAACAATGGCACACACAAACCAAAAAAAGGAAAACAAATTAATCTTAACATGAAGTTAGCTTCATTCCTGACTGACAGCATTGATGAGGAATTCCAGAGGACTTTCCCGTAAGAAATGACTTAATGAGGACATAAAAAGGTTTTTAAGGCCACTTTGTTTGTTTGTGTATGACAGCCCATCACCTTACTAAGACACTTAACCTTTAATCTGACACCCATTTAGAGATTGCATTATTAAAATCCAAATTTGTCAATGAAACAATGACTTCATGAAACATTTCAACTTATTAACATGTTTCAGAAATGAAGGGAAACGTGGACCATTCAACAAGGCCATCAGTAAATTTTCGCTTCACACAGAGACGCTGATTGAAAAGTACAAGAGAGTCGAACTGCAACTGATATTTCTCAAGACAGAGGTAAAATATGAGAACACGATCATCCTATCCATTATAAAGTCAGCGAGATTTAAGCAGATGGCAAATCAACGAAACATGAAATTTGAAGAAGAAACACTGTATTTGAAGAACACGATCAAAACAGTGATGCAGAAAACACCACAGGTCCTGCTCTGAAAATCTGTTTAGATATACTGTATTACTTTTTGTTAGATAACAAATATAAAAAAACAAACAATCCAAAAAAAAACTGCAAAAAAAAAAAAAACAATTAAAAAAATGTTCTTCCATATTTATTTTCTTATCTTCTTCCTTTTCTAAGGAAGAAAAAATTAAGGCAAAACTCAGCAAAACCATCCGGGAACGTAAGAAAACAGTCTACAGCAAGCCTGACAACAACAATCGAGGAAATCATGCAGGAATGCTACAAAAGTAAGATATGTGTATTATACGCACACACACACACACACACACACACACACACACACACACAAACAAACAAACACAAACATACACGTATATTCATTGTGATTGTGAAGAAGTTCTGTTGTGTTGTAGAAGCAGCAAGATTTACAGGAGATGGATCACTGAACAACATGAGAGAGACTATTGTGAAGCACGTAATATGATTCAAAGAACATCATGTTTGAGCAGGCTAAGAATGAAATGTTGAGCCAGCTGAGAGACCTGAAGGTTTGTCACATTTTATGATGCATCATTTAATGATAGAATAAAGCATGTTGTGCTGCACATCCTGCACAACAATTGCCATTATTTACATAAATACTTTTTTATCCCTGTTTTTGGTACTAAAACACTGCAGGAACAGTCACAAACATGAAACTGTTGTTATTATTCTAAGACAGAAACATACAAACAATTATGTGGCTGTTAACTATTTTACTCAGACTGAGCAGCCCTCTGAACACACATCTAAACAGTTAATTCATGTAGGATTCAGTTGAACACAGTATTTATCTGCATAAATGATACATGATAATATTTTGATGATGATTTAGGAGGAAATTCTGTGGACACTAGAGGGGACAATGCAGAAATCAGTTGATCTGTCACTCAAGACAGATGGTGTCTTGATCCCTGGTAAAGAAAAATATGAAAATAAAAATATAATGATCAGTAAAAATACTGTAAATATTTTACTGAAACGAAAAATTCAGAACTCAAATCATGCAATTAATAGTGCACTCTGTGTAAACAACACTTTTTTGTTGTTTTTATAGATGTTGCAGTGGAGCTTGCAGAGGTGAAGAAATACTCCAGTGAACTAGAGGACACCCTGAAGAAGACAGATGAATTTGGTAAAACTCCTTTTTAAATAATGGCCCTGATTATGAGCTGTTCTTAATAATACTAACAATGCTTTTTCTTACAGTAGCTCTGACACTCGGTCCATCAGCTGCACGAGTCCATGATGCTGATTAGCACAGGTATGTTTTAATAAAACTGATAAGGCAAACATTCAGACAGATTATATGATACATAATATGACAGCCTGCTGTTTGTCATTACTGTTCACTGTCACAACTTTGCTGTTTAACTCTCTGGTTAACATTTCAGGTTTGTTTGCTGGAGAGTACCTGAGTACCCACTGAAGGTCCCTGCGGCCCTGCTGACTGTCTCTGTTCTTTTTGAGTGCTTTTTATTATTTTATTAGTTGTTTTTATAGCTACTTTGACTTTTATATCTACTTTGACTTTTTGTATTTTCTTTGACTTTACTTGCAACTATTACTACTGCAGCTTCAGTTATTTTATGGGTATCGAAATGAAACCTTGAGCCTTGATTACAGACCATATTGTAGGTCGGATTTGACTTCAGGCGTTTCTTATCTTGATTGTGTTTCTTTCATATACAAGGATAAAACTGTTGCTTACTACAAACTAATGGTTTTAAACTATTTGACTATTACTATTAGATAATAGTAATAAATAATAAAATTTATTGGGCTTTTCATTCTTAGCACTTTAGTTTTATTTCAACACTGTTTCTAAATATATAAATGTATTTGATAGTGTTTACTGTTCAGTAAATGTCATTACGATCATTACTGAATGAAAGTCTCACATGTAGTTTGGTTTCTTCATCATTTATGTTGTTATGAAAGGATCTAAACACTGCTCTAAGTTTTCCCTCACATCAGTTTCTATTTTAACAAATGTTTTCCTAACCTTGTACTTAACTCTTACTTACATCTCCTGAAAGTTATTACCTAAAATTTTCTTAACACAAATTTTCTGACACAAATGTTCTTTACATTACCAAAGTTTTTCTTTGTTTGTTTGTTTTTTTAAGCAACGTAGACCATCTAATAGATGTCTTTTTTGGACATTTGGAGAAAAAGATCTCTGCTCAGTCCTCATACTGCTTATTTTCAAACCTTTTGACATACAGGGCAGCAATGTTAATTCAGCAGTTGTTGATTGATCTTCATGTCCAGACAGGTTCAGCATAGGGGTGTTGGTATACATTTAAGATTAATGGTAATCGCAGGTATTCATGTTAGCGAATCGCCACTTTCTGATGCAAGAAAATGGAACATGCACACACATATATTGGCCATAAACAGGGCCGACATCTTGGGGTTTATTACAACACTTATTAGTTTTTATTACTGTGCAAAAAAAAGAATAAAAACAATTTATTCTTATTTTCCAGTACAACAAAGTCACCATAAACTTACTTAAGTCTCTGGTACATAAAATGTGACGTTGTGAATTCAGATTCTTGCTGACGTTACTCCAGTTTTTAATGGTTCTTAAAGTAATCATTGGAAAACTGAGAAAGTGGGATCACAGAGAGAAAGAGAATAATAAAGAGAATGAGATCGGTGTTGTGATTTCAGACAACCACCCACAAATTGCAGTAAATTGCAGTAAAACACCCGGTATGAGCCTTAATGTTTAGTTTTTCTTTCAGGAACAAACATTTGGCATTCTTTTGGCATTAGTCTGTCTGTTCTGGGTGTCTGCATTGGTGAGTCAGCTGCATGTACACACAATAGGAACAGTTTAAACACACAAACAGCTCTACTGAAAGAAACAACAAAGTTAAAGCTCCCCAATAGATCCTTCCTTTGGGATTTTGTGATTGCAACACTTACATGGACTTGCACTTACATGAATGGAGAGAAAGAAGGCACTGCTTTGACTAACGAACTGAGCTGTCACAGCTTATGATAAAGTTGGAAACAATAACACAGAACTAAGAAAAGAGCAGCTATAATATACTGAGGCAGATCCAGTGCCTAACATTTCTGGTTGAGGTGTAATTGTCAATATGATTTCAGATCAAATACACCTTGACTGCATTAGTAACTGATTTACTGACGATATCCTGTGTAAAGTAATGTAACGTGTGATCATTATACTATCTACTACTATGTTCTTTTGGAGAAAATAAATGATTGTAGTCCTGCTGTAAATCTCAAGTTGTTCAAATATGTGTGTGCATCCTTACAGATATTGAGCCAAAATGTGCCAGAATATGTAATATTATTAAATTAAATTTTCAAAAGGGGAGAAACACAAACTATAACAGATTTGAAATGAGTCATTTACTGCCTAACATTAAGGTAAGAAGAAACACGATATAAGGACGGTGTTACGGAAATAGCCACTGTAAAATGGCTGGTTGCTTACTGGTCATGGCATCAACACTTCTCGCTGCTCACTTCATACTTGTTCATTTGATAAATCACAGACACTGACTGACTAATCGCAGAGGAATATCGCTGGTTGGTAAGTTGGTGTCATTTTTTGGAATTACGCCCCTGGTAGGGTCTCCCAATATGGCAAACAGGTCCTAGGTGACGGGCCAGACTAAGAGCGGTTCACAAGCCCATCATGAACAGTAGACCAACAAGGACTGTTTTGTCGCCTGGTTTGGCATTACCGGGAGCCATGGGACCCGGCCGGGCTCAGCCCTGAAATGGCGATGTGGGCCCGCCTTCCAGTAGGCTCACCACCGCAGGAAGGTCGAAGCCGAGCTGGTGTGGGCTTGCTTATAGATCCCCAGCTCAGCCGCCATGTGTTGGAGTTCACCCCAGTGGTGAACGAGAGGGTCGCTTCCCTGCACCTTCGGGTTGGGGATAGGTCTCTTGCTGTTGTTTGTGCCTCTCACGGGCCTGAACAGCAGTACAGAGTACCCTGGCCTTCTTGGAGTCCCTGGGAGGGGTACTTGATAATGCTCTTGACTGGGGACTCCATTGTTCTACTGGGGGACTTCAACGCTCATGTGGGCAACAACAGTGATACCTGGAGGGGGTGTGATCGGGATGAACAGCCTCCCCCAATCTGAATCCCTGAGCGGTGTTCTGTTATTGGACTTCTGTGCTAGTCACAGTTTGTCCATAACGAACACCACTAAACCATGTTGACAAGCATAAGGGTGTCCATCAGTGCACGTGGCACCAGGACACCCTAGGCCGGAGGTCGATAATCGACTTTCATCTTTTCATCACATCGTCAATTCGTTTCATCTGGAAGTCTGGGCATCTCTGCTCAGACTGCTGCCTCCGCGACCCGGTCCTGGATCAAGTGGATGAAAATGGATGGATGGACAAAACTAATTTTAGTAATATTATATTTTTTTAATATATATTTTTTAATTACATTTTGACATCAGTAATTAGTTTTTTATTTAGCACTGAATGATATTTATCATAATTGTTTAATAGGTTATATTAGATTGAGACCAAAGTGAAGTTCAATCATGAGCCTAAAGGCCTGAGCAAAATATACATTTAAAGTGTGTTGTACATTCATTTTCATGGAATTTTATGGGATGGCAATTAAATGAAAAGAAACTTACTTTCCACCACCCTGTCACCTGTTATATCGAAAGAAAATGTTATTACATTTTAGATGAATAGACTACTGCATTCAAACTCACACATTGACTGCAGCAATTGTTTCTCCTCTGCAGCTGCATCGCTTTTTTTTTTTCTCAACATGTAATGACATAAAAAGGTGTTAGAAGTTCTAACTCCAGTCAGGTAATGAAGGAAGACCTTTTTTTTATCTTTGGGCATGTTGCCATGGTGAATTGTCGTGATAGAGGTCCATTAATAATATTTTTTTATAGTCATCATACATATGCTTGACCTGCACATACTCAAAGTTTATTGAACAAACTCAGATCAGCTGCTTGTGAACCAAGAGCTGGAAGATTCCCATCTCAGGGTTGATCAACTCACAGTTCAAGGTTTGACTCAGGGTTGTTGAACCTGCCAGTTCCCTGAGGGTTGAGCTCTCTCCATGGTTGCAATCCCCAAACAGACAGTAGGAGTGGCCAGTGCAGCAACAATAACAAGAACCCTCTTCCTATTCTTTTAACTGTGATGGAAAGTAAATACATTTTCTCAAGAAAAAGTGCTTATTGCTTAGTGCTTAGTGCTTATATTTTAAGCAAAATCTAGTTCCTACATCATTTTTACATGCCATTGATTCACAGTGGTCTCTAACCTGCAAGTTGCTCTTCAACAGCAATGGAAAGTAACTAAGGACCTGTTATGATGTCCTTAGTTACTTTCCATTGCTGCTGTATACTCAAGTACAGTGCTTTGAGTTTTGAGGTATGAGGTATTTGAATTTTATTTATTCCTGACAAGTTTCTGTCAAAAATTAATACACATAAATACATCTTGCTCAACCTACTTGTGGGCAGAAAGGGGAGGATGCCTGTAAGAGGTGGAGACAATATAAAAGAGCTTGAGTTATATCGAGCACCAGAGGAGTCATGTTCATGTTCAAGAAGAGCAGATAAAATGTAAGTACACTAATGTCAATTCAATATATTTACAACTGAATATGTGTCATAAGCTCTTTGTGGATCAGCTGCTGCTCTGAATGCGGAAAGCCGTTGTGTCTTTATTTAACATAACTGTGGGCGTTTTCAATACAAAACGGTAGTCTGCATTGTTGTCTGAGTGAGCCATGGCGGCTGGGGCGTCGACAACTTAGTGTGACTGTATCTGACAAAGTTGAGTACTTTCAGCCAATTCACTCGACCTGCCATAAACGCTTCGTCTTTTCCTTTTAACAGTAGTGAAAGTAACTAAGGACATATACTCAAGTACAGTATACTCAAGTACAGTGCTTTGAGTTTTGAGGTATGAGGTATTTGGATTTTATTAATTCCTGACAAGTTTCTGCCATGAATTAATCTCTCAACGCTCTCTTTACTGAGAAACAACAGTTACTGTCGGCCGTAACCACGCCAAAAAAAAGAATAACAGAGCAACAAGAAAAGTGCTGGCTCCCGCTCTCAGACTACTCCACACAGAACAGATATAACATTACAACATCAACATTACTGCAGGATCTTGCTCAACCTACTTGTGGGCAGAAAGGGGAGGATGCTTGTAAGAGCTTGTAAAAGAGCTTGAGTTAGATCGAGCACCAGAGGAGTCATGTTCATGTTCAAGAAGAGCAGATAAAATGTAAGTACACTAATGTCAATTCAATATATTTACAACTGAATATGTCACAAAGATACTATGTTAAACAGTTAGACAATGTGTAAAAGTCATTAATATGCTTTAGAATTATTTATATTGATGTATAAATACACTCAAAACTTGCAGATACCTCCAAAGAATTTTTTTCATTTTACATGTTTCTTTAATTCCACACTGTACAGTTTAAACTATTTTCTTTTCACAGTTGACAACTAAAAATACTCTAGCACATTTATCTGACAGCTGCTGTTACTAGTTAACTAGTTACTTTTAAGATTAAGATTGGCATAAAAACACTAATCATATGCTCTAAAGTAATAAAATACAATGCAAGAATCTGATTTACCACAGAATACTTTTAGAGTACTTTTACTTTTTGATATGCTAAGTATAATTTGATGATTGTACTTTTATACTTTTACTTATTTTGAATAAAGCTTTAACTTGTTATGAAATACTTTTACACAGTGGTAATAATACTTTTATCTGAGCAAAGGATCTGAGTGCTGAACATGAACACATCCTGTTAAATGCTGCCTAGGTGTACTTGCACACATTCAAATCGAGCCTCAGGACTTTGAAGTTTCTGGAACACATCTAAGATGTGGGCAGGAAGCGTAGTAGGCTGGTAAGAGGTGGAGACAATATAAATGAGCTTAACTTAGACTAAGGACAAGAGGAGTCATGTTCATGCACTAAAGAAGAACAGATAAAAAGTAAATACACTAATGTCAACGCATTACATTCACAGCTTAATATGTTACAGAGATAGTAAGTTAAACAGTTAGACAATGTGTAGAAATCTGTTGTGCTATTCTGTCACTAATTTGTATGTAATAGCCCAGTGACTAATGCCATAAATTTATTATTTATAGTAATGCACATATGATAGAAATCTGTAGATAACGGCTTTACTGTGAGAAGTAGTGGATACAATGTTTGTACGTTCTTTTAAAATGTCATTTACCTTCCCTGTTAAGGGTAAGAGACACTTAAAAAGCACAAAATGTTATAATTGTAATAATAATAAATATTATAATTAATACTTTCATACCTCATTTAACATTGTATCTCTATAAAATACAAATACAAATACAAAAATACAATTGTACAAATACAAATATAATGCATATAAAAGACACGCAGCTTTTCGAGACAACACACAATTTTATATTACCACAGTCACGATGGAAATTAAAGGTGATCTGCTATTTTTATTTCACATCTTACTATTACACCTACAGTATATCAATTAATTAGCTGTTATTAGTTTGCTATGGCAGTTTGTGTTTGTGGATTCACACACACTTGCTCACAAGCTTAGTCCCTGGTCCTTTCCCCCAATATTTCTGTCTGAGCTGTGATGGTGAATATGATTTATGATGAATAAAACCATGTAATGCCTGTCTTGGTTACTGATTTACAGATAATACACTTTTTAAAAGCACACTCTTATAGACAAAGTTATTTGTGTCATAACTTGTGACCTTTCTCATATTTCCTAGATCCTTGCTATTGACAAAATGTGAAGTAGTCATAATTGATGACAAGATTGTGATAATTTACCCTCCAGTTGCTGTTCTTGGCCATGGATGAGTTTGTGCAGAACAAATTAACTGAATGGAGTCTCAGTGAGTGGATAGACCACTTTAAAGGTAAAGTATAATCATGCTTCAGCATTTGAGCACAGGTATTATACAGTGTTGATATGACCTACTAATACTGAAACATCTAAGCATCCACTAATACAAACCTAAAAATGCTGCAGCTATTTCTTCAGTACAAGGGTAACATCTTGACACAGTTGAAGGAAATGGGAGGGATTAATGTCCTGTTCAGTCTTTCAAAGGCACTTATGATAAAGACGTTGTGCATTTACACAAAATTAGAAAAAACGCTTAGATAACTTGAGAATAATCATTGTTCTGTTGCATATTTTCAATTATTGAGAGGAGGATCACAGTGCAAGCAGCACTGAAGTCAAAACTGAATAGTGATGAATAGTTAATATACAATCTAACTGATATGCATTCAGCTCATACAACTACTCTGTTAGCTCTGTGAACTTGCAGTGCTCTCAAAAAAGCTGAGCCCACACCTATTTCAGTCCTTATGAAATCGATAGCAGTATGATTAATTCTGATGTTTGAATGAGAAAAACTGAATTTATACTTTTCTTATTATAGAACAAGGTATTGATGAGGAAAATATTTATGACCTTGATGATCAAGACATTGTTGCCTTGATACCAAAAGTGGGACCAAGATCAACATTCAAGAAGAGACTCAAGCTGTTAAAGGTAATGTTCTGCACTGTGAACGATGTACAAATACAGTATTTGGTCTCATAAATCTTATGTAGATACATCCATTTATAATTAACAGGGACATTAACAAGTTTGGTTGTTTTGAGTTGGGGATGTTGAATTCTTCTCAAATGGCCTTAGAGGCAGCAGGTGGAGCATGATTTTTTAGGCATAGTGACAGTTGTAGGAAATGTGACTAAAGGTTATTTTACTTAAGTTACCCGTCTTCTTTTAGATATCTGGTGTCCAGACCAGAACATTTCTTTCCAAGGTTCTTGATCCATCCTATTGTGGGCAGAGAGTTTGCTAATTGCTAATGACTGTTAAGGCCAGGGATGATGGTATTTTGAAGTGTAGGAAACTAACGCAGCACCCTGTCATCTGTGTGCACATTATGACTTTTTTCTTGGTACCATCATGATTTGAGCATTTATAAAGTGTGACAATACTGTAAGAGATTTAATCCTCATATCTGTTTTTGTCAGAGTGGAACTGCAAAATTGCCTACAGACAAAGTAGTATCATATTACATTGATAATAATAGCATTTACTAGAATTTTATTACATTTCTTTACTATTGTGAATTTGAATCAATTTTCTTTTTTCACTAGGAAGAACTAAGTACAAGGGATCAGGAAACAATTGATTCTTCTGCTCAAGTAAGTGTTATTAAATTTCATACAATTAGGCATCATATAAGACATTTATTATAAATATACCAATTATATTTTCAATAGCAGCTCAAAACTTTCTGTGACCTTGCACTTAGAGTATTACTTTTATTTGCAGTGTCAGCAAGAGCATGAAGAAGCAGTTGGTTTACCTCAGGTAAGATGAAAATCAATTTTGCAGCCATTGATAATTAGATTTTGTAACAATCAGGTCCAATATCAGGATCAGTTGCCAATATTGATGTAATTCACTCATCAGATTTTGTAATCAAGTCACCTATCCATATCCTAATCCAGATTCCATAGCCTGAAGTTTTTATGAATTATAAATATGTAATATTGTCCTGGTGTCCCGCCCCTCCATGCTGGCAGCGTGGTAACACCACTGGGCACAAACAACAGCAGCAAAAGAACTGTAGCAGAGGGATCAGCTTGACTCTTCCACAGAAAATCACATGTTTATATGTTTGAGGCATTGAAGTGTTCTGTGACAAAGTCATTTCTTGACTGAAGAATTATTCTCCTTGGATCACAGTGCTCTTCACTGAGGACAAAAGGATGCTGCTGTGTTTACATGTTAGCCTTTTTCTGGACTTCATTGACCAGGGTTTTGGAAGGCTAATCCCAGATTAGAATAGAACAGAAAAAAGATTTGTGTTCAAGCCTGTTGAACGTTCTTAGAGGACAAAGACAGTTTGAATGTAATTTCTTGATCAAATAATGTTTTAATAGTAAAATATTCCTGTTCATTTTAAGGTTTGTCCGTCCACCAGTGACACAAGAGGTGAGATACACAGTATTTTATTGATTACATGTGGTGTAGTATGTACCAAGAACAAATTCAAATATAATGAGAGACACATGTGCAACAAGCTTTTTTTGTGAAAAAAAATCCAATCAGGAAAGAGAATGTTGGATCATCAGCTTGGTTACAGCAACTGGCAATCACCAACTAGTAAACGACAACGTGACACTATGTATGGATCATACTCAGGTAACACTTACAATTAAATACAATCCAAACACATGGTTAAAATTTTGTCATTGGCTTGCTGAAATATATTACAATCAGAACACCTGAAACACTTCAGGTGAATACATGCTTATTAAACTGCAGGTATTTCTTTAGCATTAATATGTATGTTTCTGGTACTAAGTAAATAACTAATCTGTAGCCTTTAACTGGATGATATTTTAAACCCAGACAGCCATTTTGTCCAGTGATAAGGGGGCATTGTATAAGCCTGATGATACACTTGGAGACATCCTAAAATGACTTTGCAGAGAAAGCACCTCAACACCTCATGGCTCCTGCTAAATAGTTTTTTTTTTTTTTACTCTACTAGAAGAAATCATTCTGTCTGATGTGAAAAGACATCATGAGATGTGTTCATGAGAGAATACCTAACCAAGACAACAAGCTTAATAAGTTCCTCAAGTAAGTATTACATTTTTCATATTCCATATTCTTTGTTTTATGGGTCTGGTTCCACTCCTGACCAGGGGCCAGCTTTTAGTCTGCTCAATTGTCCAGTTGAGTTAGTCTTAATTTTGCTCTAAGATTACTCTAATGCAAGTAAGACACTTTTGAAAAAATACACAGTGACTTATTTTAAGAAGTTAGCCAACAGATGTACAGAGCCCTGCCACATTAAGAAGCCACAGCATCTCAACTCAGTACAGGTCTTCACTGCAGTGAGATCTTAAGCTACTAGAAGTTTTTGTCTGTTTGCAATTTCACTGAATCCCACTAAAATGTGTTTGTAACTGGGTCTCTTTCAAAAAGGAAACACTTTTTGCTAAAGGGGGCTGAAGAGTTTGACACAGTTGCTCTCTCAGCCATGGTTGACCCTAACCCTTAGAAAAATGTTAATTTACTCATAACAATTTAGTCATTTAGCAGATAGTCAAAAAGTCAAAGTCTCATTATTTGTTAATGGTGAAATTCCAACTTTGTGAGACAAAACACAGGTCTAATAAAATTTTAGTCTGTATTTTAGAGCTGTCAGCCACTGCATCCAGGAGACTTGTGCTTAGGCAGTGGCTTCTAGTAAGAGTAAGTACCCTGCTAACAGTTCACTATAGGTCAGTACTATAGGTCAGGTCAGGTGTACTAAAGCTGAACTGACAGTGCAAACACTGGAAGGACTACCTTTGCAATACAGTCTGATATATGATTATTTATTCAAATGATTTCATTTGGTTCAGATTTTTTCTGTCACCAATGCTGATCCGATCTTCATCAAACTATACTTAGTCTTGAAAACAAATTACAACACTGGGATTTAAAAATTGTTACCAGAAAACACATCAGGTACAGTTCTGCACGTATGTGTTGATTATATTATAAAGATGATTTAATTAACATGTATTTGTTGATTCATGCATGTCGCGTCAAACCAAAGCACAGGAGAACATTCACTCATTCACTCAAAACATTCACTCATTCACTCAAGACAATCACATGGCGTACGCTCCGAACCTGCAGGGGGCAGAGAGAATGTTAGTATGTGACGTGTAACCACGAAGAAAATGTGCGCTTCCTGTGGCGGCCATATTACCTGCATACCTGCATGAAGAGAAAAGTTTGTTAACAAAGGAACAAAGGAAAAGCCTCCGAACAAAGGAAATCATACAGCTAAACAAAGAAGAGTACTCAGCTCACGGTCAAGACGCAACTGGTAGGAAATGGACATTATAATGCTTTAAATTTGCTGGGAAAATACTGAAATAATCTTGTTGATTGAGAATTCAAAATATACTTACCTGTACTACTTACCTGGATTCCTTATCTGTTTTGGACCTGAAATGTTTAATTAAATTAAATGTTTAATGTTTAATTATGAGATGCGACAATTTCAATTGTTTGTTTATACTTGGATTAGTGGCTCAATTTATATCATGTGGGCATTATGCATAGTTTATGTTTGCAAAGAAGGGGATCTAATGCTTAAATCAAGTGAAATTAAGCTACCTTGTTTTGTTGATCATGCTGCATATGTGAGCTTAATATTTGATATTTTTGAGATTATCTGATTTATGAATTTATGTTTAACTTAAAATAATGCAATGTTTATTTTTGTTTGTTTAAGGTTATCAACCTTATCAACCTAATCAACCCATTCAACCTAATCAACCTATTCAACCTAATTAACCTAATCAAACCTACTGATCAACTGCATATTCTACCTGAAAAACAAAAATTGAACCTCAATAAACTAAAAAGAAAAGGAAGATTCGAGTTGTTCCTTTGCGTTCTTCAAGACCAGGCTCTTTTCAAGTTTGAGCAAGAACTGAGTAAAACTTGAGATAACTTGACAGTTGATAACCAACGTGGCAGTGAAGACAAGGATTAAAGGCCTGAAGTCAGATACGCTGTCGACGCAGAGGAAGACTAACTGGCAAGAATGGCAAAGGAAGCTACTGGAAAGATAGTGAAGCAGCTGAAGCAGGAGAGGACGTTAGCTAAAAGTGTCTTTCACCAAGCATGCCAACTTCCTGAGCAGGGCGGCTGGAAACATGACCAAGAGTGAACTACAAGAGGAGTTCAGAAAGCTCATGTCTCATGCAAGGAGTGTCAGCGAAAGCAATGACGACTACAGGACCGGCCTGCTGGCGGATATGGAAGATGAGGGCGAAGAAGCAAAACTAGATGCACAGCTGCAGACAGACATAGAGAAGACCATGGAGGACTGCGACACAAGACTGGAAGAGGTCAGAAACGTAGTCCAGACCAACCTCTGGTCAAGATATGGAGAAGAGGAGCTGAAGACTGCAATTAAAGAGGCAGAAGCAGGCTGTGATGGACTTCGTGCTGTTGCGGTCTCTGCTGTGAACAAGGACGGATATGAGCTGCAGTTCGATGGAGTGAAGAAACTTGTCCAAGATGCAATCACAAGCCTTGCCAGTTGGGAGATATGGATTCCAGCAGCACAAAAGGCAAACCTTGATGGCAGAGTGAAGGGGATAAGAACACTCAACAACCAGCTAGAAGCCAGACGTGCAGAATTCCTCACAGCACAAAGGGTTGCAGAAGAGGAGAGAAGAGTTCCTGAGGCACCTGCACAAGTTCCACAGGCACAGCCAGCTCCGCCACACGTTCAGCAGCCAATACTGAAAATAAAACCCACCACCCTACCCAAATTCCATGGCTTTAAAAGAAATTACCATAGATGGAGGAAGGATTGGGAGAGCCTCCAAAGGCAGGGGGAGCCAACGGGTTCAGTGGAAGCAAAGAAAATCCAGCTCCTGGACAGCGTTGATGAGAAGATAAGACGAGACCTCCGGTTGTCTACCTACAATACTGCAGAAGATATGTTCAGAGTGCTAGAGAACAGATATGGAAATAAAACAACAATTGCCCTGGAAATAATAGAGGACCTGGAAAAAATTCCCCCTTTTAAGCTGTGTCAGCCCAGGAAAGTGATTGACATGATCCAATCTGTGGAAAAAGCCCTGAGTGACCTCACAGAGCTCGGAAACACTGGAGCTATCAAGAATCCTCTTGTAGTCAAGTCAATAGAGAGCAAATTGCCAGATAGCATGAAGAAAGACTGGCTAGTATTCATGGTAAAGCCAGAAAATGCAATCACGCCAGACAACCACTTTGACAGCCTCTTAAAATTCCTGAAAACTCAAGAGGAAATTCTGGAAAAGTTAGAACAGCTCGGAGTAGGTGAGAAGCCTGACAAGAAGTTTGCTTACACAGAGAAGAAATATGCCTCAACCCGGTCCACAAGAAAAGGTGGATGTGTTGTCTGTGGAGACGAAAAACACAGAGACAAGATTTTCTTTTGCAAACGGTTCAAAGAACTGAAGCCAAATGAAAAAATAAATGCTGTGGAAAAACTGGGAGCATGCAAGAGGTGCCTGGTATGTCATGATGAAGACAGTGAGTGTAAAGATACTTACCTGTGTAGGAATCCGGACTGTAGAAGAGGAAGTTCTGCAGACCACCATTTCTTTCTTTGTCGGAGAGGAGACTCTAAGAGGAGTGAAACAGACAGACCACAAAGGCCAAGCGTGAGTAGGCACAAGCTTACTGAAGACCAGGAGAAATTTGTGTCTGAACTCTCCCCAGACATGGCAGAAAAGTTTAGGAGAGCTTTCACAAACATCACTGCAAAAACTCATGCCACTGACAAGCCTGGAGTGATGGAGTCAAGTGCACTGCAAGAGCTACCAGTCATTCTCATGCTGCTAGAGGTAACTGCCAATGCAGGAGAGAAAATCGGAAACACTCATAGACCTTGCTTCAGACACTAACTACATCACACACAGAGCTGCCAGAAGACTGAACTTGTGCAGTGAAAAGATCACACTGGTCGTCCATGGGGTCGGAGGAATGGCTATGAAGGTCAAGACAAAGAGGTATTTCCTCAGAGTGAGGGTTAAGACACCCACAGGAACGGAGAGAGCTCATGAGCTTGTCTGCTATGGCCTGGATGAAATTGCCAAAGTGCACAGAGCAATCAAACCAGAGCAGCTCAAAAAGTTCTTCCCATGAAACAAGCCTAGAAGACCTGCATAGACCACAGCGCATCGAACTCCTAATCAGCCACCGTGAGGGAAGGCTTGCTCCGCAGAGAGTGAAGGTAATTGGAGACCTTGTCCTATGGGAAGGCCCCTTAGGAAAGACCGTTGGCGGAGCACATCCAGATCTCTTTGAGGATGTAGAGATGGCCACCCACACATCTGAGACGCACTTTGCCCGTTCTATGAGAGCCACAGCGGTGAAGTATCAAGAGCTCACAAAAGAATTCAAAGCTGAAACCAGGACCACTGCGGCTGACAGAGAGTTTATTGACTGGTGGAAATGGGACAGCATAGGAGCAGCGTGCGAGCCGAAGTGTGGAGGATGCAGATGCGGCAACTGTCAGCCAGGGGGCAAGGAAATGACACTAAGTGAGGAAAGAGAGCTGGAAATCTTAAAAAAAGGCCTTACCTATGTCAAAGCAGATGCTCACAGCAGTGAACCACACTGGGACACAAAATATCCGTGGATTGAAGATCCATCGTCTCTGCCCAACAATAGGAGTGGAGTGGAGGCCACTTTTCTGAGAACAGAGAAGCAACTCAAGAAAGAACCAGAGTGGAGAGTGGCATATGGCGCTCAAGTCCATGAGATGGTGGAAAGGAGAGCAGCGAAGAAACTCACCAGAGAGATGATAGCCAACTGGAGGGGGCCAGTATGGTATGTCAGCCACCTGGTGGCGCCAAACCCACATTCCGTCACAACGCCCGTGCGTTTGGTATGGAACAGCAGCCAGAGGTTCAAGGGAGTCAGCATGAACGACCTCCTGCTGAAGGGGCCTGATGTGCTCAACCCCATCCGAGCAGTGCTACTCAGATTCAGAAGAGGTGTGTATGCTGCGCTCGGTGACATCAAAAAGATGTATAATTCTGTCTGGTTAGAAGACCTGGAAATGCATCTCCACAGATTTCTCTGGAGAGACGCAGAAGATGGAGACATTGAAGAATATGCCATCACCAGAGTCAACATTGGCGATCGACCAGCAGGGTGCATCGCACAACTCGCCATGAGAGAGACTGCAAAGCTGTCTATGTTTACTCACCTGGAAGAGGAATGTAGGATCCTGGAAGAGGACTCCTATGTCGACGATATCCTTACTTCCCACAATGACCTGGAAAAGCTGGACGAAAACACCAAGAGAGTAGAGGAAATTCTGAAGGTAGGCGGATTCTTCCTCAAGCCCTGGGTCCGGTCAGGCCAGAGTGGGAGGCAGGAGCATGTGTCAGGGAAGCCACAGCCATCGTCAGACAGAGTGCTTATCCTTCCAAACCAAATGAGAGAGAAGAAGACAACAAAGCCTTGGGGGTCGGCTACCTCGTTGAGAGTGACAGACTGTACCCAATGACCTCAGTCAACTTCTCAAAGAGGAGGAAGAAAATGAGAGTGGGTCAAAATCTCCAGGGAGAAGAGGTGAGAGGGAAAACTCCTAACCTACTGACTAGAAGACAGTTGCTAAGCCAAGTAAGCTAGCCTGTATGACCCAATAGGCCTGGTCACACCAGCGAAACAAAAAGGTGCCATTCTAGTCAGGAGAGCATTCCAAGAGGCCGGAACCAGCGCAACCCGAGACACCTGGGACAAACCACTGTCTGACAAGTTGAGGGAAGAAGCCATCCAGCTGTTTGAAGATTACACACGTCTCAGCCAGATCACCTTCCACAGAAGCCTCACACCAGGTAACTGGATCGGGAAACCATGGGGAGTAACATTCTCTGATGGAAGTGACCAGAGCTATGGAGCCGTGGTGTACTTCAGATGGGAGACGACACAAGGCGTTGAGGTCCGACTGGTTGAGTCCAAAGCAAAGCTTACACCACTCGATCAGAAGGGAGAGCCAGTGAAAGCTGAAACCTGTGGTGCTGTCTACGCCGTCCGTCTCCGGAGATACATTGAAAAGCACAGCCGCATGGAGATTGGAAAATGGCTCCATCTGCTGGACAGTCAAACTGTATTAGGAGCAATCCAAAGAGACAGCTATGGATATCAGACGTTCTTTGCAAACAGAGTTGGAGAAATCCAGAAATCCACATCTGTCGATGACTGGTGGTGGATCTCAGGAGACCTCAATGTTGCAGACATCATAACAAGAGGAGCCACTCCAGCGGACCTCCAAGAGAACTCTGTGTGGCAGAACGGACCTGAATTTCTAAAGCAACCTGTGAAAGAGTGGCCGAAAAAGTCTGCCAAAGAAGTCACAGCCTACGCCAAAGAAGGCATAGACAGACTCCAAAGGAAGTCCTTCTCGGCAGCACTGACCAGGTCACAGGTCAAGAAGAACAGAGGTGATGTTCCATCTGGTGCAGCAATACCAAGTTCTCCGGTGGTCACAGTCAAAGACGAGAAAGACCATGATGTGGTGCAAAGCAGTCCGGAGGGAAACAAACCCAAGAGTCCAGTCCGAAGACCACCAGCTGGTTCTGCGGTGAGACGACTGATTGACATAAAGAAGTATAGCAGCTTAAGCAAGTTAATCAGAGTCATTGCCTGGGTATGGAGAGCTGCAATGAAGTGGAAGATGGTGCTGACAAAGAGCTCTGTCACAGCCTCAAGTAGACCAAAGTGGGAGGAAATTTCTTCAGCAGAAGTGAAATGTAGAACCAAACAAGCTGTACTTACCGTCAGTGAGTATGAAGATGCACAAAGAGATCTTTTCCTCGCAGCTCAGGAAGATGCAGTCTTTCATGACACCACGCTCAACAGACTTACTGTGTACAAAGACAAAGAGACGGGCCTCTTAGTCTGTGGAGGAAGATATCAGATCTTTAATGATGAGAAAACCACAGTACCAATCTTACCTTATGACTCCTGGTTATCCACTCTGCTAGCTCAAGGAGCCCACAATGCGAACCATGAGGAGATTGCAGGCACACTCCTTCGGATGAGAAAAGAAAGCCTGGGTGGTAAAAGGCCGAAAAGTGGCTCAGAAGATTGTTGACAGCTGTGTGATGTGCAGAAAGGCCAGAGCCAAGAAATGCCAACAGATCATGAGTGACCTCCCATCTGAACGTATAACACCTGCCAGACCGTTTGAATACACAACAGTGGACCTGTTTGGACCTTATGAAGTGAAGGACGAGGTGAGAAAGAAAGTAAGGCTCAAAGTTTGGGGAATTGTGTTCTGCTGTATGGCATCTCGAGCTCTGCACACAGATATTGTCAGTGACCAGTCATCTGAAGGTTTCCTGCTGGCCTACAAGAGATTCACAGCGCTCAGAGGGCATCCGAAGAAACTGTGGTCAGACCCTGGAAAGAACTTTGTGGGAGCCAGACCCGCCCTCCGAGACCTGTACATCTTCCTGGACCAGCTGGAAAAGTCAGAAATTGAAAATGAAGCCTCCAAACATGGTACAGAATGGAATTGGAAATTTTCACCCTGCTGATTCCCCTCATAGGAATGGAGCTGCGGAGGCGGCCGTTCATACAGTGAAGCGCGCTCTTCACAACCTAGGAGGAGACGGATGCTTTACATGGGGTGAGTTCCAAACCTTTCTATACATGGCCGCTAACCTTGCCAATGAGAGACCCATAGATGCCAGAACCCAGAGTCGGGAGGACTGTGTAGACTACATCAGCCCAAATTCCCTTCTGCTTGGACGATCTGGACCCAGAGGAGATCTGGGTAGCTTTGAGTTTGAAGGCTATGCCTACAAAAGATTAAGAGCCATCCAAACTGAAGTTGACCGGTTCTGGAGGTAGTGGAGTCAGTTAGCAGGGCCTAATCTATTCATCAGAAGTAAGTGGCACACGGCACACAGAAACGTGGCTATTGGAGATGTCGTCTGGCTGGCTGACCAGAACGCCTTAAGGGGTCAGTATAAGCTTGCCAGAGTCATCAGTGTCAACACTAACAAGAAGGGCATCGTCAGAGATGTACATGTCCGAACCTTCCCCAGTTATCCAGTCTCGACCATGAAATCTGAGCAAAAGAAGGAAAAGAAGCTCTTAACCAAAATCCCCTCTACAGTTCTGCATAGGGACGTAGGACGTGTCATCGTTCTACTACCTGTAGAAGAACAGAAGCAAAACCATGACTGTGAATCTGACGCGGTGCATCCATGACCGGTGTGACCTCCCTGGGTTCAAGAACCAGGAGGTCAAGTGGGAGGTGTCGCGTCAAACCAAAGCACAGGAGAACATTCACTCATTCACTCAAAACATTCACTCATTCACTCAAGACAATCACATGGCGTACGCTCCGAACCTGCAGGGGGCAGAGAGAATGTTAGTATGTGACGTGTAACCATGAAGAAAATGTGCGCTTCCTGTGGCGGCCATATTACCTGCATACCTGCATGAAGAGAAAAGTTTGTTAACAAAGGAACAAAGGAAAAGCCTCCGAACAAAGGAAATCATACAGCTAAACAAAGAAGAGTACTCAGCTCACGGTCAAGACGCAACTGGTAGGAAATGGACATTATAATGCTTTAAATTTGCTGGGAAAATACTGAAATAATCTTGTTGATTGAGAATTCAAAATATACTTACCTGTACTACTTACCTGGATTCCTTATCTGTTTTGGACCTGAAATGTTTAATTAAATTAAATGTTTAATGTTTAATTATGAGATGCGACAATTTCAATTGTTTGTTTATACTTGGATTAGTGGCTCAATTTATATCATGTGGGCATTATGCATAGTTTATGTTTGCAAAGAAGGGGATCTAATGCTTAAATCAAGTGAAATTAAGCTACCTTGTTTTGTTGATCATGCTGCATATGTGAGCTTAATATTTGATATTTTTGAGATTTCTGATTTATGAATTTATGTTTAACTTAAAATAATGCAATGTTTATTTTTGTTTGTTTAAGGTTATCAACCTAATCAACCCATTCAACCTAATCAACCTATTCAACCTAATTAACCTAATCTAACCTACTGATCAACTGCATATTCTACCTGAAAAACAAAAATTGAACCTCAATAAACTAAAAAGAAAAGGAAGATTCGAGTTGTTCCTTTGCGTTCTTCAAGACCAGGCTCTTTTCAAGTTTGAGCAAGAACTGAGTAAAACTTGAGATAACTTGACAATGCACATGTAAGCTAAGCTGAATTTATCAAAGTTGACTAACATTTAGTTGAAATTTTGTTTAGTTTACTTGGATAATACTGTAAATGTAAATAAGTATTATAACACAGTAATAATACAGTATTTAAACCTTCTCTTGGCCACTTGGCTTCACAACGCTAATTGCATATCACCTGCTGATATGCAGATGTGGTAGCAAAGAGTTAGAAGCGGTAAAGATATTGGTAACATCTTTAAATCATGCTTCAATTGGCTGTTCATAGGCAGATGTCTTCCTTGATTTTGACACAGTCCTTCAGTGTTTGTATTTCCCAAACAGATCATAACCCATATGTAAACTCTTGTACAACAGGGATAAAATCTGTGACTTGGAGACAGATAAGAGGGAGCTGGTTGGTGTCTTTGGTAAAACTGGAGCTGGAAAGAGCTCTCTGATAAATGCTGTGATTGGAGAGAAGAACCTGTTGCCTTCTGGAAGCTTCAGTGCCTGTACCTCAGTCATGATTAAAGTGGAGGCTAACATGCAGAGCAAGAAGTATGAGGCACACATTGAGTTCATAACAAAAGAGGTAAAATGAGCCCAATATGTTTCTTTTCACTTTGCTGTTTGAAAGGTTATGATAGTGGTTGGTTAAATTATATCTTGTTTAATGGAAGAAACTTTTTATGTTTTAGGAGTGGAAAGATGAGTTGTGGTCCTTAAATTTCCTTGTAGCTAATGCAGACCAGGGAAAAGAAGATGATGACGATGATGATGACACTGTTGACAAGCTGTCAGCCCTGTATGGAGAAGAATGGAGAAACAAAACCCATGAGGACCTCATGGATCGCAGATATTTCAGAGAAATTCCAGAGTTTCTGTCTTCTGAGAGGAAGATTTTGACATGTGAATCAGTAAGTAAAAAACCTGAATGCTTGACTTCTTCTTGGTTTGGTGGCCTTGTTATGCTGTGGGTGGGCAATTTACTGGCATGGTTTGGGTCTCCTTGTGCCTTTAGAGGAAAGCATCACTGCATGATCACCTATATCCTATGAGATTTCTGTCCTGATGAGAGTGGTCTCTTCCAGGATGACAAGTGCCCCCATCCACAGAGTACGAGGGGTCACTGAATGGTTTGGTGAGGATGAAAATAATGTTAATCATATGCCATGGCCTTATGCAAGATTTTGGACTGATGTGTTAGACAGTGCTCTCCACCACCATCATCAAAACACCAAAAATGAGAGAATATCTTTTGGAAGAATGGTGTTCTTCCCTCCAGTAGAGTTCAGAGACTTGGAGAATCAATGGTGCTGTTCTGGAGGCACATGGTGGCCCAACACCTTACTGACACATTTTATGTGCTTTTTCCTCTAATATGTCATCCACGTGTAGTTTACATACTGCCTAGCAAGTCCAGGTTTGTTTTGTCAAAGGTATTTTTACAAATGTAAAAGTAAAATCAGCATGTAAAAAGTACTTATGCATAAAAAGGGGAGACTTCCGTCTGTCCTCAAAAACTACAAACCTGTATGCCCAATCAGGTCTTCTGAATGATATTGGTATAAATGCTGATTTGACTTGAATGTTCATATAAATAAAACTGCCTTATGTTGACGTAATTTTATGTTATTTATTGCAGGCTGAAGAATTGTCTGCAAGATTTGTCAAGTACACAAAAAGTGGCTCAAAAGACGGAGAAGGAAAAGAGGTGAGGAGGTGGTACTGGCCACTAGTGAAGTGTGTGACTGTCAGGGTGCCTGATAATGATCTTCTCCAGCATGTCACACTTGTGGATCTTCCTGGAAATGGGGACCGCAACAAGAGCAGGGATAAAATGTGGAAAGAGGTAATTTATTCACATGCAGTGCTGTTCATGGTATATTAGTGTGTTTTCTGTGTGTTCTTACAAAGCACTGACAATGAGCCATTGATAATTAACTTTCTGTTATGCTCCTTCAGGTCGTTGGAAGTTGTTCTGCTGTGTGGATTGTGACTGACATTAATCGAGCAGGATCAGAGAAAGAACCCTGGGAAATCCTGAAAAGTGCTAGCAGCCTCATGGGAAATGGCGGCGAGTGTCAGCACATTCACTTTATCTGCACCAAGTCTGATGTTATCGAAGATCCGGATGAACTGTAAGTGATTTCAGATGCTAAAAGAATGTAGTTAAATAACATCCAAATTAGACCTTGATAGTTGTTGTGGTCAAGAGCTCAAAATGAGCAAACAAATGACATGGAAAATACTTTTTGTCATTTATTTTGAGAATCTGAGAATCTGATTATTGGTCATAATTCATACTGTAACAGTTAATGCACTCAAATACTGGCAAATTGTTAGAAAGAAAAAACATAAATAACACAAATGTCAGTAACATCCCATTGTGAGACTCTAACCTGTTAATTCCTGACCAACTGCAGCTTTCGTTTATACAGGCTCAGCAGACTGATTCAATTTCACGTGTGTAATGGGGCTTAATTGCCATGTGCTTAAATCCTGTATTTTCTGTAATAGATAACTTGGGTGTTTGGCATGTTTTAAGTGTTTCCATTAGACATAACCACCTTAAGTTGAACAATGTCAGTGTACAGTTTGACACTAAATGCTGCTTAGAGAGCTTGAGTAACCTGGCTAAGCCAACCACTATTCTATCTACCTGGCACAGGTAGATGAAAGCAGGGTTTTCCCATGGTTTGTAGAGGAATCCTCTGTTGTGCAGACTTTGGGGGTGGAAATTTAAGGTTTTTGGCTTAAAACTACGCAATTTCATCATTTTTTATATACTACATGTATTATTTATAATTAAACAACCTAAATGACTGGCAGATGATTCAGTCTCATCAGTGATGACTGTATGGCCATTACAGTTTCTGTCCTCCTACTCCTACTTTATTTCTCATTCAGTGACATCTACACTATTTTACCAGAGTTTACTCAGTGTGTTAAATTATTTCTTGTTTTACTTACTAACTACTTTGAGCATGGTAGAGAATGATGAGAATAATTCATAAACTTTTATTCTGGGGAGAAAAAATAGATTGTATGCAAAAATATTGCAATTTCAGGTTTCTGGCCTCCAAATGCTGTATGAAGTGTCAGACTAATCTTTTCTTATAGTTCAGCAGATGCTGTTTGTGCATGCATATATAAAAGAAACATGCAAGTCAAGGAAGAAATGAGCAAGGAATTCAGCAAACTGCACGAGGTTAAGGTGAGTTTTATAGACTGACAGAAAGTCAGACACAAAGACCATCTACAATTGTAAGTCTGCCTTAAAAATCACAACTTTTTTTCAGAAACATTTCAGTGCTGAATGTTTCAAAGTTTTCACAGTGAGCTCCAAAGAGTTTAAAAAAAAAAACCCACATCTATCCCGAGAAGACACTGGTAAGTGAAGTCTCCATATACTTTCACTTTATAGCTATATACACACACACACACATAGAGATCTTGTTTTAGTTTACTTCCAACAACTTTAAGTCAAACAGGAGTGACCAACTGTATTATTTCAATTTAAGTAAGTGTCATGAAGTATTTAAGATGCAAACTGGATTGTTTTTACAGAAATACCTAAACTTCAGGAATTTCTGCAAAATCTCAATGACTGTCACTCAAAGACATTAAACTATGTGTCTGGAGCTTATGGGATTCTGTCTCTGATTCAAGGGTCCAGATGTACAGAAGTGGTAAGATCAAGTAATACAATTTCTTTTCTTAATTATATTTTGATATTGTCAGAAACTTGTATGTATATTTAGAGAAAATTAGTACACTTAAGCAAAGTATGCACAAAGTCAGTGGAAACATGGTTAAGTCAAGTAACAGACTTACATTTTAATGGTAATAAAGTACTGAAAGGGTTCACATGTAATCGCACCCATACAAACATTTTAACCATCAAGGTAAATTTCTTCTATCTTTCTTCAGAGAGGCTGCATGACCACAGTAGTTAAAGGGTGATCATACTGTAGACCATCATTGTATCTGCCCTGGGATCAAAAGATCCACACTCCGTACTGATGTCCACGATCACGTTTATTTCTTCTCTGAAGACTCATGGAACACCGTGAAAACTAGAGACAATAAAATGTTTCAATAACAACATATCAACATGTCTGCCTTCACAGAATGAACAAAAAATTGTCTTTACCATGTACGCCACGTAAACCAGCGGTAGATAAGTTTGATCATAATGAGCATAAACGTCCTCCGTCTTGCTCGTGTGACGTCTCTTCTCTCTGCTGGTTTCCCGCTCACCACTACCGGGTCATGTGACTCACGTTAAACTTAACCACTCAAATTATTTTTACCGAATCATTTTAACAACTTATGGCAGTAACCTTATGAGGTACTGTGCAAGTGTTTCATTATAAATACAACATAAAAAAAACAATGGATATTAACTTCCAGTGTCATCATGGAGACACATAAACAGTCACACTCTTGTCAGATACAATCATAGTTTCATAAATAAAAAAAACAACAATATATACTGTCTGAAAAAACACAATTAGGTAACACTATTGCTCCATTGCTTTAAATATTGAATGTGTTGTGTCATTTCAGGCTGGTGAAAAAACAGATGTGTGCACAGACCTTGAAGAAAACATAAGATGTGAACTTGAAAAAGTCAGAAAACCAATAGAAGAGGCTTGTGAGACTTTTGAAAAATGTCTCAGTGAGGGTGTTGAAAACGCCAAAAAGTCATATGAAAAAGTCTTGTGGCCTTTCTTACATCCTGTACGTATTAGAATCATGATTACATGAAAGCAACTGAATTTTCACCTCACTTTAATATACTAACTGTTGTTTTATTTTTCTGTTTTTTCCTTCTTTTTGTTCAGCGTAAGCATTCAGGTCGTGGTTTTCACAGGATATTGAAGTGTTTGGTTATGAACAATGGCACACACAAACCAAAAAAAGGAAAACAAATTAATCTTAACATGAAGTTAGCTTCATTCCTGACTGACAGCATTGATGAGGAATTCCAGAGGACTTTCCCGTAAGAAATGACTTAATGAGGACATAAAAAGGTTTTTAAGGCCACTTTGTTTGTTTGTGTATGACAGCCCATCACCTTACTAAGACACTTAACCTTTAATCTGACACCCATTTAGAGATTGCATTATTAAAATCCAAATTTGTCAATGAAACAATGACTTCATGAAACATTTCAACTTATTAACATGTTTCAGAAATGAAGGGAAACGTGGACCATTCAACAAGGCCATCAGTAAATTTTCGCTTCACACAGAGACGCTGATTGAAAAGTACAAGAGAGTCGAACTGCAACTGATATTTCTCAAGACAGAGGTAAAATATGAGAACACGATCATCCTATCCATTATAAAGTCAGCGAGATTTAAGCAGATGGCAAATCAACGAAACATGAAATTTGAAGAAGAAACACTGTATTTGAAGAACACGATAAAAACAGTGATGCAGAAAACACCACAGGTCCTGCTCTGAAAATCTGTTTAGACATACTGTATTACTTGTTGTCAATATAACATATATTTAAAAAATACAATTAAAAAAATCTTCTTATATGTTTATTTTCCTCTTCTAAGGAAGAAAAAATGAAGTCAAAACTCAACAAAACCATCCGGGAACGTAAGAAAACAGTCTACAGCAGCCTGACAATGACAATCGAGGAAATCATGCAGGAATGCTACAAAAGTAAGATACGTGTATTATACACACACACACACACACACACACACACAAACACACACACACACAAACATACACATATATTCATTGTGATTGTGAGAAATTCTGTTGTGTTGTAGAAGCAGCAAGATTTACAGGAGATGGATCACTGAACAACATGAGAGAGACTATTGTGAAGCACGTATATGATTCAAAGAACATCATGTTTGAAAAGGCTAAGAATGAAATGTTGAGCCAGCTGAGAGACCTGAAGGTTTGTCACCTTTTTTGATACATCATTTAATGATAGAATAAAGAATGTTGTGCTGCACATCTTTATCCACAATAGTACAACAATTGCCATTATTTACATAAAGACTTTTTTATCCCTGTTTTTGGTACTAAAACACTGCAGGAACAGTCACAAACATGAAACTGTTGTTATTATTCTAAGACAGAAACATACAAACAATTATGTGGCTGTTAACTATTTTACTCAGACTGAGCAGCCCTCTGAACACACATCTAAACAGTTAATTCATGTAGGATTCAGTTGAACACAGTATTTATCTGCATAAGTGATACATGATAATATTTTGATGATGATTTAGGAGGAAATCCTGAGGACACTGGAGGGGACAATGCAGAAATCAGTTGAGCTGTCACTCAACACAGATGGTGTCTCGATCCCTGGTAAAGAAAAATATGAAAATAAAAATATGATGATCAGTAAAAATACCATAAATATTTTACTGAAACGAAAAATTCAGAACTCAAATCATGCAATTAATAGTGCACTCTGTGTAAACAACACTTTCTTGTTGTTTTTATAGATGTTGCAGTGGAGCTTGCAGAGGTGAAGAAATACTCCAATGAACTAGTGGACACCCTGAAGAAGAGAGATGAATTTGGTAAAACTCCTTTTTAAATAATGGCCCGATTATGAGCTGTTCTTAATAATACTAACAATGCTTTTTCTTACAGTAGCTCTGACACTCGGTCCATCAGCTGCACGAGTCCATGATGCTGATTAGCACAGGTATGTTTTAATAAAACTGATAAGGCAAACATTCAGACAGATTATATTATATGATACATAATATGACAGCCTGCTGTTTGTCATTACTGTTCACTGTCACAACTTTGCTGTTTAACTCTCTGGTTAACATTTCAGGTTTGTTTGCTGGAGAGTACCTGAGTACCCACTGAAGGTCCCTGCGGCCCTGCTGACTGTCTCTGTTCTTTTTGAGTGCTTTTTATTATTTTATTAGGCGTTTCTTATCTTGATTGTGTTTCTTTCATGTACAAGGATAAAACTGTTGCTTACTACAAACTAATGGTTTTAAACTATTAGACTATTACTATTAGATAATAGTAATAAACAAGTTTATTGGGCTTTTCATTCTTCATGCTATCACTTTAGTTTTATTTCAACACTGCTTCTAAATATATAAATGTATTTGATAGTGTTTACTGTTCAGTAAATGTATTACGATCATTTCTGAGTGAAAGTCTCACATGTAGTTTGGTTTCTTCATCATTTATGTTGTTATGAAAGGATCTAAACACAGTTTTCCCTGACATCAGTTTCTATTTTAACAAATGTTTTCCTAACCTTCTACTTAACTCTTACTTACATCTCCTGAAAGTTATTACCTAAAATTTTCTTAACACAAATTTCCTGACACAAATGTTCTTTACATTACCAAAGTTTTTCTTTGTTTGTTTTTTTTTAAGCAACGTAGACATTAATCTCTGTGATATATGAATTAGTTAATTTGTAATAGATTGTACTATGCTAGGATGTGCATGTTAACATGCTTTTTAAACAGAATATTTTCTCCCATACATTGGTCACTTTTTTTTTTGTGTCCTTTCATTTTGTCTCATCTCTTTTATATCTACCCTTTACCTTTATGAGTCTTAACCTTGTTACATTGGAGCCCTGTGACAGGATAATTTACTTAGCAAGTGTGTATTTATAAATGACTGTTATGTTAGTTTATATATTTGATGAAGTAAACAGTTTAGTACTTTAGACTAAGCTTTGCTCCATTGAAAATGTAATATTGATTGGCTACCCAAAACCTGTCTTTTTTGGACATTTGGAGAAAAAGATCTCTGCTCAGTCATCATACTGCTTATTTTCAAACCTTTTGACATACAGGGCAGCAATTTTAGTTCAGCAGTTGTTGATTGATCTTCATGTCCAGACAGGTTCAGCATAGGGGTGTTGGTATACATTTAAGATTAATGGTAATCGCAGGTATTCATGTTAGCGAATCGCCACTTTCTGATGCAAGAAAATGGAACATGCGCACACATATATGGGCCATAAACAGGGCCGACATCTTGGGGTTGATTACAACTCTTATCAGTTTTTATTACTGTGCAAAAAAAAAGAATAAAGACAATTTATTCTTATTTTCCAGTACAACAAAGTCACCATAAACTTACTTAAGTCTCTGGTAAATAAAATGTGACGTCGTGAATTCAGATTCTTGCTGACATTACTCCAGTTTTTAATGGTTCTTAAAGTAATCATTGGAAAACTGAGAAAGTGGGTTCACAGAGAGAAAGAGAATAATAAAAAGAATGAGATCAGTGTTGTGATTTCAGACAACCACCCACAAATGCTATTGCAGTAAAACACCCGGTATGCCTTAATGTTAGTTTTTCTTCAGGACAAACATTTGGCATTCTTTTGGCATTAGTCTGTCTGTTCTGGGTGTGTGCATTGGTGAGTCAGCTGCATGTACACACAATAGGAACAGTTTAAACACACAAACAGCTCTACTGAAAGAAACAACAAAGTTAAAGCTCCCCAATAGATCCTTCCTTTGGGATTTTGTGATTGCAACACTTACATGGACTTGCACTTACATGAATGGAGAGAAAGAAGGCACTGCTTTGACTAACGAACTGAGCTGTCACAGCTTATGATAAAGTTGGAACACAATAACACAGAACTAAGAAAAGAGCAGCTATAATATACTGAGGCAGATCCAGTGCCTAACATTTCTGGTTGAGGTGTAATTGTCAATATGATTTCAGATCAAATACACCTTGACTGCATTAGTAACTGATTTACTGACGATATCCTGTGTAAAGTAATGTAACGTGTGATCATTATACTATCTACTACTATCTTCTTTTGGAGAACATAAATGATTGTAGTCCTGCTGTAAATCTCAAGTTGTTCGAATATGTGTGTGCATCCTTACAGATATTGAGCCAAAATGTGCCAGAATATGTAATATTATTAAATTAAATTTTCAAAAGGGGAGAAACACAAACTATAACAGATTTGAAATGAGTCATTTACTGCCTAACATTAAGGTAAGAAAAACATGATATAAGGACGGTGTTACGGAAATAGCCACCGTAAAATGGCTGGTTGCTTACTGGTCATGGCATCAACACTTCTCGCTGCTCACTTCATACTTGTTCATTTGATAAATCACAGACACTGACTGACTAATCGCAGAGGAATATCGCTGGTTGGTAAGTTGGTGTCATTTTTTGGAACTGCCAACAGTCGTACAACAACACTCGAACTAATCTCTTTGAGCATCACAATATATATTTAGTCATTGATTCCTCTGTGTTTTAGTGTCACATACATACTATTGGGATAAATCAAACCATCTGTTCTGCAAAACATTAACGTCTACTGCCCACTGGTGTTCACAGCAAAAGAAAAACAACTGAGTGTGTTATGTGTGCCTACATGCATGCACATGAACCAAACAACTGATTGTGAGCTTTTATTTCATCGAGTATGTTGACTGATACAGATACACATGATTTATAGACAACACTACACTTATACCAATGATAAAACACATACTGCATAAATGTATGAATGATATACTATATAACAATATAATATAAAGGGTTTATTCAAGAACTATCCAGCTCAATATATAAACAAATGGCAGTTTATGGGAGCAATTTATCACGTCTGTGTGTGTGTGTGTGTGTGTGTGTCTGTGTGTGTGTGTGTGTGTGTGTGTGTGTGTGCACATATTGCAGGTGTTTGTCACTTGATGTATTCATGTTTTTTGTACATGAGTCTACATCTCTGAGTTTTCTATGTTTTACTTGGATACAAAACTAATTTTCCCCTCCTTGAACCGCTACCTTAATGTGGTGGAGGGGTTTGTGTGCCCTGAATGATCCTAGGAGCTATGTTGTCGGGGGCATTACAGCCCCTGGTAGGGTCTCCCATGGCAAACAGGTCCTAGGTGACGGGCCAGACTAAGAGCGGTTCACAAGCCCATCATGAACAGTAGACCAACAAGGACTGTTATGTTGCCTGGATTGGCATTACCAGGGAGCCATGGGACCCGGCCGGGCTCAGCCTGAAATGGCGATATGTGGGCCCGCCTTCCAGTAGGCTCACCACCCATGCAGGAAGGTCGAGCTAAGGTGTGTGGGCTTGCTTATAGATCCCCCCAGCTCAGCCGCCATGTGTTGGAGTTCAACCCGGTGAACGAGAGGGTCGCTTCCCTGCACCTTCGGGTTGGGGATAGGTCTCTTGCTGTTTGTTTGTGCCTACGGGCCGAACAGCAGTGCACAGAGTACCCACCGCCTTCTTGGAGTCCCTGGGAGGGTACTGTACTTGATAGTGCTCCGACTGGGGACTCCATTGTTCTACTGGGGGACTTCAACGCTCACGTGGGCAACAACAGTGATACCTGGAGGGGCGTGATCGGGATGAACAGCCTCCCCGATCTGAACCCGAGGCGGTGTTCTGTTATTGGACTTCTGTGCAAGTCAGTTTGTCCATACCATCGAACACCATGTTCTGAAAGCATAGCATAAGGGTGTCCATCAGGACACCCTAGGCCGGAGGTCGATGATCGACTTTGTTGTCGTTTCATCTGAAGTCTGGGCATCTCTGCTCAGACTGCTGCCTCCTGCGACCCGGTCCTGGATCAAGCAGATGAAAATGGATGGATGGATGGATGGATGGATGGACAAAACTAATTTTAGTAATACTATATTTTTTAATATATTATATTTTTTTCAATGACATTTTGACATCAGTAATTAGTTTTTTATTTAGCACTGAATGATATTTATCATAATTGTTTAATAGGTTATATTAGATTGAGACCAAAGTGAAGTTCAATCATGAGCCTAAAGGCCTGAGCAAAATATACATTTAAAGTGTGTTGTACATTCATTTTCATGGAAATTTATGGGATGGCAATTAAATGAAAATAAACTTTCCACCACCCCGTCACCTGTTATATCGAAAGAAAGTGTTGTTAAATTTTAGATGAATAGACTACTGCATTCAAACTCACACACTGACTTGGGTAGCAATTGTTTCTCCTCTACAGCTGTATCGCCTTTTTTCTCAACATGTAATAACATAAAAAGGTGTTGAAGTTCTAACTCCAGTCAGGTAATGAAGGAAGACCTTTTTTTTATCTTTGGGCATGTTGCCATGGTGAATTGTCGTGATAGAGGTCCATTAATAATATTTTTTTATAGTCATCATACATATGCTTGACCTGCACATACTCAAAGTTTATTGAACAAACTCAGATCAGCTGCTTGTGAACCAAGAGCTGGAAGATTCCCATCTCAGGGTTGATCAACTCACAGTTCAAGGTTTGACTCAGGGTTGTTGAACCTGCCAGTTCCCTGAGGGTTGAGCTCTCTCCATGGTTGCAATCCTCAAACAGACAGTAAGAGTGGCCAGTGCAGCAACAATGACAAGAACCCTCTTCCTATTCTTTTAACTGTGACGAAAAATAAATACATTTTCTCAAGAAAAAGTGCTTATTGCTTAGTGCTTATATTTAAGCAAAATCTAGTTCCTACATCATTTTTACATGCATTGATTCACAGGGGTCTGCAAGTTGTTCATTAACAGCAATGGAAAGTAACTAAGGACCTGTTATGATGTCCTTAGTTACTTTCCATTGCTGCTGTATACTCAAGTACAGTGCTTTGAGTTTTGAGGTATGAGGTATTTGAATTTTATTTATTCTTGACAAGTTTCTGTCAAAAATTAATACACATAAATACATCTTGCTCAACCTACTTGTGGGCAGAAAGGGGAGGATGCCTGTAAGAGGTGGAGACAATATAAAAGAGCTTGAGTTATATCGAGCACCAGAGGAGTCATGTTCATGTTCAAGAAGAGCAGATAAAATGTAAGTACACTAATGTCAATTCAATATATTTACAACTGAATATGTGTCATAAGCTCTTTGTGGATCAGCCGCTGCTCTGAATGCGTAAAGCCGTTGTGTCTTTATTTAACATAACTGTGGGCGTTTTCAATACAAAACGGTAGTCTGCATTGTTGTCTGAGTGAGCCATGGCGGCTGGGGCGTCGACAACTCAGTGTGACTGTATCTGACAAAGTTGAGTACTTTCAGCCAATTCACTCGACCTGCCATAAACGCTTCGTGAAAGTAACTAAGGACATATACTCAAGTACAGTATACTCAAGTACAGTGCTTTGAGTTTTAAGGTATGAGGTATTTGGATTTTATTAATTCCTGACAAGTTTCTGCCATGAAATAATACTGTAGCGTCCGACAGACGATGTAATCTCTCAACGCTCTCTTTATTGAGAAACAACAGTTACTGTCGGCCGTAACCACGCCAAAAAAAAGAATAACAGAGCAACAACGAAAAGTGCTGGCTCCCGCTCTCAGACTACCCCACACAAATGTTCATCATCAGCATTACTGCAGGATCTTGCTCAATCTATTTGTGGGCAGAAAGGGGAGGATGCCTGTAAGAGGTGGAGACAATATAAAAGAGCTTGAGTTAGATCGAGCACCAGAGGAGTCATGTTCATGTTCAAGAAGAGCAGATAAAATGTAAGTACACTAATGTCAATGTCAAAAGAATACTTATTTTACTACTTTTTTGATTTTACATGTTTCTTTAATTCCACACTGTACAGTTTAAACTTTTCATTCTTTTATAATAAAACTGAAAGGTTTAGAGTGGTTCAACATAGTGGAGAGTTAAAGGAAGATGAAATTGAAGGTACAAATGGTTCCACTTCAGTAATTGTTTTCACTTGTAATAAAGTTATACAACATAACTTCCATGAAATGTGTTTATTTGAATTACACAGAATTAGAAAACAGCATTTTTTAAAATTTCCTAAAGACAATTTTCTAAAACTACTATTTGTTTTTACAAGTTTATGTATTATTTTTGGTTTTTCTTTTTTTGCTCTTTAATTTTCTGTAAATCTTGCAATGTCATTTACTTTCCCCGTTAGTGATAAGAGAGATTTGAAAAGCAAGAAATGTTTGTCTGAAATCTGTCTTTTTAAATTGTAAGTATTCAACAGTATGTAAGCCTCATGATTTTTCACTGTATCTGAGCCATGGATTTCAAAATCTTACCCACAGGTTATCCAGACAACATTTCATTGCATGTTTCCACTTGTTCCAGTGAAAATTAAAAGCTATAAGAAAGGGAAGATGGGAAGAGCAGGTTTATTGTAATATGAATGGAGAGAAAGTAGGCACTAACAAACTGAGCTGTCACAAGTAATGACAAAGTTGGCAACAATAACAGAACTGAGAAAAAAGCAGCTACAATATATTGATGAATAAGTTGTCATTACTTTGCTATTACAGATTGTGTTTGTGGATTCCCACAAACCTACACACATGCTAAATCCCTGATCCAGTGCCAACATTTCTGGTTGAGGTATAATTGTGAATATGATTTCAGACCAAATACACCTTGACTGCATTAGTAACTGACTGAATGTACTGTGTAAATGACAGGATAGTGTTTTGTTAAAGAAGGTGAGTATTTAGGTTAGTGTGCATTCCACTGGATTTTAACAAGTTTAGATTTTATGTACGTGTGTGCAGAGATTTAAGTAAACAGAACACACACTCTTCGACAGAAAATCCAGTTTTGTGTGCCGTAACTTGTGACCTGACTCATATTTATTAAATTCTTGTTGTGGACAAAAATGTCAAGCAGTCATAATTTGTTAGCAAGTGATGATCCTTTGTTTACCTTCCAGTTCCTGTTCTTGGTCATGGATGAGTTTGTTTGCAACACATTAACTGAATGGGGTTACAGTGACTGGATAGACCGTTTTAAAGGTAAAGTTTTACTCATCTCAGATCAAGCAGGACTGAACTTAAGATTGGTGATAAAATACAAGACAATCAACATGCATTCGGTTCATACACCCACCCTATTAGCTCTGTGAGGCTGTAATGCTCTTGAAAAATATAAACTTAACAGCTGAGCCCACACCTATTTTAATCCTTATTAAACTGATTTCTGAAGCAAACTGAGATTGAATGCTCTCATGCACAATTAAGAATCATCTGAATATTTTTTTTTAATTGCAGAAGAACGTATTGATGAGGAAAGTTTTTACTGCCTTGAGGATGAACACATCGATAAATTGTTCTTGAAAGTGGGACCAAACGCTAAGTTCAAGAAGAAACTCAAGTTGTTAAAGGTAATGTTCTGCACTGTAAAGATACTTCACACAAATACTGTTTTTAATGACATAAATCTTATTTATGTGGACACACCATTCAAAGTTTTGATGACACCCACAGACAAAGGATATAATATCATATTGACAGTAAAAGCCTTTAATGGAGTTTTAGAGTGTTTTGTTACTATTTATGCATTTATGACACTTTTGTCATTGGAAAGAAAAACAAACATTTAGGAAACAGTTGATTGTTCTGCGCAAGCAAGTTGAATAAACATACAATTAGGTATCATCTAAAGCATTTATTATAAATGTACAAATTGTATTTTTAATGTCGTTATACTGGGTTTCTGGCTCTGGTGTAAATACACAATAAATAAGCTAAGCTAAGCTAGTTTATGCTAAACTTGTACTTAGAATATTACTTTCATCTGCAGAGTCAGCAGGCGCATGGAGAGACAGCTGATTCTGCTCTGGTAAGGAAAGGGCCTCTTTTCTTCAAGAAATTTGAGGCTCAAAAATGTCCTGAGACACACTTTCAAACTTGTTCACGGTGTTGTACACAGAGGGGAAAAAAGGATGCTGCTGTGTTTGCTTGTCAGCCCCTTTCTAAAGTCCACTTCCCTTCCATAGGTTTTGGTAGGCTAATCCAAGATTAGATGAGAACATAAATGCAGTTCAGTGTGTGAGTTATAAAGATGTGTGTTCAAGCCTGATGCACCCTGCTAGAGTACAAAGCCAATGTGAATATAATTTCTTGATTAAATAATGAAAAGTCAAATATTCCTGTTCATCCAAAGGTCTTTCCGTCCACCAGTAACACAAGAGATAAAGGTGAGATACACAGTGTCTTATTGATTACATGTATTATTCATTTATGTTATCCAGGAAGTAATATGTTGCTTATCTATTACTGAGTTAACTTTAAATCTTGTGAGAGACACATGTAAAACAAATGTATTTTTTTATTTAAAAAAGTAATCCAATTAGGAAAGAGAAAGTTGGATCATCAGGGTGAGTCCTTTACATCACCAACTCATAAACGACGATGTGACTCAAACCAGAGATCAGATTCAGGTATTTATATTACCTTCTAAACAATTACATTTACAATTAGCAAAGGGTTAAAACTTTTATGGAATGAAAATTTTACTTGTATAGCACATGTCTGTCCATATATCTTGGCCATAAAATCTTTATCATTTGGTTGACTGAGGTCCATTAAAATCTCATCAGAATACCAGTCAACAGCATACATTTTGTCATAAATGCTTATTAAACTGCAGGTATCTATAGCAACAGTATGTATGCTTCTGGTGCTAAGTAAATAAATTTAACTAGATCATATTTAAACCCAGACAACCATTTTGTCCAGTGATAAGAGAGCATAGTATAAGCCTGATGATACACTTGGAGACATCCTAAAATGACTTTGCAGAGAAAGCACCTCAGCACCTTCATGGCTCCTGCTAAATAGTTTTTTTTTTATACTCTACTAGAAGAAATCATTCTGTGTGATGTGAAAAACATCATGAGATGTGTTCATGAGAGAATACCTAACCAAGACAACAAGCTTAATAAGTTCCTCAAGTAAGTATTACATTTTTCATATTCCATATTCTTTGTTTTATGGGTCTGGTTCCACTCCTGACCAGGGGCCAGCTTTTAGTCTGCTCAATTGTCCAGTTGAGTTAGTCTTAATTTTGCTCTAAGATTACTCTAATGCAAGTAAGACACCTTTGAAAAAATACACAGTGACTTATTTTAAGAAGTTAGCCAAAAGATGCACAGAGCCCTGCCACATTAAGAAGCCACAGCATCTCAACTCAGTACAGGTCTGCACTGCAGTGAGAATCTTAAGCTACTAGAAGTTTTTGTCTGGTTTGCAATTTCACTGAATCCCACTAAAATGTGTTTGTAACTGGGTCTCTTTCAAAAAGGAAACACTTTTTGCTAAAGGGAGGCTGAGGAGTTTGACACAGTTGCTCTCTCAGCCATGGTTGACCCTAACCCTTAGAAAAATGTTAATTTACTCATAACAATTTAATCATTTAGCAGATAGTCAAAAAGTCAAAGTCTCATTATTAGTTAATGGTGAAATTCCAACTTTGTGAGACAAAACACAGGTCTAATAAAATTTTAGTCTGTATTTTAGAGCTGTCAGCCAGTGCATCCAGGAGACTTGTGCTTAGGCAGTGGCTTCTAGTAAGAAGAGTACCCTGCTAACAGTTCACTATAGGTCAGTATTATAGGTCATGTCAAGTGTACTAAAGCTGAACTGACAGTGCAAACACTGGAAGGACTATCTTTGCAATACAGTCTGATATATGATTATTTATTCAAATGATTTCATTTGGTTCAGATTTTTTCTGTCACCAATGCTGATCCGATCTTCATCAAAATATACTTAGTCTTGAAAACAAATTACAACACTGGGATTTAAAAATTGTTACCAGAAAACACATCAGGTACAGTTCTGCACGTATGTGTTGATTATATTATAAAGATGATTTATTTAACACATATTTGTTGAATCATGCACATGTAAACTAAGCTGAATTTGTCAAAGTTGACTAACATTTAGTTGAAATTTAGCTTAGTTTACTTGGATGATGGACTGTAAATGTAAATATGCATTATAACACAGTAATAATACAGTATTTAAACCTTCTCTTAGCCACTTGGGTTCACAACGCTAATTGCATATCACCTGCTGATATGCAGATGTGGTTAGCAAAGAGTCAGAACCGTTAAAGATATTGGTCACATCTTTAAATTATGCTTCAATTGGCTGTTCATAGGCAGATGTCTTCCTGATTTGACACAGTCCTTCAGTGTTTGTATTTCCCAAACAGATCATAACCCATATGTAAACTCTTGTACAACAGGGATAAAATCTGTGACTTGGAGACAGATAAGAGGGAGCTGGTTCGGTGTCTTTGGTAAAACTGGAGCTGGAAAGAGCTCTTTGATAAATGCTGTGATTGGAGAGAAGAACCTGTTGCCTTCTGGAAGCTTCAGTGCCTGTACCTCAGTCATGATTAAAGTGGAGGCTAACATGCAGAGCAAGAAGTATGAGGCACACATTGAGTTCATAACAAGAAGAGGTAAAATGAGCCCAATATGTTTCTTTTCACTTTGCTGTTTGAAAGGTTATGATAGTTGTTGGTTACATTATATCTTGTTTAATGGAAGAAACTTTTTATGTTTTAGGAGTGGAAAGATGAGTTGTGGTCCTTGTTAAATTTCCTTGGAGCTAATGCAGACCAGGGAAAAGAAGATGATGACGATGATGATGACGATGACACTGTTGACAAGCTGTCAGCCCTGTATGGAGAAGAATGGAGAAACAAAACCCATGAGGACCTCATGGATCGCAAATATTACAGAGAAATTCCAGAGTTTCTGTCTTCTGAAAGGAAAATTTTGTCATGTGAATCAGTAAGTAAAAATCTTATAGAAAACTCTCTTGACAGAGTGAAATGTTATAAATTACTCAGATTTATCTATAGACTGGTGACAAATTAAAGTAAAAAACCTGAATGCTTGACTTCTTCTTGCTTTGGTGGCCTTGTTATCCTGTGGGTGGACAATTTACTGGCATGGTTTGGGTCTCCTTGTGCCTTTAGAGGAAAGCATCACTGCATGATCACCTATATCCTATGAGATTTCTGTCCTGATGAGAGTGGTCTCTTCCAGGATGACAAGTGCCCCCATCCACAGAGTACGAGGGGTCACTGAATGGTTTGGTGAGGATGAAAATAATGTTAATCATATGCCATGGCCTTATGCAAGATTTTGGACTGATGTGTTAGACAGTGCTCTCCACCACCATCATCAAAACACCAAATGAGAGAATAGCTTTTGGAAGAATGGTGTTCTTCCCTCCAGTAGAGTTCAAAGACTTGGAGAATCAATGGTGCTGTTCTGGAGGCACATGGTAAAGTAAAATCAGGCATGTAAAAAGTACTTATGCATAAAAAGGGGAGGCTTCCATCTGTCCTTAAAAACTACAAACCCGTATGCCCAAACAGGTCTTATTAAAGTCTAAATGATATTGGTATAAATACTGATTTGACTTGAATGTTCATATAAATAAAACTGCCTTATGTTGACGTAATTTTATGTTATTTATTGCAGGCTGAAGACTTGTCTGCAAGATTTGTCAGGTACACAAAAAGTGGCTCAAAAGACGGAGAAGGAAAAGAGGTAAAGAGGTGGTATTGGCCACTAGTGAAGTGTGTGACTGTCAGGGTGCCTGATAATGATCTTCTCCAGCATGTCACACTTGTGGATCTTCCTGGAAATGGGGACCGCAACAAGAGCAGGGATAAAATGTGGAAAGAGGTAATTTATTCACATGCAGTGCTGTTCATGGTATATTAGTGTGTTTTCTGTCATGTTCTTACAAAGCACTGACAATGAGCCATTGATAATTAACTTGCTGTTATGCTCCTTCAGGTCGTTGGAAGTTGTTCTGCTGTGTGGATTGTGACTGACATTAATCGAGCAGGATCAGAGAAAGAACCCTGGGAAATTCTGAAAAGTGCCAGCAGCCTGATGGGAAATGGCGGCGAGTGTCAGCACATTCACTTTATCTGTACCAAGTCTGATGTTATCGACGATTCGGATGAACTGTAAGTGATTTCAGATGCTAAAAGAATATAGTTAAATAACATCCAAATTAGACCTTGATGGTTGTTGTGGCCAAGAGCTCAAAATGAGCAAACAAACGATATAGAAAATACTTTTTGTCATTTATTTTGAAAAATGGAAATCAGAATGATCATTGGTCATAATTCATGCTGTAACACTTAATGCACTCAAATAATGGCAAATTGTTAGAAATAAAAAAAAATAACACAAATGTCAGTAACACCCCATTGCGAGACTCTAACCTGTTAATTTCTGACCAACTGCAGCTTTCGTTTATAAAGGCTCAGCAGACTGATTAAATTTCACGTGTGTAATGGGGCTCAATTGCCATGTGCTTAAATCCTGTATTTTCTGTATTGTGTGGAAATGTCACATATTTGCAGCAATAAACACTCAGTAGTGTTACTCATTATTTTGGCACAGTCTGAATCTGCAGTGAAGGCTACAGGGAGAAGGACTTACCTTCTAGTCTTTATCTGTGTCATTCCACTAATAGATAACTTGTTTGGCATGTTTTAAGTGTTTCCATTAGACATACCCAGGTTAAGTTGAACAATCTCAGTATACAGTTTGACACTAAATGCTGCTTAGAGAGCTTGAGTAACCTGGCTAAGCCAACCACTATTCTATCTACCTGGCAAAGGTAGATGAAAGCAGGGTTTTCCCATGGTTTGTAGAGGACTCCTCTGTTGTGCAGGTTTTGGGGGAGGAAATTTAAGGTTTTTGACTTAAAACTATGCAAGTTCATAATTTTGGAGCATTATTGATTATATATACTACATGTATTATTTATAATTAAACAACCTGAATGACTGGCAGATGATTCAGTCTCATCAGTGATGACTGTATGGCCATTATAGTTTCTGTACTCCTACTCCTACTTTATTTCTCATTCAGTGACATCTACACTATTTTACCAGAGTTTACAGTGTTTAAGTTGACAGAAGATCACGTATCAAGAGGGCTTGACTTTTCAATGTGTTAAATTAGTTCTTGTTTTACTTACTAACTACTTTGAGCATGGTAGAGAATGATCAGAATAACTTATAAAGTCATTTGTAACAGATCAGGTTTAACAAAAGATCATTTTTACTTTTATTCTGGGGAGAAAAAGTAGATTGTATGCAAAAATATTGCAATTTCAGGTTTCTGGGCTCCAAATACTGTATGAAGTGTCAGACTAATCTTTTCTTATAGTTCAGCAGATGCTGTTTCGTGCACGCATATATAAAAGAAACATGCAAGTCAAGGAAGAAATGAGCAAGGAATTCAGCAAACTGCACGAGGTTAAGGTGAGTTTTATAGACTGACAGAAAATCAGACACAAAGACCATCTACAATTGTAAGTCTGCCTTACAAATCATTTTTTTTCCAGAAACATTTCAGTGCTGAATGTTTCAAAGTTTTCACAGTGAGCTCCAAAGAGTTTCTAAAAAAAAACCCACGTCTACCCCGAGAAGACACTGGTAAGTAAAGTCTCCATATACTTTCACTTTATAGCTATATACATACACACACACATAGAGATCTTGTTTTAGTTTACTTCCAACAACTTTAAGTCAAACAGGAGTGACCAACTGTATTATTTCAATTTAAGTAAGTGTCATGAAGTATTTAAGATGCAAACTGCATTGTTTTTACAGAAATACCTAAACTTCAGGAATTTCTGCAAAATCTCAATGACTGTCACTCAAAGACATTAAACTATGTGTCTGGAGCTTATGGGATTCTGTCTCTGATTCAAGGGTCCAGATGTACAGAAGTGGTAAGATCAAGTAATACAATTTCTTTTTTTAATTATATTTTGATATTGTCAGAAACTTGCACGTATATTTAGAGAAAATAAGTACACTTAAGCAAAGTATGCACAGTCAGTGGAAACATGGTTAAGTCAAGTGACAGACTTACATTTTAATGGTAATAAAGTACAGAAAGGGTCTACATGTAATTGCACCCATACAAACATTTTAACCATCAAGGTAAATTCCTTCTATCTTTCTTCAGAGAGGCTGCATGACCACAGTAGTTAAAGGGTGATCATACTGTAGACCATCATTGTATCTGTCCTGGGTTCAAAAGATCCACACTCCGTACTGATGTCCACAATCAGGTTTATTTCTTCTCTAAAGACTCATGGAACATTGTGAAAACTAGAGACAATAAAATGTTTCAATAACAACATATCAACATGTCTGCCTTCACAGAGTGTACGCCACGTAAACCAGCGGTAGATAAGTTTGATCATAATGAACATAAACGTCCTCCGTCTTGCTCGTGTGACGTCTCTTGTCTCTGCCGGTTTCCCGCTCACCGCTACCGGGTCATGTGATTCATGTTAAACTTAACTACTCAAATCATTTTTACCGAATCATTTTAACAACTTATGGCAGTAACCTTATGAGGTACTGTACAAGTGTTTCATTATAAATATAACATAAAAAAAAGATGGATACTAACTTCCAGTGTCATCATGGAGACACATAAACACTCGTGTCAAATACAATCATAGATTAATAAATAAAAACAAAACAATATATACTGTCTAAAAAAAACAATTAGGTAACACTATTGCTCCATTGCTTTAAATATTGAATGTGTTGTGTCATTTCAGGCTGGTGAAAAAACAGATGTGTGCACAGACCTTAAAGAAAACATAAGATGTGAACTTGAAAAAGTCAGAAAACCAATAGAAGAGGCTTGTGAGACTTTTGAAAAATGTCTCAGTGAGGGTGTTGAAAACGCCAAAAAGTCATATGAAAAACTCTTGCGGTCTTTCTTACATCCTGTACGTATTTGAATCATGATTACATGAAAGCAACTGAATTTGCACCTCATTTTAATGTACTAACTGTTGTTTTATTTTTCTGTTTTCTCCTTCTTTTTGTTCAGCGTAAGCATTCAGGTCGTGGTTTTCACAGGATATTGAAGTGTTTGGTTATGAACAATGGCACACACAAACCAAAAAAAGGAAAACAAATTAATCTTAACATGAAGTTAGCTTCATTCCTGACTGACAGCATTGATGAGGAATTCCAGAGGACTTTCCCGTAAGAAATGACTTAATGAGGACATAAAAAGGTTTTTAAGGCCACTTTGTTTGTTTGTGTATGACAGCCCATCACCTTACTAAGACACTTAACCTTTAATCTGACACCCATTTAGAGATTGCATTATTAAAATCCAAATTTGTCAATGAAACAATGACTTCATGAAACATTTCAACTTATTAACATGTTTCAGAAATGAAGGGAAAGCGTGGACCATTCAACAAGGCCATCAGTAAATTTTCGCTTCACACAGAGACGCTGATTGAAAAGTACAAGAGAGTCGAACTGCAACTGATATTTCTCAAGACAGAGGTAAAATATGAGAACACGATCATCCTATCCATTATAAAGTCAGCGAGATTTAAGCAGATGGCAAATCAACGAAACATGACATTTGAGACTGTGGACTAGAATGAGGACTAAACACTGATAAATTAAAAACACAAATATCGACATTTTGAGTTCTTAACATATTCATATACACTGTATTTGAAGAACACGATCAAAACAGTGATGCAGAAAACACCACAGGTCCTGCTCTGAAAATCTGTTTAGACATACTGTATTACTTGTTGTCAATATAACATATATTTAAAAAATACAGTTAAAAAAATCTTTTTATATGTTTATTTTCCTCTTCTAAGGAAGAAAAAATGAAGTCAAAACTCAACAAAACCATCCGGGAACGTAAGAAAACAGTCTACAGCAGCCTGACAATGACAATCGAGGAAATCATGCAGGAATGCTACAAAAGTAAGATATGTGTATTATCGCACACACACACACACACACACACACACAAACAAACAAACACAAAAATACACATATATTCATTGTGATTGTGAAGAAATTCTATTGTGTTGTAGAAGCAGCAAGATTTACAGGAGATGGATCACTGAACAACATGAGAGAGACTATTGTGAAGCACGTAAATGATTCAAAGAACATCATGTTTGAGCAGGCTAAGAATGAAATGTTGAGCCAGCTGAGAGGCCTGAAGGTTTGTCATATTTTATGATATATCATTTAATGATAGAATAAAGCATGTTGTGCTGCACATCTTTATCCACAATAGTACAACAATTGCCATTATTCACATAAAGACTTTTTTATCCCTGTTTTTGGTACTAAAACACTGCAGGAACAGTCACAAACATGAAACTGTTGTTATTATTCTAAGACAGAAACATACAAGCAATTATGTGGCTATTAACTATTTACTCAGACTGAGCAGCCCTCTGAACACACATCTAAACAGTTAATTCATGTAGGATTCAGTTGAACACAGTATTTATCTGCATAAATGATACATGAAATATTTTGATGATGATTTAGGAGGAAATCCTGAGGACACTGGAGGGGACAATGCAGAAATCAGTTGATCTGTCACTCAAGACAGATGGTGTCTCGATCCCTGGTAAAGAAGAAAGAAAAATATGAAATTAAAAATATGATGATCAGTAAAAATACCATAAATATTTTACTGAAACGAAAAATTCAGAAATCAAATCATGCAATTAATAGTGCACTCTGTGTAAACAACACTTTCTTGTTGTTTTTATAGATGTTGCAGTGGAGCTTGCAGAGGTGAAGAAATACTCCAGTAAACTAGTGGACACCCTGAAGAAGAGAGATGAATTTGGTAAAACTCCTTTTTAAATAATGGCCCGATTATGAGCTGTTCTTAATAATACTAACAATGCTTTTTCTTACAGTAGTTCTGACACTCGGTCCATCAGCTGCACGAGTCCATGATGCTGATTAGTACAGGTATGTTTTAATAAAACTGATAAGGCAAACATTCAGACAGATTATATGATAAATGATATGACAGCCTGCTGTTTGTCATTACTGTTCACTGTCAAAACTTCGCTTTTTAACTCTCTGGTGAACATTTCAGGTTTGTTTGCTGGAGAGTACCTGAGTACCCACTGAAGGTCCATGTAGCCCTGCTGACTGTCTCTGTTCTTTTTGAGTGCTTTTTATTATTTTATTAGTTGTTTTTATATCTACTTTGACTTTTTATATGTACTTTGACTTTTCTTGTTGCAGACATGCAGAGAGACCTTAGTTATATTTGGGGGCGAGGACAGCCTTTGATTAATGATAGATCAGAGGCAGACAGAAAATGTGGTGGTGGTGGGAGGTTGTGGGGGGGCTTGCAGCAAAGCTCCCAAACCAGGACCTTTGTGGGTTTCATAGTGGAGCTAGCCACTAGGGCAATATGAGGTCCCAGAAAGTTTTTTATTTGATGATTTTTTCTTCTTGAATATATTTTAATGTTTGTTTATCTATGTTTTTATTTGATGACAGTAGCATAAGTTGATTGGAATGGGCAGACTGCAACTTCAGTTATTTTATGGGTATCGAAATGAAGCCTTGAGCCTTGATTACAGACCATATTGTAGGTTGGATTTGACTTCAGGCGTTTCTTATCTTGATTGTGTTTCTTTCATGTACAAGGATAAAACTGTTGCTTACTACAAACTAATGGTTTTAAACTATTAGACTATTACTATTAGATAATAGTAATAAACCAGTTTATTGGGCTTTTCATTCTTCACGCTATCACTTTAGTTTTATTTCAACACTGTTTCTAAATATATAAATGAATTTGATAGTGTTTACTGTTCATTAAATGTCATTACGATCATTTCTGAATGAAAGTCTCACATGTAGTTTGGTTTCTTCATCATTTATGTTGTTATGAAAGGATCTAAACACTGCTCTAAGTTTTCCCTGAGATAAGTTTCTATTTTAACAAATGTTTTCCTAACCTTGTACTTAACTCTTACTTACATCTCTTGAAAGTTATTACCTAAAATTTTCTTAACACAAATTTCCTGACACAAATGTTCTTTACATTACCAAAGTTTTTCTTTGTTTGTTTTTTTTTAAGCAACGTAGACATTAATCTCTGTGATATATGAATTAGTTAATTTGTAATAGATTGTACTATGCTAGGATGTGCGTGTTAACATGCTTTTTAAACAGAATATTTTCTCCCATACATTGATAACTTTATTTTTTGTGTCCTTTCATTTTGTCTCATCTCTTTTATATCTACCCTTTACCTTTATGAGTCTTAACCTTGTTACATTGGAGACCTGTGACAGGATAATTTACCTAGCAAGTGTGTATTTATAAATGACTGTTATGTTAGTTTATATATTTGATGAAGTAAACAGTTTAGTACTTTAGACTAAGCTTTGTTCCATTGAAAATGTAATATTGATTGGCTACCCAAAACCTGTCATTTTTGGTCATTTGGAGAAAAAGGTCTCTGCTCAGTCCTCATACTGCTTATTTTCAAACCTTTTGACATACAGGGCAGCAATGTTAGTTCAGCAGTTGTTGATTGATCTTCATGTCCAGACAGGTTCAGCATAGGGGTGTTGGTATACATTTAAGATTAATGGTAATCGCAGGTATTCATGTTAGCGAATCGCCACTTTCTTCCTCCGGTTATCCGGGGCCGGGTCGCGGAGGCAGCAGAGATGCCCAGACTTCCCTCACCCCAGACACTTCCTCCAGCTCTTCCGGGGGGATCCCGAGGCGTTCCCAGGCCAGCCGAGAGGCATAGTCTCTCCAGCGTGTCCTGGGTCTTCCCCGAGGCCTCCTCCCGGTGGGACATGCCTGGAACACCTCCCTAGGGAGGCGTCCAGGGGGCATCCGAAACAGATGCCCAAGCCACCCCAGCTGACTCCTCTCGATCATGCGAAGGAGCAGCGGCTCTACTCCGAGCTCCTCCCGAGTGACTGAGCTTCTCACCCTATCTCTAAGGGAGCGCCCAGCCACCCCTGCGGAGGAAACTCATTTTGGCCGCTTGTATCCGCGATCTTGTCCTTTCGGTCATTACCCAAAGTTCATGACCATGGGTGAGGGTGGGAACGTAGATTGACCGGTAAATCGAGAGCTTCACCTTTCGACTCAGCTCCTTCTTCACCACGACGGTCCGGTACACCGACCGCATAACTGCGGACGCTGCACCAATCCGCCTGTCAATCTCACGCTCCATCTTTCCCTCACTCGTGAACAAGACCCCGAGATACTTGAACTCCTCCACTTGAGGCAGGACATCTCCACCCACCCGGAGAGGGCACGCCACCCTTTTCCGGTCAAGAACCATGGCCTCAGATTTGGAGGTGCTGATTCTCATCCCAGCCGCTTCACACTCGGCTGCAAACCTCTCCAGTACATGCTGAAGGTCCTGGCCTGATGAAGCCATCAGGACAACATCATCCGCAAAAAGCAAAGATGAAATCCTGTGGTTCCCAAACCCGGACTCCCTCCGGCCCCTGGCTTCTACGCCTAGAAATCCTGTCCATAAAGATTATGAACAGGACCGGTGACAAAGGGCAAGCCCTGCCGGAGTCCAACATACACTGGGAACAGTTCTGACTTACTGCCGGCAATGCGAACCAAGCTCCTGCTCCGGTCGTACAGAGACTGAACAGCCCTTAGCAAAGGCCCCCGGACCCCATACTCGTGGAGCACTCCCCACAGAATACCACGAGGGACACGGTCGAATGCCTTCTCCAGATCCACAAAGCACATGTGGACTGGTTGGGCAAACTCCCATAAACCCTCAAGCACCCTGTGGAGGGTATAGAGCTGGTCCAGTGTTCCACGACCAGGACGAAAACCGCATTGTTCCTCCTGAATCCGAGGGTCGACTATCGGCCGAATTCTCCTCTCCAGTACCCTGGCGTAGACCTTCCCAGGGAGGCTGAGAAGTGTGATCCCCCTGTAGTTGGAACACACTCTCCGGTTCCCCTTTTTAAAAAGAGGGACCACCACCACCAGTTTGCCACTCCAGAGGTACTGTTCCCATCCTCCATGCAATGTTGCAGAGGCGTGTCAGCCAAGACAGCCCCACAACATCCAGAGACTTGAGGTACTCAGGGCGGATCTCATCCACCCCCGGCGCCTTGGCCACTGCGGAGCTTACGAACTACCTCAGTGACTTTGGCTTGGGTGATGGACGAGTCCACCTCAGAGACCCCAGCCTCCGCTTCCTCATTGGAAGGCAAGTCGGTGGGATTGAGGAGATCCTCGAAGTATTTCTTCCACCGTCCGACAATGTCCCCAGTTGAGGTCAACAGCTCCCCACCTGCACTGTAAACAGTGTTGGCAGAGTACTGCTTCCCCCTTCTGAGGCGCCGGACGGTTTGCCAGAATCTCTTCGAGGCCGACCGATAGTCCTCCTCCATGGCCTCACCGAACTCCTCCCAGACCCGAAGTTTTTGCCTCCAGGACCGTCTGCCCAGGCTGAGGCTTGCTTGGCCTGCCGGTACCTGTCAACTGCGTCAGGAGTCCCACAGGCCAACATGGTCCAATAGGACTCCTTCTTCAGCCTGACGGCATCCCTTACTTCCGGTGTCCACCACCGGGTTCAGGGGTTGCCGCCACGACAGGCACCAGAGACCTTGCGTCCACAACTTCGAACTGCCAGCGTCGACAATGGAGGCAGAGAACATGGTCCACTCGGACTCAATGTCCCCAGCCTCCCTCGGAATCTGTGAAAAGCTCTTCCGGAGGTGGGAGTTGAAGACCTCCCTGACAGAGGGCTCGGCCAGACGTTCCCAACAGACCCTCACAATATGTTTGGGTCTGCCAGGTCTATCCAACTTCCTCCTCTGCCAGCGGATCCAACTCACCCCAGGTGGTGATCGGTTGACAGCTCAGCCCCTCTCTTTACCCGAGTGTCCAAGACATACTGGCCGGAGATCAGATGAAACGACACACAAAGTCGATCATCGACCTCCGGACCTAGGGTATCCTGGTGCCACGTGCACTGATGGACACCCTTATGCTCGAACTGTTTTATGGTGTTCAGTTATGGACAAACTGTGACTAGCACAGAAGTCCAATAACAGAACACCACTCGGGAGTTCAGATCAGGGAGGCCATTTCTCCCAATCACGCGCCCTCCAGCAGGTATCACTGTTGTTGCCCACGTGAGCGTTGAAGTCCCCTAGTTAGAACAATGGAGTCCCCAGTCGGAGCACTATCAAGTACCCCTCCCAGGGACTCCAAGAAGGCCGGGTACTCTGTACTGCTGTTCGGCCCGTAGGCACAAACAACAGCAAGAGACCTATCCCCAACCCGAAGGCACAGGGAAGCGACCCTCTCATTCACCGGGGTGAACTCCAAGCACATGGCGGCTGAGCTGGGGAGCTATAAGCAAGCCCACACCAGCTCGCCGCCGCTCACCCTGGGCAACTCCAGAGTAGTGGAGGGTCCAGCCCCTCTCAAGGAGCTGGGTTCCAGAGCCCAAGCTATGCGTGGAGGTGAGCCCGACTATCTCTAGCCGGTACCTCTCAACCTCCCGCACGAGCTCAAGGCTCCTTCCCCCCAGCGAGGTGACATTCCATGTCCCTATTGCCAGAGTTTTGGTCCAGGGATTGGGTCGTTGAGGCCCCCTGCCACGACTGCTACCCAAACCACATTGCACTGGCCCCTCATGGACCTTCCTGGGCAAAGACCTCCGGCCACCAGGCACTCGCCTGCGCCACAGCCCCAACCCCAGGCCTGGCTCCAGGGTGGGGCCCCTGGTAACGCCAATCCGGGCGATGTAACGGTCCTTGATGTTCTTCTGTTCATGATGGGCTTGTGAACCGCTCTTAGTCTGGCCCGTCACCTAGGACCTGTTTGCCATGGGAGACCCTACCAGGGCATAATGCGTAATGCCCCGACAACATAGCTCCTAGGATCATTCGGGCACACAAACCCCTCCACCACAGTAAGGTGGCGGTTCAAGGAGGGGGGTTCTTAAAGTAATCATTGTAAAACTGAGAAAGTGGGATCACAGAGAGAAAGAGAATAATAAAGAGAATGAGATAAGTGTTGTGATTTCAGACAACCACCCACAAATGATATTGCAATAAAACACCCGGTATGCCTTAAAGTTAGTTTTTCTTCAGGACAAACATTTGGCATTCTTTTGGCATTAGTCTGTCTGTTCTGGGTGTGTGCATTGGTGAGTCAGCTGCATGTACGCACAATAGGAACAGTTTAAACACACAAACAGCTCTACTGAAAGAAACAACAAAGTTTAAGCTCCCCAATAGATCCTTCTTTTGGGATTTTGTGATTGCAACACTTACATGGACTTGCACTTACATGAATGGAGAGAAAGAAGGCACTGCTTTGACTAACGAACTGAGCTGTCACAGCTTATGATAAAGTTGGAAACAATAACACAGAACTAAGAAAAGATCAGCTACAACATACTGAGGCAGATCCAGTGCCTAACATTTCTGGTTGAGGTGTAATTGTCAATATGATTTCAGATCAAATACACCTTGACTGCATTAGTAACTGATTTACTGACAATATCCTGTGTAAAGTAGTGTAACGTGTGATCATTATAATACTATCTTCCGTTGGAGAACATAAATGATTGTAGTCCTGCTGTAAATCTCAAGTTTCAAGTGCAAATATGTGTGTGCATCCTTAGAGATACTGAGCCAAAATGTGTCAGAATATGTAATATTATTAAATTTTCAAAAGGGGAGAAACACAAACTATAACAGATTTGAAATGAGTCATTTACTGCCTAACATTAAGGTAAGAAAAACACGATATAAGGACGGTGTTACGGAAATAGCCACCGTAAAATGGCTGGTTGCTACTGGTCATGACATCAACACTTCTCACTGCTCACTTCATACTTGTTCATTTGATAAATCACAGACACTGACTGACTAATCACAGAGGAATATCGCTGGTTGGTAAGTTGGTGTCATTTTTTGGAACTGCCAACAGTCGTACAACAACACTCAAACTAATCTCTTTGAGCATCACAATATATATTTAGTCATTGATTCCTCTGTGTTTTAGTGTCACATACATACTATTGGGATAAATCAAACCATCTGTTCTGCAAAACATTAACGTCTACTGCCCTCTGGTGTTCACAGCAAAAGAAAAACAACTGAGTGTGTTATGTGTGCCTACATGCATGCACATGAACCAAACAACTGATTGTGAGCTTTTATTTCATCGAGTATGTTGACTGATACAGATACACATGATTTATAGACAAACATAGCAGTCTCAGATACACTTATACCAATGATAAAACATATACTGCATAAATGTGTGAATGATATACTATATAACAATATAATATAAAGGGTTTATTCAAGAACTATCCAGCTCAATATATAAACAAATGGAAGTTTATGGGAGCAATTTATCACATCTGTGTGTGTGTGTGTGTGCACATATTGCAGGTGTTTGTCACTTGATGTATTCATGTTTTTTGTACATGAGTCTGCATCTCTGAGTTTTCGATTTTTTACTTGGATACAAAACTAATTTTCCCCTCCTTGAACCGCTACCTTAATGTGTTGAAGGGGTTTGTGTGCCCGAATGATCCTAGGAGCTATGTTGTCGGGGGCATTACGCCCCTGGTAGGGTCTCCCATGGCAAACAGGTCCTAGGTGACGGGACGGGCCAGACAAAGAGCGGTTCACCAGCCCATCATAAACAGTAGACCAACAAGGACTGTTATGTCGCCTGGATTGGCATTACCGGGAGCCACGGGACCCGGCCGGGCTCAGCCCAAAATGGCAACATGGGCCCGCCTTCCAGTAGGCTCACCACCCGCAGGAAGGTCCATGAGGGGCCGGTGCAATGTGGTTTGGGTAGCAGTCGTGGCAGGGGGCCTCGACGACCCAATCCCTGGACCAAAACTCTGGCAATAGGGACATGGAATGTCACCTCGCTGGGGGGGAAGCTAGCCTGAGCCTTGCTGCAGGAGAGGCCTGAGAGTACCGGCTGCTAGAGAGGCTCACCTCCTAGCACAGCTCTGGAACCCAGCTCCTTGAGAGCTGGACCCTCCACTAGCTCTGGAGCTCTGGAACCCAACTCCTTGAGAGGGGCTGGACCCTCCACTACTCTGGAGTTGCCCAGGGTGGCTGAGCGGGCTGGTGTGGGCTTGCTTATAGCTCCCCAGCTCAGCCGACGCCATGTGTTGGAGTTCACCCCGGTGAACGAGAGGGTCGCTTCCAGCTGCGCCATGTTGGGTCACCCGGTGGCCAGGAGGTCAGAGTCTGCGCCTTGGGTTGTCTCTTCAGGTCTCTTGCTGTTGTTTGTGCCTACAGGCCGAACAGCAGTACAAGAGTACCCTCAGAGGGGCCTTTTGGAGTCCCTGGGAGGGGTACTTGATAGTGCTCCGACTGGGGACTCCATTGTTCTACTGGGGGACTTCAACGCTCACGTGGGCATCAACAACAGTGATACCTGATACCTTGAGGGGCGTGATCGGGATGAACAGCCTCCCCGATCTGAACCCCAGTGAGTGGTGTTCTGTTCGACAATTGAGTCACTTCAGTGCTTGTCACAGTTTGTCCATAACGAACACCATGTTCGAGCATAAGGGTGTCCATCAGTGCACGTGGCACCAGGACACCCTAGGCCGGAGGTCGATGATCGACTTTGTTGTCGTTCATCATCTGACTTTCCGTTGTCCGTATGTCTTGGACACTCTGGTAAAGGAGAGGGGCTGAGCTGTCAACCGATCAGATCACCACCTGGTGGTGAGTTGGATCCTGCTGGCAGAGGAGGAAGTTGGACAGACCTGGCTGAAGAAGGAGTCCTATCGGACCATGTTGGCCTGTGGGACTCCTGTGACGCAGTTGACAGGTACCGGCAGGCCAAGCAAGCCACAGCCCATTTGGGGACGGTCCTGGAGGCAAAAACTCGGGTCTGGGAGGAGTTCGGTGAGGCCATGGAGGAGGACTATCGGTCGGCCTCGAAGAGATTCTGGCAAACCGTCCGGCGCCTCAGAAGGGAAGGAAGCAGTACTCTGCCAACACTGTTTACAGTGCAGGTGGGGAGCTGTTGACCTCAACTGAGGACATTGTTGTCGGACGGTGGAAGAAATACTTCGAGGATCTCCTCAATCCCACCGACCTGCCTTCCAGTGAGGAAGCAGAGGCTGGGGACTCTGAGGTGGACTCGTCCATCACCCAAGCCGAAGTCACTGAGGTAGCAGTTCGCAAGCTCCTCGGTGGCAAGGCGCCGGGGGTGGATGAGATCCGCCCTGAGTACCTCAAGTCTCTGGATGTTGTGGGGCTGTCTTGGCTGACACGCCTCTGCAACATTGCATGGAGGTTGGGGACAGTGCCTCTGGAGTGGCAAACTGGGGTGGTGGTCCCTCTTTTTAAAAAGGGGGACCGGAGAGTGTGTTCCAACTACAGGGGATTCACACTTCTCAGCCGCTTCTCAACCTCCCCGGGAAGGTCTACGCCAGGGTACTGGAGAGGAGAATTCGGCCGATAGTCGACCCTCGGATTCAGGAGGAACAATGCGGTTTTCGTCCCGGTCGTGGAACACTGGACCAGCTCTATACCCTCCGCAGGGTGCTTGAGGGTTTATGGGAGTTTGCCCAACCAGTCCACATGTGCTTTGTGGATCTGGAGAAAGCATCCCTCCGGCTGGTATTCGACCGTGTCCCTAAATCGTGGTATTCTGTGGGGAGTGCTCCTGTGAGTATGGGGTCCGGGGCCTTTGGTTAAGGGCAGGGCTGCTGTTCGGTCTCTGTACGACCGGAGCAGGAGGCTTCCCATTGCCATTGGCAGTAAGTTGTCTGACAGGTCAGACCTGTTCCCCAGTACATACATGTGGACTGGACCGGCAGGGCTGCCCTTTGTCACCGGTCCTGTTCATAATCTTTATGGACAGGATTTCTAGGCGTAGCCAGGGGCCGGAGGGAGTCCGGTTTGGGAACCACAGGATTTCATCTCTTTGCTTTTTGCTTCATCGGATGATGTTGTCCTGATGGCTTCATCAGCCATGTACCTTCAGGATGGAGAGGTTTGCAGCCGAGTTTGTGAGTGTGAAGCGGCTGGGATGAGAATCAGCACCTCCAAATCCGAGGCCATGGTTCTCGACCGGAAAAGGTGGCGTGCCCTCTCCGGGTGGGTGGAGAGGTCCTGCCTCAAGTGGAGGAGTTCAAGGTGGGTGGAAGTCAAGTGGAGGATCTCGGGGTCTTGTTCACGAGTGAGGGAAAGATGGAGCGTGAGATTGACAGGCGGATTGGTGCAGCGTCCGCAGTTAGAGTTAGGCGGTGCGGTGAGTCGAAAGGCGACCTGGACCGTCGTCGCTTGGTGAAGAAGGAGCTGAGTCGAAAGGCTGAAAAGCTCTCGATTTACGGTTGGTCAATCTACGAACTTCATGGAACTTTGGGTAATGACCGAAAGGACAAGAATCGCGGATACAAGGATACCTGGCGGCCGAAATGAGTTTCCTCTGGGGCCTCTCCGCAGGGTGGCTGGGCGCTCCCTTAGAGATAGGGTGAGAAGCTTCGGTCACTCGGGAGGAGCGGCTCGGAGTAGAGCCGCTGCTCCTTCGCATCGAGAGAGAGTCAGCTGAGGTGGCTTGGGCATCTATTTCTTGGGATGCCCCCTGGACGCCTCCCTAGGGAGGTGTTCCAGGCGTGTCCCACCGGGAGGAGGCCCCGGGGAAGACCCAGGACACGCTGGAGAGACTATGTCTCTCGGCTGGCCTGGGAACGCCTCGGGATCCCCCGGAAGAGCTGGAGGAAGTGTCTGGGGTGAGGGAAGTCTGGGCATCTCTGCTCAGACTGCTGCCTCCGCGACCCGGTCCCGGTCCACGGAGCGGATGGATGATGAGGATCCCGGACCAAGCGGATGAAGATGGATGGATGGATGGATGGATGATATTTATCATAATTGTTTAATAGGTTATATTAGATTGAGACCAAAGTGAAGTTCAATCATGAGCCTAAAGGCCTGAGCAAAATATACATTTAAAGTGAATCGTGAATCAGATTCTTGCATTGTATTTTATTACTTTAGAGCATATGATTAGTGTTTTTATGCCAATCTTAATCTTAAAAGTAGCTAGTTAACTAGCAGCTGTCAGATGTGCTGGAGTATGTTTAGTTGTCAACAGTGAAAAGAAAAAAGTTTAAACTGTACAGTGTGGAATTAAAGAAACATGTAAAATGAAAAAAATTCTTTGGAGGTATCTGCAAGTTTTCAGTGTATTTATACATAAATATAAATAATTCTAAAGCATATTAATGACTTTTACGCATTGTCTAACTGTTTTTGTCATTCAAACATCAGAATTAATCATACTGCTATCGATTTCATAAGGACTGAAATAGGTGTGGGCTCAGCTTTTTTGAGAGCACTGCAAGTTCACAGAGCTAACAGAGTGGTTGTATGAGCTGAATGCATATCAGTTAGATTGTATATTAACTATTCGTCACTATTCAGTTTTGACTTCAGTGCTGCTTGCACTGTGATCCTCCTCTCAATAATTGAAAATATGCAACAGAACAATGATTATTCTCAAGTTATCTAACTGTTTTTTCTAATTTTGTGTAAATGCACAACGTCTTTATCATAAGTGCCTTTGAAAGACTGAACAGGACAATAATCCCTCCCATTTCCTTCAACTGTGTCAAAGATGTTGTACTGAAGAAGATGTACAAATACAGTATTTGGTCTCATAAATCTTATGTAGATACATCAATTTATAATTAACAGGGACATTAACAAGTTTGGTTGTTTTGAGTTGGGGATGTTGAATTCTTCTCAAATGGCCTTAGAGGCAGCAGGTGGAGCATGATTTTTTTTTTACAGATTATCTGTCTCATGTACCACTGTCAAGGCATAGTGACAGTTGTAGGAAATGTGACTAAAGGTTATTTTACTTAAGTTACCCGTCTTCTTTTAGATATCTGGTGTCAAGACCAGAACATTTCTTTCCAAGGGTCTTGATCCATCCTACTGTGGGCATTATAATTATTATATTATTATTACTCAGTAATACCTCAAGCATTAACAACAACACATGTGTTTTCCTGCTAGTCAAAGCCTCCACTTTCTCCCAAAACATAAAGATATGTAAGCTTTAACAGAGCAGGTAAACTCAGCCATGTTGAGCGCTATTATTTCCTAGACAGAGCCTTACTCCCGGGTCTCAACAGCCCCATGTCTTTCCTGTCTGTACAGCAACCACAACGGATCGACCCCTCTGGTGCTCGCCAAGAGACGCGGCGTCAACAAGGACGCGATCCGTCTGTTGGAGGGACTGGAGGAGCAGGAGGTGAAAGGCTTCAACAGGGGACCGCACTCCAAACTGGAGACCATGCAGATGGCCGACAGCGAGAGGTAACACCATCAGTTACATCAGTCAACTTTATTTATATGGCGCGTTGCAGATGGCAGGCACAGACTCAAAAATGTGTGCATCAAAATAAAAGCAAATAAAATAAGCAGCAGGGCAAACATGATAAAGACAGTTTGTCTTTAAAAGAATACACTGTGGTAGCAGGTAATGACTGAATGCGGCGTATCGTGATCTGTTATTGGGAAAAGACTCGCCGCCTTTCGCGTGCAGAGAAACCAACAGGAAGTGAAGCTTTCATCGGTCTTGATAAGGCTGCGTGACCTTTATTTAAAACTCAGTGCTGAACCGCTGAGAAAAGAAGAAAGAAATAATCTCTTCCATGATCTTTCTGTAGGGCTTCAAAATTCTGAAATGCCCCTTTATGGATAAAGGAATAATAGGTAGTTAAACCTTTTGAGATCCATGTCTTAAATCCACTATCGATTCCATTTGGTACAAAGCCTAAATCATAGGCACACCACCTCATAATTTTAAATGTGTCTGTTTCCTGCCAGGACTTCATAAAACTGCCTGTAATAGAGTCTTCAGGGATCTCCTGTTCCCTTTGTAATTTGTTGTCACTTAGTAGGGCTGTTATCGAAATTCCCTTTATCGTCGTGCCTTCTGTTTCCTTCCATGCTGTATTGTATGCTGGTGAACATAAGCAGATTAAAGGTCTCAGTTGTGCTGCATCGTAGTATTCCTGTCAACAAGGAAGGCCCATTCCACCCTTTTCTTTTCTTAATTGTAGCGTCTTAAATGTAATCCTGGCTCTTTTCCCTTGCCACAGATACCTCGCTATTAATCTGTCCCATTCTAAGAACTGTTTAGGTGGTATTTTGACTGGCAGACATTGAAAAAGGTACAGCATCCGTGGAAGAATATTCATCCTGATTGACTCTATCCGAGAGCTTAAACTTAAAAAGGGAATAACGGCAGGCGTCCCCACGGAGGCCCAGGAACCGGAAAACAGAGGCAGGAGTGCCGAACACACTGAGCGCGAGGCCTGTGGCAAGATATCATCCAGATTTTTGTTGATGTGCATCCTCGGTTTCATCTTCTTCTTAGTTGTCTGAACAGGAAAACACCATATTATGTTAGAAAAAATGTATTTCTTAAGGGTTAGCGTTAAATAAAAGGGAAGGGAGTGTCTGATTCTGATTCAGTGATTCACACCAACACATGTTGGTCATTTATTATTTCATGTTTCCAGCTGCGTGATAAAGCATTTGGCAAAAGTAAAAAAGTGCAAATCATCAGACTGAAGCCACCGTGAGGTCTGGTGTGTTTGAGTCAAAAGGAGGGTCTCTTCTGTTGACAGTTTGTCCCTCTGTCTGTCTGTCTGTCTGTCTCAGTGCCATGGAGAGCCACTCCTTACTCAACCCCAACCTGCAGAGCAGTGAGGGAGTCCTGTCCAGCTTCAGGACCACCTGGCAGGAGTTTGTGGAGGATCTGGGCTTCTGGAGGGTCCTGCTGCTCCTCGTGGTCATCGCCCTCTTGTCCCTTGGCATCGCTTATTACGTCAGCGGCATCTTACCTTTCTCCACAAGCCAGCTGGAGCTGGTGCACTGAGGGGGGTGAAGAAGAAGAAGAAGAAGAAGAAGAAGAAGAAGAAGAAGAAGCATGGGGTCGATAAATAAACGAGTGAAGTTCTGCTTTGGGCTGTGAGGAGAAATCCAGATTTTCATTTTTTGCATCCTCATCTTTTTCTCGTTTGTCTGCAGAGGGAAACATCTTGTTACAAATTATTAGTAAAAATGCATTTCTAATAAAAGCAGCCATCCAAAAGAACAAAACTCACTCTCTTGATTAAAAAAATACTTCAGATTCAGTGACTCATACTAACATATGTTGGTCCATATTGTATAACACGTCCCCATTTAATGACACATAGATAACTCTGCTTTTGAGGAGACGTGACGCTCTTGTTTTGTTTAATGCGGTCTTGTTATGACATTTCCATCGTATTTCTTTCATACTGTATGTCCTGTTACAAGCTGTACATTGCCAATGTTTTCTTTTCTTATTCCTTATTTATTAGATATATGTACATGTATAAATTCCCCCTCATGTTGTATGTTTTAAAATCCCACACCCCCGCTGCATATGAAATCAGTTTCCTATTCTGACTGGAAATTCATTCATATTCAGATTAGAAAAGCATCTCGACTGTGGCGGCTTCGCGTTTTCACTTTCAGCTCATTTGAAAACATTCCCACCAGGAAGCATGCAGCTCTATCGCATCAAACCCCACCATGTTGTTGTAAACATCATATATAGGCACACTGCTCATAAACTGTAAGATTATAGCAGCAGATTAAGGATTATTACTTGTTTTGTTGTATATTCAGAAAACCCATCACAAGGAAGGAAGTGGTTTCTTGTGAACACTTACCCGATGAGGGGGACAAACACACACACATTAACACCATTTTCACTAGAGAGATATTCCTCTTTTTGTCTTCCTGCCATGTTGACCTGCCAATGACCACAAACAGGGTGGAGAGATGAAACACTGCAGCTCATGTATGTGTGTGTGTGCGCCTGCAAGCTGCATGATGTGACGTTTACGTTGCAACTTTGTCTTAGAGGAGCGATGATTGGCCACCTCTGCTGCAGAGATAACGCAGAGCACCGCCTTCATTCAGTTTCACAGGATGAAGTGGCTCGCAGCTCTCCTGGATCTCCTGGCTCTCCTCTCTTTGGGCTCTGGTTCTGCTTTTCAGGTGATCCTGGGGGACCCGGTCACCTTTCCAGACCCTGAGAAATGCGCACCGGACGAGCCGGCTGAGCTTCACCGGATCGGAGGCAGCGGGAGCCGACGGGTGGCTGCTCGGATTGAAGGAGTCTGGAGACCCGATCCGGACTATGAAGGGAGGGTGTCTGAAGAGTCCCCCCGGTTCACCTTCAGCCGCAGCGTTTACACAGACACGGGGCTGTATCAGCTCACCTGTGGCGGCCTCAGTGCGGAGATCCACCTGAATGTGCTCTTTGGCTTTGACGCGTCTGTCAGTGAGGGGGGGGCGGTGAGACTGGACTGTCACTACAGCACCTCTGGGAGCCATGTGGACTCTGTGCGCTGGGAAAAAGACGGGAAGGTGGTCCTGGAGCGGAGCCTGTCCTCCGGAAAGACCGAAGGGTCTGAGCCCAGAGCTTCTTTCCCCCCGTGGCAGAGACAGAGACGGGGACTGGTCTCTGCTCCTGGATGCGGCCCGGCTGCAGGATGAGGGGGACTACTTCTGCTCAGTGCGCTATAAAGGAGCCAGAGAGGCGTGGGGGGAGCCTGCTGCTGTGAGGCTGAAGGTGCACAAGAGGGACCCGGACCAGACGACCCCCCCCTCACTGCTGACTGTGAGTACATTTGAGATTTGACAAGTCTAAGTACAGAGGGTTTTGATCCGGACCTGGTGTTGTAGGTTGTGTAGCCAGAATGGCAGAAAGATGGCAGCAAACAGAAGTCCTCCAAAATGGCAGGCATTTATTTCTCACAGGTGCATGTTTCAACAAAATTTCATATAAGGAAACTCAAAAGACTTAGTGTAACTCAACATAACTGGAACTTAGCAAACAAAACTTAGAATACATATGCACCCTGCTACATCATCATGTCTCTCCCAACACAGACAAAAGGCCGCCCTTATATAGGGTTGAGCTCCATTCAACAAAATAGCTTACCTAGGCTCCTTCCATTTCAGAGGCAAGTCTATCCTTTAAACATAAATTCAACTCACAATTTAAGTAACTCTGTCCCAGTCAACTTAAATAAACACCAACACAATTTACAATAAATAAATCCTGGTACCATCTACAAAACTAGACAATAAGGAAATCAAACATTTTTGTAACCCAACATTACAATCTTCCCCCACCATACTTGAGCTCTTCCAGTGACCTCGTTAAATCAGGGCAAACCCTATAAATACAGGAAATGATGTACTTTCCTCCTTTTGCTCCTGGAACACATGTTAAGTATGGTAAGTAACATATACAAAATAAATATTTAACAAACAAACAGTTTTATCCAAATAAACAGAATTAAATATATTAACACTGGTCTGAGTCTTATTTTAACAGATGTTTATGTATATTAGCTGATCTCACATAGCAAGCAAAACACAAACAAACCCTGGGATAGTTAATGTCTGCTGACCACTGAGAAATGAAGCTAACATTATTACAAATAAACAGTTATGGTTGAACTTATGTATGTAAACATATTGATATTAAGAGACAGTGGCAAATGGTGTCGACTCACCCACTTTGTCACACCTGGTCTAATGTGGTCTAAAAAAAAAATAAAACGATCAGTAAAATCTCACCTTTTGCATTTTCACAAAACAAAAGTTTCACAAATCTGAAATATGAACAAATCTGGATAATCTAGTCCAGATTTGAGAAGTTCAAGTAGTATAGTGTTTTTTTTATCCAGACTTGGTTCAAAAAAATATCCAGACTTGGTTCTCACTACAGGTGAGAAAATTAAGTGAATGAAGAGGGTTGGCGGTTCGATCCCATGCATGTTAGCAAGACCCTGAACCCCCCAAACAAAGTCCGTCAGACAGAGCACAGCAGTAAAGATCTGGATTATTACCTGATGTGCACGGTGGAGAGGTGAGATGATGCAAGGAGGGGGAGGACTGAGTCTGTGCTCCTGAACCTGCTTTATAAAACTAGTTGTTGTGTTTCTGTGTTTGTTGTGTACGGAGCTCTAAAAAGTGATGTGACCTCATTTGAACTCCTTCATTCTCTCGTCTCTCCCTTCTTGTAGCCGACACAGATGGTGTTCATCTTAGTGGCGCTTTTATTTTTTCTGCTCGGCTGGTGGCTGAAATCCTGTTCATGTCGCAGTGGGCCGTACACACATGTGACCTCAGGACAAGCCAACGGAGGCCCTCAACAAGCCAACGGAGACCCTCAACAAGCCAACGGAGACCCTCAAGAAGCCAACAGACCAAACCGTGAGGAAGTCTGGATAGACTTTCCCTGTGAAATGTTGGAGATGCTGCTGGAGATAAAAAATGAAGGTTCTCCTCCTCCAGAGGACGATGCATTCCTATAAAAGCCGTCCTACGTGGTTGAAAAGGGTCTTTTTTTCCCCACATTTTTCATCATTTAAAAAACGCATTAAGACTTTCTGCACACTTCTTTGACTTCCCCCACACTTCTTTGACTTCCCCCACTTCAGGCCATCACTGCAGCCCGACGTGAGGTTCAGTTGTGTGCTCTGGGTCACAGGAGTGCTGGTGGATTTTGTTTATTTTACCCACTGTGGCTTTTGATAAAGTCTCAGAGTCCAGTAAGGAGTTATGAGTCCCTCAGGAGGGATCGAGCATTAAAACAACACATGTTTATGGCAGCTAACGCCAGAGGTAACTATGCGTTTTGTTTGAGTTTATTCAGGAGTGAAATCATCTGAAGTGCAGCATGAATTTTCCAATTTGTATTCTTTGATGCTGACAATCTACCTGAATCTGTCTTCTTTAGCCTGCCGAGTGTCTTATCACTAATCATTGTGTGTGTGTCTGTGTGTGTCTGTCTGTGTGTGTGTCTGTGTTTGTGTGTCTCTGTGCGTGTCTGTCTTTGTTGCAGACTTGTAAATGTTTTAGGAAACTGACTAAGAAAACTGGCTGAAAACACCTCCGGGCGAGAGGAGCACCGACTGACTGCCCCACCTACTCCCTTTATAACTGAGTGTGCTCTCATCACATCCTGTGTGAAAATCATGACTTGGGGGTTTCTAAATTCCCCCTTCAGATTAAAAAAACAATCACAAATCGTGTCATACACACGATTTTATTCATTTTCCACATTCAATTAGGATTCACTTCAAATGTGTGGGACACAGGAAATCAACAGGTGGAAAATGTACAGCAAATAAAATCTTCATGGTTTACAGTGACATTAAGATCAAATGAAGATACAACAAAACAAGTAATAATCATCAATCTGCTGCTATAATCTGTTCTATAATCTGTTTACAACAGATGATAATCTGTTTACACACACATGATAGCGTGTGTGTGTCTGTGTGAGTGTGAGTGTCTGTGTGTCTCTGTATCACACACAGACACTCACACTCACACAGAGTGAAAACAACTAAAACGCCTTTCAGGGGAAAAACATGTAAGATAAGATGAGGTCTATTCTGCTGAGAGTAGATGTGCTGCCGTGGAGTTTTAATTATCACACGTCAAGAATAGCCTGCAAAGTGAGCAGGAGGAACACACGCTGACCACTTCAGCTAAAGACCTGAAGATGTGAGCAGGAAAAAAAAGCATTCTTAGCCTGCATAACCCACCCTACACCCTTACAACAGTACAACAACAGACCCTTCAGAGTTCAGACCCTCACTGAGCCTGTGAGAAAATGATACTCATATGATGTCATTCTCAAACATCTAAACTGAGCTCATGTTCCTCTTCCGTCGCTCCTCCTGACGTTAATGTATTGTTTTTATGGGACTTTGTTTCCTGATCCGACTCAAAGTAGGATGTGTGTCGGTGTGTGGCGCTATGTTGAGCTGAGTCAGCTTGAGGGAATCCCAAACTGGTTGACAAATGCCCCGTGGTTGCAAACACATTTGCCCTTTGACCTTTGGACTGTGTAGGCAAAGAGATTCAAATGACCTTGTTCTCAAATGGCTAAATGGAACTTCCTCCTCCGTCACTCTTCCTTCGTTCATGCAATATTTCCCTGACTAAATGTTTTCAAGGGAGTTTTTTCCCTGACCTGACTTGAGGGTCTGAGGACAGACAGTGTCCTCTGTGACTCTTGGCTTGATAAATAAAACTGAGACCAGTAAAACCACCACGGCTGCAAATAACAATATTGCTAATTATCAATTATTCTGCAGATCACTGTCTTTCATCTGTATAAAGCCTGCTGTCATTTCCCACAACACAAAGTCTTCACACGTCTCTTTTTGTCCGACCAACCGTCCAAAACCCCCAAACATATTTATTATCATGCACGACGCTGATATGAATGTGTGAAGCCAATGATTTCATTACAGACTTATTCTACAATAGACAAAATATTGCATAATGACCAAACAGGTTTTTAGAAAACATGTAATTTTATTTAACTGACAAAAATAGATTATTCTGGTGTTATGTATGTGTACACACCCTGATGCACACTTGGCTGATGCACCTTTGGCAACGATTACAACTTCAATCATCTTGGGAAAGAAGCTACGAGCTTGGCACACTTGTTTCTGGATATTTTTGCCCATTCCTCTTGGCATATCCTTGCAAGCTCCGTCAGGTTGGATGGGGAGCGTTCACAGACTTCCTTCAAAGCCACTCTTTTGTTCTCTTGGCTCTGTGCTTCAGGTCGTTGTCATGTTGGAAGTCAAACCTTCGCCCCAGTCTGAGGTCCAGGGAGCATGTGTTCTTCAAGGATCTCGGTGTACTCAGCTGCATTCATCTTTCCCTTTATCAGGACTAGCATTCCTGCTGCATTCCAGCAGGAATGCGGCGAGTATGATTTCCTAGATAGAAATCATAGATAGAAATCGACTTCCAACACATCATGTTGCTACCACCACCATGCTTCACTGCCTGGTTTGCTCCGGATGTGACAGATATGTTCAATTTTGCTTTTGTCAGATGAGAGAATCTAGTTTCTCATGGTTTGAGAGTCCTCTTCTGGACTCTCAAACCATGAGAGTCCACGAGGATCTTCTTCTGGAAGATCCTCTCATCTCTACAAGGATACGCTTAAGCTCTTCTTCTTCCATTTATGAACGATGGTGGCCACTGTGCTGTTTGGGACCTGTAAAGCTGCAGAGATTTTTCCATACCCTTCTAAAGATCTGTGCCTTAACCTGTCTCTGAGGTCTGCAGATAATTCCTTTGACTCCATGGTTTGGAATTTGCTCTGACATGCATTGTCAGTTGTGGCACCTTACATAGGCAGATGTTGGCAAGAACCAATGATGTCCAAATCAGTTGAATTTATGACAGGTGGACTCCAGTTAAGCTTGTAAAAACAGCTCAAGCAATATCAGTGGAAACAGAACGCACCTCAGCTCATTTTTGGGTGTCAAATTGAATCGTATGCACACTTGTGTACGTATGATATTATACATTAGCACAAATGTTAAAAAACCTGTTTTCACTTTGTCCAGATGCACTAGTTTTGAAGAAATTGATTCAATCTATTGTAGAATAAGTCTGTAATGTAATTAAGCGTGGAGAAGGTGAAAGGGGCGTGCAGACTTTCAGGCTTGACTGTGTACATAAATGTGTGGATATTCGCTGAATGTGTGACATTAACACTTCAACCTTTAGATAACTTGAAAGCACGCTTGCAGTGTCAACATACAGTATATACAGTGTGCAGGATGATATGTGCAAATTAAGAAATGGTGCATGTATAAAAATATTATCTAAAATGGACAAAAACGCTGTGTCCACATCTCACCAAAACCTCAATGAAACTCATTGTTCCTTGTTCCTCCACAAAACCTAACTTCCTTTGAGAGCAAAAATGGCCATCAAGCAGAAAGATAATGATCTGACAACATGACTACATCCTAACCAGTCTGTTGTGATGTCTCCTGGAAATATAGATGCTGTCCAAACGTGCAAAACATGACCCTCCATGGCTCCATTATAAGTGGGGCTGGATGGCACATTTGAATAGAGATAATTTCTTCCTCATTCCCTTTATATAAGATAAACCTGACCTACCAGCAGAGGCTGGTACGTCTGCTGACCTCCTGCTCTAAAGATATCTACCACAACCACAGGAAGAGTTGCCAGATCTCCAGCATTCCTCAAACAGCTGGTCTCCTAGTTTGAACACATCAGTCACATTTCCTGTGACTGATCTGCACAGTCCTGTAAGTGATGAGTCACTAATGTCACTACAGAGATACAAATAAAGAAGACGACACTTCAAAGGGAGAAATTCATGTCTTGCAGCAAAACGAGGACAGAATAAGCACAGATTTGTGAGTAAAAGTAATAAGAGGTGTATAAAAACCTAAGAATGCAAAGAATTCAAGGGAAATTTAAGATGAAATTACATGGCAGAGTGACAGTGGTGTGATTAACACAGTAAACAGTTTACACCAGATATATAATCTTATAAAGTCATTAGTGTTTTTATGTGTTCCCATGTAGAAATATCATAGGTGGTGCATATATTTTATAATACAGTAGCTACAGTATAGTTTGGGATATAAGATGAGATAAGATAAAACTATTGATTCCCACATTGGGGATATTCACTTGTTACAGTAGCTCAAATAGTAAGACAAATATGAAAAGAAGTACAAAAAATAGATATAAAATATAAAAGATAATGGCATGAAAACATTAGAAACATAAATACAGTATTTACATCCTCCATATGTACAGACTGTTATTGCACTGGATAATAATACATAATACACATAAAGGAATAAAGTGATTTAGTGATTAAAGTGACAGAGGTGATGATAAACAGCAGTACTCAGCAGCAGCACTTTCTGCACCGCGGGTATATCAGTCTGTGGCTGAAGGAGCTTTGCAGTGCTTCCTTTGTTTGGCCTCCCACAGTCTCAGATGCAGGATCCAGGATGCAGAAGTGAGAAGCGCCGACATCCCCCCCTGACTGACATCTTCCACACAACAGAGATGTTACGCCCGGCCCAGGGGAAGCCAGAGCACAGCATAAATTGTTGGCACTTCTTTCCCCTAAGCAGATTCACACGCTCAGTGGACACAACACGAGTGCCACGAGTGAAGCTGATGAGTCGAGTGCCTAATAAAGTCCAGATGCTGCATCTGGACTTTATTATGCACTTAACTCATCAGCGTCACCCTCCCTCACAGTCAAAGCTACCCTGCATGGCTCGTTTCTTGGCCTTGTCTCAAATACAGATTTTGGAGAATGTGTGCATGTGAACCTGATCAGGATTTTCCAAGGAATTTCCAACAGGGTGACGAGCCAGCTGACAGAGTACTGACAGAGTGCTCATTGTGTCACTAGGTTCATAGAGACGATATCAACAGTACCAATAAACAGTAATGGTAAATCATGGGCCGATGTAAGTTGAGAGTATGTCTGTGCTGGTTCCCCGCTTCCCTCCCCCCTACACTCTCTAAGAACTCTATCTATCTAACTTCTATCTCTCTTCTTCTGTCTCTAATGTTTCCACGTCTCTAATACTGAAATACTGAGAAACAAGTCTAATTAAAGTCGACCTCAAGTTCTCCTTCAGAAATCTGACAGTGGAGGTGGTTGAATGGACTCATGCACGATTTTATTCACTTGTGTATCCAACTGTAACAGTGCATCCAACAACTGTGCTTTTTTTGTTTCTGCTTAGTCACTAGAATGGAAATGCACCCATACAACTCTTTCATTAGAGAGTGAGATATTTCCCCTTTCTCTTCCTGCCCTGTAGACCTGCTAGTAGTCACAGTTTCCCCAGACGCTCTGCAGGCTGTTTGCTTGTTAACAGCCTCAGATCCTTTCGTCCCCTAATTACACCCTGACAGAGGCTAAAGAAGACAGATTCAGCATCAAAGAATGCAAATTGGAAAATTCATGCTGCACTTCAGATGTTTTCACTCCTGAATAAACTCAAACAAAACTCATAGTTACCTCTGGCGTTAGCTGCCATAAACATGTTGTGTTGTTTTAATGCTCGATCCCTCCTGAGGGACTCATAACTCCTTTACTGGACTCTGGGACTTTATCAAAAGCCACAGCGGGTAAAATAAACAAAATCCACCAGCACTCCTGTGACCCACCTACACAGGCTGGACGGGGCCAAGCATCAAAGGGAGAAACCCAGAGGAAATCAAGGGAGTCATTCAATCATTCAGGGAGTCTTGTGGTGAGGATGGGTGGAAAAAATGAACTTCACAGGGTTTAGCATCACCGAAAGCAGAGACATGAAACATCATCAGAAATGACAAAACTCAGCTTTATTGTCATTAAATGGTGTTGCACCCTTAAAAAAAACACAAGCATGGATCTTAGGTTGGGCAACTTTATTCTCCCGGTGCTCGATTTTTTGTTTTGTTTGTTTCCTCCGTGAAAAGCAGCCGGTACTCACTTTCACATCATATTCATACATTCGACCACAACCGCGCACCGTCCAGGTGACACAGCCATACAAAAAAAAAGGGGTGACATCACCGCTGCGACGCGCAGGCTGATGACAGGCTTACTGTCCAAATGAATGAATAAACTACTTTTAGCTCTATTTAAACGAACATATGTATTATGTCAACCAAAACTGAAATAAATGGATGAATTAAATGTACATAAATAAATTAATATATCTCTGCAAAGACAAATTATGTTTTAGCCTTGTATATAAACAAATTCTAGGTCTCAACAATGGCACGCAGTCAGAGCCTTCAGGCACTTAAAAATACCTATAAACATTGCAATATTTTAAAGAAGGAGATAAAAAGCAGAGCTCAATCATGTTTACCTGCATGGACGGAGACAGAAAATGAGCTTTCTGTTCCTGCTTTTTTATAAAATGACGACAATAAAAGCTGTAAACATTTCCTGAAGTGGGGGAAGTCAAAGAAGAGAAGGCACCAGAGTGCAGAAAGTCTTAATGCGTTTTTTAAATGGTGAAAAAATGCATGTGGGAAAAAAAGACCCTTTTCAACCACGTAGGATGGCTTTTATGGAACGCATCGTCCTCTGGAGGAGGAGCACCTTCATTTTTTATCTCCAGCAGAGACATTTCACAGGGAACGTTTATCCTGACCTCCTCACGGTTTGGTCTGTTGGCTTGTTGAAGGCATCCGTTGGCTTGTTGAGGGTCTCCGTTGGCTTGTTGAGGGTCTCCGTTGGCTTGTTGAGGGCCTCCGTTGGCTTGTTGAGGGCCTCCGTTGGCTTGTCCTGAGGTCACATGTGTGTACGGTCCCTCTGCGACATGAACGGGATTTCAGCCACCAGCTGAGCAGAAAAAACGAAGGCGCCACTAAGATGAACACCACACATGCTGTTATGGCCATGTATTTCAAACAAGCTCCCATCTTCTCTTCAGTTCAGTAACGATCTGTGTCGGCTACAAGAGGGGAGAGACGAGAGAATGAAGGAGTTCAGATGAAGTCACATCACTTTTTAGAGCTTCGTACACAACAAACACAGACAACTAGTTTTATAAAGCAGGTTCAGGAGCACAGACTCAGTCCTCCCCCTCCTTGCATCATCTCACCTCTCCACCGTGCACATCAGGTAATAATCCAGATCTTTACTGCTGTGCTCTGTCTGACGGACTTTGTTTGGGGGGTTGAGGGTCTTGCTAACATGCATGTAGACTGGAGGAAGCTGGGATCGAACCGCCAACCCTCTTAATTCCCTTAATTATTCTCACCTGTAGACCATTTTGAACCAAGTCTGGATAAAAAAAAAACACTATACTACTTGAATTTCTCAAATCTGGACTAGATTATCCCAAAGAGGCCAAAGTGGATTAAAACACAGTTTTTCAGATTTGTGAAACTTTTATTGTTTTTGTGAAAATGCAAAAGGGGAGATTTTACTGATCGTTTTTTTTTTTTAGACCACATTAGACCAGGTCCGGATCAAAACCCTCTGTACTTAGACTTGTCAAATCTCAAATGTACTCACAGTCAGCAGTGAGGGGGGGGTCGTCTGGTCCGGGTCCCTCTTGTGCACCTTCAGCCTCACAGCAGCAGGCTCCCCCCACGCCTCTCTGGCTCCTTTATAGCGCACTGAGCAGAAGTAGTCCCCCTCATCCTGCAGCCGGGCCGCATCCAGGAGCAGAGACCAGTCCCCGTCTCTGTCTCTGCCACGGGGGAAAGAAGCTCTGGGCTCAGACCCTTCGGTCCTCCCGGAGGACAGGCTCCGCTCCAGAACCACCTTCCCGTCTTTTTCCCAGCGCACAGAGTCCACATGGCTCCCAGAGGTGCTGTAGTGACAGTCCAGTCTCACCGCCCCCCCCTCACTGACAGACGCGTCAAAGCCAAAGAGCACATTCAGGTGGATCTCCGCACTGAGGCCGCCACAGGTGAGCTGATACAGCCCCGTGTCTGTGTGTGTGAACGCTGCGGCTGAAGGTGAACCGGGGGGACTCTTCAGACACCCTCCCTTCATAGTCCGGATCAGGTCTCCAGACTCCTTCAATCCGAGCAGCCACCTGTCGGCTCCCGCTGCCTCCGATCCGGTGAAGCTCAGCCGGCTCGTCCGGTGCGCATTTCTCAGGGTCTGGAAAGGTGACCGGGTCCCCCAGGATCACCTGAAAAGCAGAACCAGAGCCCAAAGAGAGGAGAGCCAGGAGATCCAGGAGAGCTGCGAGCCACTTCATCCTGTCAGACTGTGAAGACTGTGACTGTCTCAACCAGGGAGGGAGGAGGAGGAAGGGGAGGGGGAGGGGGGGCCGTCGGCAGTCGGACCAATACCTGCAGTCTCTGGTTTTAAGTCATGCCCTTGTGCTGCACAGTGTTACATTACACCCTTTGTCGGCCGTATGGCAGGAAGAGAAAGGAGAAATATCATGGGTGTAATGTGTCATCGCAGTAACTCATCAGAGACAGAGATCAATGACAGATACAGTTTTTTCTGCTTCTCAAAAAAGTGCTTCTTAGTGCAGCTCTCAGGGAGCAGAGGAGAGTCTGTGTGATTGCCCGCTTACTCCACTGTTTATCTGATGTGGATACAAATCCAGTTAAAAAAGCAGTAAAATGGTCAGCCTTTAAACACACACATTTTGTTTTCTGTCGTGTGATTTCTTTTTCCACTTTGCATATCTTTCAAGAGTGACAAGAAAAGTGTGGTCAGCAATTCTCACAGCGGTGGATGTGCCATTTCATGCCTCAGCTCAGCTCATCTCTGTGAATAAACCCTGCAGGGCAGCTTGGCTGCTGCGGTGAGTCATAAATGAATGATCTCTGTTCTCCACACAGTTAAATAAACACACCGAGAGTGTATGAGAATGATTTAATTAGTGTTGTGCGTGTCTGCCCCACCTCATACTTTTTACCTATATCCAACACCGTAATATACTACAGCTACTGTATTATGATATATATGTAACCACCTGTGATATGCCTACATTCAGACACATAAAAACACTAATAACTTTATAAGATTATATAACTGGTGTACACCGTTTACTGTGTTAATCACACCACTGTCACTCTGCCATGTAATTTCATCTTAAATTTCTCTTGAATTCTTTGTATTCTTAGGTTTTTATACACCTCTTGTTACTTTTACTTGTGAATCTGAGCTTATTCTGTCCTTGTGAATTTCCCCCTTCGACATGTCGTAGCAGATGCACCAGCCAGTTCAAGTTCAGGTTTATTTGTCACATACACTCATACAGGGTACAATAATGACAAATATGTCCCTTAGCTCCTTCAGTCTTGCTATAAAAATGAATAAGAACAAAGAATAATATAAAGCAAAAAACAATTATGTTGTACATAAAGGAGTAACTTTGAATAAGTAGTGAATAAAATAATAAAAGTCAGAGGTTTTGTCCTCATTCGGGACCTCTGTGGTCTGAAAGTAGAAGCTCTGGTGTGTCCGCTGTCTTCCTCTCAGTTGCAGCAGGGTTGAAAGGGTCATTATCTGGGTGGTTGAGATCTCCACATAGTCACTTAGTCTCTGTCTGCAGGAATACAGTGGCAGGAATCTGGACACAAAGTGGTAGAGAGAAGCCTGAAAAATGTTAATTATCTAAAGCAGGTTAGACTGGCACAGTATGGGGTGGGGTTATTAATAGTACCAGTCACCGGGGGAGAAGTGGATCATATGTTATTATTATATATTATATTATAGTATATAGACAGAAGTGTTTGGTGGTAGATTTTTGTCATGTTTGGAAAGGATCTATGTTTCCAGGAGACTTAACAACAGACTGGTTAGGATGCAGTCATGTTTTCAGACCACCATATTTCCCCCTCTGATGCCCATTTTTAATTAAAAAAAAGCTAGGTTGCATGGAGAAAGAAAGGGAAAATGAGTTTCATTAAGGTTATGGCGAGATGCGGATACACCGTTTTAGATGCTATTTTTGCACCATTTCATACATAACCATCCACTTCATGTATATTCATTTAATAGATTAATATTCTTTGCACAATTTGTGTTGTTTAACTTCATTTTTGCTTTGGGCAAATTATTTATACTATACCTTATTAATATTTACCTGACTTTTCACATTGCCCACCTTTGGACAGGTCACCTCTTCTCTTTGCCTTTATTTGGTCAGCTTTGCTGTCCTTCTTCTCCTCCGCCTTCTTCTCTGTATGAAAAAAAAAAAAAAAACACATAAGGCCCAAAACACAAAGCAAATAAAGACATAAAGTCAAAACTAAGAAGATAATAACTAAAATAAAACAAGATAAGAGTTTACTTTTAAATGGACTCCTCCTTGAGCGACCACTTGTCCAATTGTAAGACATTTTACAGTATCAAAACCCTGTGGTAAAACATTTAATGACTTTACCACAACAATTAGTCATCACACAGCCTGAGCCTGCTGCACTTTCCACAATGAGTCAGTGAATTGGCCAAACAGACAGACTACAGGTGCAAATTTCATGTCAGGGCTGATAAAGAGAAAAATGAGGGACACAGCGAAACAGAGAAATCCTCTGTAATCAGTAAGTGCTGGGACATTTGCGGGTGTGGCTGAGTTGTACATCAAACTGAAGCTATACGTGACAACCTCGGGATGACTGTTGCCATGGTATTCATAATAATAATAATAATAATAAAGTATTCATCCATACTCCTGTAAAACGGCTGCATTGTTCACATACCAGCTGCTGGCCGTGTGAGCTGATGAGAAAACTCTGAAGAGGTCTGACCCCGCAGACAGCAGCCTCTTCATATAACACTAACTTTACACATTTAACACTGATGGAAAGTCACTTCAGCGATGTATTTGAGGTACTTGGTACAAACCATCTTCCGGCGCCACGCGTAATGAGTGGCAGCCTGTAACAGCAGCTCCTGCTCTGGAAGATGTCCTGCATCGCCTCCCCAGTGCCCAAGACACCACACCTCAAGGAGCTCAACAGCTACAGGCCGGTAGCTCTGACGTCTCATCTGATGAAGATGCTGGAGAGACTGGTCCTCGCGTCCATCTGCGCCCGCTGGTGAGCTCCTTCATGGACCCAGCTGCAGTTCGCCTACCAGCCTGACATTGGGGTGGATGATGCCGTCATTCTACCTCCTTCACACCTCCCTCACTCACCTGGAGAAGGCTGGAAGCACTGTGAGGATCATGTTCTTTGATTTCTCCAGTGCATTCAACACCATCCAGCCCAGGCTGCTGGGGACAAGCTGCAGCTAGCTGGGGTGGATCATCACCTCACTTACATTGGATTTCTGGACTACCTCACACACAGACCACAGTTTGTGAGGGTGCAGGGCTTTGAGTCGGATCGGCTTCTCTGCAGCACCGGTGCTCCGCAGGGAACGGTTCTGGCTCCTTTCCTGTTCACCCTCTACACTGCAGACTTTTCTCATACAATACACCATCATGTCATCTCCAGAAGTTCTCTGATGACTCTGTCTGTTGTTGGCCTCATCACAGATGGGGACGACAGAGAGTACAGAGGACTTATTCAGGACTTTGTGGAACTGGTGCCTGCGGAACAACCTCCAGATCAACGCTAGTAAAACCAAGGAGCTGGTGGTGGATTTCCCCAGGCGTAGCCACTTTTATGACTCTGTGGTGGCATCAGCCATCTTTCTACGGGATAGTCTGCTGGGCCAGCAGCATCACGGACAGGGACAGGAGGAGAATGGACAGACTGGTGAGGAGGGCCAGCTCTGTCCTGGGATGCCCCCTGGACTCAGTGGAGGTGGTGGGAAACGGGAGGATGATGGCTAAGCTGTCGTCCCTGTTAAACAACACGTCCCCCCTCTACAGGACACTCTGACAGCTCTGGGCAGCTCCTTCAGTGAGCGGCTGCTCCATCCATGCTGTGGCACACTCCCTCTGTAGCTATGTACAGGTTTACTTACAGTTATAGTTATAATTATTTATCTTGGATTATTTTATTTTATTTTATTTCATTTTATTTTATTTTATCTTCTATGTCTTACATTTCTTACTGTCTATTTTCCACTATGTGTGTCTTTGCTGCTGTTGCTGTTGCGCCTGTAAATTTCCCCACGCTGTGGGACTAATAAAGGAAATCTGAATCTGAATCTGAATCTGAATCTGTTGATGTTGTACAACAAGAAGACAACTAGTTACTCAGCCACCATGAGACTTCCTCTTCTATTCAGTAAGAGCCCCCGCTTCCTCTCAATACTTAACATGTAAACTCTTTGGCAGGCATTTATTTCACAAACTGACCATGATGCAAGCATTATTAAAACATTAAAAGCATATTAGCACAGATCACAGGAATGATTAGGTTGGCTGAGTTTATAGTCACTGGTCCATAACTATCTTATCTGTTTGAAATATATTTCATCTCCAGTCGCTGTTAAAGCTGAATGCAGGGATTAGAAAATAATTTATCATTTATCATCCAATTAGGAAATTCCAGTCCGATGATGAATGCAGTCACTGTCTGATAGAAATCCCCTGTGTTAGGCAAAAAGACCAGGGCAGAGAAGGGGAGGGAAAGGGGGGGAGGGGGTGCTCAGTCCATTCTTTGTGAATTTGCTTCTCTGTGTCGGCTCAATGACAGAAAATGCAGAAGTTAAGTTCAAGCTGAAGGTCAAAGAAAAAGGCAGCTGTGATGTGTGTGCTTGTCCTTCGTTTTTAATCCACATCACATCACATCAGTCTTTCACATTCTTTCACATCCACCACACCCAAGTCACACTGTGAGACGGCTGGACCTTACAGGCATGGAGAGAGAGAGAAGAGAGGGAGGGTGGGGATGGGGATGGGGGATAGGTGGTTTCCATGTGCAGCCTGGCAGAGACAGAGCAGGAAGTGGTTGCAACATCAAGAAGGCATAACATCAACCCCTGGTGCAATAATCAATACCTGAATGTAAATAGTGTGTCCTAGCACAGCACAGTACTGTATATTGTTTACTTGTATATTATTTTGTGGTTATTATTTGCTGTATTGTTGTGTTTATATTTTTCTATTTATCTGCACTGAAGACAGAAGAGCAAAGTAAGCATTTCATTGTACAGTGAATCTCTTGAATCTTATCTAAACACAGAGTGTAGAAAAGGCCACAAAGTTAGGACCTGTCATGTTGTTGTGTGATGTTTGTAGATGACATGTTCATATGGGATCAGCTCCCCCTGCTGGTTATATATATATATTGTAACTGACGATGCTCTGATAGATCAAAGGAGTGAGGGAGTAAGACTGAGTGGTTCATTGACATCGCAGCTACTCCTTTATTGAGTCCTCTGAAGATTCGGCTTAAGTGGTGTTCTGGCCGACACCCCAATGTGAACTTGGTGAAACCACAGAACTGACACTAGATACCAGTCCTTATTACCTATATCTCCACTACACAGAGTAACTTAAGTACTTGACACATCTTTTAATCTACTGGCATCAAAATCCTTTAATAAAACAAATGCACTGTTTCTGAGCTAATCTGATGATTCATCACAAAGCGAGGAAGAAAAACATGCAAAGAAAAAAGACAAAAGACTTAACTACTAAGCCAGAGATACAACTAAAAATGCACGAGTGGCTTATTTAATCACACAGAAAAGGATTCACACACATCCAGAATCAGAATCAGATTTATTGGCCAGGTATGTGTACACATACAGGGAATTTGCAGTACCCTCTCAAACGTAGAATAAATAACATAACATAAGCATAACATAAGCATAACATAACCATAACATAACATAACATAACATAACATAAGCATAACATAACCAAAACATATTATAACCAAAACATAACCAAAGCATAACATAAGCATAACCATAACATAACATAACATAACATAACATAACATAACATAACATAACATAACATAACATAACATAACATAACATAACATAACAAAACATAACATAACAAACATAAACATAACATAACATAACATAAACATAACATAACATAACATAACATAACATAACATAACACATAACATAAACATAAACACAACATAACATAAATATAACATAACACAACACAACATAACGCAACATAATATAAACATAAACACAACATAACATAAACATAAACAAACATAAACAACATAACATAGCATAACAAACATAAACATAAACATAACATAACAACATAACATAATTTAAAGTGTGAGTCAATAGAGTGAGTGCAATGATGCTTGCCTATAGCTTATGTACGGATAGCTTATATACAGAATATCTTATGTACAGAAGTTTGTTGTGTATAGCATATACGGTATATATTTAAATATATATTTATTGTTTATAGAAATGGTATATTGGTGAGGTCAATGGATGTTTATGATTCTGAGGGATTTGTTCCTGACACGCTGTGACTGGTGTTAAATGTTCATCAGAGTTACAGCCTGAGGAAAGAAACTGTTCCTGTGTCTGGTCGTTTTGGCCTGCCGGAGGAGACAAGGTGAATTCATTGTCATTCACCTGTGATTCATTCAGGCCTCGGACATTTCAGCACCACACCCTGCCTCGCTCCTGTTGATGACATAATATGAACAAATGAAAGGAAACACCTGCAGACAGAGTTAACGCAAGGGAAGAAGTGCATCCGGCAACCTTTCACAGACACTTCTCACCTGAATTTAAAGAAGGAAATCTCTGAGGCCCGTTGAACACTGTCGCCCCGCACACAGATCGAAGAAACATTGAATTATTTTCCAACAGTATCTTATATATTGCTTTCTCAAAGCTCAGTATGTTCAACAACAAACAATCAATTGTGTGCTCATCCAGTGTGAAGAAAAGCCAGCTAAACTACAAAATGCACGTCAACACAAACTGTCAAAAACAAATATTCAGACACCTTCTGAGGTTTAGTTAAGAATTTGATTTAATCACACACAAAAGGATTCCTGTTACAGCAGCTCAAAACAGGTAAAAGAGACATTAAATAATAGACAAAAAAAACAAAGACACAAAGACAAAAAAAAAAACAATATGTACAATAAATAGTAAATAATAATAATAACAGAAAAAGAAAGAAACAGTATTTATATACACAGCCTCACCCAGTTAGATGTGCAGTGGTGAGGTGTTATTGCACAGGTAATAAAAGTGCATTGCACGGCTAGGACCTCAGTAAACATCAGTAAACATCAGTGCAATGATGAAAACATCAGTAAACATCAGTCCTACTGTGGTATGAAAGTGTTTGTTACAATGACAAAGATTCATAGAGCAGCATTGAACAGTCTGATGGTGTTTGGGATGAAGGACCTGTGGAAAGCGCTCCTTCCTACACCTTGGATGTCTGAGTCTGTTACTGTTCTGTTCTTCCCCAGCAGACCACTGCATAGGAGACCACAGACGCCACCACAGTCTCATAAAAAGTCCTCAGCAGTGGCCTGCACACACCAAAAGATCCCAGCCTCCTCAGCATGTAAAGACGACTCTGACCCTTCCTTGTAGAGCGAGTCAGTGTTGTCAGTCCAGTCCAGTCCAGTTTGTTATTTAAGTGAATACCCAGGTGCTTGTACACGTCCTCACTCTCTTCGATGTCAAGGTCCCTGGATGTTCAGCTGGTGCAATGTCAGATGAGGGTTTCCTGCTGAAGTCGATCACCGTCTCCTTTATCTTGCTGGCATTGACTTGAAGGTGATTCAGTTCACACCAGTCGACAAAGTCCATGAATGACCTTCCTGTACTCACAGTCGTTCCCCTCTGACACACATCCCACAATGGCAGTGTCATCGGAGAACTTCTGGAGGTGGCAACTGTCCGTGGAGTATGTGAAGTCCCGATGTGTACAGGGTGAAGAGGAAAGGTGAGAAGGACTGTTCCCTGGGGGGCACCTGTGCTGCAGACCACCACATCGGACACACAGTCCTGCAGCCTCACAAACTGGGGTCTGTCAGTGAGGTAGTTGGTGACCCATGACCCATGCAGCCAGCTGGTCACTGGCCCCCGCTCTCTCCAGCTTCACCCTGAGCAGTGAGGGGTGGATCGTGTTGAAAGCACTGGAGAAATCAAAAAAGGTAATCCTCACAGTGTTTCTTTAAATAACTCCTGCGTGTAAAAGTACAAAAGTATTAAGCGCAAACTACACATAAAGAATTAACGTAAGTCTTTCATTGATGTTTTTATATGTGACTTTATTCGGCTGTCAGCAGTGTGTTTACTGTTGTCGCTGCTCAATTTGGTGCTAGTTTGAACTTCTCCATATACAGCTATAGTCACCACAGTAGATCAGACTGGGAGAGGTCACGAGATGAAACAGAGTGACCACGTCTTTCTCTACAGCAGGATGTAGCTGTGGGTGTAAGGACTGCCTCAGCTTGAAGGTTGATTTTTTTTCTCCTGTCTGCTTAAAGTTTCGCAATTTACAGAGATAAATGAGGGATGATTCAGAGAAATAGATGAACATCTATAAAAAACGAGTGCTGGCACATTTGTTTACATCAACAACAACCTCAGAATGACTATGTCCATGGTAATAATAATAATAATAATAATAATAATAAAAATCATCTCTGGTTATGCTACGAGGTGGGGTCCATTATAAACGTCTCCTCATCCACACTCCCTAAAACGGCTGCATCGTCCATCAACATCAACTTTAAGCATCTGTCACTGATGGAAACTCACTTGAGTGTTGTACTTGAGGTACTTGTGCTCTGTATTTATGCTCATTCAAACATTGTTCTCCACTTTGTTCATTCAGCAGTCACTTGTCTTTATAAGGTTTCACCTACAAGAAGATTTTGCTTTAGATCCGCTGCTTGATGTGAGCTAAAGTGGAGCAAATGCGTCAGGAAGTTTTATTATTTCTCTTCTCATATAAAGAGGTTGTTTTAATGTAACGTTTTGTTTCTTGGTTGATGAATTTCCTGTGTCTGTAATGTTAACTAATTTTGTTTTTTTCTCTTTTTTTTTATAAGCCTATACTGTTATAGTTACTTTTTCAATAAAGATTTATGTATAAAAAAAAAAAAAGAAGAAAATGCATGACAAGCTTAAAAAGGATAATGAAGATTGTTCCAGTGGTTCAGATTATTGTTCCCACCATCCCAACTTTATCATGTTGACTCACACATCCTCAGTGATCCATCATACGTTTACCTACATGATCCTCACTCAAACATCCTTATGAGCTTTCATAAATCCCAGCAACAACAACAACAAAAAAGAAGTAAATGTTTGCTCATCCAGTGTGAGGAAAGACGAACAGATCAGTGTCCTGCATCAAGAATCGGCCTTCCCTTACGTGTCGGACATTTGAGAGATAGTAATATTAAAGGTTATGCAGCTCTGTCGTTTATGAACTTTTGTCCGAGCAGAGAGAGAGCAGAGAGAGAGCAAAGATTTCTGCGCACGGCATTTCTAAAGCAAGAATGAATTATCCTCATGACGGTCTCCAGATTCACACATTTTTGTGTTTTAAGCTTTTGATTCTCTTTTTTTTCATGTATACTGTTGACGATTTAGGCAGGCTGCAGAGGCATAACATGGACTCAAGGATCCCCTGCAGAGGATTGTATATTTTATATAGATTGTATATTTTATTGTATGTCTCTGTTTAGATGTATATTTACTTAGTTGTAAAATTTATATTTCAATTGTATAATTAATAATATAAATGTAGACCTAAAATATAACTATATGACAATTATTTATTTGCTACCTATTTTTTGCTTGAGTGTTTCTATTCTTTGTTCATATTTTTGAGCATTGTTTGTAGGGAGCTGCCACAGATTGCTTGATGTATATTTTTGTGCATTTGACAATAAATTCTTGAAATCTTGGCCAAATGTGTAAAAGCGCAGGTGGCTTTCAAGTGGCACCACAGCGTCCATTTTATGTGTGATTTTTATGCAAAGCGCCGCAACATTTTTTATTATGAAATTAAAAAAAAAACACATCTACACACAATCATCTTTGAAATAACCAAGTCGCCGAACCAAAAAACCAATACAGACGCCAACTTTGTGTCCACAGCTGCAGCATGGTGTAAAGGAGCACAAAAGAGCAGAGCTTCTTCTCTGCTTATTTTTGTGCAAAGGGTGCGTAAACGTGAGTATTTGACACTGAGCAAAAACTAATAATGCATATAAATAAATGTTGCTGCTAATATTTCACATATATCAGGCTGCAATAATCAAATCATAAATAATCCAGTTTGCACAAAGTATATTGAAAATAAACCATTTATTGTATGTTTTAGACCACAAAATGGAGTTGCGTCATGGCAAAAACACGGCAATTTAAGGATTTAATAAATGATTAAAATTCATTAATATTTGATATGTATGATTAGGACTGATACTAGTTTAAAAAATATTTAAAAAAAAAAAAATTGTCATACCGCAACAAACATCTCTGTTTTATGGCTGTTGATACATCAGAAAGTATTATGTGTGTATAAAAGTGTAGTCATAATGAATGCATGATCATTCACTATATATGCCTTCATAACACACTATAGATGAAAGCGACCTGCTGCCATTGTAGAGTATATTTCTACAGATGCACACGTTACTGTATTTATTTGATGGTATATACACATGTACTCACTGCACATAATCATCTGCTCATTTTATTTCTGTTTACACTGTTTGTATTGTTAAAACTCACAGAAATACTTGACTTGTTCTATTCATTGTTCTTTCTTCTTAGCTGTTATGTCTGTTTTTGTTCACGTCGCAGGCAGGCTCTGTGTATTTGTGACAAAGACTGTGCGATTAGTCTGCAGGGTTTGAAAGATTTCCCTGAGGCCTTGTCCCTCCTGTGTGTACCCAAGGTGAAAAGGCACCACTGAGTGATTTCATTCAGTCTGTTTTTCATTTCAAATTAGGCCTATATTATTCTAAATTACGCAAATCAGAAGAGAAGAAACACAAATTGTAACTTTCAGCATTGTTCTCTGAATCAGTGACAAAATTTGTTTTTAATGAACCATTACCTTTATTCAGTAACAGATGTTTTTTCAGCTTTATTGGAATTTGACTCTGTTTTTTCAGCACACTCTCAGTACATATACAGAACAGAAAGAAGAGACAGCAGCACAAAAAGTAGAAAAATATGAATAAAATAGAAATAAAACATCAGCAGCTCAAAGATTAAAAACAGAAATGAATAAAAATAACTTACATAAATATAACATAACCTAAACTACTATGCACTAAGGCCACAAACGCACACAGTCTCCATCAGCAACATTCAAATCTGACCGTGATGGCCCCGTTCACGGCCCCTCACAAGTCCCATCTCCACACCCAGCTCAGGTCTTTCATCACAGGCTTTCCACCACTTAACAAAGAAGAAGATGGTAGTAATAAAAAACACAAAACACCCCAAAGCTGTTATATATGTTTTTGAAAAATGTAGGAACTAAAGAAGTCTTGACTCTACGATCAAACCACATTAATGTCCATGCCAGATAAGGTTTAATGAGAGGACAGTGTGGTGTGTGTGTGTGTGCTGATGATAAGGATCAGGTAAATATGCTGCTGAGATGTCCATTTACACAATAGAAACACCACTCAGTATTAAACAGTTACACTCCCTTGACTATGTGCAGGTTTTGAGAGAGAAAAAAAAACAGGTTTGGCAAGGCTTTACCACACAAAGTGATACTTGACAGCTGAAAGATAAATCCACTCAAAAGCACACACAGATTTTAATTTGATGGCACTAAACTTGAACTGCACACCAAAGAAAACATGCAAATGAAGGCAGACAGATAAAGGCAAATCAGGTCTCATTTAAAAAACGAGAGCTGAACTAACACAAACTCTGCCGCACACACAGGGCCTGTTGAGCTCAGGGCTCAAATTCAAACTAGAAAAGACAGACAATGTGTCTGTGACTGTTGATATTTGGACTGACCGAAGCATGGATGGCTTTTTAGGGGTAACAGCCCACTTCATGGAGATAGAGAAAAACAACCCAAGTCTGCAGACAGTTCTCTTAAGTTGTGAATGATTTACAGGGTCACACACTGGAGAACAAATAAGTGAGAAATTTGAGGAGATATGTGACAACTTCAATATAAAACACAAATTAGATTACATTATCTGTGACAACGCATCAAATATGAGGAAAGCCTTCACAGTTTGTTTCCCCTCTGCTGTAACAACAACTGAGAGTGAAGATGGTGAAGACGACCTGGAAAACAGCAACTTATGGGAGGATATAAGTGAGAATTTCCAGGACGATGTGGAAACTATCCAGAGCAGCTGCCGTCAACAGCACCAGCGTCAACCTGCAGGAGAACTTCCATTTGGAGATATGGTCTATATGATGTCTGCACTACTCGACCCATCATTTAGCTTTTGGCTAGAGCAAGATGTCCTCGTACCAGATGAAGTCAAGATGATGATAATAGGTAGGTGAATGCACACCATTTCCAAACCATTATCATCACATTATTATCATTCAGGGCTTGAAGTTTTTAGGCACCAAATTAATGCTTAATTCAATACATTGTATATAATTCCTCCTCCTCCCAACTTTTCAGGCACACAAATCTTTTCTCGCTTTCAATTACATCAGTAGTAAATTCTCATTCAGACTTACTTATCGTTCATTAACTTAACCATCACCACTGTGAGTAATGTATATCAATCAACATCATAATATTATATCTAACCATGATTTTGTGCAACTTCTTCAGACCTTGTCTTGGCAGAGGCTCGGAAAGTCACCATACTTGCTGAGAGCAGTAGTGGAGAGGATGATAAGGATGAGCCATCTGCTAAAACTCCACGCCTTTTCACTGGCTACAGGAAGAAAAGCAACAAGAAGGATGACCATGTATCATCTGTTAAGGCTGAGCTCATTCGCTACATCCAGGTGTCCACTGATGAAGAAGAAGCGGACTGCCTAGGTTTCTGGAAAAGGCATGCCAAAGTGTTCCCGAGGCTCTATCTTGTGGCTATGAGAGTGCTCGCTGTTCCTGCCACCAGTGCACCAGTGGAGAGGGTATTCAGTCACAGAGGCCTTATAATGCACCCTCACCGAGCCAGGCTTAGTGCAAGGACACTGTCCTGCTTGATCTTTTTGAAATGTAACCATTCTGTTGTATAATATTTTTCTAGGTCTTACAGTAGGCCTCTGGAGGACAGCTACAAGTTTGTTAATGTTTTGTGGCCCATACAGTGTATTAAGAGAAGAATAAGGTAAACCATTCTGATCTTATTGCAAGTTTATTATATAACACTGTTGATTGTTTCCACAAAAAGGTTATTCTTTTGTTAGTAAAAAAGTCAAGATAGCCAATAACTCCAGTGATATTCCATTTTGAGTTTTACTTTTATGCAAGGAATCATTTTTATCATACAAGGTGCCTTTTGGAGCAAAACTGGTCATGTTTTAATATCACCAGTTTATAGACTTACAGTATATTTCAGATAATATGGCAGCAACAGTTTTGCTCTTTTTGTGAACAAATTTAATTGCAAATAACACAGAAGTAACATATACAAGTGTTTAAAGTACTTTTAAGTGTTTTGCTTACAAGTTGTTTGCATTTAGCTACAGTGTGATGTTTTGCACTAATTGGAATGATGTTAATTACAATGTCTTTGACTGGGTGAGGTGTAACATTTTCTATATTTGTTCTTATTATGGTCCCACTGAGCCTGCACAATAGGGGGCAAGATGTACTGTAACTGTATGTTCATGTTGGAAGAATACAGTTTCCTTTAAAGGAAAGCATTCATTGTGTGTTTTCTTCATATTGCATTGCAATAGCCTGTTTAAAGTGATCATGTAACAAACAACTAATCAGTACTAATACTGTATGCTAATAGATGAAGGAGTGATAATAATACAGTTAATGCTTTGAATTTCTTAGATAGCTGTGCAGTATTCTTAGTAGACCGGATAGCAGCAGATGACAGAAGGCTCATTACAACCAGAAGAGACATATGACTTTTATTTTTTAGAGACTTGAGACTTGACTTGGACTCGTGACCAAAGACTTCAGACTTAACTTGGACTTGCAAAAAAAGACTTGTGAACATCTCTGATTCCAGCATTTTCAACAACAAACAAGCATTAGATTAGACATTTGAGGGATAATAGTAAAAATAATATGCAAACAACAATGACTAGCTTTTCAAAAGGCTTCCATATTGTTGTATTTGTGTTGTAGTTTCATTATTTGTGCATTTTGTCAAAGTCAAAGGTCACAGGAAACAGCAAAATCAAGTGTTAAAAAGGACACTGGGCTGTTTAAAAGGACCCCAAATGTGTTCAAAGAGTGATTGTTTAGCTTTAGTCATCTTTTCCAAAAAGGTAAAGTTACGCAGATCTTTAAGCTAGTTAACTTTCTAAGATGTTTATTTATGAAAAATACTTTGCATCAAATGTGAACTGTGTGTCCAGAAAAGAGCTTATCATGTGTTCATTTAAGACGTCTCCCATTTGTGTGGAGTAAAACATCAGGTGCACAGCCTCTTTGTTTTCTCACTCATCGCGGCCCATTTGCAGGGTTGGCATTAGGTATGTGAACACATGCTCTCTCTCTCTGTACGTACATAGAAATACAAAACAAGGACAACAGCTCAACAAGGTAAAACAAACATTAACATAAATATTACGTAAAAGTATGAGTATATATTTACGCACACACGCACTTTTACACACACACACACACACATATGTACATCTAAAAGAAAGAATAACAACAGTAACATACACTGTAATAATTTGCTGTACATTTACGGTGGATATGGTATCTTACTGTATTCCATAATAACTGTAAAATACTGTTAAATATTCATCAGTAGCATATAAATGAACAGTTAAAGCAGCTGGTTAACCAATACCAGTAGATGACTGTAATTTATCAGCATAAAACATCTATTATTAGATTTATATTTAAAATAATAGTATAGACCAACTTAGGAAAGTTGAGTTGACAAACCACAATGTTTTTAAGCGGGTAATCAGCCCAGCTGGGTGAGCTGTGTGAGCTCGTTGACCTGCTGACTCATGACAAACATTCATTCTTCACTATCACATCTCAACAGGAGCAAACAGAGAGAAGCAAAACTGGCAGCAGGTTAACATTAAATACAAGAACATCTGTCAGAGTGGTAAGTAGCCTATAAAGAAATGTGTTTGTCCAAAAAGATGATAAGCTGTAAACGTGTTGCACTGTAGCCACCAAAAAACAGACAGAGGCCTCTGACACTGGAGGGGAACCTCCACCTGAAAATCTCCCACAGCAGAGGAGCTCTGAGCAGAATCAGGGACGGACAAAGGTGGAGGGACAGACGGGCTGACCTCCTCAGAATTAATCAGTATGTAGGAGGTTTGTCCTCTGCTCCTCCTGAGTCAGTCTGTCAGCTATAATAACTAATGATGAGCCTGTATCTGTCAGTGATGGAGAGACACCAGATACTGAGGACATGCCTAACACATGTGTGATTAGTTATTTTAATTTTTTCCTTTTAAATAAAATATTGTGCATTTCATGCTTATTCTGTGTTGTCCTACTTCAACAACTGCAGTGTTCCTCTGTTTGCAGTTAAATGGCCCCAAACATTTAGAGCCTTTGATGAAGAGATGAAGAGAAATACCAGAGGTCATGTAAAGGTAAAGAGGTCAGCTCACATGTGGAAATGGTTTGGATGTGTCTGCAGTCTACCTATTCTATACTAATAGGCCTAATTACCACCCAAACACCCTGCTGCATATTATACTGGATAGTATTCATATTACTGTCACCACCTACATACTCAGTTACTCACTGACACATTTCCTCTGTCACAGGACATCCTGTGCTGTACACAAACGTAAACTTCATCTACTGAAAGTGAAAAGCTGAACATGGAGTGTCAGAGGCTGGAAATGAAATACAAGAGGCTATGTCATGTCCTTTTTTTTTAATTTAATTCAATTTTCAATACCCTGCGACCCTGTGTGTGCTCAGGATAAGCAGGTTAGAAGATGAATGAATGAATGAATTTTCAATACCTAGTTGCACTTGATGTGTGAATTGTGCCATATGACCAAGGTTTCGTTTACTGATTGATTGTGGAGACATTGAAAGTGGGGTGACGTGATTTTCATGAGTTCTTCCATTTCTTTATACAAGACATGAGCGGCATGAGCGCGGAAATCTACCAGGTGAAACTTTCTTTCAGGAGTCTGGTTCAGCCCGTCAGACATTCTTTGACACGAAGCTAAACTAAGCTTGACAGTTAGACAGACAGACATGGTTACTCAGCCATCATTCAACCTGATGCTGCTGCTGCAGTTTAGTCAGAATGTCTGACTGTCAGATGTCTGTTTTCTTTCAGTTTTGTTGCTTTGGTTACATGTTGTGTGTTTTTGTTTTGGTGTTTTAATGTGTGAAAGAGTGTTCGACACATTTGAGAAATGTTTTGATGACAAAAATGATTATGAAATAATGACTATGTAATGATACACCATGTTACCAAAATACCCCTCCTTGAACCGCCACCTTAACCTGTGGTGGAGGGGTTTGTGTGCCCGAATGATCCTAGGAGCTATGTTGTCGGGGGCATTAAGCCCCTGGTAGGGTCTCCCTTATGGCAAACAGGTCCTAGGTGATGGGCCAGACTAAGAGCGGATTCACAAGCCCATCATGAATAGAAGACCAACAAGGACCGTTACATCGCCCGGATTGGCGTTACCAGGGCCGTTACATTGGGTCTTTGCCCACGGGACCCGGCCGGGCTCAGCCCGAAAGAAATGGCGACGTGGGCCCGCCTTCCAATCCAGTAGGCTCACCACCCGCAGGAAGGTCCATGAAGGGGCCGGTGCAATGTGGTTTGGGTAGCAGTCGTGGCATAGGGGCCCCGACGACCCAATCCCTGGACCAAAACTGTGGCAACAGGGACATGGAATGTCACCTCGCTTGGCAGGGGGGGAAGGAGCCTGAGCTCGTGCAGGAAGTTGAGAGGTACCGGCTAGAGATAGTCGGGCTCACCTCCACGCATAGCTTGGGCTCTGGAACCCGGCCTTCTTGGAGTCCCTGGGAGGGGTACTTGATAGTGCTCCGACTCGGGGACTCCATTGTTCTACTGGGGAACTTCAACGCTCACGTGGGCAACAACAGTGATACCTTGAGAGGGCGTGATCGGGATGAACGACCTCCCAATCTGAACCTGAGCTGTGTTCTGTTATTGGACTTCTGTGCAAGTCACAAGGTTTGCCCATAACGAACACCATGTTCGAGCATAAGGGTGTCCATCAGTGCACGTGCGTGGCACCAGGACACCCTAGGCCGGAGGTCGATGATCGACTTTGTTGTCGTTTCATCTGAAGTCTGGGCATCTCTGCTCAGACTGCTGCCTCCATGCAACCCGGTCCTGGATCAAGCAGATGAAAATGGATGGATGGATGGATGAACAAAACTAATTTTAGTAATAGTATATTTTTTAATATATTATATATTTTTTCAATGACATTTTGACATCAGTAATTAGTTTTTTATTTAGCACTGAATGATATTTATCATAATTGTTTAATAGGTTATATTAGATTGAGACCAAAGTGAAGTTCAATCATGAGCCTAAAGGCCTGAGCAAAATATACATTTAAAGTGTGTTATACATTCATTTTCATGGGATTTTATGGGATGGCAATTAAATGAAAAGAAACTTACTTTCCACCACCCTGTCACCTGTTATATCGAAAGAAAGTGTTGTTAAATTTTAGATGAATAGACTACTGCATTCAAACTCACACACTGACTTGGGCAGCAATTGTTTCTCCTCTGATTCCTATCTCAGGGTTGATCAACTCACAGTTCAAGGTTTGACTCAGGGTTGTTGAACCTGCCAGTTCCCTGAGGGTTGAGCTCTCTCCATGGTTGCAATAACCCCAAATAGACAGTAGGAGTCGCCAGTGCAGCAACAATGACAAGAACCCTCTTCCTATTCTTTTAACTGATGGAAAGTAAATACATTTTCTCAAGTAAAGTGCTTAACTTAAGTTCACTTTTAAGGTAATTCAAGGTGTCTGATATGTTTTTATCAACAACACCTCATACTTCAACTAAACTGCTTTTCACAATTGACAAATTAAACATACTCTAGCACATTTATCTGACAGCTGCTGTTACTAGTTAACTAGCTACTTTTAAGATTAAGATTGGCATAAAAACACTAATCATATGCTCTAAAGTAATAAAATACAATGTAATAATCTGATTCACACAGAACAAGTACTTTTACTTTTTGATATGCTAAGTATAATTTGATTATTGTACTTTTATACTTTTATCTGAGCAAAGGATCTGAGTGCTGAACATGAACACATCCTGTTAAATGCTGCTAGGTGTACTTGCACACATTCAAATCGAGCCTCAGGAATTTGAAGTTTCTGGAACACATCTAAGATGTGTGCAGGAAGCGTAGTAGCCTGGTAAGAGGTGGAGACAATATAAAAGAGCTTAACTTAGACTGAGCACCAGAGGAGTCATGTTCATGCACTAAAGAAGAACAGATAAAAAGTAAGTACACTAATGTCAACGCATTACATTCACAGCTTAATATGTTACAGAGATAGTAAGTTAAACAGTTTGACAATGTGTAGAAATCTGTTGTGCTTTTCTGTTACTAATTTGTATGTAATAGCCCAGTGACTAATGCCATAAATTTATTATTTATAGTAATGCACATAAAAATCTGTAGATAACGGCTTTACTGTGAGAAGTAGTGGATACAATGTTTGTACATTCTTTTAAAATGTCATTTACCTTCCCTGTTAAGGGTAAGAGACACTTAAAAAGCACAAAATGTTTATCTGAAATCTGCCTTTTTAAATTGTAAATATTCTTACAGTTTCAAAGCTACAAAATCTTAAACTGTATCTGAACTAACGATTTTTAAATATTATAAATAATACTTTCATACCTCATTTAACATTGTATCTCTATAAAATAACATTAGGACATATGCAGCTTTTCGAGACAACACACAATTTTATATTACCACAGTCACAATGGAAATTAAAGCTGATCTGCAATTTTTATTTTATCTGTCTCATGTACCACTGTCAAGGCATAGTGACAGTTGTAGGAAATGTAACTAAAGGTTATTTTACTTAAGTTACCTGTCTTCTATTAGAGATCTGGTGTCATGACCAGAATATTTCTTTCCAAGGGTCTTGATCCATCCTATTGTGGGCAGAGAGTTTGCTAATTGCTAATGGCTGTTAAGGCCAGGAATGATGGTATTTGGAAGTGTAGGAAACTAACGCAGCACCCTGTCATCTGTGTGCACATTATGACTTTTTTTCTTGGTACCATCATGATTTGAGCATTTATAAAGTGTGACAATACTGTAAGAGATTTAATCCTCATATCTGTTTTTGTCAGAGTGGAACTGCAAAATTGCCTACAGACAAAGTAGTATCATATTACATTGATAATAATAGCATTTACTAGAATTTTATTACATTTCTTTACTATTGTGAATTTGAATCAATTTTCTTTTTTCACTAGGAAGAACTAAATACAAGGGATCAGGAAACCATTGATTCTTTCGTACAATTAGGCATCATATAAGACATTTTTTATAAATATACCAATTATATTTTCAATAGCAGCTCAAAACTTTCTGTGACCTTGCACTTAGAGTATTACTTTTATTTGCAGTGTCAGCGAGAGCATGAAGAAGCAGTTGGTTTACCTCAGGTAAGATGAAAATCAATTTTGCAGCCATTGATAATTAGATTTTGTAACAATCATGTCCAATATCGGGATCAGTTGCCAATATTGATGTAATTCACTCATCAGATTTTGTAATTTACGTCACTGATCCACATCCTGATCCAGGTTTTTTCTGAGGTTTTTATGAATTACGAATATGTAATAATGCAGTTTTAAGCCCAAAGTCAAAATTTTTAAGCAGAAAGTATGATCCAGCCAGAAACAGTTGGTCCATGGTGGAGGGTCTGCCCAAACCCATAGTGGGAGTGTCCTGCTGCACCCAGGACACAGTGTCCTGGTGTCCCGCCCCTCCATGCTGGCAGCGTGGTAACACCACTGGGCCACAAACAACAGCAGCAAAAGAACTGTAGCAGAGGGATCAGCTTGGCTCTTCCACAGAAAATCACATGTTTATATGTTTGAGGCATTGAAGTGTTCTGTGACAAAGTCATTTCTTGACTGAAGAATTATTCTCCTTGGATCACAGTGCTCTTAACTGAGGACAAAAGGATGCTGCTGTGTTTACATGTTAGCCTTTTTCTGGACTTCATTGACCAGGGTTTTGGAAGGCTAATCCCAGATTAGAATAGAACAGAAAAAAGATTTGTGTTCAAGCCTGTTGAACGTTCTTATCGGACAAAGCCAGTTTGAATGTAATTTCTTGATCAAATAATGTTTTAATAGTAAAATATTCCTGTTCATTTTAAGGTTTGTCCGTCCACCAGTGACACAAGAGGTGAGATACACAGTATTTTACTGATTACATGTGGTGTAGTATGTACCAAGAACAAATTCAAATATATTGAGGCACATGTGCAACTTTTTTTGTGTGTTTGAAAAAAATCCAATCAGGAAAGCGAATGTTGGATCATCAGCTTGATTCCAGCAACTGGCAATCACGAACTAGGAAACGACAACGTGACACTATACAGGAATCATACTCAGGTAACAATTATACTACAATTATATCAGGTACAATTAAATACAATCCAAACACATGGTTAAAATTTTGTCATTGGCTTGCTGAAATATATTACAATCAGAACACCTGAAACACTTAGCAGAATACATGCTTATTAAACTGCAGGTATTTCTTTAGCAATTATATGTATGTTTCTGGTACTAAGTAAATAACTAATCTGTAGCCTTTAACTGGATGATATTTTAAACCCAGACAGCCATTTTGTCCAGTGATAAGGGGGCATAGTATAAGCCTGATGATACACTTGGAGACATCCTAAAATGACTTTGCAGAGAAAGCACCTCAGCACCTCATGGCTCCTGCTAAATAGTTTTTTTTTTACTCTACTAGAAGAAATTATTCTGTCTGATGTGAAAGACATCATGAGATGTGTTCATGAGAGAATACCTAACCAAGACAACAAGCTCAATAAGTTCCTCAAGTAAGTATTACATTTTTCATATTCCATATTCTTTGTTTTATGGGTCTGGTTCCACTCCTGACCAGGGGCCAGCTCTTAGTCTGCTCAATTGTCCAGTTGAGTTAGTCTTAATTTTGCTCTAAGATTACTCTAATGCAAGTAAGACACTTTTGAAAAAATACACAGTGACTTATTTTAAGAAGTTAGCCAATAGATGCACAGAGCCCTGCCACATTAAGAAGCCACAGCATCTCAACTCAGTACAGGTCTGCACTGCAGTGAGATCTTAAGCTACTAGAAGTTTTTGTCTGGTTGCAATTTCACTGAATCCCACTGTGGGTCTCTTTCTAAAAGGAAACACTTTTTGCTAAAGGGGGCTGAAGAGTTTGACACAGTTGCTCTCTCAGCCATGGTTGACCCTAACCCTTAGAAAAATGTTAATTTACTCATAACAATTTAGTCATTTAGTCAGTCAAAGTCTCATTATTTGTTAATGGTAAAATTCCTTTGTGAGACAAAACACAGGTCTAACAAAATTTTAGTCTGTATTTTAGAGCTGTCAGCCAGCCACTGCATCCAGGAGACTGTGCTTAGGCAGTGGCTTCTAGTAAGAGTAAGTACCCTGCTAACAGTTCACTATAGGTCAGTACTATAGGTCATGTCAGGTGTACTAAAGCTGAACTGACTGGAAGGACTACCTTTGCAATACAGTCTGATATATGATTATTTATTCAAATGATTTCATTTGGTTCAGATTTTTTCTGTCACCAATGCTGATCCGATCTTCATCAAACTATACTTAGTCTTGAAAACAAATTACAACACTGGGATTTAAAAATTGTTACCAGAAAACACATCAGGTACAGTTCTGCACGTATGTGTTGATTATATTATAAAGATGATTTATTTAACATGTATTTGTTGATTCATGCACATGTAAGCTAAGCTGAATTTATCAAAGTTGACTAACATTTAGTTGAAATTTAGTTTAGTTTACTTGGATAATACTGTAAATGTAAATAAGTATTATAACACAGTAATAATACAGTATTTAAACCTTCTCTTGGCCACTTGGCTTCACAACGCTAATTGCATATCACCTGCTGATATGCAGATGTGGTGGCAAAGAGTTAGAACCGTTAAAGATATTGGTAACATCTTTAAATCATGCTTCAATTGGCTGTTCATAGGCAGATGTCTTCTTGATTTTGACACAGTCCTTCAGTGTTTGTATTTCCCAAACAGATCATAACCCATATGTAAACTCTTGTACAACAGGGATAAAATCTGTGACTTGGAGACAGATAAGAGGGAGCTGGTTCGGTGTCTTTGGTAAAACTGGAGCTGGAAAGAGCTCTCAGATAAGTGCTGTGATTGGAGAGAAGAACCTGTTGCCCTCTGGAAGCTTCAGTGCCTGTACCTCAGTCATGATTAAAGTGGAGGCTAACATGCAGAGCAAGAAGTATGAGGCACACATTGAGTTCATAACAAGAAGAGGTAAAATGAGCCCAATATGTTTCTTTTCACTTTGCTGTTTGAAAGGTTATGATAGTTGTTGGTTACATTATATCTTGTTTAATGGAAGAAACTTTTTATGTTTTAGGAGTGGAAAGATGAGTTGTGGTCTTTGTTAAATTTCCTTGGAGCTAATGCAGACCAGGGAAAAGAAGATGATGACGATGACGATGACACTGTTGACAAGCTGTCAGCCCTGTATGGAGAAGAATGGAGAAACAAAACCCATGAGGACCTCATGGATCGCAGATATTTCAGAGAAATTCCAGAGTTTCTGTCTTCTGAGAGGAAGACTTTGACATGTGAATCAGTAAAGTAAAAATCTTATAGAAAACTCTCTTGACAGAGTGAAATGTTGTAAATTACTCAGATTTATCTATAGACTGGTGACAAATTAAAGTAAAAAACCTGGATGCTTGACTTCTTCTAGGTTTGGTGGCCTTGTTATGCTGTGGTTGGGCTATTTACTGGTATGGTTTGGGTCTCCTTGTGCCTTAAAGCATCACTGCATGATCACCTATAGATTCAGATTCAGATTTACTTTATTAGTCCCACAGCGGGGAAATTCACAGTGTAACAGCAGCTAAACACAATTTAAAATAAATAGAGGAAATGCAAGACATAAGGTAAGATAAAAAAATAAGAAAAGATATTTAGCATAAAAATCTGAAGAAATAGAAATAAAATTATAACTTTAATTATAATTATACCTGTACACAGTACAGAGACGAGGATCTGCCTGAGAATACATATCAGAATATGTAATATCTCAGGTAGAAAAAAGTGAAGACAGTGAAACAGTGAAATGAATAGTGAGGTGAAGTGGAGTGTATTGAGCAAGAGTCCAGTTATTAGTAAGTTATTTATTTGTTTATTGTCTGCATACTAGCGGGCATTTTGTTTGTTGTGTACAGTCTGACAGCAGCAGGCAGGAAGGACCTATATCCTATGAGATTTCTGTCCTGATGAGAGTGGTCTCTTCCAGGATGACAATGCCCCCACCCACAGAGTACGAGGGGGTCACTGAATGGTTTGGTGAGGATGAAAATAATGTTAATCATATGCCATAGCCTTACGCAAGATTTTGGACTGATGTTAGACAGTGCTCTCCACCACCATCATCAAAACAAAACAACAAATGAGAGAATAGCTTTTGGAAGAATGGTGTTCTTCCCTCCAGTAGAGTTCATAGACTTGGAGAATCAATGGTGCTGTTCTGGAGGCACATGGTGGCCCAACACCTTACTGACACATTTTATGTGCTTTTTCCTCTAATATGTCATCCACGTGTAGTTTACATACTGCCTAGCAAGTCCAGGTCTGTTTTGTCAAAGGTATTTTTACAAATGTAAATCAGCATGTAAAAAGTACTTATGCATAAAAAGGGGAGACTTCCGTCTGTCCTCAAAAACTACAAACCCGTATGCCCAAACAGGTCTTATTAAAATCTGAATGATATTGGTATAAATGCTGATTTGACTTGAATGTTCATATAAATAAAACTGCCTTATGTTGACATAATGTTATTTATTGCAGGCTGAAGAATTGTCTGCAAGATTTGTCAAGTACACAAAAAGTGGCTCAAAAGACGGAGAAGGAAAAGAGGTGAGGAGGTGGTATTGGCCGCTAGTGAAGTGTGTGACTGTCAGGGTGCCTGATAATGATCTTCTCCAGCATGTCACACTTGTGGATCTTCCTGGAAATGGGGACCGCAACAAGAGCAGGGATAAAATGTGGAAAGAGGTAATTTATTCACATGCAGTGCTGTTCATGGTATATTAGTGTGTTTTCTGTCATGTTCTTACAAAGCACTGACAATGAGCCATTGATAATTAACTTGCTGTTATGCTCCTTCAGGTTGTTGGAAGTTGTTCTGCTGTGTGGATTGTGACTGACATTAATCGAGCAGGATCAGAGAAAGAACCCTGGGAAATCCTGAAAAGTGCCAGCAGCCTGATGGGAAATGGCGGCGAGTGTCAGCACATTCACTTTATCTGTACCAAGTCTGATGTTATCGAAGATCCGGATGAACTGTAAGTGATTTCAGATGCTAAAAGAATGTAGTTAAATAACATCCAAATTAGACCTTGATGGTTGTTGTGGCCAAGAGCTCAAAATGAGAAAACAAAAGATATGGAAAACACTTTTTGTCATTTATTTTGAAAAATGGAAATCAGAATGATCATTGGTCATAATTCACACTGTAACAGTTAATGCACTCAAATACTGGCAAATTGTTAGAAAGAAAAAACATAAATAACACAAATGTCAGTAACACCCCATTGTGAGACTCTAACCTGTTAATTCCTGACCAACTGCAGCTTTCGTTTATACAGGCTCAGCAGACTGATTAAATTTCACGTGTGTAATGGGGCTCAATTGCCATGTGCTTAAATCCTGTATTTTCTGTAATAGATAACTTGGGTGTTTGGCATGTTTTAAGTGTTTTCATTAGACATACCCAGCTTAAGTTGAACAATGTCAGTGTACAGTTTGACACTAAATGCTGCTTAGAGAGCTTGAGTAACCTGGCTAAGCCAACCACTGTTCTATCTACCTGGCACAGGTAGATGAAAACAGGGTTTTCCCATGGTTTGTAGAGGAATCCTCTGTTGTGCAGACTTTGGGGGTGGAAAGTTAAGGTTTTTGACTTAAAACTATCCAATTTCATCATTTTTTATATACTACATGTATTATTTCTAATTAAACAACCTGAATGACTGGCAGATGATTCAGTCTCATCAGTGATGACTGTATGGCCATTATAGTTTCTGTCCTCCTACTCCTACTTTATTTCTCATTCAGTGACATCTACACTATTTTACCAGAGTTTACAGTGTTTAAGTTGACAGAAGATCACGTATCAAGAGGGCTTGACTTTTCAGTGTGTTAAATTATTTCTTGTTTTACTTACTAACTTACTTACTTACTTACTTTGAGCATGGTAGAGAATGATCAGAATAATTCATAAAGTCATTAGTGACAGATCAAGTTTAACAAAAGATCATTTTTACTTTTATTCTGGGGAGAAAAAATAGATTGTATGCAAAAATATTGCAATTTCAGGTTTCTGGCCTCCAAATGCTGTATGAAGTGTCAGACTAATCTTTTCTTATAGTTCAGCAGATGCTGTTTGTGCATGCATATATAAAAGAAACATGCAAGTCAAGGAAGAAATGAGCAAGGAATTCAGCAAACTGCACGAGGTTAAGGTGAGTTTTATAGACTGACAGAAAGTCAGACACAAAGACCATATACAATTGTAAGTCTGCCTTAAAAATCACAACTTTTTTTCAGAAACATTTTAGTGCTGAATGTTTCAAAGTTTTCACAGTGAGCTCCAAAGAGTTTAAAAAAAAAACCCACATCTACCCCGAGAAGACACTGGTAAGTGAAGTCTCCATATGCTTTCACTTTATAGCTATGCACACACACACACATAGAGATGTTGTTTTAGTTTAGTTTGCTTCCAACAACTTTAAGTCAAACAGGAGTGACCAACTGTATTATTTCAATTTAAGTAAGTGTCATGAAGTATTTAAGATGCAAACTGCATTGTTTTTACAGAAATACCTAAACTTCAGGAATTTCTGCAAAATCTCAATGACTGTCACTCAAAGACATCAAACTATGTGTCTGGAGCTTATGGGATTCTGTCTCTGATTCAAGGGTCCAGATGTACAGAAGTGGTAAGATCAAGTAATACAATTTCTTTTCTTAATTATATTTTGATATTGTCAGAAACTTGTATGTATATTTAGAGAAAATAAGTACACTTAAGCAAAGTGTGCACAAAGTCAGTGGAAACATGGTTAAGTCAAGTGACAGACTTACATTTTAATGGTAATAAAGTACTGAAAGGGTCTACATGTAATCGCACCCATACAAACATTTTAACCATCAAGGTAAATTTCTTCTATCTTTCTTCAGAGAGGCTGCATGACCACAGTAGTTAAAGGGTGATCATACTGTAGACCATCATTGTATCTGCCCTGGGATCAAAAGATCTGCTCCGTACTGATGTCCACAATCACGTTTATTTCTTCTCTGAAGACTCATGGAACACCGTGAAAACTAGAGACAATAAAATGTTTCAATAACAACATATCAACATGTCTGCCTTCACAGAATGAACAAAAAATTGTCTTTACCGTGTACGCCACGTAAACCAGCGGTAGATAAGTTTGATGAGCGTAAACGTCCTCCGTCTTGCTCGTGTGACGTCTCTTCTCTCTGCCGGTTTCCCGCTCACCACTACCGAGTCATGTGACTCACGTTAAACTTAACCACTCAAATCATTTTTACCGAATCATTTTAACAACTTATGGCAGTAACCTTATGAGGTACAGTGCAAGTGTTTCATTATAAATATAACATTAAAAAAACGATGGATACTAACTTCCAGTGTCATCATGGAGACACATAAACACTCGTGTCAGATACAATCATAGTTTCATAAATAAAAACAAAACAATATATACTGTCTAAAAAAAACAATTAGGTAACACTATTGCTCCATTGCTTTAAATATTGAATGTGTTGTGTCATTTCAGGCTGGTGAAAAAACAGATGTGTGCACAGACCTTGAAGAAAACATAAGATGTGAACTTGAAAAAGTCAGAAAACCAATGGAAGAGGCTTGTGAGACTTTTGAAAAATGTCTCAGTGAGGGTGTTGAAAACGCCAAAAAGTCATATGAAAAAGTCTTGCAGTCTTTCTTACATCCTGTACGTATTAGAATCATGATTACATGAAAACAACTGAATTTGCACCTCATTTTAATATACTAACTGTCGTTTTATTTTTGTTTTCGCCTTCTTTTTGTTCAGCGTAAGCATTCAGGTCGTGGTTTTCACAGGATATTGAAGTGTTTGGTTATGAACAATGTCACACACAAACCAAAAAAAGGAAAACAAATTAAATCTTCAACATGAAGTTAGCTTCATTCCTGACTGACAGCATTGATGAGGAATTCCAGAGGACTTTCCCGTAAGAAATGACTTAATGAGGACATAAAAAGCTTTTTAAGGCCACTTTGTTTGTTTGTGTATGACAGCCCATCACCTTACTAAGACACTTAACCTTTAATTTGACACCCATTTAGAGATTGCATTATTAAAATCCAAATTTGTCAATGAAACAATGACTTCATGAAACATTTCAACTTATTAACATATTTCAGAAATGAAGGGAAGCGTGGACCATTCAACAAGGCCATCAGTAAATTTTCGCTTCACACAGAGACGCTGATTGAAAAGTACAAGAGAGTCGAACTGCAACTGATATTTCTCAAGACAGAGGTAAAATATGAGAACACGATCATCCTATCCTTTATAAAGTCAGGGAGATTTAAGCAGATGTCAAATCAACGAAACATGACATTTGAGACTGTGGACTAGAATGAGGACTAAACACTGATAAATTAAAAACACAAATATCGACATTTTGAGTTCTTAACATATTCATATACACTGTATTTGAAGAACACGATCAAAACAGTGATGCAGAAAACACCACAGGTCCTGCTCTGAAAATCTGTTTAGATATACTGTATTACTTGTTGTCAATATAACATATATTTAAAAAATACAGTTAAAAAAATCTTCTTATATGTTTATTTTCCTCTTCTAAGGAAGAAAAAATGAAGGTCAAAACTCAACAAAACCATCCGGGAACGTAAGAAAACAGTCTACAGCAGCCTGACAATGACAATCGAGGAAATCATGCAGGAATGCTACAAAAGTAAGATATGTGTATTATACGCACACACTTTTACACACACACAAACAAACAAACACAAAAATACACATATATTCATTGTGATTGTGAAGAAATTCTATTGTGTTGTAGAAGCAGCAAGATTTACAGGAGATGGATCACTGAACAACATGAGAGAGACTATTGTGAAGCACGTATATGATTCAAAGAACATCATGTTTGAGCAGGCTAAGAATGAAATGTTGAGCCAGCTGAGAGGCCTGAAGGTTTGTCATATTTTATGATATATCATTTAATGATAGAATAAAGCATGTTGTTCTACACATCTTTATCCACAATAGTACAACAATTGCCATTATTTACATAAAGACTTTTTTAATCCCTGTTTTTGGTACTAAAACACTGCAGGAACAGTCACAAACATGAAACTGTTGTTATTATTCTAAGACAGAAACATACAAACAATTATGTGGCTGTTAACTATTTTACTCAGACTGAGCAGCCCTCTGAACACACATCTAAACAGTTAATTCATATAGGATTCACTTGAACACAGTATTTATCTGCATAAATGATACATGATAATATTTTGATGATGATTTAGGAGGAAATCCTGAGGACACTGGAGGGGACAATGCAGAAATCAATTGATCTGTCACTCAAGACAGATGGTGTCTTGATCCCTGGTAAAGAAAAATATGAAAATAAAAATATGATGATCAGTAAAAATACCGTAAATATTTTACTGAAACGAAAAATTCAGAACTCAAATCATGTAATTAATAGTGCACTTCTGTGTAAACAACACTTTTTTGATATTTTTATAGATGTTGCAGTGGAGCTTGCAGAGGTGAAGAAATACTCCAGTGAACTAGAGGACACCCTGAAGAAGAGAGATGAATTTGGTAAAACTCCTTTTTAAATAATGGCCTGATTATGAGCTGTTCTTAATAATACTAACAATGCTTTTTCTTACAGTAGCTCTGACACTCGGTCCATCAGCTGCACTGAGTCCATGATGCTGATTAGCACAGGTATGTTTTAATAAAACTGATAAGGCAAACATTCAGACAGATTATATGATAAATGATATGACAGCCTGCTGTCTGTCATTACTGTTCACTGTCACAACTTTGCTTTTTAACTCTCTGGTGAACATTTCAGGTTTGTTTGCTGGAGAGTACCTGAGTACCCACTGAAGGTCCCTGCAGCCCTGCTGACTGTCCCTGTTCTCTTTGAGTGTTGTTTTTATATCTACTTTGACTTTTTATATGTACTTTGACTTTACTTGTTGCAGACATGCAGAGAGACCTTAGTTATATTTGGGGGCGAGGACAGCCTTTGATTAATGATAGATCAGAGGCAGACAGAAAATGTGGTGGTGGTGGGAGGTTGTGGGGGGGCTTGCAGCAAAGCTCCCAAACCAGGACCTTTGTGGGTTTCATAGTGGAGCTAGCCACTAGGGCAATATGAGGTCCCAGAAAGTTTTTTATTTGATGATTTTTTCTTCTTGAATATATCTTGAATGTATTGTTTATCTATGTTTTTATTTGATGACAGTAGCATAAGTTGATTGGAATGGGCAGACTGCAACTTCAGTTATTTTATGGGTATCGAAATGAAGCCTTGAGCCTTGATTACAGACCATATTGTAGGTTCGGATTTGACTTCAGGCGTTTCTTATCTTGATTGTGTTTCTTTCATGTACAAGGATAAAACTGTTGCTTACTACAAAGTAATGGTTTTAAACTATTAGACTATTACTATAACATAATAGTAATAAACCAGTTTATTGGGCTTTTCATTCTTCACGCTATCACTTTAGTTTTATTTCAACACTGTTTCTAAATATATAAATGAATTTGATAGTGTTTGCTGTTCATTAAATGTCATTACGATCATTTCTGAATGAAAGTCTCACATGTAGTTTGGTTTCTTCATCATTTATGTTGTTTATGAAAGGATCTAAACACTGCTCTAAGTTCTCCCTGACATCAGTTTCTATTTTAACAAATGTTTTCCTAACCTTGTACTTAACTCTTACTTACATCTCCTGAAAGTTATTACCTAAAATTTTCTTAACACAAATTTCCTGACACAAATGTTCTTTACATTACCAAAGTTTTTCTTTGTTTGTTTTTTTTTAAGCAACGTAGACATTAATTTCTGTGATATATAAATTAGTTCATTTGTAATAGATTGTACTATGCTAGGATGTGCATGTTAACATGCTTTTTAAACAGAATATTTTCTCCCATACATTGATCACTTTATTTTTTGTGTCCTTTCATTTTGTCTCATCTCTTTTATATCTACCCTTTACCTTTATGAGTCTTAACCTTGTTACATTGGAGACCTGTGACAGGATAATTTACCTTAGCAAGTGTGTATTTATAAATGACTGTTATGTTAGTTTATATATTTGCTGAAGTAAACAGTTTAGTACTTTAGACTAAGCTTTGTTCCATTGAAAATGTAATATTGATTGGCTACCCAAAACCTGTCTTTTTTTTTCATGTTAGCGAATCGCCACTTTCTGATGCAAGAAAATGCAAGAAAACGGAACATGCGCACACATATATGGGCCATAAACAGGGCCGACATCTTGGGGTTGATTACAACTCTTATCAGTTTTTATTACTGTGCAAAAAAAAAGAATAAAAACAATTTATTCTTATTTTCCAGTACAACAAAGTCACCATAAACTTACTTAACTCTCTGGTACATAAAATGTGATGTTGTGAATTCAGATTCTTGCTGACATTACTCAAGTTTTTAATGGTTCTTAAAGTCCATCCATCCATCCATCTTCCTCCACTTATCCGGGACCGGGTCGCGGAGGCAGCAGTCTGAGCAGAGATGCCCAGACTTCCCTCACCCCAGACACTTCCTCCAGCTCTCAGACTTCCGAGGCGTTCCCAGGCCAGCCGAGAGGCATAGTCTCTCCAGCATATCCTGGGTCTTCTTCCCCGAGGCCTCCTCCCGGTGGGACATGCCATGCCTGGGAACACCTCGCCTAGGGAGGCGTCCAGGGGGCATCCGAAACAGATGCCCAAGCCACCACCAGCTGACTCCTCTTGATGCGAAGGAGCAGCGGCTCTACTCCGAGCTCCTCCCAAGTGACCGAGCTTCTCACCCTATCTCTAAGGGAGCGCCCAGCCACCCTGCAGAGGAAACTCATTTCGGCCGCTTGCATCCGCATGATCTTGTCCTTTCGGTCACCACGACGGTCCGGTACGGTACCGACACCGCGCATAACTGCGGATGCTGCTGCACCAATCCGCCTGTCAATCTCACACGCTCCATCTTTCCCTCACTCGTGAACAAGACCCCGAGATACTTGAACTCCTCCACTTGAGGCAGGACCGTCTCCACCCACCCGGAGAGGGCACGCCACCCTTTTCCGGTCGAGAACCATGGCCTCAGATTTGGAGGTGCTGATTTCTCATCCCAGCCGCTTCACAACTCGGCTGCAAACCGCCTCCAGTACATGCTGAAGGTCCTGGCCTGATGAAGCCATCAGGACAACATCATCCTGCAAAAAGCAAGAGATGAAATCCTGTGGTTCCCAAACCGGACTCCCTCTGGCCCATAACACACTGAATGTGTTATGTGTGCCTACATGCATGCATATGAACCAAACAACTGATTGTGAGCTTTTATTTTATTGAGTATGTTGACTGATACAGATACACATGATTTATAGACAAACATAGCAGTCTCAGATGATACACATGATTTATAGACAAACATAGCAGTCTCAGATGCACTTATACCAATGATAAAACACATACTGCATTAATGTATGAATGATATACTATATAACAATATAATATAAAGGGTTTATTCAAGAACTATCCAGCTCAATATATAAACAAATGGAAGTTTATGGGAGCAATTTATCACATCTGTGTGTGTGTGTGTATGTGTGTGTGTGTGTGTGTGTGTGTGTGCACATATTGCAGGTGTTTGTCACTTGATGTATTCATGTTTTTTGTACATGAGTCTGCTTCTCTGAGTTTTCTATGTTTTACTTGGATACAGAACTAATTTTCCCCTCCTTGAACCGCACCGCTACCTTAATGTGGTGGAGGGGTTTGTGTGCCCGAATGATCCTAGGAGCTATGTTGTCGGGGGCATTACGCCCTCTGGTAGGGTCTCCCATGGCAAACAGGTCCTAGGTGACGGGCCAGACTAAGAGCGGTTCACAAGCCCATCATGAACAGTAGACCAACAAGGACTGTTATGTCGCCTGGATTGGCATTACCGGGAGCCATGGTAATGGGATGGATAGACCCGGCCGGGCTCAGCCCGAAATGGCAACATGGGCCCGCCTTCCAGTAGGCTCACCACCCTTGCAGGAAGGTCCATGAGGGGCAGTGCAATGTGGTTTGGGTAGCAGTCGTGGCAGGGGCCTTCGACGACCCAATCCCTGGACCAAAACTCTGGCAATAGGGGCATGGAATGTCACCTCGCTTGGGGGGAAGGAGTCTGAGCTTCGTGCAAGGGAGGTTGAGAAGTACAGGCTAGAGATGAGTCGGAGCTGACCTCCACGCATTCCTTGGGCTCTGGAACCCAGCTCCTTGAGAGGTGGTGGACCCTCCACTACACTGGAGTTGCCCAGGTTGAGCGGCGGAGCTGGTGTGGGCTTGCTTGCCATAGCTCCCAGCTCAGCCGCCATGTACATGTGTTGGAGTTCACCCGGTGAACGAGAGGGTCGCTTCCATTGGGGATAGGTCTCTTTCTGTTTTTTGTGCATACGGGCCGAACAGCAGTACAGAGGACCCGGCCTTCTTGGAGTCCCTGGGAGGGTACTTGATAGTGCTCCGACTGGGGACTCCATTGTTCTACTGGGGGACTTCAACGCTCACGTGGGCAACAACAGTGATACCTGGAGGGCGTGATCGGGAGGAACGGCCTCCCTCGATCTGAACCCGAGCTGTGTTCTGTTATTGGACTTCTGTGCAAGTCACAGTTTGTCCATAACGAACACCATGTTAATTCAAGCATAAGGGTGTCCATCAGTGCACGTGCAGGCACCAGGACACCCTAGGCTGTAGGTCGATGATCGACTTTGTTGTCATTTCATCTGATGTCTGGGCATCTCTGCTCAGACTGCTGCCTCCTGCGACCCGGTCCTGGATCAAGCAGATGAAAATGGATGGATGGATGGATGGACAAAACTAATTTTAGTAATACCATATTTTTTAATACATTATATTTTTTTCAATGACATTTTAACATCAGTAATATTTTTTTTTTAGCACTGAATGATATTTATCATAATTGTTTAATAGGTTATATTAGATTGAGACCAAAGTGAAGTTCAATCATGAGCCTAAAGGCCTGAGCAAAATATACATTTAAAGTGTGTTGTACATTCATTTTCATGGAAATTTAAGGGATGGCAATTAAATGAAAATAAACTTTCCACCACCCCATCACCTGTTATGTCGAAAGAAAATGTTATTAAATTTTAGATGAATAGACTACTGCATTCAAACTCACACATTGACTTGGGCAGCAATTGTTTTCTCCTCTGCAGCTGCAACGCCTTTTTTCTCAACATGTAATGACATAAAAAGGTGTTGAAGTTCTAACTCCAGTCAGGTAATGAAGGAAGACCTTTTTTTTATCTTTTGGGCATGTTGCCATGGTGAATTGTCGTGATAGAGGTCCATTAATAATATTTTTTTATAGTCATCATACATATGCTTGACCTGCACATACTCAAAGCTAATTGAACAAACTCAGATCAGCTTGTGAACCAAGAGCTGGAAGACTGAACCTGCCAGTTCCCTGAGGGTTGAGCTCTCTCCATGGTTGCAATCCCCAAACAGACAGTAAGAGTGGCCAGTGCAGCAACAATAACAAGAACCCTCTTCCTATCCTAACTGTGATGGAAAGTAAAAGTAAAAGTAATAGTAAAAAGTAAAAGTACATTTTCTCAAGAAAAAGAGCTTAGTGCTTATTTTTTAAGCAAAATCTAGTTCCTACATCATTTTTACATGCATGCATTGATTCACAGGGGTCTCTAACCTGCAAGTTGCTCTTTAACAGCAGTGGAAAGTAACTAAGGACATGTCCTTAGTTACTTTCCACTGCTGCTGTATACTCAAGTACAGTATACTCAAGTACAGTGCTTTGAGTTTTGAGGTATGAGGTATTTGAATTTTATTCATTCCTGACAAGTTTCTGCCATAAATTAATACACATAAATACATCTTGCTCAACCTACTTGTGGGCAGAAAGGGGAGGATGCCTGTAAGAGGTGGAGACAATATAAAAGAGCTTGAGTTAGATCGAGCACCAGAGGAGTCATGTTCATGTTCAAGAAGAGCAGATAAAATGTAAGTACACTAATGTCAATTCAATATATTTACAACTGAATATGTGCCATAAGCTCTTTGGTGGATCGGCCGCTGCTCTGAATTGCGGTAAAGCCGTTGTGTCTTTATTTAACATAACTGTGGGCGTTTTCAGTACATTGCATTGTTGTCTGAGTGAGCAATGGCGGCTGGGGCGTCGACGACTCAGTGTGACTGTATCTGACAAAGTTGAGTACTTTCAGCCAATTCACTCGACCTGCCATAAACGCTTTGTGAAAGTAACTAAGGACATATACTCAAGTACAGTAAACTCAAGTACAGTGCTTTGAGTTTTGAGGTATGAGGTATTTGGATTTTATTAATTCCTGACAAGTTTCTGCCATGAAATTAATACTGTAGCGTCCGACAGACGATGTAATCTCTCAACGCTCTCTTTATTGAGAAACAACAGTTACTGTCGGCCGTAACCACGCCAAAAAAAAGAATAACAGAGCAACAAGAAAAGTGCTGGCTCCCGCTCTCAGACTACTCCACACAGATGTTCATCATCAACATTACTGCAGGATATTGCTCAATCTACTTGTGGGCAGAAAGGGGAGGATGCCTGTAAGAGGTGGAGACAATATAAAAGAGCTTGAGTTAGATCGAGCACCAGAGGAGTCATGTTCATGTTCAAGAAGAGCAGATAAAATGTAAGTACACTAATGTCAATGTCAAAAGAATAGTTATTTCGCTACTTTTTTGATTTTACATGTTTCTTTAATTCCACACTGTACAGTTTAAACTTTTCATTCTTTTATAATAAAACTGAAAGGTTTAGAGTGGTTCAACGTAGTGGAGAGTTAAAGAAAGATAAAATTGAAGGTACAAATGGTTTCACTTCAGTAATTATTTTCACTTGTAATAAAATTATACAACATAACTTCCATGAAATGTGTTTATGTGAAATACACAGAAATAGAAAACATCATTTTTTTAAAATTTCCTAAAGACAATTTTCTAAAACTACAATTTGTTTTTACAAGTTTATGTATTATTTTTGGTTTTTCTTTTTTTGCTCTTTAATTTTCTGTAAATCTTGCATCATTTACTTTCCCAGTTAGTGATAAGAGACATTTGAAAAGCAAAAAATGTTTGTCTGAAATCTGTCTTTTTAAATTGTAAGTATTCAACAGTATGTAAGCCTCATGATTTTTCACTGTATCTGAGCCATGGATTTCAAAATCTTACCCACAGGTTATCCAGACAACATTTCATTGCATGTTTCCACTTGTTCCAGTGAAAATTAAAAGCTATAAGAAAGGGAAGACAGGAAGAGCAGGTTTATTGTAATATGAATGGAGAGAAAGTAGGACACTAACAAACTGAGCTGTCACAGGTAATGATGACAAAGTTGGCAACAATAACAGAACTGAGAAAAAAGCAGCTACAATATATTGATGAATAAGTTGTCATTACTTTGCTATTACAGATTGTGTTTGTGGATTCCCACAAACCTACACACATGCTAAATTCCTGATCCAGTGCCTAACATTTCTGGTTGAGGTGTAATTGTGAATATGATTTCAGACCAAATACACCTTGACTGCATTAGTAACTGACTGAATGTACTGTGTAAATGATAGGATAGTGTTTTGTTAAAGTAGGTGAGTATTTAGGTCAGTGTGCATTCCACTGGATTTAACAAGTTTAGATTTTGTGTAAGTGTGTGCAGAGAGGTTTGTAAACAGAATACACACTCTTCGACAGAAAATCCAGTTTTGTGTGCCGTAACTTGTGACCTGACTAATATTTATTAAATTCTTGTTGTGGACAAAAATGTCAAGCTGTCATAATTTCTTAGCAAGTGATGATCCTTTGTTTACCTTCCAGTTCCTGTTCTTTGTCATGGATGAGTTTGTTCGTAACAAATTAACTGAATGGGGTCTCAGTGACTGGATAGACCGTTTTAAAGGTAAAGTTTTATCATCTCAGATCAAGCAGGACTAAACTTAAGATTGGTACAAGACAATCAACATGCATTCAGTTCATACACCCACCCTATTAGCTATTATAAAAATATAAACTTAACAGCTGAGCCCACACCTGTTTTAATCCTTATTAAACTGATTTCTGAAGCAAACTGAGATTGAATGCTCTCATGCACAATTAAGAAATTGAATTTTTTTTTAATTGCAGAAGAATATATTGACGAGGAATGTCTATACGACCTAGAGAATGAAGACATCAATAAATTGATCTTGAAAGTGGGACCAAAAATAAAATTCAAGAAGAAACTCAAGTTGTTAAAGGTAATGTTCTGCACTGTGAAAATACTTCACACAAATACTGTTTTTGATTTGATAAATCTTGTTTATGTAGGTATATCCATTGACAATTTATTGGACAACGAACATTTAACTTTGGATGACACCCAAAGGATATAATATTATATTGACAATAAAAGCGTTTAATAGAGTTTTAGAATGTTTTGTTACTATTTATGCATTTACAATGCTTTTGTCATTGGAAAGAAAAACAAACATTTAGGAAACAGTTGATTGTTCTGCGCAAGCAACTTGAATAAACATACAATTAGGTATCATCTATTTATTTATTATAAATGTACAAATTGTATTTTTAATGTCGTTATACTGGGTTTATGGCTCTGGTGTAAATACATAATAAATAAGCTAAGCTAAGCTAGTTTATGCTAAACTTGTACTTAGAATATTACTTTCATCTGCAGAGTCAGCAGGCGCATGGAGAGACAGCTGATTCTGCTCTGGTAAGGAAAGGGCCTCTTTTCTTCAAGAAATTTGAGGCTCAAAAATGTCCTGAGACACACTTTCCAACTTGTTCACGGTGTTGTACACAGAGGGGAAAAAAGGATGCTGCTGTGTTTGCTTGTCAGCCCCTTTCTGAACTCTACTTCCACTTCCACTTCCATAGGTTTTGGTAGGCTCATCCAAGATTAGATGAGAACATAAATGCAGTTCAGTGTGTGAGTTCTAAAGATGTGTGTTCAAGCCTGATGCACCCAGCTAGAGTACAAAGCCAATGTGAATATCATTTCTTGATTAAATAATGAAAAGTCAAATATTCCTGTTCATCCAAAGGTCTTTCCGTCCACCAGTAACACAAGAGATAAAGGTGAGATACACAGTGTCTTATTGATTACATGTATTATTCATTTATGTTATCCAGGAAGTAATATGTTGCTTATCAATTACTGAGTTTACTTTAAATCTTGTGAGAGACACATGTAAAACAAACTTATTTTTTTATTTAAAAAAATAATCCAATTAGGAAAGAGAAAGTTGGATCATCAGGGTGAGTCCTTTACATCACCAACTCATAAACGACGACGTGACTCAAACCAGAGATCAGATTCAGGTATTTATATTACCTTCTAAACAATTACATTTACAATTAGCAAAGGGTTAAAACTTTTATGGAATGAAAATTTTACTTGTATAGCACATGTCTGTCCATATATCTTGGCCATAAAAAAACTTTATCATTTGGTTGACTGAGGTCCTTTAAAATCTCATCAGAATACCAGTCAACAGCATACATTGTTGTCATAAATGCTTATTAAACTGCAGGTATCTATAGCAACAGTATGTATGCTTCTGGTATGCTAAGTAAATAACTTTAACTAGATGATGTTTAAACCCAGACAACCATTTTGTCCTTTGATAAGTGGCCATAGTATAAACCTGATGGTACACTGCAGAGAAAGCACCTCATTGTGCATTGCTGGATACACTGGTTTAATGTTTCCTGCTGAATAGTTTTTTACTTTTACTCTGACAGAAGAAAAAGAAGAAAACATACTATCTGTTGTGGAAGAGATCATGAGATGTGTTGATGTGAAAATACCTGTCCAAGACAACGAGCTCAATAAGTTCCTGAAGTAAGTATTATGTTTTCCATAATTCATATTCTTTGTTGTATGTGCCTGGTTCCTCTCCTGACCAGAGGCCAGCTTTTAGGCTGATCTTTAGTCTTGAGTCTTAAGTTTACTCTCAAGTCTACTGCAAGTGAGACTGATTCACAAAAATACATACTGACCCACCACCTTATCCGCAGGTTAACTCAGAACTAAGAGCTATGTTTCTAACAGTATATGACACCAAAGAACAAAAAAGGGGAAAACTCATAATGTCTCATAATTTGTGATTTGTTAACAATATTGCAGAGTGAGTGGACTATTTAGAGACTATAGTAAGCCTGTTCAAAATATACAGCTTTGAGGACATTTTCATTTATAAACTATCCTAAGCCTGACTGATGAGAGTGCAGAAGTACTGAGCTCTGCCACATTATGAAGCCACAGTATCACAGCTCGCTATAGTCTGCACTGCTTTGAGAGTTTATGTTACCAGCAAGGTTTTGTATTGCTACACTGAATCAGTGTAAAATGTGCTTGTAACTGTGGGTCTCTTTGAGAATTTAGCTTCTAAATGGCCCATATTCACCAGCTAGTTACAAAAGACCTTTCACATACTCGTAGTCATTTAAAAAAAAATATTGATTACAGCTTTAAATAATGATTCAGTTGGTTGTTCAGGAACAGGTGAACTTCAGAATTTGTATATTTCCCAAACTGATCAGTTAAACCATATTTAAACCCTTGTACAACAGGAAAAAAATAAATCTAAAGACAGAGAAGAGGGAGCTGGTAGGTGTCTTTGGTAAAACTGGAGCTGGAAAGAGCTCTTTGATAAATGCTGTGATTGGAGAGAAGAACCTGTTGCCCTGTGGAAGCATCAGTGCCTGTACCTCAGTCATCATTAAAGTGGAGGCTAACATGCAGAGCAAGAAGTATGAAGCACACATTGAGTTCATAACAGAAGAGGTAAAATGAGCCCAATATGTTTCTTTTCACTTCAAGCTCTTTGAAAAGTTATGATGTAGCTGCCAAAATATAGCTGCTGGTTACATTACATGTTGTCTGATGGAAGAAAATTATTTTACGTTTTAGGAGTGGAAAGATGAGTTGTGGTCCTTGAAAAACTTCCATGGGAATAATGCCGATCAGGAAAAGGACGATGACCAAGATTATCAAGACACAGTTGAAAAGCTATCAGCTCTGTATGGAGAAGAAGAATGGGAAGAGAAAACCACTGACGACCTCATGGACCGAAAACATTTCAAAGAAATTCCAGAATTTCTCCAATCTCAGACGAAGATTTTGACATTTAAATCAGTAAGTAAGAGAACATTTTCATAAAATGCTTTCTTGCCTGTCTAACAGAGTGAAATGTTATACATTTTCACTACAGTTTCTAGTTCACTGTGTAAAAATACATATACATTATACATAAAAAATATGGACTTGATTCATGTATCTTCAATAACTACAAACCCATATCAAATTTCCCCCTCTAGAGAAGACTGTTAAAAACATTGCCTGTAACAAATTAATTTATATTACTGTCCAATCAGGATTTGGGCTCCATAGTGTGCGTTCATTTCATTAACTTGTGTTTATTATTTATTACAGGCTGAAGATCTGTCTAAAGAATGTGTCAAATATCTCAGAAGTGCCTCCAAAGGCAGAGAAGGTGGAGAAATAAAGAGGTGTTATTGGCCACTAGTGAAGTGTGTCACTATCAAGGTGCCTGATAATGATCTTCTCCAGCATGTCACACTTGTGGATCTTCCTGGAAATGGGGACTATAACAAAAGCAGAGATGAGATGTGGAAAGAGGTAATTCTTTCGTATTTGTTATTTATTTTGTATTACTGTGTTATCTGGAAACTGGCCACTTATTATTAAAAAGTGCTGATAATTAAATATTCATGGTTAACTTTCTATATGCTCTTTCAGGTTGTCGGAGGTTGTTCCACTGTGTGGATTGTGACTGAAATTAATCGAGCAGCATCAGAGAAAGAAGCCTGGGAGATCCTGGAAACTGTCAGCAGCTTAATTGGAAATGGTGGCGAGTGTCAGCAGATTCACTTTATCTGCACCAAGTCTGATATTATTGGAGGATCAAATAATCAGTAAGTGATTTAAGATGCCAAAAATATATAGTTAAATATAATATCCAAATTACACACTGACCCCTGTTGTGGCCAAGAGCTCAACAGGAGCAAACACAAGCAAATATATAATATTACAGATATAATGGTTAACAAAAGTTGGTACTGGTTCAGTATGTACTATACTATGTATATGTTTATATATATATGTATATATATGTATATATGTATATATCATTCAACTAATGGACTCATTGAGCATGATTTATGTGTTTTCATTAAATCATAGAGTGCGAGTAACCTGGCTAAGCTAATCAGCATGTTTCTGCTGTTATGGCACAGGTAGATGAAATGTGGGTTTTTCCATGGTTTGTGGAGGACTGCCATTGGGGATGGGAATTCAAGATTTTTGATCATTTCAGACAAATAGTATTACTATAAATATTATATATAGTATTATGTATTTGGCACTTAAGTAACATGATGGACATCATTTTATGAGTACCTATCATCGCACATGAGTAAATAACCAGTTCCGACCTGTCATTCTATCAAAATGACTGGTAGATGATTTGCTCTCATTAGTCATATAATGTGCTGCTTTTTACTGGTTTAGTATAGTATAGTTTAGAGCCGACTAATTGATTTCTCATTCAGTGAGATTTACCCCATTTTACCAGTGCATCCAAAGTAGACTAAAGTTCAAGTATGAAGAGGGCTCGGCTGCTTCAGTGTGGTGAATTATGATAGCTCATAGTCAATATTTAAAATGACAAAAAGTATGAATTGCAATTTGATACAAATCTTGTCTTACAGTTCAGCTGGTGTGTGTGATCAAATACTGGAAAGAAACAAGCAAGCCAAGGAAGAAGTAAGAAAAAAGTTTAACCAACAAAGCAAACTTAGGGTGAGTTTATTGACTGTCAGAAAATCTTACGCATAGATTGTCAAACTGTAAGTTTGCCTTCAAATCAAACCTTTTTTTTTCAGGACCTTTTCAAGATTGAGTCTCTCCAAGTGTTCACAGTGAGCTCCACAGAGTTTCTAGAAGAGAAACATCTAAATTCAGAGCAAACTGGTAAGTGAAGTTTCCATAACATAAATATATCTCAAATACACATTCATTGTTAGCTACCTTTAACTGCTTTAATACAAGCACGAATAAGTTATTGGATTCTTTAAATTTAATAAGTCTTTAAGATGGAAAGTGAATTTATTTTACAGAAATACCCAAACTTCAGAGATTTCTGCAAAATCTCAATGACTCTCACTCAAAGACCGAGACATCAAACTATGTGTCTGGAGCTTATGGGATTCTGTCTCTGATTCAAGGAGCCAGATGTACAGAAGTGGTAAGATCAAGTAATACAAGTTATTTACTGGTCTGTAATTGTTTTATTTACCTTTTAATATTGACAGAAAATAAGTATGCTCTTAATAAATAAGTAAGCTAAAGTAGACTATGCTCAAATTCAGTGGAACCATGGTAGACAGCCAGTGTATGTTATGTGGAGTAACTACCTCTCAGTGCCAATAAACTACTGAAAGGGTTCACATTTAATTTCACCCATACAATCATTCAAACCATCGAGTTAGATTTCCTTTGTTTTTTTGATTTTTCTGATTTTTGTTCAAAGAGGCTGCATAACACAAAGGGTGGTCATACTGTAGACCCTCATAATTTCACAATGAAATAAAGTAACAACCTATACTAGAAAACCCAGTTAGAGAACAGTATTGTGCCATTGCTTTAAATATTGAATGTGTTGTGTCATTTCAGGCTGGTGAAAAAACAGATGTGTGCAGAGACCTTGAAGAAAACGTAAGACGTGAACTTGAAAATGTCAGAAAACCAATAGAAGAGGCTTATGAGACTTTTGAAAAACGTCTCAGGGAAGGTGTTGAAAATGCCAAAAAGACATGTGAAAGAGTCGTGAACTCTGTTTTATTTCCTGTACGTATTTGAATCATGATTACATCAAAGAAACTGAATTTCACCTCATATGAATATATTAACTGTGTTTATATTTTTCTGTTTTCTCCTTTCTTGTTTCAGCGTTCAAGTCAGGGTTTTCAAGGGACATTGAGTTGTGTAGTTAGAAAAAATGGTGTACACAAAACAAAAAAAGGAAAACAAATAAATCTCAACATCAAGTTAGCTTCATTCCTGACTGACAGCATTGATAAGGATTTCCAGAAGACTTTCCCGTAAGAAATGACTTAATGAGGACATAAAACCCTCTATGAGCACACTTTAATAATAGAATTAACATTAACATATCCTCAACACACACACTACACACACACACACACACACACACAGACACACACACACAGACACACACATTATAAATAAAAAGGTGAAAAATTAAAGGAAAAACCTGAATGCCTCACCCTGACAGTGAGGGGATCTGGTGGCTCTGTTATGCTGTGGGGGCATTTTGTTATGTTGGTTTCAGTCCACTTGTCTTTTTAAAGGAAAGGAAATCAGTCCAAACTTGTTCTGACCTTTATCCAGTGATGAAACCTGTCTATCCTGATTGGAGTGGTCTCTTCCAGGATGACTATGCTCCCATTCACAGAGCATGAGGGCTCACTGAATGCTTTGATGTGGATGAAAACGATGTGAATTGTATGCTGTGGGTTTTTCCTTTAATTTTACACCCATCTGTATAGAAATTGAATTATTAAAATACAGATTTGTCAGTGTTACCTTTATGAGACATTTCAACTTGTTAACATGTTTCAGAAATAAAGGGAAATGTGGACCATTCAGCGGGGCCATCAATAAATTTTCGCTTCACACAGAGACGCTGATTGAAAAGTACAAGAAAGTCGAACTGCAACTGACATTTCTCAAGACAGAGGTAAAATATGAGAGGACTGTCATCCTATCCATTTTAAAGATTTTTTCCAGGTCAGGGATATTTAAGGAGATGAGCCAAGGAGATGAATGACCAAATATGACATTTGTGACTGGACTAGAATGAGAACTAAACATTGAAAAAACAATATATAGACATTTTGAGCTCTTAACGTATATGAAGAGCACTATCAAAACAGTGATGCAGAAAACAACTCCAAACACCACAGGTCCTGCTCTGAAAAATGTTTATATATAGATATATTCTTATATTCCTCCATATTTATTTTCCTCCTCTAAGGAAGACAACCTGAAGACAGAACTAAAAAAAAACATCCGGGAGTGTAAGAAAAGAGTCTACAGCAGTCTGACAATGAAAATTGAGAGAGCCATGCTGGAGTGTTACGAAAGTAAGACTGAAAATGACATGACAATTGACGTGAATTCAACCTAACAGTATAATTATGTATATTTACATTCATTGTTAAAATCTGTTTTGTTGTAGAAGCAGCAGAATTTACAGGGGGAGAGGGATCACTAGACAAAATGAGGGAGACTATTGTGAAGCATGTACGTGAGTCAAAGGACATCATGTTTGAGCAGGCTAAGGATGAAATGTTGAGACAGCTGAGAGGCCTGGAGGTTTGTCACATTTTTTAATATATCATAATATCATTAGATATATTGTACTGCTTAATTTTTATCTTCATTTCCATCCGTGATTCTAGATCATCGCTTTCACTTAAAGACTTTTTCTATATTCAAGTGGAATATGCATCCTTTGTAAAGCTGCACTGCAGGCACTGTCAAAACATAAATGTACTGTTATTCTAGTAGTTCTCTGAACACAAATCAAAAGTTTATTCATGTAGGATTCACTTAATCTTAAGCACAGAATTTATCTGAGTGATGAGTGATAAATATATATTTGATGATTTAGGAGGACATCCTGAAGACACTGGAGGAGACAATGCAGAAATCAATTGAGCTGTCACTCAAGACAGATGGCATCTCAATCCCAGGTAAAGGGAACATATGAAAATAAAATTATGATAATTACTGAAAATACTGTCAATATTTTATTGAAATTAATTAAGAAAAACATCTACAAAAAGAGTAAAAATGCACTTAACGTTAACGATGTGGGGGTTTTTTTGTTTGTTTTTTTAGATGTTGAAATGGAGCTTGCAATGGTGAAGAAATACTACAATAAACTGATGGGAAGTCCAGATTAAAGAAATACTGATTTGGTAAAAATGTCCGTTAAAATCTCTTCCAAATGGCCTGATTAAGAGCTGTTCTGAAAAATGCTAACAGTGCTTTTTATTACACTAGCGTTGTTCCACCCGACCAATCAGCTGCATGAGTCCATGACGCACACAGGAACGTTTTAATGAAACTGAGCATCCAAACAGATTATATAATTCATGATATAATGGCCTAGTGTTTGTCTTTACTGTTCACTGTCACAACCTTACTGTTTATTTTTCTGGGGGACGTTTCAGGTTTGGTTGGAGAGAAACAGCAGAGTTCTGATTACCAGCTTAAGGGGTCCCTGTGGGCGCGCTGATCTGAGATGTGAAGCCTTTGGATTTGGTTTCAACCATTTTTATGAAGATTTCATGCCCTTTTCTCTTTAAGGTTGTTTTTATATCTACTTTGAATTTACTAGTTATGAGTTACATGCTGATATTTTTTTTGTTTTATATTTTGGTTGTAGGACATTTTTGCATTTAATAGATTAAAGATCAGAGGCAGACAGAAAATGTGTTGGGGGGGAGCAAAGGTCCCAAGCAGGATTCAAACCAGGACTGGATTTCATTTTAGCCACTAGGTCGCTATGATGTTCTTGAGACTGTTTTTTCTACTTCTTTAATATATTTTTATGTCATTTGATGGCTACGATGTTATTTCAATGATTCTATGTATGTCTACATTAAACCTAGAACCTAAGTAAAGTACATACACATACTGTAATTTGGATTTGATATTACTTTATGCTTTTTTTTTAATGTTCAGGGACAAAACTGAACTTACTGCTTAGCACAAAATAATGGTTTCTGTGTGTGTTTATATTTTAAAAATAGAGAACCAGAACTAGTAAAACAGCTTATCTGGCTTCTTGTCATTTACTGTACTTGTGTATTTTGATTTGGTTTAACCTACACTGATTCTCAATGTATTGATGTATATTACATAGTATACTGTCCAATAAGCCTCAATAAATTTACTTTGGAGTGTTAATGCCATGTGTAGTTTGGCTTCTTTTTTGTTCATGTTGTGGATCTAACAGCGTTTTTACTTTAAGATAAACAAATGATTTTTGACATGACAGCACATCCTCACACACAGTGGAGATGTGGTAGCAGTGTTTATTACATTCTTTTCTGATTTTTGTCATATCAGAATTGCTGGCGTTATACATTCACACTAGAATAAATTCCTCTCACAAGATTTCTTAGTTTAAAGTTTGCTGGATGCAACGTCCTCTTAGCACGTCCCATTCAGCTCAGCCTTCAGCTCAGTTTCAGTGCAGGGCCAAAAGTAAAGCTTGCCTTCAAGGAGGCTGGAGAAAATAACAGCGGACAACAAAAGAGCTCCAGCCAAGAAATGGGCCTGCTTGCGGATGCTAAGGGTAAAAAAAAGAAAAAAAAAACAGAAGGTAGCAAAAGAATACAGAGGCAAGCACTGTCAAAATGAATTCAGTAGACACTGTCTTGTGTTATGTAGTCTTCTTTAAATGTTATGGTTTTATGGTTTCATACCCTGTTGTTTCCTTGTGTTGTCTGCCTTGTGTTCTTGTGTTCCTTGTGTTATCCTGTCTTGTGTTTCTTGTGTTCCTTCTTGTCTTTCGTTCCTTGTGTCCTGTGCTGGATGTTTCTTGTCTCCTGTCCTGGTATTCGTCTGCTCCAGTTCTGCTCACTTCCTGTTTTATTTTGTATTCCTTCCTCTCCTCACATGTCTGCCACTTCCACTTTACTTCCAGTCCTTGTGTGTTTCCTGTTTCATCGATTGTTCAGCTCTGCCCTGATTAGTCTCCTCACTTGTTTTTACTTCCCTATCCCCCACTCTACATATACCTTTCTTTTTTCTTTGTCTGATTGTCAGTGTCAGTGTTAAAAGTCTGGCCTAGTCTGAAAGACACCCTCTATGTGAATAGTAAAAACTGATGAACAGTGTTGACCTAGGTTTGAATGACATAAATGGCAATGACATATAACACCTGATCCACTAGCATATGTACAAACAAGTTTTAAAAAATGGAAAAAGAGCTTCTGAGCTGATTATACCTGACTTCCTTGACAACCAGAATTACATTTTAAAGTTAAACAACTGTGACACAATGAAGATTTTATAAAAAGTGGACCTAATATATGAGTCGATTTCAGGATATATACATAAAAAAAGGATTCGTTATATAGTTTTTCGTGGTTGTTGTGTTGTAATGGGGTTGGTTTCATGGTGAGACATCTGCACCTACAATGACTGCAGCAATCAGCCCCAACAAAACACTTTTTATTTTTTAAATAGCTCCTTTATCATATTAGAGCAGGCGTGGTTGTGTGGAGCGACATTATTTGCAAACAGTGTATGCGGACCAAAACCACCTTTGTGCTGAGAAAACAAAAAAAGTGGCCAATGTCGTCCACCTCCTGGTCAATGTGGAGACAGGCCTTTTGTTTGGGTGTGCTGTTTCACTAGTTTACTGGTCTAAAATCAAGAGTTTTGCAAGCAAGTCAGTAAAATCAACAGTTTCGACTGGGGATGAAGCAGAGTTAGTTGTTGGAAGTAATACTCAGGTCCTTTCCCTACATAAAAGTACCAATACCACAATGTAAAAAGACTCCATTACAAGTGAAAGTGCTGCATTTAAAAATTCCACTCAAGTAGAAATATAGAAATATTATCAGCAAAAAGAAAAACTACTCCTGGGACTGATGTACTATTATATACAACATTATTCAATTCTTAGAGAGACTGTATCTAACTATTTACATATATATAAGATTTTGTAATGGGTTTGAGTTTAGTTATGCATATTTCCTGTTTTATTTTGAATATGTATCTCTCCTCATGTCAGATTACGCCTGTTTGATTACCTGCTCCATCCCAGTTAGGTCACCTGTCCGTTGTTAGTCTCCTCACCTGTCTCCACCTCCCTATCAGCCACACTGTCGATATCACTTCCCTTCTTTTGGTCTTTTGGTCACCTCATCTTTTTTTCAACACCATGTTCTGTCCCTTCATTGGTCCCAGTGTTTCCTCCTTGTGCTTTCTGTCTTTTCTGTGGTCCCTGCCTGTCTACATGTCTTCAATAAAACCAGCCTTTAAAGTACGTCTGCTCAGCCTCTGGTCTTTCTGCATTTGGGTCCACCCTGCTTCCCATAACAGAAAAGTGGGACCACAGATAGAAAGAGAATAATAATGTAGAGAATAAGATCAGTGGCGTGATAACCACCCACAAATGATGTTGCTGTAAAAAACTTTGTTTAGCGTGGGGCTGATCTTGCCTGCCTCAAGGTTAGTTTCTCTTTAGGATAAATGCTTTGCATTCTTTTTTGCATGAATGCATCTGTTTTGGTTGTGTCCATTGGTGAGTAAGCTGCATGTACACAGAACTATTCGAACAAACAAATGACTCTACTGAAAGAAATAACAAAGGTAAAGTTCCTGATAGATCCTTCCTTTAAGATCTTGTGACTGCAACACTTACCTGTAATATTTTCAAAAGTGACCAAATCTGAAGAAGACTTAAAAAACAAGTCAGTCTGTTATGAGTATGAGTTATGAGTTACAAATTACTCTGCCTCAACAAGCTTTCATTCATTTTATGCCACATAATGGTCTGATACATCCAGTTCTCTCTGGCAGCACTTTCAGGCTGTGTATTGGTCTCAGTCTGCCTCAACCATTTCTAACCTCATATGAACCATATCTAACCTGTTAAGAACATTTCTGTTGTTCCTCTTGTAGTGTGAGAGGCCATAGAGAACTGATTTGGCCATTTGACATTTTCCATATGGCAGGTATAGTTCCATAAGAACCAACCTACAAGACCATTTGAGGTCCTAAAGATCCTAAAGTGTTTGCAGTGTTGTGATAGAAGATGGAATTGGGTAGCTCAGCTCATGTGAGATGTACTGCAACATTTGGTTGTGTAATGTCGAATCAAAATGGAAATTAGAAAAAAGAGAAACATTGAGATTTAAGTTTTTCTTATTATAAAATAATGGCACTGATATCTTTCTGAACATTAATGTAGGCTAAGTCTTCAGTCACTAAATCTTCCATGTCCCAACTTTAGCTGCATACTTTGGACATTCAACAAAATATTGACTTCTACTGCCCTCTTGACATTCACAAATCAATTGACTAAAGACAATTTAGTAACAGTGTGTTCACAACCCTCTCAAACTATTAATTATACTTAATACAAAGAACATCCCAGCACACATAATTATTTTAAGTACATCACAAGCTCTACTGGATTATCTAGTTTTCAGAGATCTAAGTGAGAATGCCGGTGTGACTTCCTTATGATTATGGTGACAGTGTGACTCAGGAACCAGGACAAAGACTTTTCCTGTATGAAAGCAGGGCCAATGTGTTCTTATTAAAATGAATCATTTCAGAAGTAATCATGGAAATGACTCTGAAACTCTCTAGTCCTGGCTTTACGTCTGCTCACCTCATATCTGTGTTTTGATAAATCATAAACACTGACTAACTAATTGCATGCAGTTCTAGTTGGTTAATGGGAAATTATTTTTGGGATCTGTCTATTTATTATGAACATTATTTGGTCAGTCTGACTGCTCTCTTTGTGTCACTTTTGTTTTCAGCAAGAAAGAAACAGCAGATAGTAGCTGCATAGGTTTTTGGCAAACAGTTTTCACTCTAAAAAAAAAAATTCAAGTAACATATTCAAAATAAGGAAGGAAAACTATATTTACAGTGTAATTGTACATTTCACCAAATTAGGCTTGGCTAATAAGAATTAGTGCAGGATTTCAGGAGTGGATTTCTGGTATTGTAGCTGTATATACTGTCTATAGGATTATCATGATTTATTATCTGTGACACATGATTTTGCCAGTCGCTTCTTTTCACCTACGATGAGCTGTAAGGTGTAAAGAGAGAGAGTTCAACCCCACAGTGCAAACACCCCAAACAATCTGTAGGAGTCGCCAGTGCAGCAACAATGATTTGAACTCTCCCCCTCGTCTTTCCCTTTTAACAGCAGTGGAAAGTAACTAAGTACATATACTCAAGAACAGTGCTTTGAGTTTTGAGGTATTTGCTATTTGATAAGGTATTTGAATCTGATTCATTCCTGACAAGTTTCTGTCACAAATTAATACATGTGAATACACCTTCCTCAACCTACTTCATGGGCAGAAAGGGGAGTATGCCTGTAAGAGGTGGAGACAGTATAAATGAGCTCAAGTTAGATCAAGCACCAGAGGAGTCATGTTCATGTACTAAAGAAGAGCGGATAAAATGTAAGTACACTAATGTCAGTGCAATATATTTATACTACATTAATCATTTAGACAATGTGTAAAAGTCATTAATATGCTTTAGAATTATTTATATTGATGTATAAATACACTGAAAACTTGCAGATACCTCCAAAGAATACTTATTTTGCTACTTTTTTCATTTTACATGTTTCTTTAATTCCACACTGTACAGTTTAAACTTTTCATTCTTTTATAATAAAACTGAAAAGTTTAGAGTGGTTCGAGGTAGTGGAGAGTTAAAGGAAGATACAATTTAAAGTACCAATGGTTTCACTTCTTTTCAGCTGTAATACAATTATACAACATAACTTCCATTAAATGTGTTTTATAGAGCAAGAAATAGAAAACAGCATTTTTACAAATTTCCTGAAGGCAATTTTCGAAAACTGCAAAAATTTTTTATGAGTTTGTTGTTTTTTTAATCTTCTGTAAATCTTGCAGTATCATTTACTTTCCCCATTAGTGATAAGATACATTTGAAAAGCACAAAATGTTTGTCTTTTTAAATTGTATTCAACAGTGTATAGGCCTCAAGATCTTTCAGTGTATCTGAGCCATGGATTTGGAAATCTTATCAATAATATGTTGATATAGTATATGTATATATGCACTTTATCTCAACTTAATATGAAATATGAAATTAGATATGGAAACAAATAAGCCACATGCAGCTTATCAAGACAACATTTCATTGCATGTTACCACTTGTTCCAGTGAAAATTAAAAGCTATAAGAAAGGGAAGACAGGAAGCATGTTTGTTGTAATATGAAAGGAGAGAAAGTAGGCACTAACAAACTGAGCTGTCACAGCTTATGACAAAGTTGGCAACAATAACACAGAACTGAGAAAACAGCAGCTACAATATATTGATGAATAAGTTGTCATTACTTTGCTATTATGGATTGTGTTTGTGGATTCCCACAAACCTACACACGTGCTAAATTCCTGATCCAGTGCCTAACATTTCTGGTTGAGGTGTAATTGTGAATATGATTTTAGATCAAATACACCTTGACTGCATTAGTAACTGAATGAATATACTGTGTAAATGACAGGATAGTGTTTTGTTAAAGCAGGTGAGTATTTAGGTCAGTGTGCATTCCACTGGATTTTAACAAGTGTGTGCAGAGAGGTAAGTAAACAGACCACACACTCTTCGACAGAAAATCCAGTTTTGTGTGCCGTAACTTGTGACCTGACTCATATTTATTAAATTCTTGTTGTGGACAAAAATGTCAAGCAGTCATAATTTGTTACCATGTGATGATCCTTTGTTTACCTTCCAGTTCCTGTTCTTGGTCATGGATGAGTTTGTTCGTAACAAATTAACTGAATGGGGTCTCAGTTACTGGATAGACCGTTTTGAAGGTAAAGTTTTATCATCTCAGATCAAGCAGGACTGTACTTAAGATTGGTGATAAAATACAAGACAATCAACATGTATTCAGTTCATACACCCACCCTATTAGCTCTGTGAGGCTGTAATGCTCTTGAATAAACTTATTTTCTGGAGCAAACTGAAAATTCTCACATGCACAATTCAACCAAATATTTTTTTTCAATTACAGAACAAGGTATTGATGAGGAAAGTCTTTACTGCCTCAAGGATGAACACATCGATAAATTGTTCTCGACAGTGGTACACAAAGCAAAATTCAAGAAGAAACTCGAGTCGTTAAAGGTAATGTTATGCACTGTGAAGATACTCTCATAAATCTTGTTTATGTAGATACATCTGTTCAATAAAAGCATTTATTGTAGAACATTACTATTTATGCATTTGCAGCTCTTTCCTTGTTAGACAAAACAAAACACAACCACTTAGGAAACACTTGAGTATTCTGCTCAAGTAAGCTGAATAAAGTTTCATACAATTAGGTATCATCTAAAGCATTAATATACAAATTGTATTTTTAATGTCATTATACTGGGTTTCTGGTTCTGTTGTAAACACACAATAAAAAAACTATGTTTACGCTAAACTTGTACTTAGAATATTACTTTCATCTGCAGAGCCAGAAGGCGCATGGAGAGACAGCTGATTCTACTCTGGTAAGGAAAGGGCCTCTTTTCTTCAAGAAATTTGAGGCTCAAAAATGTCCTGAGACACACTTTCCAACTTGTGTTTTCTTGTCAGTCCCTTTCTGAACACCACTTCCACTTCCATAGGTTTTGGTAGGCTCATGCCAGATTAGATGAGAACATAAATGCAGTTCAGTGTGTGAGTTATAAAGATGTGTGTTCAAGCCTGGTGAACCCTGCTAGAGTACAAAGCCAATGTGAATATCATTTCTTGATTAAATATTTAAAAGTCAAATATTCTTGTTCATCCAAAGGTCTGTCCGTCCACCAGTGACACAAGAGATAAAGGTGAGATACACAGTGTCTTATTGATTACATGTATTATTCATTTATGTTCTCCAGGAAGTAATATGTTGCTTATCAATTACTGAGTTAACTTTAAATCTTGTGAGAGACACATGTAAAACAAACTTATTTTTTATTTAAAAAAATAATCCAATTAGGAAAGAGAAAGTTGGATCATCAGGGCGAGTCCTTTACATCACCTCATAAACGACGACGTGACTCAAAACAGAGATCAGATTCAGGTATTTATATTATCTTCTAAACAATTACATTTACAATTAGCAGAGGGTTACAACATTTATGTAATTAAATTTTTACTCCATATATCTTGGCCATAAAAAACTTTATCATTTGGTTGACTGAGGTCCATTAAAATCTCATCAGAATACCAGTCAACAGCATACATGTTGTCATAAATGCTTATTAAACTGCAGGTATCTATAGTAACAGTATGTATGCTTCTGGTGCTAAGTAAATAACTTTAACTAGATGATGTTTAAACCCAGACAACCATTTTGTCCTTTGATAAGTGGCCATAGTATAAACCTGATGATACACTGCAGAGAAAGCACCTCATTGTGCATCACTGGATACACTGGTTTAATGTTTCCTGCTGAATAGTTTTTTACTTTTTTTACTCTGACAGAAGAAAAAGAAGAAAACATACTATCTGTTGTGGAAAAGATCATGAGACGTGTTAATGCAAAAATACCTGACCAAGACAACATGCTCAATAAGTTCCTGAAGTAAGTATTATGTTTTCCATAATTCATATTCATTGTTGTATGGGCCTGGTTCCACGATTGAAGAAGGGCCAGCTTTTAGACTGGTATGTAGCCTTGAGTCTTAAGTTTACTGCAAGTGAGACAGATTCACAAAAATACATAGTGACCCACCACTTTGTCCGCAGGTTGACTAAGAACTAAGAGCTTTCTAACAGTATGTGATGCCAAATTACAAGAAAACTCATAATGTCTCATAATTTGTGATTTGTTAACAATGTTGCGGAGTGAGTGGACTATTTAGAGACAATAGTAAGCCTGTTCAAAATATACAGCTTTGAGGACATTTTCATTCATAACTATCCTAAGCCTGACTGATGCAGAAGTACTGAGCTCTGCCACATTATGAAGCCACAGTATCACAGCTCGCTATAGTCTGCACTGCTTTGAGATGTCATGTTACCAGCTAAATTTTTGTATTGCTACACTGAATCAGTGTAAAATGTGCCTGTAACTCTTTTAGAATTTAGCTGCTAAATACCCCATATTCACAAGCAAGTTGTTAAAGACTTTTCATATACTAGTAGACAATTTAAACATTGATTAAAGGTTTAAATTATGATTCAGTAAGTTGTTACAGATGTCTTCAGTGTTTGTGTATTTCCCAAACTGATCAGTTAAACCATATTTAAACCCTTGTACAACAGGAAAAAAATAAATCTAAAGACAGATAAGAGGGAGCTGGTTGGTGTCTTTGGTAAAACTGGAGCTGGAAAGAGCTCTTTGATAAATGCTATCATTGGAGAGAAGAATCTGTTGCCCTGTGGAAGCATCAGTGCCTGTACCTCAGTCATGATTAAAGTGGAGGCTAACATGCAGAGCGAGAAGTATGAGGCACACATTGAGTTCATAACAGAAGAGGTAAAATGAGCCCAATATGTTTCTTTTCACTTCAAGCTATTTGTAAAGTTATGATGTAGCTGCCAAAATATAGCTGCTGGTTACATTACATGTTGTCTGATGGAAGAAAATTATTTTACTTTTTAGGAGTGGAACCAAGAGTTGCGTTCCTTCGAAGATTTCTGTAGGGATAATGCAGATCTGGAAAAGGAAGATGACCAAGATTATCAAGACAAAGCTGAAAAGCTATCAGCTCTGTATGGAGAAGAATGGGAAAAGAATGACGACCTCATGGATGGAAAAAATTTCAAAGAAATTCCAGAATTTCTCCAATCTCAGACGAAGATTTTGACATTTAAATCAGTAAGTAAGAGAACATTTTCTTGCCTGTCTAACAGAGTCAAATGTTATACATTTTCACTACAGTTTCTGTAGTTCACTGTGTAAAAATACATATACATTATACATAAAAATGTGGACTTGATTCATGTATCTTCAATAACTACAAACCCATATCACATTTCCCCCTCTAGAGAAGACTGTTAAAAACATTGCCTGTAACAAATTTATATTTATAATTTAATTTATATTACTCTCCAATCAGGATTTAGGCTCCATAGTGTGCATTTATTTTGTTGACTTGTGTTTATTATTTATTACAGGCTGAAGACCTGTCTAAAGAATGTGTCAAATACCTCAGAAGTTCCTCAGAAGGCAGAGAAGGTGGAGAAATAAAGAGGTGTTATTGGCCACTAGTGAAGTGTGTGACTATCAAGGTGCCTGATAATGATCTTCTCCAGCATGTCACACTTGTGGATCTTCCTGGAAATGGGGACTATAACAAAAGCAGAGATGAGATGTGGAAAGAGGTAATTCTTTCGTATTTGTTTTTTATTTTGAATTACTGTGTTATCTGGAAACTGGCCACTTATTATTACAAAGTGCTGATAATTAATTAGATATAGTTAGCTTTTTATTATGCTCTTTCAGGTTATTGGAGGTTGCTCTACTGTGTGGATTGTGACTGAAATTAATCGAGCAGCATCAGAGACAGAAGCCTGGGAGATCCTGAAAAGTGCCAGCAGCATCATTGGAAATGGTGGCGAGTGTCAGCAGATTCACTTTATCTGCACCAAGTCTGATCTTATTGGAGGATCAAACGATCTGTAAGTGATTTAAGATGCCAAAATAAAATAGTTAAATATAACACCCAAATTACACACTGACCCTTTTTGCTGCCAAGAGCTCAACAGGAGCCAATGCAAGCAAATATATAATATGAGGGGTTAGGGTTAGTTAATGGTACATAAAATTCATGGTTCAGTATGTACTTTCATATTGGAGTTACAGTTTGGTACATTTTTGGTACAACAGGGAAAACAAAAAGATATGGAAAATAAAATTTGTCATTTATTTTGAAAAAGGAAACAAACAGTAGATAATTAGTCTAGAAAAAATAAATGACACAAATGTCAGTAACACTCCATTGTAAGACTCTAACCTGTTGATAAATCCTGAGCAACTGCAGCTGTCATTTATAAAGGCACAACAGACTGATTAAAGTTCACGTGTGAAGTGGGGCTCAATTACCATATGCTTAAATCCTGTATTTTATGGTCACATATCTGCAGCGATATAGTGTTTTATGGCCAAATCTGAATGGGATAAGGACTAGCCTTCCAGTCTGCTTTTGTGTCATTCCACCAATGGACTCAGTGGTCATGATTTATGTATTTTCATTAAACCATAGAGCTTGTGTAACTTGGCTAAGCTAGTCAGCATGTTTCTGCTGTTATGGCACAGGTAGATGAAATGTGGGGTTTTTCCATGGTTTGTAGAGGACTGATGTACTGTGCAGCCATTGGGGATGGGAATTTAAGATTTTTCATCATTTCGAACTAATATTATCACTATAAATATTATATATAGTATTATATATTTGGCACTTTACTAGTATGATGAATCAGTTTTGATGATTATTTAATCATCGCACATTAGTAAACAACCAGTTTTGACCTGGCATTCTAGCAAAATGACAGTGATGGGGGGGTGTAGATGACAATGTTTGTTATGTTTAGCTACTTACCAAGATTTTGCTCAGCGTAATATCAAAACTGTAATCTGCAGTGTTTCCAGGCCACTGTGACAGAATCACTGAGAGCCTGATACCTGTCATATAGTGTATGTAGTGGACGCTGGGAACCCCCAAATATAATGTAAAATGTTTGTCTCCCTGCCCAACATTTTTTTTAACAGTTTTGTGATATACAGGAAAAATGTGAAGATTTTACTGATAAATTACAGCACCTTCACTCTTACCTTCTGCAGCACCAACTGAGTAGGTATTGAGGAAGTGAATCAGATGATTGATCACACAATGTTTGTTCCCTATTGTGATTTCCTTTTAGCCCAGCAGAAACACTATTATAACCCGAAGTGTTCCCAGACTTATGACATAAATGCAGTTGGGGGCTTCACCCCCTTCTTGTCCATCATCTACACAGAAGACATTCCAAGCATGGAATTATTATAACATAACATAAAATGTAACATGAAATTCCCAATAACAGATAAAATAAGTAACACAAATTCACTTGACTTTAAACTGAGAAAATTCTTCCAAAAAATGCTTATGAAAGTAACACAAGTAACTGAATTAAAATAAATGTTTCCAACCGTATTTATTTTCCTTAAAAGAAAATCACAGACCTATAAAATAAATTGTTGTCTCTTCAGTATAATTCATAGTCATTTTTGTTGGGGATACAGAGTTTAGAGGATTCTAAACAAAGTACAGCTATCAGACAGGGTAGTCACACAAAAAAATATGAGAGCAGAGCAAAAGCTTTGCAAGCATGCAGAAGCTGTTTGACTGCCATCAAATATGAGTGCAAGCAGGGGCTATCTGAGTGCAAGGGCAGGGTTTAGAGGGAGAGCATTATAAAATCCGAACTTGAAATCACTAAGTCATTCTCTCAAGTTGAAAGACTATGCACTCGAATAAAGATCGCAATATACCTTCTGTTGAGGATTAGACCTCTGAAAACTGGTGTTGGGATAAATGACCACTACAGAGCTCTGGTCAGAGAGCACCTTCATAGAATTTACTTTTTTTTTTATAAGGAGAGAAGAAGACTGTGTTAAAATTGCTACTTGATACAAATCTTTTCTTATAGTACATCAGATGATCGAATACTGGAAAGAAACAAGCAAGCCAAGGAAAAAGTGAAAGAAAAGTTCAACAAACAAAACAAACTTAAGGTGAGTTTTATTGACTGTTAAAAAATCTAACACAAAGATCATCATACTGCAAAGTTTGACTTCAAATCAAATCTTTTTTATCAGAAACTTTTCAAGGATGACTCTTTCAAAGTGTTCACAGTGAGCTCCGAAGAGTTTCTTAAAAAGACACATCTAAATGCAGAGCAAACTGGTAAGTGAAGTCTTTATAAAAGCACTTTGTGGATAACACAAATATATCTCAAGTATACATTTAGATTTTGCTTACTTTCACCACTTTAGAATAGAAACAAGAATTAGTGATTAGATTCTTTAAATTTATTAAGTCTTTTTTTTTTACAGAAATACCCGAACTTCAGAAATTTCTGCAAAATCTCAATGACTCTCACTCAAAGACCGAGACATCAAACTATGTGTCTGGAGCTTATGGGATTCTGTCTCTGATTCAAGGAGCCAGCTGTAGTGAAGTGGTAAGATCAAGTAATACAAGTTATTTAATGTTCTTTAATTGTCTTAATCACCTGAAATATTAACCAAATAATAATTATAATAATTAATCATTATATTCTTAACAAATAAATAAACTTAAGTAAAGTACGCTCAAATTCAGTGGAACCACGGTAGAGTGACAGCCTTCTGTCATGTGGAGTAACTACCTCTCAGTGCCTATAAACTACTGAAAGGGGAACAAACACTTTCATACCACAGTAGGACTGAGGTTTACTGATGTTTTCATCATTGCACTGATGTTTACTGATGTCCTAGCTATGCACTTTATGGTCTTTTTTCATTTTTCACTCATTTCACTTATACTGTGAATTCATATCTGCTATATATCCATATTCACCTGTGCAATAACACCTCACCACTGCATATCTAACTGGGTGAGGCTGTGTATTTAAATAATGTTTCTTTCTTTTTCTCTTATTATTAATATTTACTATTTATTGTACATATTGTTTTTTGTGTTTTTGTGTTTATTTTGTCTCTATTATCTAATATCTCTTTTAAATTGTTGTTTGAGCTGCTGTAACGGTGAAATTTCCCCACCGTGGGATCAATAAAGGATCTTATCTTATCTAATCTTATTTAATTTCATCCATACAATCATTCAAACCATCAAGTTAGATTTCCTGTACTTTTTGTTCAGAGAGGCTGCATGACTAATGTTATGCAGCCTCTCTGAACAAAAAGTACAGGAAATCTAATTTGATGGTGGTGATACTGTAGACCATCACAATTTCACAACTAAATAAAGTAACAATAAATATTAGAAAACCCAGTTAGGTAACAGTATTACACTACTGCTTTAAATATTGAATGTGTCGTGTCATTTCAGCCTGGTGAAAAAACAGGTGTGTCCAAAGACCTTGAAGAAAACTTAAGATGTGAACTTGGAAAAGTCAGAAAACCAATGGAAGAGGCTTATGAGACTTTTGAAAAATGTCTCAGTGACGGTGTTGAAAAGGCAAAGAAGTTATGTGAAAAAGTTGTGAAGTCTGTCATACATCCTGTACGTATTTGAATCATAATTACATCAAAGCAACTGAATTTCACCTCATATTAATATCTGAACTGTCTTTATATTTTTCTGTTTTCTCCTTTTTTATTTCAGAAAGATGTTTCTGGTAGCAGTTTTCACAAGATATTGAAGTGTTTGGTCATAAACAATGGCACACACAAACCAAAAAATGGAAAACAAATAAATCTCAACATGAAGTTAGCTTCATTCCTGACTGACAGCATTGATGAGGAATTCCAGAAGACTTTCCCGTAAGAAATGACTTAATGAGGACAGAAAGCCCTCTATGAGGCCACTTTAAGAATACAATTAACATTAACACATCCTCGACACACTTTCTCCACACATGCACATATTATAAATAAGAAGGTGAAAAATTAAAGGAAAAACCTGAATGCCTCACCCTGACAGTGAGGGGATCTGGTGGCTCTGTTATGCTGTGGGGACATTTTGTTCTCTTGGTTTCAGTATATTTCTCTCGTTGGAGGAAAGGGTTGCTGCAAATCAGTCCAAAGTTGTTCTGAGTGATCACCTTTATCCAATGATGAAACATTTCTTCCCTGATGGGAGTGGTTTTTTACAAGATGACTATGCCCCCATTCACAAAGCATGAGGGCTCACTGAATGCTTAAAATGGAGGATTAAAATGATGTAAATCATATGCTATGGTTTTTCCTTTAAATTAACATCCATCATTATATAGAAATTGCACTATTGAAATACAGATTTGCCAGTGCTGCCTTCATGAGACATTAAAACTTGTTAACTTGTTTCAGAAATAAAGGGAAAAGTGAACCATTCAGCGGAGCCATCGGAACATTTTCACTTCACACAGAGACATTGATTAAAAAGTACAAGAATGTCGAACTGCAACTGACATTTATCAAGACAGAGGTAAAAGATGAGAACACGATCATCCTATCCATTATAAACCTTCTTTCCAGGACAGGAAGATTTAAGCAGATGAGTGAGAAAATCAGCCATGTGACTGTGAACTAGAAAGACGGCCAAACACTGAAAAATTAAAAACAAAACACTCTGTTTTGAGAGTGTTCTTAAAATACAGTGTGTATGAATATGTTAAGAGCTCAGAATGTTCATATTTTTGTTTTTAATTTTAGTGATGTGTGTGTGTGTGTGTATATATATATATATACACACACACACACACACACACACACATATATACATATATATATATATATATATATATATATACATATATATATATACATATATATGTATATATATATATATATATATATATATATATATATATATATAATACACACACACATATCACGTATCACAAAATTAAAAACAAAAATATGAACATTCTGAGCTCTTAACATATGTGTATACACATACTGTTTTCCATCTTCCTCCTCTAAGGAAGACGACATAAAGACAGAACTCAAAAAAACCATCCGGGAGCGTAAGAAAAGAGTCTACAACAGTCTGACAAAGAAAATTGAAGAAGCCATGCTTGAAAGTTACAAAAGTAAGACTGAAAATCTTGACTTGAATTCAACCTGACACTAGAATTATATATATTTACATTCATTGTGATTGTGCAATAAAATCTGTTTTGTTGTAGAAGCAGCAAAATGTGAAGGAAGGGGATCAATGAACAACATGAGAGAGACTATTTTGAACCATGTACATGATTCAAAGAACATCATGTTTGAGCAGGCTAAGGATGAAATGTTGAGCCAGCTGAGAGACCTGAAGGTTTGTCACATTTTATGATATAGATATTATAAAACATATTATACTGCTTTGTTTTAATCTTTATTTTCATCTGTAATTCCAGAATATAGCTTACATAAAGACTTTTTCAATATTCAAGTGGAATATGCATCCTTTGTAAAGCTGCACTGCAGGCACTGTCAAAACATAAATGTATTGTTATTCTAGTAGTTCTCTGAACACAAATCAAAAGTTTATTCATGTAGGATTCACTTAATCTTAAACACAGAATTTATCTGAGTGATGAGCGATAAATATATATTTGATGATTTAGGAGGACATCCTGAAGACACTGGAGGAGACAATGCAGAAATCAATTGAGCTGTCACTCAAGACAGATGGTGTTTCAATCCCAGGTAAAGGGAACACATGAAAATAAAATTATGATAGTCACTAAAAATACTGTGAATATTTGATTGAAATGAATGAGCCAATATCTACAAAAGTGTTATTAACAGTGCATTCAATAGAGACACTGTTTTTATCTTTTTATTTCTTTGTTTTTAGATGTTGAATTGTTTGCAAAGGTGAAGAAATACTACAATAAACTGATGGGAAGTCCAGAATAAAGAAACACTGATTTGGTAAAAATGTGAAAATGCGTTAAAATCTCTTCCTAATGGCCTGATTATGAGCTGTTCTGAAAAATGCTAACAGTGTTTTTTATTACACTAGCACTGTTCCACCCGACCAATCAGCTGCACTGAGTCCATGACGTGCACAGGTACGTTTTTATGAAACTGAGCATCCAAACAGATTATATAATTCATGATATGATGGCCTACTGTTTGTCTTTACTGTTCACTGTCACAACCTTACTGTTTATTTTTCTGGTGGACATTTCAGGTTTGGTTGGTGGAGAGAAACAGCAGAGGCCTGATTACCAACTGAAGGGCGTGCTGATCTGAGACGTGAGGCCTTTGGATTTGTTTTCAGCCATTTTTATGAAGTTGTTCCTTTTCTCTATACGGTTGTTTTTATATCTATTTTCAACTTACTTCTTATGTCTTACATGCAGATTTTTTTTTTCATATTTGGGGGATAGGACATTTATGCCTTTAATAGATTAAAGATCAGAGGCAGACAGAAAATGTGTTGGGGGGAGGGGGTGGATTTCATCTTAGCCACTAGGTCACTATGATGTCCCAGAGACCAATTTTCTACTTTTTGAATATACTTATATGTTTTTCATCATTTGTTATGGCTACGCTATGTTATTTATGTTATGTTATGTTATTTATGTCCATTACATTAAACCTTGAACCTAATTAAAGTACATATTGTAGGTAATTAAACTACATATCAGAGGGGAACCATCAGGGCCCCCTAGGCCCTCAGAGAGAGCCTAAAATATTCCAAAAAATATCATGTTTAAAAAAGTAATCAATTTTTTAAATCTATTCATAATTTGACAATCAACATCTAAACAAAATGTTTCAAAGAACATAAAAACTTCAAAACTGCCTATTCACTTTGTGTTGGAATATAAAGGATTTAATGAAAATGCACCATTGTCAACCCATCAGAATTCTGCTGCCTATGCAGTTTATAGGAGGAAAATATCTGCTCTCAGCTCTGTGATTGGTGGTGCTGTTACAAATTTATAGAGGGCCCAGCAATAGTAATTCACTCAGAGACTTATTTCAAATGACAATGAAATTGACCAATCATATCGTCCCTTTAATTGGGTGGGCTTTATTATTGCTAAGTTTATGATGTGATCCACCGGATGTGGGGAGCACCAATCACGAGCTGGCGAGTAAAAAAATCACCAGCTAGATAGCCTGTTGATTAATGATGGAAGTTGTTACTAACTTTACTGATAGTGAAGAGAACATGATGGAAATTTATAATCCACGACATTCTCAAGATGAACAATTAATGAAAAGTTGGAGTTAATCAACAAAGGAAGACCAACACCCGTGACTTTATTTATTAAGTAATGCGATCATCAAAGGGTGAGTTATATTATTAAACATTAAGCATTTTATATAGCAGTAAATGTTATCCGTTGCTGGTTAATGGTATAAATGCCCATGTTTTTTATCTGGATTTATCTTTAGTATTTTCAACAAGAGGGAGTACAACACTTAATAATTCTGGGAAAAGTCAAAAACTTAGGAACTTTAATATTTTATTAAATCATTGTAATGAACATTTGAAAAACAGCCGCAGGAGCATTTTACCTGTTGGCGGTTTAAGTGTAAAATCTGATTGGCTGCTATTCCGAATAGTAGACCGGTAATTAACCGGTGACTGTTTCCCCTAATCATCCCTAACATAGCGTAGACCTATAGACCTATGCCAATCTCATAACATTGTGTGTTAATAATATTGTTTGTGGTGGTGTGCCCCAAAATGACGTGATCCCTCTTTACTGTCCGTGGTTCTGATGTGTCTATAGCTAGGGGTTGTTTGGCTGTGTGTCACAATGTGTGTGTGCAGTTATGATGTGTGTGTCATGATGTTTAATGATGTGTTTTGTACCCCAGCCTGTTTTCACCATGTTTCGCTAAGGCGCACACAGCTTGTGTGATGATGTGAGTGTTTGTAAGGAGGCTTTGCTTCTTCCTTAAGAAATTATGAGTGTTAAGAGATTACGAGCGATAAGAGACAACACAATATGCTAGGTTAACCTCTTCCCCAATGAGGGAAGCAGTGTCAGAGGACAGAGGTTTAAGATGGATGGTTCGCTACTGGTACATATTATAGGTTGGATTTGACATTACTTTATGCTTTTTCTTTCATGCTCAAGGACAAAACTGAACTTACTGCTTACCACAAAATGATGGTTTCTGTGTGTGTTTACATTTTAAATATGGAGAACCAGAACTTGTAAATCATTTTATCTTGCTTCTTGTTATTTACTGTACACGTTTTTAGTTTGATTTGGTTTAACATTCACTGATTCTCAGTGTATTAATGTATTTGACATAGTATACTATACAATAAACCTCAATAAATTTACTTTGGAGTGAAAGTGCCACATGTAGTTTGGCTTCTTTGTTGTTCATGTTGTAGACCTAACAGCGGCTCTAGGTTTTTCTAACCATGTATGTACAGCTTGTAAATCTTTTACTTAAAACTCCTGGAAGTTTTTAACCAAAACTGTTTGATGCCCTAGTAGTTTTTGTGAATATATTGTAAATTTGTAAGAAATTATACATTACATCTGACCTCTGCTTTTCATCCAGCTTGCAGCTGCCAGGCTGGTCTCCACCCTTCCCAGGTTCTTTCAGACGACACCACTCCTCCACACTGGCTATCAGTGGCTGCTTCAAATCTCACTGAAGACACTGGTACTTTCCTACCATGCAGTGAATGGTTCATCCTATAAACAGCTTTTACAGTTCCATATTATTACTAAATTGGAGGGAGGTCCTACTTCTGACCAGACACATGTTAACTGCTGTTAGTAATGTAACGCATCAACCCTGAAATCACAGTTTGAAACAATAACACAGCTCTCTGATCTTGATTCTGACAATGACTCATCTTGAGCCAATATAATTCTCTCATCATTTTGGGTGTGCTCTCAATCTCACCCAACGACTCGATTCTGTTATCTCTTTCCCAGCAGGGTGACACGTCTTCGTACACACCCACTTGGGAGTGCTGGTGATGTGGCTGCAGTGTTTATCAGAGTTTATTATGTTCTGACTTTTCTGATTTTTGTCATATCAGAAATGCAGGTGTCATACATTCACACTGGAGCAAGTTTCTCTCACAAGATTTCTTAGTTTAAAGTTTGCTGCATGCCGCATCCTCTCAGCACGTCCCATTAAACTCAGCCATCAGCTCAGTTTCATGTCACATGAGCGCAGGGCCAAAAGACAAGCTTGCCTTCAAAGAGTCTGGAGAAGAGAACAGGGGTGGAGTTGTCAGTTTCAATGGCACAAAACATCATTCTTCTGATAATCATCCCTTTTTGGTTTATCACACATGTTATCCTTCCATGTTTAAAAGCTCGGCTTACTCTGAAAGATACCTTATGTGTTTAAATAGTAATAACTGATGAACTGTGTTGACCTAGGTTTAAATGACATAAATAGCAATCACATACAACACCTGATCCACTAACATATGTACAAAGAAGTTTTAAAATATGGAAAATACTGTGTGCTTCTGATTTGATTATACTTCTTTGACCACCAGAATTACATTTTAAAGTTAAACATCCTTTGATACAAAGACAATATTATAAAAGGTGGACCTAACATGAGTGTTGTGATGTATGTGTTGTAATGGGGTTGGTTTCATCACAAGTCATCTGTCCCTAAAATGACAGCAGCAATCAGTTTTTTCTACTGTTTTATGCATCTTTTAGCACTGCAAAGGCTGGCATTTCTTAATTTTAAGACAGTAACTATATATTCTATTCTATTCTTGTGAGCAGATTGTAACATAACATAGATCTTTCCCTGTAACACCTTGTAGACTCATTTCTACAAAAAGGACTCCTGAGAGTCTCTTCAGCCCCTGTACAGCACTAACAGTGTGCAACGTGTTAGCTCAATTATACTACTTCATATTTATACAGAATTTAGACCACATTATTTTAAATGTTAATGGAGCACCTACAATGTTAGCTTTGCCCAGATTGATCCAAACTCTTTTGTTATTTCAGCATACTTACTGCTATAGTAAGTTGGATTTGGTAAGCTAACATCACCAAAAAAAACGCACATCACATCATATTATGATATACAATATAGTTCACTTTTAATCCAGGTAATATAGCTACGCTGACGTCGCTGAACATTGTCAAGTTACCAACATGATGCCTGTCAGTCACATTCAGTCTCTTGTATCACTGTATCACTGTTTTAGACGATGCTGTCACAGGATGCATCAGCTGCAACAGCATGTTGATGTAGAGGCTTGGAAATAGTAAAGTTGGGTAAATAATAAAATGCTACTAAGTTAACAGGCACCCCTATAAATTTTATCTTATTTTTCTTGTTTTATTGTCATAATATTTATTCATCTGGTTCCATTGCAGCTCATTTGAATTGCGTTGCCATTCCATATACTGTCCGCTAGATGGCGTTCAGAGCGCAGTGGTAGAGAGTGGACTCACGCAGCAGCGGAAGAATAAATCCTCCGTTGTGAGACTAGTAGCAGCTCAAAACGTGTGCTCTCTCTATTCTTTACCACAGGTTAGTAAACTCGAAAAGTCAAATGTACAGTGCCAACTTTATAAGTCTTACAATGTTACAGACACTATGGTTTAATGTGGTGAGAATTGAACGTGTGTTGTGGGAGATATTTGAGTAGCGAGCGGACTCTGTTAAAAGCTAACCTGCTAACGCTAACGGACAAGTATACTGGGGAATAGCATGTGCTAGAAGCTAGCTCAAACCAGTCAATGGTACAGTATAAGGAACCTTTTGAGTAGTAAATACAAATACATTTATGAAACGTTTTTCATGCAATCAGACATTTACTGGGTTCATGTGATGTGGAATGTGCATATTTGTGGGTTTATTACCAAGCACCAGAAATGCTATTGTGATACATGGTGGAATTGTTAGCCTAAAGAACAGCAGGATTTAAGGACACTTTCTTGTAATTCTTGTAAGTTTTAGGTCATGGGTTATTGTTAAAAATGTAAATATTTGTGTGAGTTAAAAATAGAAAACAGTTAGAACAGACACTTGAACAGCAATATATTTCATGTAAAGATATGGTGTTAAAAATGTTTAAAAGCAGTAGTTAAGTGATACAGTTCATGGTATAGTGACAGAGTAAAATGCAATAAGTTAGGAGCAAAGTATACATAATTGAAAGCGAATGTGTTACTTTAGATACAAAATAAGTTTAGTAAAGTGGTGTTTGTGTGATGTAAGAAGTTGTGACGATAAGCTTAAGTGAGCTATGGCAATATGGATATGAACGTGTATCAAGGCCATATAGTCAATGATTTTGCAATATATTTGAAGTCATGTTAATGTTGATAATGTGTATGTTATATTATGTCGGAAGAATAAATCCTCCGTTGTGAGACTAGTAGCAGCTCAAAACGTGTGCTCTCTCTATTCTTTACCACAGACCATATGCCCTCTGAGCCGTGACTCAGGGGGGCAACATTGACAGCAGCTGACTTAACAGCTATAAAAATAATAATAATAATAATAAGTTTTATTTGTTTAGCACTTGTCAAAACAATGTTACAAAGTGCTTTACATAGTTCAGACAGAATTAAAGACATCACAAGATTGAGGAAAAAAAATCAGACACTCAAAAATAAAAGGAATAAAATATTCAGCAATAAAACATAAGAGCATAACCGATAATATAAGACTTGTTGGAAATGAAATAAAATAAAATAAATAGAGATATAGTAGCATCAATAAAATGCCTTTTTAAAAAGATAAGTTTTAAGAAGTGATTTAAAAGATGTCACTGACTCTGCAAACCTCAGCTCCTCAGGCAGGGAGTTTAAGAGCTGAGGGGCCTTGACTGCAAATGCTTGGTCACCTTTAGTCTTCAGCCAGGACTTTGGAACAGCCAGCAGAGCCATACCTGCAGATCTGAGGCTGCGTTTTTGTTTGTAGGGGAGCAGTAATGCTGCAAAGTAGCTAGGAGCTAAGCCATGAAGAGATTTAAAGGTAATCAGTAAAATCTTAACAGGTAACCAGTGAAGAGAGGCTAAAACAGGGCTGATGCGATCTTGTCTTCGAGTTTTGTTAAAAGTCAAGCAGCTGTGTTTTGTACCAGCTGAAGGCGTGAAATAGTTTTTTGGTTTAGCCCTGAATACAAAGAGTTACAGAGTTACTGATTTTTGAGATACTCCTTAGTTGATAAAAACACAATTCAACAACGTTTTTCTGAAATGCAAAGTTACTGTCAAATATTACACCCAGGTTTCTGGCTACAGGTTTGACATATGTAGCCAGGGACAAGATGTTTCTGGACAAGGGATGGACTTAGGAGGACCAAAGAGAATAATTTCAGACACAGTCAGTGGATAAAGAGCTATTTACAATTGATAAAACTGTTGGGCCAATACTGTTAAAAACCTCTGTCAGCAACTTTGCAGGCATGATATCCAAAGAACTGGATGAAGGCTTTAGCTTACTACTTGTTCCCCTTAAAGTGCACAGTGAAAGGGTTTTAAAATGATTGAGAAAAGCAGAGAGATCACAGTGTGGGGAATGGTTACCATAATGTAGCCCAGGCTTATTGAAAAAAAAGAAAAAAAATAATAATTGAAACTGTATTCATAATGTATTAACAGCAGTGACACTATGATGGGCCAATTATGTAACAGTAGTATCAAGGTTGGCTAATCTGGTAGGATACCCAGCATTCCTTGCTGGCTGGTCGGAGGTCTGATTTCTTTTTGGCGGTCATTTAGCTGCTGCACATGCTCGAGAGACATTCACTACTTCTGCTGTACCCAGGGTTATGAGACAAACTCTACTCTTTTGTCCTAACTGAGGGCACAGAGACTGGAACTGTTCAGCGGTGAGTAGAGAAAACTCGCTAGCTGTTGATATGAACATGTAAAAATGTGGAAAGTTCGCTGGCATTAGCCACGATGCTAACGGTTACAATGTAAAACTCCAAATCAATTTGAAGTTTGATTTTAGGTCTTCTTCTTGTTAGTGAAGGTTAAGAATTGCTCACAGATGATGGGTGAAGCTTCAGTTTGTTGGGGAGGAGGATTAACTACAGTTTCAGTGGTTTTAAAGAAATCTCTGTGATTATGATGATTAGCTGCAATGATGTTAGAGAAATATGATGACCTGGCTTCTTTGACTGATTTTTAACATATTTTTGACATTTTGACAAGGACATAAGATATTTAATAAAGACTACCATTTGGTCCTTTCTCTATTTTTGTTCTGCTTGTCTGCATTTTCTCTTTAATTCTTTGGTGTTATTACTCAGCCATGGCGTGCTGCGAGTTGGTTTGACTTTTACAGGCTCAGAAGACTGATTAAAGTTCATGTGTGTACGTGGGGCTCAATTACCATATGTATATATGTATCTCTAAATCTCACTGAGATTTATACTATTTTACCAGAGCTGAGAGTGTTTAAGTTGATAGAAGATCACATATCGAGAGGGCTCGACTGCTTCACTGTGTTGAATTATTTCTTGTTTTACTAACTAACTATTTTGTAGTTTGAGTTGATGACACAGCTATGAGCATCGTAGAGAATGATCAGAAACCTGTATCAGGTGTTTTCATAGTAGCCTGGTTCTTACCAAAGCTACTTCATCTAACATATCCAGGTTTGTTTGGTGTTTACGTGGAAAAAGTACATTTGTATGTTTGAAATGTATTCAAGTAACTTGATGCTGTTATGAGGAAATTGAGACACTATTCAACTGGCACATATCCAGTTAATTGAAAACTTATTTTTTGGCAGTTAAATTCTTATTAATTGGTAGTGTCAGTTCACTGTAGGTCATGTGATATATGTATGGTTGCCCTGAGGGTCAAAACTTAATGTTTTCCTTTAAAAATCATCTGGTTATGAACTCAACACAACAAACTAAACTAAAACAAATGATTCAGACTATGGTTATTTTCCTTATAATGATAACAAATTAGATATTTCTTTTCAGAAAACTTCCCTTTCAGTATAAATTTCATACAGTTATTAGTAATAGATCTGATTTTAACTTTTATTCTGGGGAGAAAAATGAGATTCTATGAAAAAATGTTGTAATTTCAGTTTTCTGTGCTCCAGATACTGTATGAAGTGCCATTTGATACAAATCTTTTCTTATAGTTCAGCATCTGCTGTTTGTGCACACATATATAAAAGAAACATGCAAGTCAAGGAGGAAGTGATCAAGGAATTCAGAAAACTGAATAAGGTTAAGGTAAGTTTTATGGACTGACAGAAAGTCAAACAAAGACTACAATTGTAAGTCTGCTTTAAAATCACAACTTTTTTTTCAGAAACATTTCAGTGCTGAATGTTTCAAAGTCTTCACAGTGAGCCCCAAAGAGTTTATAAAAACAACCCCACGTCTACCCCGAGATGACACTGGTAAGTGAAGTCTACATATACTTGCACCTTATAGCTATATACACACACACATACACATGCAAGTTTTAGTTTACTTCCAATGACTTTAAGTCAAACAGGAGTGACCAACTGTATTATTTCAATTTAAGTAAGTGACCTAAGTATTTAAGATTTAAACTGCTTTATTTTTACAGAAATACCTAAACTTCAGGAATTTCTGCAAAATCTCAATGACTGTCACTCAAAGACATCAAACTATGTGTCTGGAGCTTATGGGATTCTGTCTCTGATTCAAGGGTCCAGATGTACAGAAGTGGTAAGATCAAGTGATGCAATGTCTTTAATCGTCTTAATTATATGTTAATATAGTCAGAAACTGTATGTATATTTAGAAAAAAATAGTACACTTCAGCAAATTATGTTTATGTTTGGGGGAAACATGGTTACGTCAAGTGACAGACTTATCTATGTAGAGAATAATAATAAAATATAAATATTCAATATTCAGTATTTTATTGAATATTATATAAATATAACATAATATATAAATATAATATTCAATAAAATACTGAAAGGGTCTACATGTAAAGGTATCCATACAAACATTTTAGCCATCAAGATAAATTTCTTCTCTCTTTCTTCAGAGAGGCTGCATAATCACAATAGTTAAAGGGTGATCATACTGTAGACCATCATAGTTTCATAAAGAAAGAAAGAAACAATGAGCACTGTCTGGTGAAAAACAATTAGGTAACAGTATTGTTGGCCCCGGTAGGCCCACCACCCGCAGGAGGAACCGTTTGGTGCAGTGTGGATTGGGTGGCAGGTCAAGGCGGGGGCCTTGGCAGCCCGATCCTCAGCTAACGAAACTGGCAATCGGTACATGGAACGTCACCTCTCTGGTGGGGAAGGAGCTGGAGCTGGTGGAAGAGGTTGAGCGTTTCAGACTAGATATAGTCAGCCTCACCTCGACACACAGCACCAGCTCTGGAACCAAAATCCTTGAGAGAGGGTTGGGATGCTGGAGTTGCTCCTGGTGAGAGGCGGAAAGCAGGGTTGGGCTTATTAATAGCCCCCCATCCCTCTGCCAGTACGTTGGGGTTTACCCTGGTGGACGAAAGGGTTGCTTCCCTGCGCCTTCGGTTTGGGGAACGGGTTCTGACTGTTGTTTGTTGCTATGCTCCAAACAGCAGTTGAGAATACCCTTTCTGGGGTTCCTTTGACAGGTGCTGGATAGTGCCCCAACTGGGGACTCCATCGTCTTGCTGGGGGACTTCAACGCTCACGTGGGCAATGACAGCATGACCTGGAGGGGAGTGATTGGGAGGAATGGCCTGCCCAATCTGAACCCGAGAGCGGTGTTCAGGTATTGGACTTCTGTGCTAGTCACAGCTTGTCCATAACGAACACCATGTTCGAACATAAGGGTGTCCACAAGTGCATTTGGCACCAGGATGCCCTACGTCATAGATTGGTGATTGATTTTATAATCGTATCATCTGACCTGCGGCCGTATGTTTCTGGACACTCGGGTGAAGAGAGGAGCAGAGCTGTCAACTGATCACCACCTGGTGGTGGAGTTGGATCAGATGGTGGGGAAGGATGCCGGGCAGACCGTCAGGCTGAAGACGTCCTACAGGACATGGATGGCCTGTGGGACTCGCTGGAGGGATTATATCTCTCGACTGTCTTGGGAACACCTCGGGATCCCCCTGGAGGAGCTGGTTAGAAGTGGCTGGGGAGAGGACTGTCTTTGCCTCTCTGCTGAGACTAGACTGCTCCCCCCGCAACCCGGACCCGAATAAGCGGTTGGAAGACGGACAGACGAACGGACGGAGGCTTATGAGACTTTTGAAAAATGTCTCAGTGAGGGGGTTGAAAATGCAAAAAAGTAATTTGAAAGACCCTTAAAGTCTGTCTTACATCCTGTACGTAGTTGAATCATAATTACATCAAAGCAACTTAATTTACACCTAATTTTAATATATTAACTGTTTTTATATTTTTGTGTTTTCTCCTTTTTTGTTCCAGAGTAAGGTTTCAGGTAGTGGTTTTCACAAGATATTGAAGTGTTTGGTTATGAACAATGGCACACACAAACTAAAAAAAGGAAAACAAATAAATCTCTACATGAAGGTAGCTTCATTCCTGACTGACAGCACTGATGAGGAATTCCAGAGGACTTTCCCATAAGAAATGACTTAATGAGGACATAAAACCCTCTATAAGGCCACTGTGTGTGTGTGTGTGTGTGTGTGTGTGTGTGTGTGTCAAATTAAAAGTAAAACCTGAATTGCTGACCCCCTATAGTGAGGAGATCTGGTGGCACTGAATAATTTGATGAGAATTGAAAATAATGTGAATTGTATGCTTGCAGTCACCACATCTTCACTATCTGAATACCTATGGGAGATTTTGGACCGACGCGTTAGACAGTGCTCTCCACCATCATCAAAACACCAAATGAGAGAATAGCTTTTGGAAGAATTGTGTTCACCCGTCCAGTAGAGTTCAGAGACTTGGAGAGATTAAGATACTTTATGTCAGTTTTTGCTTTAATTTGACACCCATCTTAGTATAGAGATTGCATTATTAAAATAAAAACTTGTCAATGCTACCTTCTTGGAACATTTCAAATTGATGTTTCAGAAATGAAGGGAAACGTGGACCGTTCAATGGGGTCATCAATACATTTTCACTTCACACAGAGACGCTGATTAAAAAGTACAAAACTGTCGAACTGCAACTGACATTTCTCAAGATAGAGGTAAAATATGAGAACACGATCATCCTATCCATTATAAAGGTTTTTGTCCAGGTCAAGGAGATTTAAGCAGATCTGTGAGCAAATCAATGAAACATGAAATTTGTGACTGTGGACTAGAATGAGAACTAAACGTTGAAAAATTTATCACAGTATATCAACATTTTGAACTCTTAACATATTCATATACACTGTATTTGAAGAACACGATCAAAACAGTGATGCAGAAAACACCACAGGTCCTGCTCTGAAAATCTGTTCAGATATACTGTATTACTTGTTGTCAAATAACATATATTTAAAAAATACAATTAAAAAAATCTTCTTATATGTTTATCTTCCTTCTCTAAGGAGGAAAAAATTAAGGCAAAACTCAGCAAAACCATCCGAGAACGTAAGAAAACAGTCTACAACAGTCTGACAACGACGGAATGCTACAACAGTAAGAAAGGATCTTGACAAATTCAACATGACACTAGAATTATATATATTTACATTCATGGTGATTGTGCAAACCTTTTTTGTTGTAGAAGCATCAGGATTTACAGGAAAGGGCTCAGTGGAAGAAATGAGGGAGACTATTGTGAAGCATGTACATAAGTCAAAGAACATCATGTTTGAAAAGGCTCAGAATGAAATGTTGAGCCAGCTGAGAGACCTGAAGGTTTGTCACATTTTATGATACATCATTTAATGATAGAATAAAGTATGTTGTGCTTCACATCTTTATCCACAATTGTAGGTCATCATTTACATAAAGACGTTTTTATCCCTGTGTTTGGTACTAAAACACTGCAGGAACAGTCACAAACATGAAACTGTTGTTATTATTCTAAGACAGAAACATACAAACAATTATGTGGCTATTAACAATTTTACCCATACTGAGCAGCCCTCTGAACACACATCTATACAATTAATTCATGGAGGATTCAGTTGAACACAGTATTTATTTATTATTTTCTATATTATCTTGCAGAGGTAATGAAATACGAATATGAACTCAGAGACACCCTGAATTTGGTAAAAGTCCTTTCAAAATGTCTCCATAATGGCCCGATTATGAGCTGTTTTTAATAATACTAACAATGCTTTTTATTACAGTAGCTCTGACACTCGGTCCATCAGCTGCACTGAGTCCATGATGCTGATTAGCACAGGTATGTTTTAATAAAACTGATAAGGCAAACATTCAGACAGATTATATGATAAATTATATGACAGCCTGCTGTTTGTCATTACTGTTCACTGTCACAACTTTGCTGTTTAACTCTCTGGTGAACATTTCAGGTTTGTTTGCTGGAGAGTACCTGAGTACCTGCTGAAGGTCCCTGCGGCCCTGCTGACTGTCCCTGTTCTCTCTGAGTGTTGCTTTTATATCTACTTTGACTTTACTTGTTGTGAATTACATGGAGAGAGACACAAGTTACATTTGGGGGCTGGGAGAGTTTTGCCTTTAATTAATCAATTAAACAGATCAGAGGCAGACAGAAAATGTGTTGTGGACTGTTGTGGGTTTCATAGTGGATCCAGCCACTAAGTCACTCTGAGGTCCCAGAAACGTTTTGTTTTTGATGATCTAACAAGTTTTTCTTCTTGAATATATTTTTATGTGTTTTATCCATGTTTTTATTTGATGACTTCAGTATTGGTTAATTGGAATGGGCACTGCAACCTCAGTGATATAATCAGTGTCTAAATTAAACTTTTAACATTTATTACAGAACATCTTGTAGATAGTGATAAAAAAAAAGAAATAAGAAAATAATAATATTTCTTTATTATTAAAAAAAGTCACTCTGTTATGAGCACTGTTGAAAAATCTCGGTACTCAAGCGTAACAAGTTTTCTTACAGATACATTATGGTCTGATACATCCTGTTCTCTCTGGCAGTACTTTCAGACTGTACTGGTCTCAATATGTTCTAAAATCATTTATAACATCATATGAATCATATCTAACCTGTTTATCCATATTGTTCGAGAAAAACATCACCACAATAACTGAAGCAATCAGCCCCACCTAACCTGTTATAATGAGTCCCTCATCATCTTGGAGCAGGTGCTGTTGGTGTTTATGTAGGAGATGTTTTGTGCTGACAAAATAAAAGCTGGCAGTGTCCAGGTGTATGGTGTACCATTTCATGGTGGTTAGCCATGTTCTTCTAAGCAGTACAGCTGTGTTTTTCTTGCATGCACAAGGGCAAAACTGTTACTTACTGCAAACTAATGGTTTGTAACGCTGATGTGTTCATATAAATTAGAAGATAGTGATAAACTAGTTTATCAGGATTTTCATTATTTATGCTCTCATTTTTTTTTGTTTTAATTAACAGATTCTAAATATATAATTGTATTTGATATTTTTTACTCTCCAATAAACTTAATTAAGTTCATTTCTGATTGAAAACTCAGTTTGGTTTCTTCATTATTTATGTTCTTATGAAAGGACCTAAACACTGCTCTAGGTTTTCCCTGGCATCAGTTTATGTTTTAACAAATGTTTTCTCAAACTTGTACTTAACTCTTCCGAAGAGCACTTTCAAAGTGTGATTTGCTAGTTTAAGTTTTTTTTATTCACTGTCTGCAAAGCTTAACCACTTTTCCTTTTGACAAAACTGAAAGGTTTTAGACTGGTTATATATAGACTGGTTATATATACATACATATATATATATATTGTTATATGTACAGTGTATGGCGATTATTATTATATGTGACAATAACTATTATACTATACTGTATAATTTAGCATGTTGACGAATGCCGTAACAGTGGCTGTAACTTGAATTTTCACTGTAGAAATAACCACCTTGCTATTGCACATCATACAGCAGCTTACTCATCAATGCACTTGCACAAAACTGACACTCATGCAAAAATAATGGAAATGTTTATCCCGAAGAGGAACTAACTTCCTATGAGGTCTATGAGGTCAGAAACCTGTTAAACACAAAGTTCTGCAACATCATTTGCAACATCATTTGCGTGCCAGATTTTTGACGAAGATAGTCGAAGTTGACTTTGGTTACCTTTAGGGGTTACCATGTAAAGCCCTAATCTCACAACACCATTTAGACAAAACATCTGACCAGACAAGTGAACTACAGATGTAGAATACACCTGAACAAAAGGAGTTGGATGACATTTTCACATTTTCACATTCACATTTGCACAACCTGCAAGTGGTGTAAGAGGAAAAGTCAGTCATTAAATGTTTTAGGATTCATCCCCTGGAGACCATGAATGTCTATATGAAATTTAATGGCAACTCACAGAATAGTTTTAGTGTATAGTATAAATAGTATTTGTGTCTGGACCAAAGTGGTGGACAGAGCGATAGTTCCATCCCTACAGCGATACTAAAAATGTGTGATGGGACCAAAAGAGTTTTAGAGCAGCAACTGAGAAACCAAAACCCCTGAATTCAGACACCCAAGTTTCAAATGTGTATTTGTTCAATAATACTTGTATTATTAACAGACAATTTTAATTGCCAATTTTTACAGTGAATTGCCATGGAGACACATGATTTTGTTTAAGAAAAATTAACTGAATGGGGCTTCAGTGAGTTCATGCAGAGATTTCAAGGTACTGTGTTATCATTTTGCTTTGGTGAGCATGGTCAAACACTGAAATTGCAGCACAAATATGAAATATCATCTGTTGTTGTATATGTAGGTAACTGAATATGTCACAGCTTTGTACATGTATATTCAGCAACCCAACATTGAAAAAAATAGGAAAGGCTCACTGCTAATTTAACTACTAACTTGTGACAGATAACTAAAGTTTTTCTTTTTTGTCTTTGTGTATAATTGATCTAATAGGAAAAATCAATTTATTAAAGTAATCATTACATCAATGAATGATGGTTACAATCTAACCCTCATGCTGTGGTAATAGGTGGAGCAAAGCTATGATGGGACTCTAACATAACTCGTCTTTCAGTTCAGCTCGGTTTGGTTCAGCAGTTGATCTCAACACCTAAATTTAAGCATATTGAGTCAATAAGGATGTTCCTAAGACTAGTGTCACATTATGATCTTTTTTTTTTCTTTTTCCATTTTAGATGAAGGCATTGACAAGGAGACCTTTCTAAGTCTCAGAGAGTTGAGAAGCATCAATGTCTTTATTCCTAAAATAGGACCAAGAGTAAAATTCAGAAAGCGACTCAAAGAATACTTGCAGGTAATGTGCTCTACTGTTAGAATTCCTTATACTGATATACTATCATTTGTTTGTATCATTTGGTTACAGGACATAAAGCTTACAGATATCTTGTTTTTTGTCTGTGTCCTCATGTGTAAACCATCCTTGGGTCCCCCAAAAGCACAGTAAAAATGCAAGATTTTGAAGAGATGATCTTGTTTTTATTTGATGTCCAAGGACAAAACTGAACTTGTGCTTATTATTATTATAAAAAAATAATGTCTTTATGTTTTGTTTTGTTTGTTTGTTTTGACTTTTTGATTTTACCAGCCTTGTACTAATCTCTTACTTAAGACTCCTAAAGGTTCTTACCTAAAGCTATTTCAAATACCATAGGAAAAGTACAATTACACCTGGTGGTTTAGATAGAAAGAGAAGAAGTTGCTTTTGAGGAGCAGAGAAGCAAATGATCAGCATAAGGGCTAGATCTCTCTTGTTCTTTGAGCTGATATGCCTCTCCCCTTAGCAGAGTTGTTTCCACAATTTGAGGACATTGGGGGCTTTTTTAAGTAATTATTTTGACATATTGCCGCCGACCCTACCTGCACTTTTCCAGGGACAATGGACTGTTTGTACTGCTTCCATCTGCAAAGCGGTACAGAAATATAAAGACAACAACTACCAGACAGAAAAACAGCTTTTTCCCCAGAGCTGTACAATCCATTTCCGCTTATTAAGAACTTGAGACATGCACTTGACTGCACTTGAACAACTGACCCACCCCCCTACTGTGCATTGCTGCTGCAACTTTGGACTTTGGACTTTAGATATTTGAGTACATATTACATATTTTTACTGTTACTTACTATTACTACTTTTTACTATATTTAAGTTTAAAGCTGGAATTCACCAATGCTCAAAAAATGTCTGAGACAAACTTTCCAACTTGTGTTTTCTTGTTAGCCCCATTCTGAACTCCACTTCCCTTCCATAGGTTTTAGTAGGCTCATGCCAGATTAGATGAGAACATAAATGCAGTTCAGTCTGTGAGTTATAAAGATGTGTGTTCAAGTCTGATAAACCCTGTTAAAATATCAAATAGTCAAATATTCTTGTTCATCCAAAGGTTTGTCCATCCACCAGTGACACAAGAGATAAAGGTGAGATACACAGTGTCTTATTGATTCATTCTAGTTTTCATTTATGTTCTCCAGGAAGTAATATGTTGCTTAACAATGACTGAGTTAACTTTAAATACCGTGAAAGACACCTGTGCAACAAACTTATTTTTTATTTTAAAAAATCTAATTAGGAAAGAGAAAGTTGGATCATCAGGATGAGTCCATCACATCATCAACTCTATCTTCTAAACAATTACATTTACAATTAGCAGAGGGTTAAAACATTTATGTAATAAAAGTTTTACTTGTATAGCAAATTGCTGCCACAGATATCATCATTGGCTGACTGAGGTCTATTAGAATCTCGTCAGAATACCAGTCAACAGCATACATGTTGTCATAAATGTTTATCAAACTGCAAGTATCTATAGCAACAGTATGTATGCTTCTGGTATTAGGTAAATAACTTTAACTAGATGATGTTTAAACCCAGACAACCATTTAGTCCTTTGGTAAGTGGCCATAGTATAAACCTGATGATAAACTGCAGAGAAAGCACCTCATTTTGCATCACTGGATACACTGGTTTAATGTTTCCAGCTGAATAGTTTTTTACTTTGACAGAAGAAAACATACTGTCTAAGGTGAAAAAGATCATGAGATGTGTTAATGCAAAAATATCTGACCAAGACAACGAGCTCAATAAGTTCCTGAAGTAAGTATTATGTTTTCCATAATTCATATTCATTGTTGTATGTGTTTGGTTCCTCTCCTGACCAGAGGCCAGCTTTTAGACTGGTATATAGCCTTGAGTCTTAAGTTTACTGCAAGTGAGACAGATTCACAAAAATACATAGTGACCCACCACTTTATCCCCAGGTTGACTAAGAACTAAGAGCTATGTTTCTAACAGTATGTGACACCAAATCACAAGAAAATTCACAATGTCTCATATTTTGTGATTTGTTAACAATGTCGCAGAGTGAGTGGACTATTTAGAGACTATAGTAAGCCTATTCAAAATATACAGCTTTGAGGACATTTTCATTCATGACTATCCTAAGCCTGACTGATGAGAGTGCAGAAGTACTGAGCTCTGCCACATTATGAAGCCACAGAATCACAGCTCGCTATAGTCTGCACTGCTTTGAGAGGTTATGTTACCAGCTAAATTTTTGTATTGCTACACGAAATCCATGTAAATTGTGCCTGTAACTCTTTTAGAATTCAGCTGCTAAATACCCCATATTCACAAGCAAGTTGTGAAAGACTTTTCACATACTAGTAGACAATTTAAAAATTGAAGCTTTAAATTATGACTCAGTAAGTTGTTACAGATGTCTTCAGTGTTTGTGTATTTCCCAAACTGATCATCCATCCATCCATCCATCTTCATCCGCTTGATCCTGGGACCGGGTCGCGGAGGCAGCAGTCTGAGCAGAGATGCCCAGACTTCCCTCACCCCAGACACTTCCTCCAGCTCTTCCAGGAGGGACCCCGAGGCGTTCCCAGGCCAGCCGAGAGACATAGTCTCTCCAGCGTGTCCCTGGGTCTTCCCTGGGGCCTCCTCCGCATAACTGCGGACGCTGCACCAATCCGCCTGTCAATCTCATCTCCGCTCCATCTTTCCCTCACTCGTGAACAAGAGGCCTGGGATACCCCTGAGATACTTGAACTCCACTTGAGGCAGGACCTGAGGCAGGACCTCTCCACCCACCCGGAGAGGGCGGAGAGGCCGCACACCACCCTTTTCCGGAGTCGACTTCGAGAACCATGGCCTCGGATTTGGAGGTGCTGATCTCTCAGGCTGAGGTGCTGATTCTCAGCCATCCCAGCCGCTTCACACTCACTCGGCTGCAAACCGCAAACCACTCCAGCACATGCTGAAGGTCCTGGCCTGATGAAGCCAACAGGACAACATCATCTGCAAAAAGCAGAGATAAAAAGCAGAGAAGAAATCCTGTGGTTCCCAAACCTGGACTCCCTCCGGCCCCTGGCTACACCTAGAAATCCTATCCATAAAGATTATGAACAGGACCTGGTGACAAAGGGCAGCCCTGCCGGAGTCCAACATGTACTGGGAACAGGTCTGACTTACTGCCGGCAATGCGAACCAAGCTCCTGCTCCGATCGTACATACGGAGACTGAACAACTCTTAGCAAAGGGCCCCGGACCCCATACTACCGTGGAGCACTACCACCACGAGGGACACGGTCGAATGCCTTCTCCAGATCCACAAAGCACATGTGGACTGGTTGGCAAACTGGTTGGGCAAACTCCCATAAACCCTCAAGCACCCTGCACCCTGCGGAAGAGTATAGAGCTGGTCCAGTGTTCTCACGACTGGGACGAAAACCGCATTGTTCCTCCTGAATCCTGAGGGTCGACTATCGGCCAAATTCTCCTCTCCAGTACCCTTGCGTACGTAGACCTTCCCTGGGAGGGAGGCTGAGAAGTGTGTTCCCCTGTATGTAGTTGGAACACACTCTCCGGTCCCCACTTTTTAAAAAGAGGGACCACCACCCCGGTTTGCCACTCCAGAGGCACTGTCCCCAACCTCCATGCAATGTTGCAGAGGGCATGTCAGCCAAGACAGCCCCACAACATCCAGAGACTTGAGGTAGTCAGGGCGGATCTCATCCACCCCCTGGCGCCTTGCCACCGAGGAGCTTGCGAACTACCTCATGTGACTTCGGCTTGGGTGATGGATGCGAGTCCACCTCAGAGTCCCCAGCCTCCGCTTCCTCATTGGAAGGCAAATCGGTCCTCGGCTCAGAAGTATTTCTTCCACCGTCCGACAATGTCCCCAGTTGAGGTCAACAGCTCCCCACCCGCACTGTAAACAGTGTTGGCAGGGTACTGCTTCCCCCTTCTGAGGCGCTGGACGGTTTGCCAGAATCTCTTCGAGGCCGAGGCCGACCGATAGTCCTCCTCCATGGCCTCACCGAACTCCTCCCAGATCAGGCGAAGTCTTTACCCCAGTGTCCAAGACATACGGCCGGAGATCAGATGAAACAAAGCGACAAAGCGACAAAGTCAGTCAATCGACTTCCGACTTCCGGCCTAGGGTGTCCTGGTGCCACGTGCACTGATGGACACCCTTATGCTCGAACATGGTCTTCGTTATGGACAAACTGTGACTAGCACAGAAGTCCAATAACAGAACACCGCTCACTCGGGTTCAGATTGGGGAGGCCGTTCATCCCGATCACACCCTCTAGGTATCACTGTCGTTGCTTGCCACGTGAGCGTTGAAGTCCCCCAGTAGAACAATGGAGTCCCCAGTCGGAGCACTATCAAGTACCCCTCCCAGGGACTCCAAGAAGGCCAGGTACTCTGTACTGCTGTTCGGCCCGTAGGCACAAACAACAAGCAAGAGACCTATCCCCAACCCGAAGGCGCAGGGAAGCGACCCTCTCGTTCACCGGGGTGAACTCCAACACATGGCGGCTGAGCTGGGGAGCTATAAAGCAAGCCCACACCAGCTCGCCATGCCGCTCACCCTGGGCAACTCCAGAGTAGTGGAGGGTCCAGTCCAGCCTAGCCCTCTGAAGGAGCTGGGTTCCAGAGCCCAAGCTATGCGTGGTAGGTGAGCCCGACTATCTCTAGCCTGTCGGTACCTTCTCAACCTCCCGCACAAGCTCAGACTCCTTCCCCCCAATCAGCGAGGTGACATTCCATGTCCCTATTGCCAGAGTTTTGGTCCAGGAATTGAGTTGTCAAGGCCACCCCCAGCGGAGAAAAATATGACTCTGTTAAGTTTTTATAGCAGTTTTCTGGAAGTGGACATTTCTGTCCTTAATGACTTAAGAGGGTAGTAAATTAAACTGATGCCTGAGGGTTAAGTAGGCAGGTCTATGCACAGGCCACTTCGATCGGCAATCGTCTTGGCGAGCCTTACACCCATTACGTATTTCCGGTTGGGAAAAATATAGCGAGAGCGAGGAAAAGTTTCAAACAGAGAGCGAGCAAGTTTGAAGTGAGAGCGAGCAGCAGCTGCAGCTTCCATATCTGCGCTCTGTCACAATTTACACACTCGAGACAAAAACTTTATTCGCCACAAGATTAATTTTTAACCTCTCAGTTTTATGTTTTTCACCCTCAATTCCTGATCCTGTACTCATTTAATTTGTATTTGCGCTCTCATGATTATGACAGCTAAATGACGCCATTAAAAGGTTTATTCAAGAACTATCCAGCTCAATATATAAACAAATGGCAGTTTATGGGAGCAATTTATCTGTGTGTGTGTGCAAATGTGTGCACATATTGCAGGCAGGTGTTTGTCACTTGATGTATTCATGTTTTTTGTACATGAGTCTGCGTCTCTGAGTTTTCTGTGTTTTACTTGGATACAAAACTAATTTTAGTAATATTATTTGAAATTATATTTTTTTCAATGACATTCTGACATCAGTAATTAGTTTTTTATTTAGCACTGAATGATATTTATCATAATTGTTTAATAGGTTATATTAGATTGAAACCAAAGTGAAGTTCAATCATGAACCTAAAGGCCTGAGCAAAATATACATTTAAAGTGTGTTATACATTCATTTTCATGGGATTTTATGGGATGGCAATTAAATGAAAAGAAACTTACTTTCCATCACCCCGTCACCTGTTATATTGAAAGAAAGTGTTGTTAAATTTTAAATGAATAGACTACTGCATTCAAACTCGGGCAACAATTGTTTCTCCTCTGATTCCTATCTCAGGGTTGATCAACTCACAGTTCAAGGTTTGACTCAGGGTTCTTGAACCTGCCAGTTCCCTGAGGGTTGAGCTCTCTCCATGGTTGCAATAACCCCAAACAGACAGTAGGAGCCGCCAGTGCAGCAACAATGACAAGAACCCTCTTCCTATTCTTTTAACTGATGGAAAGTAAATACATTTTCTCAAGTAAAGTGCTTAACTTAAGTTCACTTTTAAGGTAATTCGAGGTGTCTGATATGTTTTTATCAACAATACCTTATGCTTCAACTAAACTGCTTTTCACAGTTGACAACTAAACATACATAACAAACAAACATACATCCAAAGCATTTATCTGGCAGCTGCTGTTACTAGTTAACTAGCTACTTTTAAGATTAAGATTGGCATAAAAACACTAATCATATGGTGTAAAGTAATAAAATACAATGCATGAATCTGATTCACCACAGAATTAGTACTTTTACTTTTTGATATGCTAAGTATAATTTGATGATTGTACTTTTATACTTTTACTTATTTTGAATAAAGCTTTCACTTGTTATGAAATACTTTTACACCGTGGTAATAATACTTTTATCTGAGCAAAGGATCTGAGTGCTGAACATGAACACATCCTGTTAAATGCTGCTAGGTGTACTAAATTCTAAATTAAATTCACAGCTTAATATGTTACAGAGATAGTAGCAAGTTAAACAGTTAGACAATGTGTAGAAATCTGTTGTGCTATTCTGTCACTAATTTGTATGTAATAGCCCAGTGACTAATGCCATAAATTTATTATTTATAGTAATGCACATATGATAAAAATCTGTAGATAACGACTTTACTGTGAGAAGTAGTGGATACAATGTTTGTACATTCTTTTAAAATGTCATTTACCTTCCCTGTTAAGGGTAAGAGACACTTAAAAAGCACAAAATGTTTGTCTGAAATCTGCCTTTTTAAATTGTAAATATTCTTACAGTTTCTAAGCTACAAAATCTTAAACTGCATCTGAACTAACAATTTGTAAATATTATAATTAATACTTTAATACCTCATTTAACATTGTATCTCTATAAAATAACATTAAGACATATGCAGCTTTTCCAGACAACACACAATTTTATATTACCACAGTCACAATGGAAATTAAAGCTGATCTGCAATTTTTATTTCACATCTTACAATTACACCTACAGTATCTCAATTAATTAGCTGTTATTAGTTTGCTATGGCAGTTTGTGTTTGTGGATTCACACACACTTGCTCAACAAGCTTAGTCCCTGGTCCTTTCCCCCAATACTTCTGTCTGAGCTGTGATGGTGATATGATTTATGATGAATAAAACCATGTAATGCCTGTCTTAGTTACTGATTTACAGATAATACCATTTTTAAAAGCACACTCTTATAGACAAAGTTATTTGTGTCATAACTTGTGGCCTTTCTCATATTTCCTAGATCCTTGCTATTGACAAAAATGTCAAGTAGTCATAATTGATGACAAGATTGTGATAATTTACCCTCCAGTTGCTGTTCTTGGCCATGGATGAGTTTGTGCAGAACAAATTAACTGAATGGGGTCTCAGCAACTGGATAGATCAGTTTAAAGGTAAAGTATAATCATGCTTCAGCGCGTTGGGCACAGGTATTATACAATGTTGATATGACCTATTAATACTGAAACATCTAAGCATCCACTAATACAAACCTAAAAATGCTGCAGCTATTTCTTCAGTACAACTTTGACACAGTTGAAGGAAATGGGAGAATACTGAAATTAATGTCCTGTTCAGTCTTTCACTAGCATACAAACACTAAAAATGCTGATAAAGCTATTGTCTTGTGTACAACTTTGACACACACTTGAAGGAAATAAAAAAAAAACGAATGGGAGGGATTAATGTCCTGTTCAGTCTTTCAAAGGCACTTATGATAAAGACGTTGAGCATTTACACAAAATTAAAGAAAAAATAACTTCAGATAACTTGAGAATAATCATTGTTCTGTTGCATATTTTCATTATTGAGAGGAGGATTGAGAGGAGGATCAACAGCACTGCAAGCAGCAAAACTGAAGTCAAAACTGAATAGTGACGAATAGTTAATATACAATCTAACTGATATGCATTCAGCTCATACAACCACTCTGTTAGCTCTGTGAACTTGCAGTGCTCTCAAAAAAGCTGAGCCCACACCTATTTCAGTCCTTATGAAATCGATAACAGTATGATTAATTCTGATGTTTGAATGACAAAAATTGAATTTATACTTTTCTTATAGAACAAGATATTGACGAGGAATCAATTTATAACCTTGATGATCAAGACATTGTTGCCTTGATGCCAAAAGTGGGACCAAGATCAACATTCAAGAAGAGACTCAAGTTGTTAAAGGTAATGTTCTGCACTGTGAAGATGTACAAATACAGTATTTGGTCTCATAAATCTTATGTAGATACATCCATTTATAATTAACAGGGACATTAACAAGTTTGGTTATTTTGAGTGAGGGTTGTTGAATTCTTCTCAAATGGCCTTAGAGGCAGCAGGTGGAGCATGATTTTTTTTTTCAGATCATCTGTCTCATGTACCACTGTCAAGGCATAGTGACAGTTGTAGGATATGTGACTAAAGGTTATTTTACTTAACTTACCTTCTTTTAGAGATCTGGTGTCAAGACCAGAACATTTCTTTCCAAGGGTCTTGATCCATCCTATTGTGGGCAGAGAGTTTGTTAATTGCTAGTGGTTGTTAAGTCTAGTGATGATGGTATTTGGAAGTGTAGGAAACTAACACGCAGCACCCTGTCATCTGTGTGCACATTATGACCTTTTTCTTGGTACCATCATGATTTGAGCATTTATAAAGTGTAACAATACTGTAAGAGATTTAATCCTCCTCATCTGTTTTTGTCAGAGTGGAACTGCAAAATTGCCTACAGACAAAGTAGTATCATATTGCATTGACAATAATAGCATTTACTAGAATTTTATTACATTTCTTTACTATTGTGAATTTGAATCAATCTATTTTCTTTTTTCACTAGGAAGAACTAAATACAAGGGATCAGGAAACAATTGATTCTTCTGCTCAAGTAAGTTTTGTTAAATGTCATATAATTAGGCATCATATAAGACATTATTATAAATATACCAATTATATTTTCAATAGCAGCTCAAAACTTTCTGCGACCTTGCACTTAAAGTTTTACTTTTATTTGCAGTGTAAGCGAGAGCATGAAGAAGCAGTTGGTTTACCTCAGGTAAGATGAAGATCAATTTTGCAGCCATTGATAATTAGATTTTGTAACAATCAGGTCCAATATCAGGATCAGTTGCCAATATTGATGTAATTCACTCATCAGATTTTGTAATTAAGTCACCTATCCACATCCTAATCCAGATTCCATAGCCTGAAGTTTTTATGAATTATAAATATGTAATAATGCAATCTTAAGCCCAAACTCAAAATGTTTAAGCAGAAAGTATGATCCAGCTAGAAACAGCTGGTCCATGGTGGAGGGTCTGCCCAAACCCATGGTGGGAGTGTCCTGCTGCACCCAGGACACAGTGTCCTGGTGTCCCGCCCCTCCACGCTGCAGCAGCATGGTAACACCACTGGGCCACAAACAACAGCAGCAAAAGAACTGTAGCAGAGGGATCAGCTTGGCTCTTCCACAGAAAATCACATGTTTATATGTTTGAGGCATTGAAGTGTTCTGTGACAAAGTCATTTCTTGACTGAAGAATTATTCTCCTTGGATCACAGTGCTCTTCACTGAGGACAAAAGGGTGCTGCTGTGGTTTATATGTTAGCCTTTTTCTGGACTTCATTGACCAGGGTTTTGGAAGGCTAATCCCAGATTAGAAAAGAACAGAAAAAAGATTTGTGTTCAAGCCTGTTGAACGTTGTTAGAGGACAAAGACAGTTTGAATGTAATTTCTTGATCAAATAATGTTTTAATAGTAAAATATTCCTGTTCATTTTAAGGTTTGTCCGTCCACCAGTGACACAAGAGGTGAGATACACAGTATTTTATTGATTACATGTGGTGTAGTACGTACCAAGAACAAATTCAAATATAATGAGAGACACATGTGCAACAAGCTTTTTTTGTGAAAAAAAATCCAATCAGGAAAGAGAACGTTGGATCATCAGCTGGATTCCAGCAACTTGCAATTACTAACTAGTAAATGCCGACGGGACACAATGCATGGATCATACTCAGGTAACACTTACAATTAAATATAATCCAAATACATGGTTAAAATTTTGTCATTGGCTTGGTGAAATATATTACAATCAGAACACCTGATTAAACTGCAGGTATTTCTTTAGCATTAATATGTATGTTTCTGGTACTAAGTAAATAACTAATCTGTAGCCTTTAACTGGATGATATTTTAAACCCAGACAGCCATTTTGTCCAGTGATAAGGGGACATAGTATAAGCCTGATGATACACTCGGAGACATCCTAAAATGACTTTGCAGAGAAAGTACCTCAGCACCTCATGGCTCCTGCTAATTTTTTTTTTTTTTTACTCTGCTAGAAGAAATCATTCTGTCTGATGTGAAAAACATCATGAGATGTGTTCATGAGAGAATACCTAACCAAGACAACAAGCTCAATAAGTTCCTCAAGTAAGTATTACATTTTTCATATTCCATATTCTTTGTTTTATGGGTCTGGTTCCACTCCTGACCAGGGGCCAGCTTTTAGTCTGCTCAATTGTCCAGTTGAGTTAGTCTTAATTTTGCTCTAAAATTACTCTAATGCAAGTAAGACACTTTTGAAAATATACATAATGGCTTATTTTAAGAAGTTAGCCAACAGATGAACAGAGCCCTGCCACATTAAGAAGCCACAGCATCTCAACTCAGTACAGGTTAAGGTCTTAAGCTACTAGAAGTTTTTGTCTGTTTGCAATTTCACTGAATCCCACTAAAATGTGTTTGTAACTGGGTCTCTTTCAAAGAGGAAACACTTTTTGCTAAAGGGAGGCTGAAGAGTTTGACACAGTTCCTCTCTCAGCCATGGTTGACCCTAACCCTTAGAAAAATGTTAATTTACTCATAACAATTTAGTCATTTAGAAGATAGTCAAAAAGTCAAAGTCTCACTATTAGTTAATGGTGAAATTCCAACTTTGTGAGACAAAACACAGGTCTAATAAAAGTTTAGTCTGTATTTTATAGCTGTTAGCCACTGCATCCAGGAGACTTTGCTTAGGCAGTGGCTTCTAGTAAGAGTAGGTACCCTGCTAACAGTTCACTATAGGTCAGTACTATAGGTCATGTCATGTCAGTGTACTAAAGCTGAACTGACAGTGCAAACACTGGAAGGACTACCTTTGCAATACAGTCTGATATATGATTATTTATTCAAATGATTTCATTTGGTTCAGATTTTTTCTGTCACCAATGCTGATCCGATCTTCATCAAACTATACTTGATGATATATATACTTGAAACTATACTACAACACTGGGATTTAAAAATTGTTACCAGAAAACACATCAGGTACAGTTCTGCACGTATGTGTTGATTATATTATAAAGATGATTTATTTAATATGTATTTGTTGATTCATGCACATGTAAGCTAAGCTGAATTTGTCAAAGTTGACTAACATTTAGTTGAAATTTAGTTTAGTTTACTTGGATAATACTGTAAATGTAAATATGCATTATAACACAGTAATAATACAGTATTTAAACCTTCTCTTAGCCACTTGGCTTCACAATGCTAATTGCATATCACCTGCTGATATGCAGATGTGTTAGCAAAGAGTCAGAACCGTTAAAGATATTGGTCACATCTTTAAATTATGCTTCAATTGGCTGTTCATAGGCAGATGTCTTCTTGATTTTGACACAGTACTTTCAGTGTTTGTATTTTCCAACCAGATCATAACCCATATGTAAACCCTTGTACAACAGGGATAAAATCTGTGACTTGGAGACAGATAAGAGGGAGCTGGTTCGGTGTCTTTGGTAAAACTGGAGCTGGAAAGAGCTCTCTGATAAATGCTGTGATTGGAGAGAAGAACCTGTTGCCCTCTGGAAGCTTCAGTGCCTGTACCTCAGTCATGATTAAAGTGGAAGCTAACATGCAGAGCAAGAAGTATGAGGGCACACATTGAGTTCATAACAAAAGAGGTAAAATGAGCCCAATATGTTTCTTTTCACTTTGCTGTTTGAAAGGTTATGATAGTTGTTGGTTACATTATATCTTGTTTAATGGAAGAAACTTTTTATGTTTTAGGAGTGGAAAGATGAGTTGTGGTCCTTAAATTTCCTTGGTAGCTAATGCAGACCAGGGAAAAGAAGATGATGATGATGACGATGATGATGACACTGTTGACAAGCTGTCAGCCCTGTATGGAGAAGAATGGAGAAACAAAACCCATGAGGACCTCATGGATCGCAGATATTTCAGAGAAATTCCAGAGTTTCTGTCTTCTGAGAGGAAGATTTTGTCATGTGAATCAGTAAGTAAAAATCGTATAGAAAACTCTCTTGACAGAGTCAATTATGTCAGTTATGTTGACGTAATGTTATGTTATTTATTGCAGGCTGAAGAATTGTCTGCAAGATTTGTCAAGTACACAAAAAGTGGCTCAAAAGACGGAGAAGGAAAAGAGGTAAAGAGGTGGTATTGGCCACTAGTGAAGTGTGTGACTGTCAGGGTGCCTGATAATGATCTTCTCCAGCATGTCACACTTGTGGATCTTCCTGGAAATGGGGACCGCAACAAGAGCAGGGATAAAATGTGGAAAGAGGTAATTTATTCACATGCAGTGCTGTTCATGGTATATTAGTGTGTTTTCTGTCATGTTCTTACAAAGCACTGACAATGAGCCATTGATAATTAACTTGCTGTTATGCTCCTTCAGGTCGTTGGAAGTTGTTCTGCTGTGTGGATTGTGACTGACATTAATCGAGCAGGATCAGAGAAAGAACCCTGGGAAATCCTGAAAAGTGCCAGCAGCCTCATGGGAAATGGCGGCGAGTGTCAGCACATTCACTTTATCTGCACCAAGTCTGATGTTATCGAAGATCCGGATGAACTGTAAGTGATTTCAGATGCTAAAAGAATGTAGTTAAATAACATCCAAATTAGACCTTGATGGTTGTTGTGGCCAAGAGCTCAAAATGAGAAAACAAAAGATATGGAAAATACTTTTTGCCATTGATTTTGAAAAATGGAAATCAGAATGATCATTGGTCATAATTCATACTGTAACAGTTGCACTCAAATCCTGGCAAATTGGTAGAAAGAAAAAAAAATTTAAAAAAATAAATGTCAGTAACACCCCATTGCGAGACTCTAACCTGTTAATTCCTGACCAACTGCAGCTTTCGTTTATACAGGCTCAGCAGACTGATTAAATTTCACGTGTGTAGTGGGGCTCAATTGCCATGTGCTTAAATCCTGTATTTTCTGTATTGTGTGGAAATGTCACATATTTGCAGCAATAAACACTCAGTAGTGTTACTCATTATTTTGGCACAGTCTGAATCTGCAGTGAAGGCTACAGGGAGAAGGACTTGCCTTCTAGTCTTTATCTGTGTCATTCCACTAATAGATAACTTGGGTGTTTGGCATGTTTTAAGTGTTTCCATTAGGCAACAATGTCAGTGTACAGTTTGACTCTAAATGCTGCTTAGAGAGCTTGAGTAACCTGGCTAAGCCAACCACTATTCTATCTACCTGGCACAGGTAGATGAAAGCAGGGTTTTCCCATGGTTTGTAGAGGACTCCTCTGTTGTGCAGACTTTGGGGGTGGAAATTTAAGGTTTTTGACTTAAAACTATGCAAGTTCATAATTTTGGAGCATTATTGATTATATATACTACATGTATTATTTCTAATTAAACAACCTCAATGACTGGCAGATGATTCAGTCTCATCAGTGATGACTATATGGCCATTATAATTTCTGTCCTCCTACTCCTACTTTATTTCTCATTCAGTGACATCTACACTATTTTACCAGTGTTTACAGTGTTTAAGTTGACAGAAGATCACGTATCAAGAGGGCTTGACTTTTCAATGTGTTAAATTATTTCTTGTTTTACTTCCTAACTACTTTGAGCATGGTAGAGAATGATCAGAATAATTCATAAAGTCATTATTAACAGATCAGGTTTAACAAAAGATCATTTTTACTTTTATTCTGGGGAGAAAAAATAGATTGTATGCAAAAATATTGCAATTTCAGGTTTCTGGCCTCCAAATGCTGTATGAAGTGTCAGACTAATCTTTTCTTATAGTTCAGCAGATGCTGTTTGTGCACGCATATATAAAAGAAACATGCAAGTCAAGGAAGAAATGAGCAAGGAATTCAGCAAACTGCACGAGGTTAAGGTGAGTTTTATAGACTGACAGAAAGTCAGACACAAAGACCATCTACAACTGGAAGTCTGCCTTAAAAATCACAACTTTTTTTCAGAAACATTTCAGTGCTGAATGTTTCAAAGTTTTCACAGTGAGCTCCAAAGAGTTTAAAAAAAAAACCCACATCTACCCCGAGAAGACACTGGTAAGTGAAGTCTCCATATACTTTCAATTTATAGCTATACACACACACACACATAGAGATCTTGTTTTAGTTTGCTTCCAACAACTTTAAGTCAAACAGGAGTGACCAACTGTATTATTTCAATTTAAGTAAGTGTCATGAAGTATTTAAGATGCAAACTGCATTGTTTTTACAGAAATACCTAAACTTAAGGAATTTCTGCAAAATCTCAATGACTGTCACTCAAAGACATCAAACTATGTGTCTGGAGCTTATGGGATTCTGTCTCTGATTCAAGGGTCCAGATGTACAGAAGTGGTAAGATCAAGTAATACAATTTCTTTTCTTAATTATATTTTGATATTGTCAGAAACTTGTATGTATATTTAGAGAAAATTAGTACACTTAAGCAAAGTATGCACAAAGTCAGTGGAAACATGGTTAAGTCAAGTCACAGACTTTTTAATGGCAATAAAGTACAGAAAGAGTCTACATGTAATTGCACCCATACAAACATCTTAACCATCAAGGTAAATTTCTTCTATCTTTCTTCAGAGAGGCTGCATGACCACAGTAGTTAAAGGGTGATCATACTGTAGACCATCATTGTATCTGCACTGGGATCAAAAGATCCACGCTCCGTACTGATGTCCACAATGACGTTTATTTCTTCTCTGAAGACTCATGGAACACCGTGAAAACTAGAGACAATAAAATGTTTCAATAACAACATATCAACATGTCTGCCTTCACAGAATGAACAAAAAATTGTCTTTACCTGTGTACGCCACGTAAACCAGCGGTAGATAAGTTTGATGAACATAAACGTCCTCCGTCTTGCTCGTGTGACGTCTCTTCTCTCTGCCGGTTTCCCGCTCACCACTACCGAGTCATGTGACTCACGTTAAACTTAACCACTCAAATCATTTTTACCGAATCATTTTAACAACTTATGGCAGTAACCTTATGAGGTACAGTGCAAGTGTTTCATTATAAATATAACATAACAAAAACAACAACGATTGATATTGACTTCCAGTGTCGTCATGGAGACACATAAACAGCTCCATTGCTTTAAATATTGAATGTGTTGTGTCATTTCAGGCTGGTGAAAAAACAGATGTGTGCACAGACCTTGAAGAAAACATAAGATTTGAACTTGAAAAAGTCAGAAAACCAATGGAAGAGGCTTGTGAGAGTTTTGAAAAATGTCTCAGTGAGGGTGTTGAAAACGCCAAAAAGTCATATGAAAAAGTCTTGCGGTCTTTCTTACATCATGTACGTATTAGATTCATGATTACATGAAAGCAACTGAATTTGCACCTCATTTTAATATACTAACTGTCGTTTTATTTTTGTTTTCTCCTTCTTTTTGTTCAGCATAAGCGTTCAGGTCGTGGTTTTCACAGGATATTGAAGTGTTTGGTTAAGAACAATGGCACATACACACCAAAAAAAGGAAAACAAATAAATCTCAACATGAAGTTAGCTTCACTCCTGACAGACAGCATTGACGAGGAATTCCAGAGGACTTTCCCGTAAGAAATGACTTAATGAGGACATAAAATGCTTTTTAAGGCCACTTTGTTTGTTTGTGTATGACAGCCCATCACCTTACTAAGACACTTGTGTTAGTTTAACCTTTAATTTGACACCCATTTAGAGATTGCATTATTAAAATCCAAATTTGTCAATGATGACTTCATGAAACATTTCAACTTATTAACATGTTTCAGAAATGAAGGGAAAGGTGGACCATTCAACAAGGCCATCAGTAAATTTTCGCTTCACACAGAGACGCTGATTGAAAAGTACAAGAGAGTCGAACTACAACTGACATTTCTCAAGACAGAGGTAAAATATGAGAACACGATCATCCTATCCTTTATAAAGTCAGGGAGATTTAAGCAGATGGCAAATCAACGAAACATGAAATTTGAGACTGTGGACTAGAATGAGGACTAAACACTGATAAATTAAAAACACAAATATCGGCATTTTGAGTTCTTATCATATTCATATACACTGTATTTGAAGAACACGATCAAAACAGTGATGCAGAAAACACCACAGGTCCTGCTCTGAAAATCTGTTTAGATATACTGTATTGCTTTTTGTCAGGTAACAAATATAAAAAAATAAAAATAAAAAAAAAACTGCAAAAAAAAAACAATTAAAAAAATGTTCTTCCATATTTATTTTCTTCTTCCTTTTCTAAGGAAGAAAAAATGAAGTCAAAACTCAAGCAAAACCATCCGGGAACGTAAGAAAACAGTCTACAGCAGCCTGACAATGACAATCGAGGAAATCATGCAGGAATGCTATAAAAGTAAGATACGTGTATACACACACACACATATACACACACACACACATACACACAACACAACACACAAACATACACATATATTCATTGTGATTGTGAAGAAATTCTGTTGTGTTGTAGAAGCAGCAAGATTTACAGGAGATGGATCACTGAAGAACATGAGAGAGACTATTGTGAAGCACGTATATGATTCAAAGAACATCATGTTTGAGCAGGCTAAGAATGAAATGTTGAGCCAGCTGAGAGGCCTGAAGGTTTGTCATATTTTATGATATATCATTTAATGATAGAATAAAGCATGTTGTTCTGCACATCTTTATCCACAATAGTGCAACAATTGCCATTATTTACATAAAGACTTTTTTATCCCTGTTTTTGGTACTAAAACACTGCAGGAACAGTCACAAACATGAAACTGTTGTTATTATTCTAAGACAGAAACATACAAACAATTATGTGGCTGTTAACTATTTTACTCAGACTGAGCAGCCCTCTAAACACACTTTTAAACAGTTAATTCATTTAGGATTCAGTTGAACACAGTATTTATCTGCATAAATGATACATGATAAATATTTTGATGATGATTTAGGAGGAAATCCTGAGGACACTGGAGGGGACAATGCAGAAATCAATTGATCTGTCACTCAAGACAGATGGTGTCTTGATCCCTGGTAAAAGAAAAATATGAAAATAAAAATATAATGATCAGTAAAAATACTGTAAATATTTTACTGAAACAAAAAATTCAGAACTCAAATCATGTAATTAATAGTGCACTCTGTGTAAACAACACTTTTTTGATATTTTTATAGATGTTGCAGTGGAGCTTGCAGAGGTGAAGAAATACTCCAGTGAACTAGAGGACACCCTGATGAAGAGAGATGAATTTGGTAAAACTCCTTTTTAAATAATGGGCCTGATTATGAGCTGTTCTTAATAATACTAACAGCTTTTTTTATTACAGTAGCTCTGACACTTGGTCCATCAGCTGCACGAGTCCATGATGCTGATTAGAACAGGTATGTTTTAATAAAACTGATTAAGGCAAACATTCAAACTGATTATATTATAAATGATATGACAACCTGCTGTTTGTCAATACTGTTCACTGTCACAACTTTGCTGTTTAACTCTCTGGTGAACATTTCAGGTTTGTTTGCTGGAGAGTACCTGAGTACCCACTGAAGGTCCCTGCAGCCCTGCTGACTGTCTCTGTTCTTTTTGACTGTTTTATATCTACTTTGACTTTTTATATCTACTTTGACTTTTTATATGTACTCTGACTTTACTTGTTGCAGACATGCGAGGACAGTTTTGCCTTTGATTAATGATAGATCAGAGGCAGACAGAAAATGTGGTGGTGGTGGGAGGTTGTGGGGGGGCTTGCAGCAAAGCTCCCAAACCAGGACCTTTGTGGGTTTCATAGTGGAGCTAGCCACAAGGGCAGTATGAGGTCCCAGAAAGTTTTTTATTTGATGATTTTTTCTTCTTGAATATATTTGAATGTATTTTTATCTATGTTTTTATTTGATGACAGTAGCATAAGTTGATTGGAATGGGCAGACTGCAACTTCAGTTATTTTATGGGTATCGAAATGAAGCCTTGAGCCTTGATTACAGACCATATTGTAGGTCGGATTTGGCTTCAGGCATTATCTTGATCGTGTTTCTTTCATGCACAAGGGTAAAACTGTTTCTTACTATAAACTAATGGTTTTAAACTAGAAAATACTGATAAACCAGTTTATTGGGTTTTTTATTCTTCACGCTATCACTTTTGTTTTTCTTTCAACACTGTTTCTAAATATATAAATGTATTTGATAATGTTTACTGTTCAGTAAATGTCATTAAGATCATTTCTGAATGAAAGTCTCACATGTAGTTTGGTTTCTTCATCATTTATGTTGTTATGAAAGGATCTAAACACTGCTCTAAGTTCTCCCTGACATCAGTTTCTATTTTAACAAATGTTTTCCTAACCTTGTACTTAACTCTTACTTACATCTCCTGAAAGTTATTACCTAAAATTTTCTTAACACAAATTTCCTAACATAAGTGCAATTTATGTTATTTTATTTGTTACAAATGCAATACTTTACATTACCAAAGTTTTTCTTTGTTTGTTTGTTTTTTTAAGCAACGTAGACCACAAATACCATCTATCTGTGATATATTGTTAATTTGTAATAGATTATACCATGATAGAATGTGCATGTTAGCAGGCTTGTTCACAGTGGCCGGATGTTTTTTAAACAGAATATTTTTCCCCCATACATTGGTCACTTTATTCTGATGCTGCTGATAAGAGGATGTGAAACAGTGTGCAAGATTTGCTTTGTGCTTGTTTTTTTGTGTCCTTTCATTCATATAACTCTTTACCTTGTTACATTGGAGACCTGTGACAGGATAATTTACTTAGCAAGTGTGTATTTATAAATGACTGTTATGTTAGTTTATATATTTGATGAAGTAAACAAAACAGTGTGCAGAGTTTAACTTACTTTAGACCAAGCTTTGTTCGATTGAAAATTTGGCTACCCAAAACCTGAATTAACATTATCATCTAAAAGTGATGATTTTTGGACATTTGGAGAAAAAGATCTCTGCTCAGTTTTGCCCTTTTGACATACAGGGCAGCAATGTTAGTTCAGCAGTTGTCGATTGATCTTCACACGTTCAGCCAAGGTGTGTTGCAAGAGTCCTTTAGTCCAGGTGTATGCAGCATTTTCATTTTACTGGTCTGATCAGATGTTTTTGCTGCACAAGACAGAAATGGTGGTTACACTCATTCTTGGTTTATAATAACAGAGCTGGTTATGAACTGTATTATTAATCTAATTCTTAATTTCGTTATGTCATAACATGATGACAATAAAGATTCTTTATTCTTGATTCTTAATTGTTTCTTAATTAATCTAATTCTTAATTTCGTTATGTCATAACATGATGACAATAAAGATTCTTTATTCTTGATTCTTAATTGATTCTTTAAACAAGGCAGCGAGGGCACAGAAGTACAAACTGGAGGTTTATGGTCTCTATAGTTGTGCCACAGAAGATAAGACAGGTGTGGCCCTTCTGAGGAACACAGCAGTAAAAGCAGATGAAGTGATCAAACAAATCACACATGAGTGACATCCACAAATCAACTGACTAAAGACAATTTAGTAACATTGCGTGCACAACCCTCTCAAACTGTTAATTATACTTAATACAAAGAACATCCCAGCACACATAGCTATTTTAAGTACGCCACAAGCTCTACCAGTTTATCAAGTTTACAGAGATCTAAGTGAAAATGTTGAAATGTGACTTCCTTATGACTATGGTCACAGTGTGACTCAGGAATCAGGACAAAGACTATTACTTTTCCTATATGAAAGCAGGGCCCAAGGTGTTCTTATTAAAATGAATCTGTTATGGTTTGCAGTATTTCTTGTTTTTGTTTCCTCTGTCTTTTGCCCAGTTTTCTGTATTTTCTTGTGCCTTGTGTTCTTTGTGTTATTCTGCCCTGTGTTTCTTGTACCCCTTGTGTTTTCTTGGCCTGGTGTTCCTTGTGTTATCCTGTCTTGTGGTTATGGTGTTCAGTGTGTTCTGGGTCTTCCTTGTGTTTTTTCATGTTCCTTGTGTCCTCCTTGTCTGTTGTTCCCTGTGTCCCATGTCAGTTGTTTCTCATCTCCAGTTTTGCTCACTTCCTGTTTTATTTTGTATTCCCTCCTTTCCTCCTTCCCTCCTGTCCTTGTGTTTTCCTGCCTCTGATTTCTCTGCTCCTCCATTATTGGTTTCACCTGTCCCCTGTTGGTCTCCTCACCCGTTTCCACTTCCATGTCCCCCACAGTGTATATATACCGGTCCCTCTCCTTTGTTCTTTGTCGTGTCGTCAATGTCACCAGCCTGTGTGTGTGCGTGTGCCTGTGTTCCTGCCCGCCTGGGTCCTCCCGTTTGCCTGTGTTCCCGTGTTCCTGTAATAAAGAGTCATTCTATCTACTCTGCCTCCTGCCTCGTCTGCACCCTGGGTCTCAACTCTACCCAGGGAATATGGAGAGCGATTGTTTTGTTTGATCACCAGCTTTCTTTCTATGTACTCAGTGCTAGATCACCAAGAGAAGGTGACAGCACTTCAAAGCACAGAACTGGCCCTCGACCGCTTAGCCCGCGATCCTTGGCTGACGATAAGGCTGCCAGGTTTATTTAGAGAACTGCTGATTGCACGGGGCTCTTTGCCTGCCAACCTCCAACTGGCTCACCTACCCCAGTCACTCCAGCCCGCACCTCAGCCTCAGTTGGCTAGCCCCGAACCCGCACCTCAGCCAGCCGGTTTCCAGCCAGCACCCCGTATCTCGGATCTCGGCCTCCGTCGGCGGCCCAGCCAACATCAGACGGCTGCCGGAGAGGGCTCAGAGGCTGTGTCGACCATGCTGTCCCCGAAGAGGAACAGCATGGTCGACACAGCCTTCTGAGCCCTCTCCGGCAGCCGTCTCTGCCGACACCCCGTCTGCACTCTGTGGGTCTTGAGGTATTTGCTGTTTCATAAGGCATTGATGTGGATTTTTCAGGCAGAGCTGTAGACTCAGTCCAAGGGCCAGTTGGAGACAAAGTCTGGTCCTGTCTGGACTCTCCGCACCTTACTTTTTCTCAAAGTCTTTTGCTCAAAAAGTTTCTAAGTATTTAAATCTTCTTCTGAGGAAATATGCAAAGTCCAAATAAGCACTGGAGTCCAGCAAAGTTCAAGTCCAGAAAGCTTTATTCTTCAGCACGCGAAGCAAAAAGCATGAGCTGTCCTGCAGAACAACTGAACTCTAACCCTCTGTGCATCAGGTTTTATATTGTGAGTTGTAGGAGTGTGTTAGACCTTTCTCTCATTTTTCATATTCTGGGAGTGGTTTTTATTGGTGTCTGGGATTACCCTTTTTTGCATAAAGCCGATTTTTAATGGAGTCTGAATTATCTCGTGGGACTCCATTTTGTTTCAAGCATATACAGTTTTGGTTTTAATGGAGTCAGAATTTCTATTGGTTGGTTTTTTTAAAAAGTAAGCATCAATCTTTAAACATTACCACATATTACTTTGGTACTTTCAGGTACTTTCTTTGTATAGTTAGTCACTAAGGGTTTTACCATAGATCAGTGTTAGTAATCATAATGAGGCCTAGTAAGTAAATAGCGGCCTTGCAAAATATACACATCTATGAAAATTGACACCACAGCATCTTCATTTTATTCATTCCTGACAAGTTTCTACCACAAATTAATATGAATAGGTCTTACTCAACCTACTTGTGGGCAGAAAGTATGCCTGTAAGCAGTGGAGACAGCATAAAGGAGTTGAAGTTAGATCAAGCATCAGAGAAGTCATGTTTATACAATAAAGAACAGATGAAATGTAGAATAAAAGTAAAATGTCAGTTCAATATATTTACAACTGAATATGTTAGAAATACTACATTAAACAGTAAGAAGTGTAAAGGTCATTAATATGCTTTAGATTTTTAAGTGTATAAATGTAAATTCAAGAGTGTAAATGTAAGAGTGTATAAATACACTCAAAACTTGCAGATGCCTCCAAAGAATACTTCTCTTTGTTCATTTCTTTATTGCCACACTGTCTGTACAGCTTAAACATTTATTTCTTCTTTGATGAAACTGAGAGGTTTAGAGTGGTTCGAGGTAGTGGAGAGTTAAAGGAAGATTCAGTTTAAAGTACAAATGGTTTCATTTTCAGTTTTAATAACATTACACAATATGGTGTCCATGAAATGTATTTATTTGCAATACAAAGAAATAGAGTATGGCATTTCGCTTTTTTAATCTTCTGTAATCTTGCAGTGTCATTTATTTTCCCCATTAGTGATAAGAGACATTTGAAAAGCACAACATGCTTGTCTGAAATCTGTCTTTTTAAATTGTAAGTATTAACAGTAGTAACATTATATAACCCTCAAGATCTTTCACTGTATCTGAGCCATGAATTTCAATACATTGATGCAGTATATGACACTGTATCTACATTAAACATGAAATACAATTAAATATGGGAATAAATAAGCCACATGAAGCTTATCCAGACAACATTTCAGGTGTAATTGTCAATATGATTTCAGATCAAATACACCTTGTCTGCATTTGTAACTGATTTACAGACAACATACTGTGTAAGTGATAGGATAGTGTTTTGTTAAAGTAGGTGAGTATTTAGGTTAGTGTGCATTACACTGGATTTTTAACAAGCTTACATTTTATGTAAGTGTGTGCAGAGAGGTAAGTAAACAGAACACACACTCTTCGACAGAAAATCCAGTTTTGTGTGCCATAACTTGTGACCTGACTCATATTTATTAAATTCTTGTTGTGGACAAAAATGTCAAGCAGTGATAATTTGTTACCATGTGATGATCCTTTGTTTACCTTCCAGTTTCTGTTCTTGGTCATGGATGAGTTTGTTCGTAACAAATTAACTGAATGGGGTCTCAGTGACTGGATAGACCGTTTTGAAGGTAAAGTTTTATCATCTCAGATCAAGCAGGACTGAAATTAAGATTGATGATAAAATACAAGATAATCAACATGCATTCAGTTCATACACCCACCCTATTAGCTCTGTGAGGCTGTAATGCTCTTGAAAAATATAAAATAAACAGCTGAGCCCACATCTATTTTAATCATTATTAAACTGATTTCTGGACCAAACTGAAATTGAATGCTCTCATGCACAATTAAGATTGAATTTTTTTTATTACAGAAGAATGAATTGACGAGGAAAGTCTTTACTGCCTCGAGGATGAACACATCGATAAATTGTTCTCGACAGTGGGACACAAAGCAAAATTCAAGAAGAAACTCGAGTTGTTAAAGGTAATGTTCTACACTGTGGAGATACACTCATAAATCTTGTTTATGTAGATACATCTGTTCAATAAAAGCATTTAACAGAATTGTAGAACATTACTATTGCATTTGCAGCTTTTTTGTCATTAGACAAAACAAAACACAACCACTTAGGAAACACTTGAGTATTCTGCTCAAGTAAGCTGAATAAAGTTTCATACAATTACGTATCATCTAAAGCATTAATATACAAATTGTATTTTTAATGTCATTATACTGGGTTTCTGGTTTTGGTGTAAATACTCAATAAATAAGCTATGTTTATGCTAAACTTGTCCTTGGAATATTACTTTCATCTGCAGAGTCAGCAGGTGTATTGAGAGACAGCAGATTCTGCTAAAGTAAGGATGACAGTGAATATCACAGGCATGTAATCAGTGAAAGTGCCTTTTTTCTTCAAGAATATGCATTTGAGGCTAAAAAATTTCCTGAGACAAACTTTCCCACTTGATCACAGTGCTGTACACAGAGGAAAAAAAGGATGTATACTTGTTAGCCCCTTTCTGAATTTCACTTCCCTTCCATAGGTTTTGGTAGGCTCATTCAAGATTAGATGAGAACATAAATGCAGTTCAGTGTGTGTTATAAAGATGTGTATTCAAGCCTGATGAACCCTGCAAGAGGACAAAGCCAATGTGAATATAATTGATTAAATATTTAAAAGTCAAATATTCCTGTTCATCCAAAGGTCTGTCGGTCCACCAGTGACACAAGAATGTCTTACTGATTACGTGTATTATTCATTTATGTTCTCCAGGAAGTAATGTTTATCAATTACTGACTTAACTTCAAATCTCGTGAGATGTGACTCGAAACCGAGATCAGATTCAGGTATTTATATTACCTTCTAAACAATTACATTTACAATTAGAGTGTTAAAACATTTATGTAATTAAATTTTTACTTGTATAGCAAATGGCTGCCAGTGTATCTTGGCCACAGATATTATTATTGGCTGACTGAGGTCTATTAGAATCTCGTCAGAATACCAGTCAACAGCATACATGTTACACACATCCATCTTCTAAACCTGCTTATCCTGAGCACACACATTAGGGTCATTCATCGCAGGGGTGCTGGAGCCTGTTTAATGTTTAATGTTTCCTGCTCAATAGTTTTTTACTTTGACAGAAGAAAAGATACTGTCTAATGTGAAAGAGATCATGAGATGTGTTAATGCGAAAATACCTGACCAAGACAACAAGCTCAATAAGTTCCTGAAGTAAGTATTATGTTTTCCATAATTCATAAACTTTGTATGAGCCTGGTTCCACTCCTGACCAAGGGACAGGCTAGTCTATAGCCTTGAGACAGTCTTAATTTTACTGTTAGACAAGTCTACTGCAAGTGAAACAGTTTCACAAAAATACATACTGACCCACCACCTTACCCCAGGTTAACTCAGAACTAAGAGCTATGTGACACCAAAGAACAAAAAAACTCATGTCATGATTTGTGGTTTGTTAACAATGTCGTAGAGTGAGTTGACTTTTTAGAGACCATAGTAAACCTATTTAAAATATACAGCCATGAGGACATTTTCATTCATAAACTAACTAAGCTTGACTGAGAGTGCATACGTACTGAGCTCTGCCACATTATGAAGCCACAGTATCACAGCTCGCTATAGTCTGCACCGCTTTGAGAGGTTATGTTACTAGCTAAGTTTTTGTATTGCTACACTGAATCTGTGTGAAATGTACCTATAACTGTTGGTCTCTTTGAGAATTTAGCTGTTAAATAACCCAAATTCACCAGCTAGTAGAGAGAATAGGGGGACACCTTCCATCAAATTAACTTTTTTAATTGAACTTGACAGGTTGAACTTTTGACTTTTGACCCTCCCCCTCCCTGTCGTCTCCTCAATGCAGAAGTCACAAGACAGTCACAAGACTGTAAACACACACACACACACACAAGTGCACACGCACTTTTGCACACATACACAAGCTCCCACAAAAGAAAAAAGACACAAAAAAAAAAAAAAAATTCCAGCATCTGTAAGTCCAATATAGGTTTCATACAATGGCTCTATCAGTCCCATCAGAGTGAAGCCACGAGACTGCATAGAGGAAACACACACACCCCTTATCAAACTTTCTGTGTAAGAGCAATAAAGGTTTCTACATTCATTCCTACTATTGACATGATCCTGCTAGAATGCAAAGAGAAAACATTAAGATTTATAACCTATGCACACGTGGAAACGCTTAAAAACCCACAGCTCCGGTGTAGAGACACAGAAGCAAACCAGGAGAGGAGGACCAAAGGACCAAAAGAAGAACATGAGCAACTTCTTTAACAACCCATCACCAACTATTCCACCCAATGCATCCCTGGATGAAGAACCTACATATCCTGGTAAGTTGTAATTTTGCCTTCTATATTTTTTATTTAAACAGTATTGTATGGTATGCGAGAATTCATTCAGCAAAGTGAGCCTTGTTTTTCTCTTTCATTTGAAGTGACGCCTGATGAATTTGAAAATATCAACTTGACACAGACGGATATCGGTGAGCCTTTTTTGTTAGTATATTTGTTGTTAGTGTTAGTATATTCTGTTTAAAGTATATCCTGTTTAAAATGCCAAATAAACTACTACAGATCTGACAGCTTCCTCCACTCGTCTTGTTCAAGCTGTAGTTCATGCGGCGGCATCTCCCCGACCCAGACCCAACCGGCTGCGGCTTCTGAGGCCTGCAGTCCAGGGACAAAACTCCGGCAGCAGGCGGGCGTCGGTCCCTCCTTTTGCCGAGCATTCCGCAAGGAGAGCAGCCATCGGTGGTGAGTGAGGCTCATTTTACCGCCGCAGTAAAAATTCAACTAGACCAAAACATCCGCCGGCACACCAACCCCTGCTGCAATTGGCTCCTCCCGCTGTGACATATTTCCGGTTAGTCAGAGCTTAAAAGCCAGGCGCTCTGTGCAGGAAACTATTCAGTGAATCAGCATACGGCCTGAAAGTTTAAAACGCCCTCTGAGGTCAGAGGCAGAATTGGCCGTTTGTGACTATTTGCTTTGTCAGATGTCATGTCTTAACCTAAAATCCTAAAATCTCTCTTGCGTACACACACACACACACACACACACACACTGTGGAACATGTATAATGAACCATTCGTATCACTTAGAATGCACCTACAAATTTAGCAAAGTTATTCACAATAAAAATGCAGGCAGGCAATACCTTTGTACAACAAGGCAGATATTATCCACACCAGCATATTTATATGATAAAAATATTCTGTCTATAGAATTGTAGATTTGTGTTATTCTTATTCTTAATTTTCTTATTCCAGATCCTATCCTCTCATCTCCCCCTAGAGCAAGGAGAAGTCATGGGACTCAGACATCTGACTTGGGGGGAAAACAGTATGTACAGTGGGGCAAAAAAGTATTTAGTCAGCCACCAATTGTGCAAGTTCTCCCACTTAAAAAGATGAGAGGTCTCCAATTTTCATCATAGGTATACCTCAACTATGAGAGACAAAATGAGAAAAAAAAAATCCAGAAAATCACATTGTCTGATTTTTAAAGAATTTATTTGCAAATTATGGTGGAAAATAAGTATATAATGTAGTCAATAACAAAAGTTCATCTCAATACTTTGTTATATACCCTTTGTTGGCAATGACAGAGGTCAAACGTTTTCTGTAAGTCTTCACAAGGTTTTCACACACTGTTGCTGGTATTTTGGCCCATTCCTCCATGCAGATCTCCTCTAGAGCAGTGATGTTTTGGGGCTGTTCGCTGGGCAACACAGACTTTCAACTCCCTCCCTGAATTCAGAGGCAAGTGCTGGAGGATTACTACTGATTGAAAAAAAAAGTCATCAGTTGGAAAGCCTTTTGCATCATCTGTTGGGAGACGCGTTTTGCGGCGTATGGGCTTTGAATCAACTTTGCTTTCTGATGCTTTGCTTTCCTTCAACTGATGCGCTCCTTTACCACTACCTCCCACTTTTTATCGTCAACACCCATCCAGCTCATCTGCCCGCAAGCAAGCATTGGCTTGGCTTGACTTTGGAAGAAGACACGGCCACCTTTTTTGACTCTAAGGCCACCTTTCTTGACGACTCTTTGGCTTCTCTGACTGACTATGGACTGGCCCCGACTATGGCTTGCCGACATCTTGGAGTTTCTGCAACGCAATCGCTCCCGTCACATAAAGGGAACTACTTACCACAATTCGACAGCTTCAACTTCGACACTCTTTCACTGGTGTGCGGTCAGCACTGTGTGTATTATCTTTGTCTTAGAGCATGCGGGTTATCTTTGGAACAAGTGTTTGTATCAGGAGAATGAGGCAGAAAATGTAAATATCAATTGTTACACAAATGCTCAAAAAAATAAAGGAACACTTAAACAACACAATGTAACTGCTCAAAAATAAAGTCAATCACATGTGAAATCAAATGTCCACTTAGGAAGCAACACTGATTGACAATCAATTTCACATGCTGTTGTGCAAATGGAATAGACAACAGGTGGAAATTATAGGCAATTAGACACCCCCAATAAAGGAGTGGTTCTGCAGGTGGTGACCACAGACCACTTCTCAGTTCCTGTGCTTTCTGGCTGATGTTTTGGTCACTTAAACTGAACATGCTGGCGGTGCAACACTTTGACAACTCAATTTCACATGTTGTGCAAATGGAATAGACAACAGGTGGAAATTATAGGCAATAGACACCCCCAATAAAGGAGTGGTTCTGCAGGTGGTGACCAGAGACCACTTTCTGTGTATTATCTTTGTCTTAGAGCATGCGGGTTATCTTTTGGAATGCTGGCAAGTGTTTGTCACCAGGAGAATAGTGGCAGAAAATGATTGCATGAGACGGAGTCTACAACTGCCACACAAAGTGGCTCAGCAGGTAGTGCAGCTCATCTTAGGAACAATCACAATGGTAACTCCAAGTCAATGCGAGCTGTGGCTGTGAAAGTTTGCAAAGGTTTGTCTGTCCAGCGTAGTGTCCAGAGCATGGAGGCACTGCATGCAGGACAGACAGGCCAGTACAGGCCAGGTAGACTTCGTGGAGGAGGCCGTGGAGGATAGGCAATTAGCAAGACACCCCCAGTGGTTCTGCAGGTGGTGCAGCAGAGACCACTTCACTCAGTTCTCCGCCTTTTGTGCAAGGAGGAACACGGAGGAGCACTGCCAGAGCCCTGCAAAATGACCTCCTCCAGCAGGCCACAAATGTGCATGTGTCTGCTCAAACAAAGTCAGAAACAGTGAAACTCTCCATGAGGGTGGTATGAGGGCCCGGCGTCCACAGGTGGGGGTTGTGCTTACACTTACAGCCCGTGAACACCGTGCAGGATGTTTGGCATTTGCCAGAGAACACCAAGATTGGCAAATTCGCCACTGGCGCTCCAGTGTGCACATCAGATGAAAGCAGGTTGGCACTCAGGTTTGCTGTGTCTGTCACCCGTAGACAGTCCAGAGCATGGAGGCGCTACCAGGAGACAGGCCAGTGTCAAGGAGGACATGGAGGAGGCCAGGCAGGGCAACAACCCAGCAGCAGGACCGCACCTCCGCCTTTGCCGGAGGAACTGCAAGGAGCACTGCCAGCAGGCCCTGCAAATGCAGGCCCTGCTCAAATGCCATGTGTCTGCTCATGTGTCTGCTCAAACAGGAAACAGACTCCATGAGGGTGGTATGAGGGCCCAGACGTCCACAGGTGGGGGTTGTGCTTACAGCCCAAACAGGATGTGAGTTTTTGCACATGTTTGGCATTTGAACACCACTGGCAGATTGGCAAATTCGCCACTGGCGCCCTGTGCTCTTCACAGATGAAAGCAGGTTCACATGAGCACATGTGACAGACGTGACAGAGTCTGGAGACGCCGTGGAGAACGTTGCTACTGCCTGCAACATCCTCCAGCATGACCGGTTTGGCAGTGGGTCAGTAATGGTGTGGGGTGGCATTTCTTTGGGGGGCCGCACAGCCCTCCATGTGCTCGCTCAGAGGTAGCCTGACTGCCATTAGGTACTGAGATGAGATCCTCAGAACCCTTGTGAGACCATATGCTGGTGCGGTTGGCCCTGGGTTCCTCCTAATGCCAAGACAATGCTAGACCTCATGTGGCTGGCTGGAGTGTGTCAGCAGTTCCTGCAAGACGAAGGCATTGATGCTATGGACTGGCCCGCCCGTTCCCCAGACCTGAATCCAATTGAGCAACCATCTGGGACATCATGTCTCGCTCCATCCACCAACGCCACGTTGCACCACAGACTGTCCAGGAGTTGGTGGATGCTTTAGTCCAGGTCTGGGAGGAGATCCCTCTCAGGAGACCATCATCAGCCACCTCATCAGGAGCATGCCCAGGCATAGAGGGAGAGTTGTAGGGAGGTCATACAGGCACGCAGGAGGCGTGGACAGCCACACACACTACTGAGCCTCATTTTGACTTGTTTTAAGGACATTACATCAAAGTTGGATCAGCCTGTGTAGTGTGTTTTTCCACTTTAATTTTGAGTGTGACTCCAAAGGCAGCCTGCTGTCACCCGCACTGTGAAAGAAATGGTCTGAAGAAGCCGAGGAGGCCCTGAAAAAGACTGTTTCAACACAACACTGTGGGATGTTTTCAGCATGACATGCCCATGGGGAGGACCATCGACAGTCTCACACCTCACTGCTGACTACGGACGGACTACATTAATTAACTTCTGTGTGGAGAACACCGTACCCACCCAGGACTGTACACGGAGCTTCTCCAGACTTACAAGCCCTGGATTACCCCCTGGACATTAAGGCTCTCCTGAAGGAGAAGAGGAGAGCCTTTGTGGAAACAAAGAGGAGTCTGGAAATAAAGAGGAGCAAAGTCTGTGCAGAGAGGAGCTGAGGAGGGATGATCAGGAAGGGGAAAGACTGAACTTATTCTTCAACTACAGGAGGAAGATGGAGCACCAGCTGCAGGACACTTCCACTTCACAGAACAACATCTGTGGTGTCTGGAAGGGACTAAGACCATCAGCTCAAGGCTCCTGACCACTTCTCGGAGACCATCTCAACCTTCCAGCCTGAGCCAAAGTCCCAGCCTGTGGGAGACCAGGGGTGGCAAATGACAAATGACACTTATTCTTCAACAGATTTGATCAGGCATCCGCCCCTCCCCCAGCCCATCCCCTTGCCCATCTGCTCTCCTCTGCCCCCTGCAACCCTCTGACCAGCCACCCTCCCCCTCTCCGACCCCAGCCCATCTTGCTCCTGTCCACTGACCCCTCCTGCCCCCCCCTCACTGACCCCCTCAGTTCCCCCTCAGTTCCCTCTCATCTCAGTTCACACCTACCCTCAGTTCACCCTCAGTTCACACCCGGACCCTGCCACTTCACTCTGTCCTGTCCTCCCCCCCATCACTCCCTGCTCCAGCCCTCAGTCCTCACACCACCAGGTGAGGACTTCCATGCCCACTTCAGGAAAGCTGCTTCCACTGCATCAGCTCCCTCCTGGTGAGTCCTGCGCAGACCACTCCTGTGGGATTTTTAGTTCGCCCAGCCTGACCCCTGAAGCTCCAGCCTGTCCTCCTCATCGTCCCACCTCCAGGAAAGCACCAGCTCCAGGCTCCTGCATCAGCTCCATGTCTCATCTCCTGAAGTCCTGAAGACTGGTCCTCGCCCAGCTGTGTGGGATTTTTGGGCTCAGCTGGGAGAGCCTGAAGCTGGGGAGAGGCCACAACTCTGGATCGTCCCAGGCGTCCTGACTCCTTCATCGCCTCCTTCACACCTCCCTCACTCACCCTACCCCAAGGAGCTCAACAGCTACAAGCACGTCTCATCTGTGATGCTGGAGAGACTGGTTGGGCCCATTTCTGGTGAGCTCCTTCATGGACTGCAGTTCGCCTACCAGCTCCAGTGCTTCACACCTCCTTCACTCATTCTGTGAGGATGAAACACCATCCAGCATTCAACACCATCCAGCCCAGGCTGCTGTGGGACAAGCTGCAGCTAGCTGGGGTGGATCATCACCTCACTACATGGATTTTGGACTACCTCAGGCTAGCTCACAGACCACAGTTTGTGAGGGTGCAGGGCTTTGAATCGGATCGGCTTCTCTGCAGCACCGGTGCTGGACCCTGCTCAGCTGGCACTGGAGGCTCCACTCACGGTTCTGGCTCCTTTCCTGTTCACCTGGAGGCACCTCTACACTGCAGACATGTTTCTCAGTTGGAAGCACATTCACCATCAACTCAGCTGCTGGGGACAATACATGGGGTGGATCCATCCATGGACCAGTTTTGAGTGCAGGGCTACCTCATCAGCTCCTTTCCTGCTGCAGTTCTGACTTCTCGCTCCTCCTGTTCACCCTCTCCAGAAGTTCTCTGATGACTCTGCTGTTGTTGGCCTCATCACAGATGGGGACGATGGCGACAGAGAGTACAGAGGACTTATTCAAGGACTTTGCGGAGACGGACTGGTGCCTGCGGAACAACCTCCAGATCAACGCTGGTAAAACCAAGGAGCTGGTGGTGGATTTCCGCAGGCGTAGACACTCTCCGCCTGCACCGGTGAGCATCCAGGGAAATGGACATCGACACTGTGAAGTCCTACAAGTACCTGGGTGTTCACCTAAATGACAGTCTGGATTGGTCGGACAACACCAATGCCCTTGTCAAGAAGGGCAACAGCAGACTGTTCCTGCTCAGGAGGCTGAGGTCTTTTGGAGTGCAGGGACCACTCCTCAGGACCTTCTATGACTCTGTGGTGGCATCAGCCATCTTTTATGGGATAGTCTGCTGGGCCAGCAGCATCACGGACAGAGATAGGAGGAGAATGGACAGACTGGTGAGGAGGGCCAGCTCTGTCCTGGGATGCCCTCTGGACTCAGTGGAGGTGGTGGGAAACGGGAGGATGATGGCTAAGCTGTCATCCCTGTTAAACAACATGTCCCACCCTCTACAGGACACTCTGACAGCTCTGGGCAGCTCCTTCAGTGAGCGGCTGCTCCATCCACGCTGTGTGAAGGAGAGGTACCGCAGGTCCTTCCTGCCTGCTGCTGTCAGACTACACAACAAACAAAATGCCCGCTAGTCTGCAGACAATGGACAGTGAACAATAAACAATAACACTATTTCACTTTCTTTGCACTCCCTGAGATATATATATATATTTCTCATATGTATACTCTCAGGCATACTCCCTCTGTACTATGTACAGGTTTACTTACAGTTATAGTTTTTATTTATCTTGGATTATTTTACCTTTTATTTTATTTTATTTTATTTTATTTTATCCTACATTCTGATTGTTTCCCACTATGTGTCTTCGCTGCTGTTATGCTGTGAATTTCCCCGCTGTGGGACTAATAAAGGAAATCTGAATCTGAATCTGAATCTGAAATCCAGACCTCCATGGGTTAATAAATTTGATTTCCATTGATAATTTTTGTGTGATTTTGCACATTCAACTTGTAAAGAACAGTATTAATAATAATATTTCATTCATTCAGACAGGAGGATGTGTTATTTTGTTTTCCCTTTATTTTTTTGAGCAGTAGTGTATTAGAAATCCAGCAGCGTTCAACATGGGACCTGCTCTTTACAAATGTTTAAAGATTGTATCGTGTAAAAAAAGACAAAAAACTCTGAAACTCTTGCCAGCATAATTTTTTTTTTTTTTTTTTAAGAAAACACTCAAAATTTCATCCAGGTGGGAAAGAAAGGTAATCTATGCCCAGAGCTGGGTGTCAGCAGCGTAGGGGAAAACGCAGCACCTTTTTATTCTTCTTGCTCCTCAGCCTCTCTGCTCCTACGCACGCGGGGGGTCTGTTTTCAGACGGCGATATTGTTCACGGGCTTGAGGGTTATTCACAAAGAATAGGGGAATGTTGAGGTTAGAGTTTGTAAGAAATTCATCTAACCTCTGGGCAGTGGTGTGCAGGATTCTGGCTTGAAAGGTTTTTCAATAAGTCAATCATATGAGATCCCTTAACAATCTGCCCCCGGTGAACAAATTCCCCTTTAGAAGTCCACCCACCATCGGTGTATTTCACAGATATCTCTGCAGCAGAGCGTATTACTTAAATTCTTTCATAAGAACTCAATCACAGTTTGTTTAATATCTTTCTCATGCTTTCATCCAAATCGTCTTCGGCCGTCCGTCTGATGGAGGAATCCGGTTGAGTCAGACAGTTGAGTTGATGCAGTGAGACGAGAAACATTTTCTGAGACAGTTTATTTGCTGATGATTCCATCCAGAAGGTTTCCGAGGATGGGAACCGCGGCTGACAAAAGAGGAAGGATGAAGGAGGAAGTCTGGGGAACAATGGGCGAGAATGTCTCGCTGTTTCAGAGGCGTGGCTCGGTAAATAGCTTGCAGTAGGGGCACATTCCTTTTTAATCAGGGAAGACACGGTGAATTACCGCAGTTTCTGGAAATAAACGGCGGGCCACTGGCCTGGCAGTTAGACCCATCCTCAGTCTGTAGTTTTCTGGGCAGGAGGGTTTGAGGTCGACAATTAAATACCTGTTAGGGTCTTTGGTAGCGTCATCAAAACTTTCCATTAAAAAGGCTGTCTGAGAAGGGTAGATTTGATAAGCTAATATTTTTATTTGTACTTTATCGAGGGTTTTTAAACAACACCAGATAGTTACTGTTTAGACTTATGTAGTACGGCTGTGTTTACCTCGCTGAAATACATTTTGGGTCAGCAGGAAGACGCTCATATTTCTATGATGCCTGTGCTGCGTAAAAATTTTTACCACTTGCACTGAGGCTTGGAAAATAACGTCGTCCAGTATGATCAAATGGGTTTTTCAGGCAGAAACGGATCTGCATTATCAAAGGAATCAGGCAATTCTTCAATAAATTTAATTTTTTAATTCAATTTCTGCATTTCAGTGTACATAGGTTGAAAAGACATAAACCTGTACAATGTTATCAGGTACGTTTCCTAAAGCGTGATAAGCATTTTCTAATACACTTTTTACAAAGTAAGTTTTTCCACACCCACTGGGACCAACAATCATACATGAAAAGGGTACGTTGAATCAAGGGTCAAACATAATTGCCTCTGTGCCTGCATGGTGTGACTTTTTTTCCTCTCCTTCCTTTACTAGCCAAAAGGTAGAGTTGTGCCGTCGCTAAAGAGACACCTCTTGTTGTTGTTATTATTATTTGATAGGATTTATTTCATCGTCTGGCCATATTGATGTCAGATGTCACACCATTTTACAATGTACAGAAATAACACTTACATTACATCAGAGCAAAAATAGAGGAGGAAAGGTTCCGGAGTGTTTCTAGGACGAGGTCCACTCTTTCGTTGTTGTTGGTTGATGGGTGAGAATCTGGACGAGAAGACGCTGGATCGTCCCCTGGATAAGACAAAGTTGTATTGTAATTATTTATATATGTGCTTACTTTCTTTATCATATATATCCCTAAAACACTTTTCAACCAAGATGCTTACTGCTTTGTCTAGCTGGAAGGGTCCCTCTCTCTACTATTTGGATGCTATGTCTGTAAATAGAAAAAAAACTAAGTATCCACATTCTACCAGGACATACAGTGGGGCACCCACTATGCATGGATCATACTCAGGTAACACATTCAATTAAATACAATCCAAACACATGGTTAAAATTTTGTCATTGGCTTGCTGAAATATATTACAATCAGAACACCTGAATACATGCTTATTAAACTGCAGGTATTTCTTTAGCAATAATATGTACAGTGGGGCAAAAAAAGTATTTAGTCAGCCACCAATTGTGCAAGTTCTCCCACTTAAAAAGATGAGAGGCCTGTAATTTTCATCATAGGTACACTTCAACTATGAGAGACAGAATGGGGGGAAAGAATCCAGGAAATCACATTGTAGGAGGATTTTTAATGAATTAATTGGTAAATTCCTCGGTAAAATAAGTATTTGGTCACCTACAAACAAGCAAGATTTCTGGCTCTCACAGACCTGTAACTTCTTCTTTAAGAGGCTCCTCTGTCCTCCACTCGTTACCTGTATTAATGGCACCTGTTTGAACTCTCGTTATCAGTATAAAAGACACCTGTCCACAACCTCAAACAGTCAGACTCCAAACTCCACTATGGCCAAGACCAAAGAGCTGTCAAAGGACACCAGAAACAAAATTGTAGACCTGCACCAGGCTGGTGAAGACTGAATCTGCAATAGGTAAGCAGCTTGGTGTGAAGAAATCAACTGTGGGAGCAATTATTAGAAAATGGAAGACATACAAGACCACTGATAATCTCCCTCGATCTGGGGCTCCACGCAAGATCTCACCCCGTGGGGTCAAAATGATCACGAGAACGGTGAGCAAAAATCCCAGAACCACACGGGGGGACCTAGTGAATGACCTGCAGAGAGCTGGGACCAAAGTAACAAAGGCTACCATCAGTAACACACTACGCCGCCAGGGACTCAAATCCTGCAGTGCCAGACGTGTCCCCCTGCTTAAGCCAGTACATGTCCAGGCCCGTCTGAAGTTTGCTAGAGAGCATTTGGATGATCCTAGAAGAGGATTGGGAGAACTGTCATATGGTCAGATGAAACCAAAATAGAACTTTTTGGTAAAAACTCAACTTGTTGTGTTTGGAGGAGAAAGAATGCTGAGTTGCATCCAAAGAACACCATACCTACTGTGAAGCATGGGGGTGGAAACATCATGCTTTGGGGCTGTTTTTCTGCAAAGGGACCAGGACGACTGATCCGTGTAAAGGAAAGAATGAATGGGGCCATGTATCGTGAGATTTTGAGTGAAAACCTCCTTCCATCAGCAAGGGCATTGAAGATGAAACGTGGAACGTGGCTGGGTCTTTCAGCATGACAATGATCCCAAAAACCGCCACACCGCCTGGGCAACGAAGGAGTGGACTTCGTAAGAAGCATTTCAAGGTCCTGGAGTGGCCTAGCCAGTCTCCAGATCTCAACCCCATAGAAAATCTTTGGAGGGAGTTGAAAGTCCGTGTTGCCCAGCGACAGCCCCAAAACATCACTGCTCTAGAGGAGATCTGCATGGAGGAATGGGCCAAAATACCAGCAACAGTGTGTGAAAACCTTGTAAAGACTTATAGAAAACGTTTGACCTCTGTCATTGCCAACAAAGGGTATATAACAAATTATTGAGATGAACTTTTGTTATTGACCAAATACTTATTTTCCACCATAATTTGCAAATAAATTCTTTAAAAATCAGACAATGTGATTTTCTGGATTTTTTTTTCTCATTTTGTCTCTCATAGTTGAAGGTATACCTATGATGAAAATTGGAGACCTCTCTCATCTTTTAAGTGGGAGAACTTGCACAATTTATTGGCTGACTAAATACTTTTTTGCCCCACTGTATATGTTGGATTTGACATTGAATTCAAGTGTTTCTTATTTGTCAGGACAAAACTGGTGCTTATTACAAACTGATGGTTTTAAACTAGATAATAGTATAAATAATCAACCTTATTAAGATCACTTCTGAGTGAATGTGCCACATGCAGTTTGCTTCCTTCATTATTTATGTTATGAAAGGATCTAAACACTGCTCTAAGTTCTCCCTGACATCAGGTTCTATTTTAACAAATGTTTTCCTAACCTTGTACTTAACTCTTACTTACATCTCCTGAAAGTTATTACCTAAAATTTTCTTAACACAAATTTCCTGACACAAATGTTCTTTACATTACCAAAGTTTTTCTTTGTTTTTTTTTTTGTGATATATTGTTCATTTATGATTGTACCATGTTGCACATGCACATGTATGCTAACCTAAGTTCACACAGTAGCCTGATGTTTTTAAACAGAATATTTTTCCACCATACATTGGTCTCTTTTTATCTGAGACTTTTAATTTTTTCTCATGCCGTTTATTTTATTTCTGCCTTTTGCCTTCATACCTCTTTACCTTGTTACACTGTAGCCCTGTGACAAGATAATTTACTCAGTGTCTGTGTATTAAGAAATGACTTATGTTTGTTTATATATTTGATGAAGTAAACAAAACAGTGTGCAGAGTTTAACTTACTTTAGACCAAGCTTTGTTCCATTGAAAATGCATTATTGGTTGGCAACCCAAAACCTGAATTAACATTGTCATTTAAAAGTGATGATTTTTGGACATTCGGAGAAAAGGATCTCTGCTCAGTCCTCATACTTCTTATTTTCAAACCTTTTGACATACAGGGCAGCAATGTTAGTTCAGCAGTTGTTGATTGATCTTCATGTCCAGGACAGGTTCAGCATAGGGGTGTTGGTATACATTTAAGATTAATGGTAATCGCAGGTATTCATGTTAGCGAATCGCCACTTTCTGATGCAAGAAAATGGAACATGCGCACACATATATGGGCCATAAACAGGGCCGACGTCTTGGGGTTGATTACAACTCTTATCAGTTTTTATTACTGTGCAAAAAAAAAAATAAAAACAATTTATTCTTTTTTTCCAGTACAACAAAGTCACAATAAACTTACTTAAGTCTCTGATACATGAAATGTGACATCCTGACTTCAGATTGCTGCTGATATTACTCCAGTTTTTAATGCTCCCTAAAGTAATCATTGTAAAACTGAGAAAGTAAAGTGGGATCACAGAGACAAAGAGAATAAGATCAGTGGCATGTTATCTGACCTGTTTATCCATCACATAGTGTTCCAGCAAACCACCCCCACATTAACTGAAACAATCAGCCCAAACCAACCTGTTATGAGTCCCTCATCATCTCAGAACAGGTGTGGGTAGTGTAGGAAATTTAAAAGGACAAAAGGTTGATTGTGGTGACAAAATGTTGTTGTTTCTGGAATGTATTTACACATTTGCATTGATCTTGCTGAACCTGCTTTGTGGGCAGAAATGGGAGTATGTTGACAAGGGGTGGAGACAATATAAAAGAGCTCAACTTAGATCAAGTACCAGAGGAAGAACAGACAAAATGTAAGTACAATAGTGGCATCTTTTACTAAGAAACAAAGTTAAACAGATATACGTAGAAGTCCACTTAGCTATTTTAGGTACGTACACAATACATTTTTGTGAATAACCCAGTCATTGATATGCCATAGATTTATTATTTATATAGTGCAGACTACCGCAGACTACTCTGTATCTGAAGTGTGATGTACTATTTTAAGGTTTTTATGCAAAGCTTAACCACTTTCCTTTTTGAGGTTTTAGAGTGGCCATATATATTGTTATATGTACAGTATATGTACTGTATAATTTAGCTTGTTGACGAATGCCGTAACAGTGGCTCTAACTTGAATTTTTAACTGTAGAAATAACCACCTTGCTATTGCATATCATACAGCGGCTTACTCATCAATGCACTTGCACAAAACTGACAGACTCATGCAAAAATAATGCAAATGTTTATCCTGAAGAGGAACTAACTTTAAAGTCTATGAGGTGAGCCACCTGTTAAACACAAAGTTCTGCAACATCATTTGTGTTTGGTTTCCTGAAATAATTCCAATGATATTCTTGTTCTTTCTCTCTGTGATCCTACTTCCTCTAAAAATGTCTATAAGCTCTATGAGTTTATAAGTAAAATTTTCCTATATTTCATTAAAAACACAAATATGAGCAAATAGTTAACTGCTATTTGAATTCATTCTGCTCCGTCTCTACTTCAAGCTGCTAATTTTACTCACTTTTCTAGCTTTGTGTAAAATCAGATTTTTGACCCTGACTTGTACAGTCAACGTTGACTTTGTTTACCTTGTTAGCATACTTGTTAGCAAGCCCTAACCCCACAACACAATTAAGACAAAACATCTGACCAAACAAGTGAACTAAAGATGTAGAATACACCTGAACAAAAGGAGTTGGATGATATTTTCGTTCGTATGAAAAAAACAATCTGGTGATACAGTAATGTTACACAACTTGCTATCAGACAATATACAATATGTGCCTTGTTTTTAGAGTGCATGGAGAAATGAAAATACAACTGGAAGAAAACATGAATCATGTGGCTTAAATTAGTATTACAATGAAAAACACAGGAAAAATGTCAACCTGCTAGTGGTGTAAGAGGAAAAGTCAGTGATTAAATTTTTTAAGATCCATCCCCTAGAGACCATGAATGTCTATATGAAATTTAACTCACAGAATAGTTGTTGACATATTTGTGTCTGGACCAAAGTGGTGGACAGCGATACTAAAAATGTGTGATGGGACCAAAAGAGTTTTAGAGCAGCAACTGAGAAACCAAAACCCCTGAATTCAGACACCTCAGTTTCAAATGTGTAGTTGTTCAAAAATATTAATTCAATAATGTTCAATGTTAAAAAATAATTATTATTAACAGACTATTTTAATTGACCATTTTTACAGTGATTTGCCATGGAGACACATGATTTTGTTCAGGAAAAATTAACTGAATGGGGCTTCAGTGAGATCATGCAGAGATTTCAAGGTACTGTATTATCATTTTGCTTTGGTGAGCATGGTCGAACACTGAAATTGCAGCACAAATATGAAATATCATCTGTTGTTGTATATGTAGGTAACTGAATATGTAACAGCTTTGTACATGTATATTCAGCAACTCAAAATTGAAAAATTAGGAAAGGTTCAATGCTAATTTAACTACTAACTTGTGACAGATAACTTTTTTTTGTCTTTGTTCAGTGTGTATAATTAATCTAATAGGCAAGTAACGTAATCATTACATCAATGAATAATGGTTACAATCTAACCCTCATGCTGTGGTAATAGGTGGAGCAAAGCTATGATGGGACATACATACATTACGTTACAACATAACTCGTCTTGGGTTCAGCAGTTGATCTCTACACCTAAGTTTAAGCATATTGAATCAGTGAGGGTGTTCCCTAAGACAAGTGTCACATTATGATCTTTTTTTTCCTTTTTACATTTTAGATGAAGGCATTGACAAGGAGACCTTTCTAAGTCTCGGAGAGTTGGGCAGCATCAATGTCTTGATTCCTAAAATAGGACCAAGAGTAAAATTCAGAAAGCGACTCAAAGAATACTTGCAGGTAATGTGCTCTACTGTTAGAATTCCTTATACTGATATACTAGTACAAGTATTGGTTTACAAAAAGTTATTGGTTTAAGCAAAAGCTAATTGCCTGTTTCCCACTTTTGCAGTGGAATTCAACAGAGACACATGATTTTGTCCATGATAAATTAATTGAATGGGATCTCAGAGAACTGATTCAGAGATTTGAAGGTAAAGTACCATGTTAGTTATGTTTCGCTTCACATAATGTACTGTATATTGACATTAAGCCAGTTTATGAAAGTAATGTCAGCATAATAATACCATAGCCTTAAATTTCATTATAATCTTTTTTTTTTATTTTATATAATTTCAGATGAAGGCATCGACAAGGAAACTTTCCTAAGTCTTGAGGAGTCAGGCAGCATCAATGCCTTGATTCCTAAAATTGGACCCCGGGTAAAATTCAAAAAAAGACTCAGGGAATATTTAGAGGTAATGTGCTACTGTATGTTATAAAGACATGTTATACTGAAATTCAGAGTACTCAGTCACATTTTAAATTACAGATGCCTGGGCTCCTGTCTTGAGTTTGTATAAGATCATCTCTCATAAAAAGGTACACAGGAATGATCTTATATATCCTCATGCATGAGGATATGACTACAGCAAAGCTCGGCCTTTCTTAAGTATTTACATGGAATGGCAATGGAAATGTTTTGTAAGAAAAGACAACCACACTCTTAACACTCTATTGGCACATAGTACAAGCAAGTACCTTACAGAGACAGAACAAATTAGTTAGCTAGAATATACAAAAGCTTGAGCAAAACATCTAGGAACAAGTTACAGACAGATACAAATAAAAACATGAACAGTTCTTATTGGTAACATTATATAATACATCCTGCAATTTATTGCATAACCTGGTGCAGCTTACCAGAAAATACCATGTAAGTTTGTCCTCTGAATCAATACATATAAAACATTTAAAAATAACTCATGTCATATTTGCTAAAACTGTCACTAACAGTAGTACTCAAGACAGATAATCTGTGAAAAAACAGAGAATCTGACAAAGCTTCAGACAGTGCTCCTGCACAGACATCTCCCCTCCACCGTGCATTTGCTAACTCTAAGTGGATGTAATGGCGTATAACAACAACTGAATGACAAAGCAATGACAAAACAACAGTTTACATCAAAGACAAGTAAACAGAAGAAGAGCAATGAAAAAAAGAAAGCTAAAAAGAAAGAATTAGATTGAACGACACTATAAGGAGGGGCTTTGAGTCTGAGATGGAGTGCACAATAGATAGAGGGGAAGGGAGATGTAAGTTGGACTTGTTCAAATTTTTAAACCAAGGCCACTCTTTTGTAAATCATACTGACTGTATCTTTAAATGTAGAAATGAAGAAAACTTCACTGCATAATAACAGCATGATAAATCTCTGTAATGTGGGTGTAGCTTCCCAGAGGCCCACCTACAAAAAATAATTGACACAACTGCCTTGACAAAAGTGCAAAAGCATTTTTATTACACTTCATCCATTAGTACATAAAGTTTTCATAGCAAATCACAATTTAGAAAAACAATATAATATAACTGCTTAATAGATACTCATCATCACTGTTGTCAACAATTTATATCAGTTTGCCAGTATTTACAAAAATACCAATTTTCTGTGATTTCCACTAACATTGCCAGTTCTTACTCCTTTGTTCCCCATAGTCTGATTTTTCTGTCACTATACCTACATTTAAGTACTAGTAGGAAGTATTTCACATGTATCGTGTCATACAGCTAAACTACACCATACATTGCAGAACTGTAAATTGCATGGGAGTTATGCAGTAAATTGCAAGCTACAGTATATTATGTCAGAAAAACATTGACAAAACAAAGTACAGAATGGTAAGATGTTCAACTCTTAACTGGAGTCATGTCATAAGTAAAAAAGGAATAAATCAGCAGATCACATTTGTAATTACTGTAAAAGTTAAGCATGTGTCCCCACTGCAGACCCTGAAAAGAAGACACAGTGATACTCCTATAACGTTGGACACTGAAAGTGACACAGATTCAGACCCAGTGGACCAGCCTGAAATGGTTAGTTCTGTTATCACACATACAAAATGAATGGAACCAAAATTATTTCATGTCCTTTAAAGACTTCAAACTTCGAAGGAGGGGTCTAATATGCTTATTTGCTTTCTCACAGAGAGTTAGATGAGAGGATATATATACTCCTCTTATGCCTTTAAGGTAAAGTTAAAAGTATAGGTCAGAGCCAGGCCAGCTGCTTCCTCCTGTCTCCAGTCTTTTCTAAGCTAATATGACTTGCTTACATTTATTGTATAAGCAGATGTTTAGCACCTTTCATACACAGACATAATGTATTAAAAATATTAAGTTAGGTATCAAAAAGCAAATTAAAAGACACAGTTTTATAAAAGAGATTAAAGAGTTATCAACGTGAATACAGGATGGGTAAAGATGTAAGGGCAAGATGGTTGATGATGTTTATTTAAGGTCCAGTTAAATGCACTGCAGAACATGCACTCAAAAGTCCCTTGTCTGATTAGAATTGAAACCTTGTCTGGACAGGAGCATATTATAAGCATATTTCCCAAAATGTGGAGCGTTCCTTTTGAATAACCTATAGGACTTGTTCAAACCTTCAGGGGATGAAAAAACATTCAACACGTGCAAAGTCAAGACTTGCCCAGTATGATGTTATGGTATTGTTTTTGCAGGTTCCAATAAGATGTTCTCTTATGGACGACCCAACTATTTTTCCATGGCACTCTGAGTCTCCATCAACATCCGATACAGATCGAAACAATGATATGGTAAGAAATTAGACTCTACACCCCCATTCAGACCAGATTTATTTCTCTAGGGAGGTATTGTGGTTTTAGTGATTTCAGTCCTATTTAGTCAAATGTATTTTAGAAGCAGTTTTGTTACATTTGTTTAAAATTCTTGTTACATCCTCACAATGACTGCAGGAAGCCTGTCCAATGCTTTCATTCGAGCCGAATATAATGATCGGACAATGCCGAATGTAATGATTGTGTGTGGGTAGGCAGGTATATAAAACACTTACTGTTACTTAAAGCAGATGTAGGTAACTTATTTAAAAATAACAAGTCATATTTGCTAAAACTGTCACTGACAATAGTACTCAAGACAGGTAATCTGAAAAAACAGAGAACAGAGAACAAAATGACAAAATGACAGTTTACATCAAAGACAAGTAAACAGAAGAAGAGCGATGAAGAGCGATTGTTACATTTACATTTGTTTAAAATTCTTGTTACATCCCCACAACAATGACTGACTGCAGGAAGCCTGTCCAATGCTTTCATTCGGGCCGAATGTAATGATTGGACAATGCCGAATGTAATGATTGCATGCAGGTAGTCAGGTATGTAGGTAGACAGGCCTACCCGCCTGCCCCTGTTGACGTTTTTGTCCTATAAGTTACAGATGCTTCAAATGGCATCTGCAATGATGATGAATGATGATGATGAATATTTCGTTCTCATCTTCCCCTTGTAATGTCTGTCTTGTGTGAATGGGGTTTGTTTCTGTTACTGCCATTTATGTGAAAATATTTGTGTCTTTGCAGAGTGAGGAGCCAGTGTCCAACAGTAACTCGAGTACAGGCGTACTTGCTATGATACTGTTCCTTCTGCGTCACCATCTAACAGCATCTGTCGGTGATTTGATGGCTCTACTGCATTTTCTCAGTCCTAACCTGGTTGCATCCTCATGTCTCTCTGATAAGATTCCCACCCTCTCAGTTGTGTTTTACTGTGATGACTGTAAAAAGTACTTGGGAGAAAATCCTGTTGATGGCCCTTGTTTGCATTGTCGCACAATGTTCAACAGAAAAGATTCTACTGAAAGGGGACACTTCTTTTTGTCTGCATCCATGAAAGACCTTCTGACAGATGTCCTTAAGCACCATGGCACTGAGTTGTTACCTAAATCAGTCAACGATGGGAATGACATTAAAGATGTGATGGATGGAAAGATGTACCAGAATCTTCTTAAACAAGGTGCTTTGGGCACAGATGACCTCACACTATCATGGAATTGTGATGGCGTACCAATTTATAACTCACATAATTCTGAGATTTGGCCCCTTCAGTTTACTATTAATGAACTTCCATACACACAAAGAAAGGAAAACGTGATAGTTGCTGGACTTTGGTTTGGCTCAGAAAAACCTGAGATGAACACATTTCTGAAACCTTTTGTAGATGAATGTCGTGATTTAGCCCAAAATCCCTTTCAATGGAGCGACAAAAATGGCAAAGTTCATTCCTCAAAAGTCTTCTCCTTGGTTTGCTCCTCTGACGCTGTGGCAAGGCCCCTTCTCCGGAATTGCAAACAATTCAACGGTGAATATGGTTGTGAGTGGTGTTTACATCCTGGTGTGTCAGTCAAAAAAAGGAATGGATCCATGAGGTCCTACCCATATGATGAAGAGAAACAAGCACCAAGGTCAAACGAAATGTTTAGGGATCATGCAAATCAGGCTGAAAACTCAACCACCACAAAAAAAGGAGTAAAAGGATTGTCATTGCTTTCCATACTCCCCTTGTTTGACATTGTTTTTGGATTTGTGCCTGATTACCTGCACTCAGTTCTACGTGGTGTGTCTAAGCAACTCATGTCTCTGTGGTTGGACCCAGCCAACTCTGAGAAACCTTGGTATGTCGGTCATCAGATTTCAGAAATCGACTCTCGTCTTCACCGTCTAAAGACGTCATTTGAAATAACAAAATCTCCACGGTCACTTAAGTGTTGGGAGACTTGGAAAGCATCAGAGTGGCGAGCATTCCTCTTATATTATGCTATTAGTGTCCTGCCCGGTATCCTGGATCCCAAATTTCTGGCGCATTATTTTTACTTGGCATTTAGCATTCACATTCTACTACAAGAATCCATATCAAAACATGACCTTGAAATAGCCCATAAGTCATTGGTATGCTTTGTAAAAGACATGGAAGTACTTTATGGTGAAGAAAATGTGACTTTTAACTGCCATCAGTTAATCCACTTAACTGAAAGTGTAGTGAACTGGGGGCCTCTCTGGGCAACATCAACATTTTGTTTTGAAAGAAACAATGGATATTTAAGGGCTCTGTTTAATGGCATAAGAAAAAAAAATTAATTATCGATTCATTTGCCAGAAGTTCCTCTTTTGGCAGCTCATACCCAGACACCTTAGTTCCTTAGTTTTTAACCGACAGTCAGATTTTGGTGAGTTATTAGCCATTCTTACACCAGAAAAAGGAGGCAGTGGCTCTGACAATGCCAGTGGGAAATTCCACCATCTGGATCTCACAGGATCTGTAAAACTAGCAATAGAAGAACTCATCCATCGACCCGTTCTTGTCAGATCAGTTCAAGCTTATGACAGCTTCACTAGGGAACATGTGGTTTATCACTCTGCAGAGAGTAAGGAGTCCGACAAGACAGACTGTTTTATTAAACTCAAGAATGGCCAATGTGGAGAAATACAGATTTTGCCCTTTAAAGAAAACTGCATTTGCACAACCAACTGTTTTTGCCAGGTTACTCCAATCATTGTGGTCCACCTATATGACATTAAACCTAGTTCTTTGTTTAACGATAAACATCCCAACAATGAATCCAAGATTGTCTTTGCACAAGTTGAAAGGACAAATCAATATAAAGCTTTCTTCTTAGATGATATCAAGTGTAAATGTTCGTATGTGGATGGTTGGCTTGTGCCTGTACCAAACGCATACGAGAGATATTAGAGTCACTGCTGGGGTTAAAGCCCTAAGGCCCTAAAATCCCTTTTTTTGGCATGACATTTGTCTCTTTAAAGTGACAAAACTTGTGATCTATAACTACCTACAGACAAGTTTATTATCTCTTTTTCTGGTGTCAGCAGGTGAGTTGCTATGTCATGATCAGGAAGATCTGAAGTACACTGCAAATGGCATACTTGTTCATAACTGTTGATATTAAATAAACATCTAGATAACTTAAAAGCAAATGACATTTACTGGATGGATCATGACTGTCAGGAACATTGCTCTGTGTTACATTATGTTGTTACATTATTACATTCTTATTGCATTATGTTGTTACGTTATTACATTCTTATTACAATATGTTGTTACATTATTACATTCTTATTTCATTATGTTGTCACATTATTACATTATATTGTTACATTATTATATTCTTATTACAGTATGTTGTTACATTATTACATTCTTATTTCATTATGTTGTTACATTATTACATTCTTATTTCATTATGTTGTCACATTATTACATTATATTATTACATTATGCCCTTATCACAGCAACAGAGTCTTCAAAAGCCAACACAGGAACTACAACATGGATTCCATCGGTTAAGGGCCACATGGGAAAAATTAACAGCACTTTGTAACTTTCATATTTATTCAACAACTGATGTTTAATATTCACTCTACTCACCTTTTTTCATTTTAAGAATATCCTGTCTCAGAAAAAAATTGACAATTTGAGCAGTTTATTCATTTTATTCTACAAGGTATGGGTATGTTTTGTTATCATGAGTGAGTTCATCTGTACTTGACCATTTAACTTGTTATGATGTATTGTTTTTCTGTAAATAGTAGATACATGGTTATTTACACTGTCATGTTACAGATGTTTTGGGGGGAAAACGTGTATTTAGTATCTTTGGTCAAACACAATATTATATTTATTCACCTGAAATGACTTCTGATCTATTAAGAGAATTTAATATATTACATATTGATTGTACCACCATGGGAAACCACATAGCACACGTTGCTCTGAATGACTTTTTTAAATATAATATTAAAAACAATACAAAAAATACTTTATGATGTGATTTTGGATGACCTCATGGTTCAGTTGTGACTGTATGCAAGTCCCTATTACTGACATAATGATATGAATGTTAACTTTTATTTTAATGTCTCATATTGCTTCATATACTGCCTAATGTGCTGATGAGGCCTTCTCCATATGATCTGAACATATGTGTGTATTATGTTATAATGCCAAAACATTATTGAATGCTTGTTCTTTTTGTTGCAATATGTATTCTGCTGTACATACCACATTGTTATTAAAGTCTCACTGAAAGATTTTTAGGTTGCCTCTTTACATGAAAAGCAGGTGTGGTCAACCTTGGATTCATTATTGTTAAATTTGATTCCAGTCTCTCAGAAAAAAAAAGAAAATGTCCATTTAAACGCCCCAGCCCAATGTAAATAAACTGGATTCTAAAAAAAAACACTGCAGAGTATATATGAGGGGAATAAGGAAAACAACAATGGCACACTAGCCTTTCTGCACATCAGTGTATATTAATCACTGAATCATCCATGTTCCAATATTACATCCATACTGTGTGGATAATTCAAAACATCTGCTCAGCAAAACATTGAGCTCTATAGCTCTCTTGTCCTCCAGCAAGAAGAGCATAGAAGAAAGAACTGTTATGAATGTGTCATGTGTACCTTATGTACACAGAAAAAACACACAACTAATTTTGTGCTTTTATTTCATTGAGTTCTAAAATATTCAAAGCACTATCACACAGAGTCATAGCAACGATAAAATAAACTGCAGAAGTTGCATTAGCAGTATAATAAAGAGGTTTTATAGCAGTATAGAGCATGATGAAGAAACAGGCGAGTGGGCTGAGCACTACTTTGATGTAACAGTTGGGGGAAACATTGAGTCGTCTAAGTTTACAGATGGCTGATTGTCTTTGATGGCTCCATCTTTGAATGTCCTTTCCATGTTGGCAGACACCGAGTTTATTGTCCAGTGTGAGTCCCAGATATTCAGACACTGCCAGTTGTGTGCACATATGTGACCACACATCAGAGTTGGGCCTCAGGACGAGAAATTTAAACATTCATGAAGTTTCTGCAGTGTATTTACACATTTGAACTGATCTTGCTGAACTTGCTGACCAGAGAAGTCATGTTTGTGCATTAAAGAGGAACAGAAAAAAATGTAAGTACACTTATTTCAATAGTATTTTGTTAAATTTCAAAAATATTTATTTAAAGCCCAAAATCACAAACATTGTTTGCCTCGGAGGGCTTTACAATCTGTACAGTTGTGGCTCCCTCTGTCCTTAGACCCTCAAACCAGGTCAGGAAAAACCTTCAAAAAACCCCTGTGGGGTTTCCTCCCTTGTGGGGAAAAAAGAAGAAACATGGGGAAGAGCCTGTCTATAACCAGTAACCAGTTTATAAGCTGACTCCAGTTCAAACTATTACCATATCAATTTGCACCGTCTGTGTCTGTTTTGCCATGTCTTTGTTTTATTGTCATGTCTTAGAGAAACATACTTTCGATTGTCAGCATGTTAAAACAGTGGATTATTTGGGTAAATGCACATTCCACTATAATATTTTAACAACTTAAGGTTGCTTTAAATGTCTTTATGAAGTATTAGTAAATTGCACATTCTTCTGGAAAGAACGTGCAGATGGTCACTTATTTGATCTTTAGTTTGTGACCTCATTCATATTTCCCATTCATTGTGTCCAACATTATCTGTTTCAAAATCCCCTCGAAGATTTTGATCATTTGTTTACCTTCCAGTTGCTGGTCTTGGTCATGGATGATTTTGTTCGTAAGAAGTTAACTAAATGGGGTTTCAGCAAGTTCATAGAGAGATTTAAAGGTAAAGTATAACCATGCTTCTTTAAAAGGCACAGGTATTATACAATGTTGATCTACTTACACTGAAACATCTAAGTATAACTAATAGTCATTTTACTGCATTGCATTGTACTGCAGACATGTTTCTGCAGTACAGTGCACGAACATCCTCACAATTCTTGCCTGTGTTCATAAAAAAAAAATATGTATGTTAGAAGGAACACTTGATCAATTTGCCATTAATAAGTCAGTTATTGACTGGAGTATCACAGAGCAAGCAACACTGAAATCAAGACTGTAAAGTGACAAATAGTTAAGATTTATTTCTCTTCTTGTATATTATATATACTTCGCTTTTGCATCTGTTGTTTTTTCTTGAAGAATTTCATTGTAATAAAACAATAAATGCTTTGACTTTTAACTTTGATCAGCTCTTTGAGCTTGTAATTCTCTAAAAAAGTCAACTTAATAACTGAGCCCACACCTATTTAACTCCTTATAAGATTGATTTCAGCAGCAATTTGATTTGATTTTTGCATGAAAAAGATTCAACAGAATATTTTTTTTATTACAGATGAAGGCATTGACAAGGAAAGTCTTTACTGCCTTGATAGTCAAGAAATCACTAACTTAATCCCAAAAGTGGGACCAAGGGCAAAATTCAAGAGGAGACTCAAGTTGTGGAAGGTAATGTTCTACATCGATGATAATACAGATAAAGACTACTTAAATAAATACTGTTACTTATACATGCTATCATATCACAGCATTGGTATGAAAAGGTGGGGACACAATCAAATGATGATTAATATGGCTATGATACTTTTTTAATTATTTCTTACTATTATTATTTTTACATCACAAAAAGCTATATTAAAGCTACAGTCTGTAAGAGGAGAGTGCACTAAACTTGAAAAATTTTAAACTTACAGCTGCCTTCAATGCCCCTCCCCACAGATTCATTCAATCTTATTCTTATTCAGTCTTACTCTTTATTCTTTTATTAACTTGTCTTTCATGTAAGCTGTTGTTGACAAAGGAGGGATGGACAGTTTTCTTACGGCTTGGTTGTTTGATAGTTAGCGCATGCATGGCTTTTTGTATTCATCCCTGTGTGTAAAGACCTTTACTCTCATAATCCTACTGAACACTACATGCATGTGGTATAAATACTACTATAGTAAAATACCTTTTAACTGTTAACTAAAACCATTGCACAGCCACCATCTCATTGTCTTATATATAATGACTTGTACAGAAACAAATAACATCAGAGCACAACATTTTGTTAAAGGTTTTGATGATGCCTACAGGTAAAGTATTACAATGTGAGACTGACAATAATATCATTAACTAGAATTTTATATAATGGTTTAATGCTATGATTTTTTTTGTCACTAGACAAAACAAAAGAAAACAAGTAAGGAAAAAGCTGTTTTTTCTGTTCAAGTAAGTTGAATACAGTTTCAAAACTTCATACATTTATCAAGATTTTACTGACTGCTCAAAATTTTTCATGGCCTTGTAATTAGAGTATTAATTTGTTATCTACAGTGTAAACAGGAGCATAAAGAAGCATCTGATTCTTCTAAGGTAAGGATGACATTTAATTTCAAGTGAACAGACCTTTATTCTTTTTACATATGCATTTGAGGCTCTAAAGTGTCCTAAGACACAATCATATTTGACTGAGGAATTCTCTCACTTGATCACAGTGTTGTTCACTGAGTTAAAAAAAGGATGCTAACTGTGTTAACTCGTTGGCCCTTTTCTCACTTCCCTGGGTTTTCCCATGGTAATAATTAGTATAATAATTGGTAACCATGGTATAAATACAAATGTTGTTGTGTGAATTGTGAAGATGTCTGTTCAAGCCTGCTAAACCTTGTCAGATGACAAAGCCATTATGGATAGAATTTCTTGATCAACTACTGTTTCAGGAGTCAGATGTTCCTTTTCATCCTCAGGTTCAGCCATCCACCAGTAGCACAAGTCATAAAAGTGAGACGCACAGTAGGTTACTGATTACCTCTGCCTTAATGTTTATAAGGCAGAAATACGTTGGTTTGGCTGAACACCTATATAAAAACTGCATTCTAATATTGTGAGAGAAAGATTAAACAAACTTTTCATTTTAACTTTACCAATTCAATAAGGAAAAGAGGATGGGAAGACAAAGAGAAAGTTGGATCTTGAGGACAAGCCCAGAAAATTTCAATCACCGTCTAAAAAACTACGATGTGACACTATAAGATTATACTCAGGTATTTAAAATACTTTTTATAGTGGCAACCTACAACCTTGCATAGGGTTAAACTTTTACTTATATATCTATAGCCACAGAAAAAGTTCTTATTGACTGTTTGGTGTTAAAATTTTATCAGAACACCTCAAACAGCATACTATTTATATATGCCATAAATGTATTTTAAAATGTAGGTATCAAATAGCAATGAAAACAAAAGTGGCCTGATATTTCTGCTTTCTTCTGTAGAGAAAGGACCTCTTATGCTTTTCATGAATTTTCTTTCTTTTTTGTATAACAAGACACTTTATTGCACATTACTGGATATGATGGTTCATGGTTCCTGGTGAAGATTTCTTTACTTTTACCCTTACAGAAAAAATCATACTGTCTGATGTGAAGAAAATCATGAGATGTGTCCATGAAAAAATACCAAACCAAGAGAACAAAAAACTCAATAAGTTCCTACAGTAAGTATTAAGTTTTCCACATTCCATATTCTTTGTTGTATGGGCCTGGTTCCACTCCAGGGGCCAATTTCACTTAGATATTTTTATTTTTAACGATGACGATGAGAGCAGATGAACCCAAACGTAAGTTACACACAGACCAGACCATTTTAGAAGTTTTAATAGGAAAGCTAGATCTTACAATACAGGCTTGGCAAGACGTGAAACACGGCGTCACCATGGCATAACATGAAAGACGAACTGGCAACGAGACAGGGGAAAACGCAGATGATTTGTCTTCAACGTCTTCGTTGCTGGCATCAAGAAACTCTCCCGCACAGGCTTGATCTTGCTCACATGGAACGTGGGGTGCGCCCAGAGGGACCTGGGGATGTTTAATTGCACAGACACAAGGTTAATGATTTTGGAGACTGGGAAGGGAACATGGAGAGGGAGGTCCTTTGTAGATAGCCAGACTCTGTCCTGGGGCATACATCAGTGCTGGTCTGAGTTGACGATCTGCAGCAGCCTTAATGCGAGCCTGCCCCCTGAGGAGAGCCCGCCGTGCCGCTGCCCAAACCTTCCTGCACCTTCTGGCCATGGCATGGGCTGATGGCACCGTGACTTCCTCCTTGTTGGCGGGCCATACATGACCTGAAAGGGCGAGAGTCCAGTGGCTGCTGTGGGGAGTGCATTATGTGTGTACTCCATCCAGGTGAATGGTCACTCAACAACATCTGGTTCTGGGCTACCAGACACCTCAGGCAGGTCTCCAGCTCTTGATTCATGCGCTCTGTCTGGCCATTGGACTCTGGGTGGTATCCAGAGGACAGGCTGACGGTGGTGCCAAGGAGATGACAGAACTCCTTAAGTAATGAAAAGAGAAATAGTAGAAACCTTTTGTAAATATACAGTTGTGTGGACATTTTCCTTCTTAAACTATTCTAAGTTTTAGTAAACAGAATTACTTAACCCTGCTACTTCAATAAGCCACAGCATCTCAGCTCACTACAGGCCTGGTTGTCTTTCTGACAACAGGTTTTCCTGGGCTTGTTGGTCTGCTCTCACTATTCACTAGGCTGCCACCAGCATCATCATCATCATCATGCTGCCTGGAGTCATCACTTATTCTCCAAGTCCCAGTCACTGTTCTTGGCAGTGGCAGAACTACCAAATGGTGATGGAGGAGGTGAGAATAGACTCAGTGGCAGTGTAGACATGCACCTTCACTATCTTTGGCAGGTTGAACTTCTTCAGCTGCTGTAGGAGGTTCATTCTCTGCTGTTCTTTCATGGTGATAGAGTTGTTCAACTCTGACTTGAGGTCCTGGGTGATGATGCTTCCCAGACAGTGTGGTAACTCTACAGTTTCAACTGGGGAGTCACACAGGGAGATGAGGGTGACTGGGGCGGCATTCTTCCTGAAATCATCAACCATCTCCATAGTATTTAGAGCGTTGAGCTGTTGTTTTTGTCCACACTAGGTCACCAGGTGGTCAATTTCCCACATGTAGGTAGACTCATGCCCACCAGAGATGAGGCCAATGTTGTCAGCAAACTTCAAAGGCTTAATGGCCTGAGGTATACAGTTAGAAGTGGATGGAAAAGAACGCAACCTTGACAGGAACTGATGCGTATGAGACCTATTGGGACCTGTTTACACAGCTTCACACACTGTCTCCTCTCACACAGGATGTCTGTAATCCATCTGAAGGTGGAGTGAGGCACATTTAGTTGGGAGAGCTTGTCCTGCACCAGGGCTAGGATGATGATGTTGATGGCAGAGCTTAAGTCCACAAACAGGATCCTGGCACAGGTTGCTCCAGCAAGTTGTAGGAGGTGGAGGATGAAGGGAGGGGCATGTGCACTGCATTGTCTACAGACCTATTGGGAGTAAGCAAAGAGTCTTGTAGTGGCTTTGTGGTGTCTTTGATGTGTATACAAGGTGCTCAAAAGACTTCATTAGAGATTAGGGTGACAGGTCTGTAGAGGTTTTGTTCTGTTGTCATTGTTTTTTTGGGGATGGGGATAATGGTGACTTGATGCAGGCTGGCACATGGCATGGCTCTACTGAGATGTTGAAGATGGCTGTGAACATTGAAGACAGTTGATCAGTTCTTCAGAAGTCCTGTTCAAACCTGGCATCAACATGAATCTTGGATCATCCAATTACAAGAAAGCTCTAAGTACATCACTTCAGATCTGGCTTTAGTGTACATCCACACATTCATCTTGAATGAGCCTTTGGGATTGTGTCTCACTTCCCTACTCTATATGACAATAAACATGTACATCATCTCCATTTGCAAAGACCAAATGGATTATTTTTAACCAGTGGAAGCAGCAATGTACTAAACTGTTGGAAAGAAGTGGAGTGACACCAAACAAGTAGTCATTAGAACTTTGTTAATACACAAATATTGATTATAAGTGCTAACCGTTTGTATATTTTCTAAATTACTCAATTATAAACCCTTGTACAACAGGGATAAAATCTGTGACTTGGAGACAGATAAGAAGGAGTTGGTTGGTGTCTTTGGTAAAACTGGAGCTGGAAAGAGCTCTCTGATAAATGCTGTCATTGGAGAGAAGAACCTGTTGCCCTCTGGAAGCATCAGTGCATGTACCACAGTCATGATTAAAGTGGAGGCTAACATGCAGAGCAAGAAGTATGAGGGGCACATTGAGTTCATCACAAAAGAGGTAAAATGATAACTGAAATACATTTATGTTTATTTGAAGCTATTTGAAAAGTCATGATGTATCTGCAAAAATTAAGTTGTTGGGTACATTACATGCCATTTAATTAAACTAAGTTCAATGTATTTATCATCTAATTTTAGGAGTGGAAAGACGAGTTGTGGTCTCTGTTTAATTTCCTTGGGGATAATGCAGATCAGGAAGATACTCAGGAAGATGACGATGATTATTGTGACACTGTTGAAAGGCTGACAGCTCTGTATGGAGAAGAGTGGAGAAACAAGTCCCCAGAAAACCTAATGGATAACAAATATTTCAGAGAAATTACAGAATTTCTCGATTCCAAGAGGAAGATTTTGACATGTGAATCAGTAAGTTACAGACAAATATTTTATATGCTTTCTATGTCACTTCATAAAAGAAATTTTCAGGATGTATGGATGGACAGACTGGGAAAAACACTACAGAACAGTACTGGGTAGGGTTTACCCTAACCCTAAGGCCCCTGATCACATCACTTGAAATGCATCTTATAGTCTGGGAGTTACTTGAATGCATGTTACTTGTCTGTTGAAACAGTGCTGTTGAATGTCAGGTGACACACTGATATGCTACTGATGGTTTGTAGAGTGTCAACAGATGGACTATCAAAATAAAGTGCTACCAATAAAATTGCCTTGCCTTAATCATCCTTTATTTTTTGCTGCAGGCTAAAGAGCTATCAGAAATAGTTGACAAATACACAAGAAGTGACTCAAAAGACAGAGAAAGTAAAGGAATAAAGAGCTGGTATTGGCCGCTAGTGAAGTGTGTGACTGTCAGGGTGCCTGATAATGATCTTCTCCAGCATGTCACTCTTGTGGATCTTCCTGGAAATGGGGATCGCAACAAGAGCAGGGATAAAATGTGGAAAGAGGTAATATATTCACATGAAATGCTGTACATGGTGTATTACTGTGTTTTCTGCCATGCTCCTACAAAGCACTGATAATGAATCATTTATAATCAACTTGCTATTGTGCCCCTTTAGGTCGTTGGAAGTTGTTCTACAGTTTGAATTGTGACAGACATTAATCGAGCAGCAGCAGAGAAAGAACCCTGGGAAATCCTGAAAAGTGCCAGCAACTTCATGGGAAATGGCGGCGAGTGCCAGCACATTCACTTTATCTGCACCAAGTCTGACGTTATTGAAGATTCAGATGAACTGTAAGTGATTTAAAATAGTAAATCATTGTTGTTCTGTTCTTAAACTTTCTCAAAATTCCCAATAGTAGCTTTTTAGGTTAGTATGCCCCTGAAAATGTATGCATGTAACTAACCTCAATTGAAATCTGTGGTTCAATTAACATATCTCTGGAAGTGTCAACAAAAGACCATTATAATCTTCCTAAATGTATAAACAAAGCAAATCATCCACTGTGTGGGTGTCACCAAGGTTCCATAGAAAAACTCAAGAAAGTGCACACCCATTGGTTTGTGGACTACCGTTTTAAGCATATATATATATAAGTGTTTTAGCATTTTGGCTGATCTTGTCCCTGAATGTTACAAATCAGATAGGTGACAAGTGACAACCCCAGTGGAACCCAACATCCACTGAAATGGTCTTCTTGCTATGAATACAGATACAGCTCTTACTCCAGCACCCAACTAGAACAAAATTTCTCCTGATGGTCAGGCCAGCACCTTGTATTGCAGTTTGCTGCTATGAATGTATGAATGGGTGGATTAAATTATTGTAAAAAAAAAAACAAAAACACAACTGATCATAGCCACAATACGCATGCACGTGTAAATACATTCACTAAATGTAGCTATTTGTGTACAAAAGTCATTGCTGGAGACTCTGTTGTACAGCTTTTTTATATGCTTATGTTTTCTATTCTATTCTTAGATAAGGGAATGAGTTGTTCCATGTGCCTCTGTTTTCTGTAATTTATATAATTACTTAATTTGGTGCTAATGTAGGGAAATGGAGATACTGTTCAATTGATATACATCCAGTAAATTTATTCCCATGAATCTACTTAAAGAACTCTTAGTCAGTGAAATTGCAGATCACCCGCTCCTTGAACTGCCACCTTACTGTGGTGGAGGGGTTCTGTGTGCCCGAATGATCCTAGGAGCTATGTTGTTCAGGGGCAAGCAAGTCCTAGGTGACGGGTCAGACTAAGAGCGGTTCACAAGGCCACCATGGAGAAAGAAAACAACAAGGACCGTTACGCATGCCGCCGCCTGGATTGGTGTTACCTGGGCCCCACCCTGGAGCCAGGCCTGGGGTTAGGGGCTCAAAGCCATGGGCAAGCCTGGGTCCCGTGGGCAAACCACCCCTGGGACAGCCCGAAATGGCGACGCGTGGGCCTGCCTTCCAGTAGGCTCACCACCCGCAGGAAGGTCCATGAGGAATGTGGTTTGGGTAGCAGTCGTGGCAGGGGGCCTCGACGACCCAATCCCTGGACCAAAACTCTGGCCATAGGGACATGGAATGTCACCTCGCTGGGGGGAAGGAGCCTGAGCTCGTGCAGGAGGTTGAGAGGTACCAGTTAGAGATAGTCCGGCTCACCTCCACGCATAGCTTGGGCTCTGGAACCCAGCTCCTTCAGAGGGGCTGGACCCTCCACTACTCTGGAGTTGCCCAGGGTGAGCGGCGGCGAGCTGGTGTGGGCTTGCTTATAGCTCCTCCCCAGCTTAGCCGCCATGTGTTGGAGTTCACCCTGGTGAACGAGAGAGGGTCGCTTCCCTGCGCCTTCGGGCTTGGAGATAGGTCTCTTGCTGTTGTTTGTGCCTATGGGCCGAACAGCCATACAGAGTACCCGGCCTTCTTGGAGTCCCTGGGAGGGGTACTTGATAGTGCTCCGACTGGGGACTCCATTGTTCTACTGGGGGACTTCAACGCTCACGTGGGCAACAACAGTGATACCTGGAGGGGCGTGATCGGGATGAACGGCCTCCCCGATCTGAACCTCGAGTGGTGTTCTGTTATTGGACTTCTGTGTTAGTCATAGGGTTTGTCCATAACGAACACCATGTTCGAGCATAATGGGGTGTCCATCAGTGCATGTGGCACCAGGACCTGTTGGCTGTTGACCTCAACTGGGGACATTGTCGGACGGTGGAAGAAATACTTCGAGGATCTCCTTAATCCCACCAACTTGCCTTCCAATGAGGAAGCGGAGGCTGGGGACTCTGAGGTGGACTCGTCCATCACCCAAGCCGAAAGTCACTGAGGTAGTTTCGCAAACTCCTCAGTGGCGCCGGGGGTGGATGAGATCCGCCCTGAGTACCTCAAGTCTCTGGATGTTGTGGGGCTGTCTTGGCTGACACGCCTCTGCAAGCATTGCATGGAGGTTGGGGACAGTGCCTCTGGAGTGGCAAACCTGGGGTGGTGGTCCCTCTTTTTAAAAAGGGGGACCGGAGAGTGTGTTCCAACTACAGGGGGATCACACTTCTCAGCCTCCCCGAAGGAAGGTCTACACCAGGGTACTGGAGAGGAGAATTTGGCCGATAGTCCGTACCCTCGGATTCTGGAGGAACAATGCAGTTTTTTCGTCCCGGTCATGGAACACTGGACCAGCTCTATACCAAGTATGCCCAACCAGTCCACATGTGCTTTGTGGATCTGGAGAAGGCATTCGACTGAGTCCCTCGTGGTATTCTGTGGGGGTGCTCCACGAGTATGCATCGAGGGGTCCAGGGCTAAGGGTGGTTTGGTCTCTGTACAACCGGAGCAGGAGCTTGGTTCGCATTGCAGGCAGTAAGTCAGACCTGTTCCCAGTGCATGTTGGACTCCGGCAGGGCTGCCCTTTGTCACCTGGTTCTGTTCATAATCTTTATGGACAGAATTTCTAGGCGTAGCCAGGGGCCGGAGGGAGTCCGGTTTGGGAACCACAGGATTTCATCTCTGCTTTTTGCAGATGATGTTGTCCTGTTGGCTTCATCAAGCCAGGACCTTTCAGCATATGTACTGGAGAGGTTTGCAGCCGAGTGTGAAGCGGCTGAGATGAGAATCAGCACCTCCAAATCCTGGAGGCCATGGTTCTTGACCGGAAAAGGGTGGTGTGCCCTCTTCTGGGTGAACTCCTCAAGTGGAGGAGTTCAAGTATCTCTGGGTCTTGTTCACGAGTGAGGGAAAGATGGAGCGTGAGATTGACAGGCGGATTGGTGCAGCGTCCGCAGTTATGCGGTCAGTGTACCGGACCGTCGTGGTGAAGAAGGAGCTGAGTCGAAAGGCGAAGCTCTCGATTTAGCCGGTCAATCTACGCTCCCACCCTCACCTATGGTCATGAACTTTGGGTAACGACCGAAAAAGGACAAGATCAGCGGATACAAGCGGCCGAAATAAGTTTCCTCCGCAGGGTGGCTGGGCGCTCCCTTACAGATAGGGTGAGAAGCTCGGTCACTCGGCAGGAAAGCTCTGAGTAGAGCCACTGCTCCTTCACATCGAGAAGAGTCAGCTGAGGTGGCTTGGGCATCTGTTTCGGATGCCCCCTGGACGCCTCCCTAGGGAGGTGTTCCAGGCATGTCCCACTGGGAGGAGGCCCCGGGGAAGACCCAGGACACGCTGGAGAGACTATTGGCCCTTTTCCACTAGTACCTGCTACTCGGCTCGACTCGGTTCGTGACAACGCGTTTCCATTACGCATGTTAGTACCTGGTACCAGGTACTTTCGAAAAGTACCTACTCGGCCGGGGATCCAAGCGAGCTGAGTCGAGCCGAAAATGAAAAATGTGACGTCGGCAGACGGCAGGACACTGATTGGCCATGGCCTGGACGTCACTAGATGCGTCAGGAGAGCGACTTCGCCGCTTATAAGAGTCAACCACACCATTTTTAAAACGCAATAACAACAACAAACACGATCAGAGATGGCTGCACAGAAATCAACCCTGCGGAGCAACAACGAGGTGCAGACATTTCTTTGTCTGGTGGCCTCCATTGCTCCATTCCATTGCTTGTTTTGTGTTTGTGTCGCATAACAAATGACATCGCTGGAGTTTCTGCCGCGTTGCCACGGTGACCCCACCCACGCTTGAGGTGGTACTCTGTTGTAATGGAAAACGCACCGAAACTGAGTTGAGTCGAGTCGAAGTCGAGGCGAGCCGAGCTTGAGTAGGTACTAGTGGAAAAGGGCCATTAGTGTTGCTAGTGTCATTAGTGTATAAGATGCCACTTCGTTCAAATCTTTTCTTACAGTTCAGCAGCTGGTATTCGTGCTCTGATATTAAAAAAAAACAAGCAAGCCAAGGAAGAGGTCAAAAAAGAATTCAGCAAATTAAACAAAATTAAGGTAAGTTTTATGGACTGACAAAAATCTAACAAAAAGATTTCCTACATCTGCCAGCCTGCCAAAAAAATTAAAACTGTTTATTTCAGAAACATTTCAGTGATGAATGTTTCAAAGTCTTCACAGTGAGCTCCAAAGAGTTTCTAAAACAAAAACGCCTAAACCCAGATGACACTTGTAGGTGAAGTCTACATATGTGAAGGCTTTACTTTAAACACATCAGTTAAAAGAAGAATCACAAATTGGATCATGCTACATTTAAATATACAACATAAATATGGACAAGGAAAACTGATTTTGTTTTACAGAAATACCAAAACTTCAGGAGTTTCTGCAAAATATCAATGACTGTCACTCAGAGACATTAAACTATGTGTCTGGAGCTCATGGGATTCTCTCTCTGATACAAGGGGCCAGCTGTAGAGAAGTGGTGAGTAACTTCTTTAATTGTCTTTAATTGTCATTAATATGCACAGGAAATAATAATATTCATAATCACAGTCTTTCTGTAAGTAAAATATACTCAAATTGTGTAGCAGTATAGCTTTATTGCTTTTCAATTCTGAATCTGCTCTGTTTGATTTCAGGCTGGCAGAAAAACAAATGTCTGTGCAGACCTTGAAGAAAAGATGAGGCAAGAACTAGAAAAAATCAGAAAACCCATGGAAATAGCTTATAGGGCTTTTGAAAAAAGCCTCAGTGAGGGAGTTGAAAAATCTATACACTCATGTGAAAAAAACTTGAAGTCCGTCTTATATCCTGTATGTATTTAAATTATAATTATGTTAAAACAACAGATTTGCATTTCATATAAATATGTTAAGTGTCTTAGCTTTTTTTCTGTTTTGTTTCAGAGTAGGACAAAAGGTAACGCTTTTCACAGGACACTGAAGTGTGTAGTGGAGAACAATGGCAACTACAAACCAAAAGGAAAGAAACAAATAAACATAAATATGAAGTTAGCTTCATGTTTGACAGACAGCATTGATGAGGAATTCAAGAAGATCTTCCCGTAAGAAATAACTTAATAAGGACATAAATCCCTGTGTTGGCTTATTTTATTAACTTTATAGAGTGTCTACAATTAACAGATTTTACACAATACAGTTATTTAAATAATTCAATGTAATATATATATATATATATATATATATATATATATATATATATATATATTAATATATAATTGGAAACTTGTACATGCTTCCTTAATAAAACATTTCAACTTAACGTATTTCAGAAATGAAAAAAAACCATTCAACGGGGTCATCAATACATTTTCACTTGACACAGAGCATCTGATTCAAAAGTACAAAGATGTCAGACTGCAACTGATATTTCTCAAGACAGAGGTAAAAGTTGAAAAGAGCTGTCCAGATCAGGGAGGTTTACTGTAAGCTGAAGGGTGAGCAAACAGAACCTAAGCATTTTTGAACGTTTATGACCGTCGACTGGAATGAAAACTAAACACTGAAGAATTAAACACAAACACACATACATACACACACACACACACACACACACTATATATACATATATATACACCACAGGTGCAGCTCTGTTACTGCTTGTCAGATACAATCTGTAAATACAAGCAAAAAATATTAAAAGATGAGCTTTATGTGCATTGATTTGGTCTTTGTTTAGAAATATGCTGATCTATATTTATTTTCTCTCTCCAAGGAAGATAAAATTAAAACACTACTAAAAGAAATCATCCGAGAGCACAAGAAAACAGTCTACAGCAGTCTGACACTGACAATCGAGAAAACCATGCAAAATTGCTATAAAGGTAAGATAGAAGATACTGACTAATTCAACCTGACACAATAATCATACACGTTTGCAATTATTCTGATTGTGCACAAAATCTTGTTTTATTGTAGAAGCAGCAGTCATTAGAGGGCAGGGCATGCTGAAAAAAGTTAGGGACACCATTGAGATGTACGTACATAATTCAAAGACCATCATGTTTCAGCAGGCAAAGAATGAAATGTTGAACCAGCTGAGAGGCTTGAAGGTTTGTCACATTTTATATGTCATATGATAATGATATAGAAATCCACATAACCACATAATGTGTCATCATTCATATGAAGTTTTTTTCTATATTCAAGTGATATATATGGATGGTTCTGCAACGCTTTTGCTACTAAAACGCAATCTAAGACAGAAACATGCAAACCTTTATTTTGCTATTAACCCTTTTGTTTAGTGTGAGCGGCCCTCTGAAGGGACATCTAAACTGCTAATTGATATAGAATTCAGTTATTTTTCAACACAATACTCATCTGTGTGAATTATAAATATTTTGATGATGATTTAGGAGTACATCCTGAAGACACTGAAGGAAACAATGCAGAAATCAATCAAGCTGTCACTCAAGACAGATGGTTTCTCACTTCCAGGTAAAGAGAACATATTTAAATAAAAAACAATAATAACCACTAAAATACAGTGAATGTATTTTTATAACTCAATACATTTTTATAAAAACATCGTACTTTTACTGCACTCCTACTTGTTTTTTCTTATTTTTTAGATGTTACAGAAGAGCTTTCAAAAGTGAAAAAATACTACAATAAACTGAATGGAAGCCCAGAAGAAGAAACAGCACTCATTTGGTAAAAGTGCTTTTAAAATGTCACCATGATGGTCTGATTATGAACTTTTCTGAATAGTTCGCACAACTGTTTTTTAATGCTTTAAACTCACACATTACTCTAGTTATCTAGTAAACAATTAGATTTGCTAAGCCCCCCATGGACCACATGCTTGTTCTCAGCCACCCAGTGATCATGTCTGCACTAGTGATGGGATGTATGCATATTATTTATATACTTTTAACTATTTACAGTGAAACAACATAGACAAGCTTGGAGAATCACACAACAAAATATAAATTTAAATGTTTAAAACAAAAAGAAAAAAGCTGCATCCTTCTAACAGCTAGCTTTAGCTAGTCTTTAGCTAAAATTGCTTTAGGGGTTGATCCTGTTTCTTCTTTTTTTTTATTATCTGCCCTGTTTTGGAGAAGGTTCCTTTGTTACTGAGTTCACGTTCTGCCCATGCATGCGTGGTTTCCGCTGGTATGGGTCTGCTGCAGTAATTCTTCTTCTTTTTCTTCTATGACAGGAGCCACAGAGGGATGACGAAGCCAAAAGAACATCAAGACGTGCCCCCACCCAGAGTCTTGACCCCCGGGGTCCTAGATGCACGAGCCACACCACAACTCAGTTCAGCCCCAGTACGTCCCCGTACAATGAACCCCCTTTCATCTCTCTCCTCGACCTCAATCATTCCACCGTTCTCACCCACGACCAACCATCAGTTCTCATTCACCCACTCAACATTCAGTCTCCTTTCACCCCGTCCTCCAACCCAAATCACTTCACCGAACACTGCTCCCAATCAATTCTTTCCAGAATCCTCAAGCCAGTCCAAATAGAAACATATTTCCGTTCACAAATAAGAATTTAAACAGCCGGTAAGACAGATGTTATGACGCCCCTACTGTTTGTCGTTATTGTTCATTGTCACTCCTCACTGTTTATCTCTTGGATTAATATTTCAGGTTTACTCAGTGGAGAGAAACAACAGAGGACTGATTACCCACTGAAGGTCTCCAAACCCTAACCCTTTTTCTCAAAAAAAGGTCCCTGTTCTTTTTGAGTGTTGTACTGATGTGTGCTTTGAGTTTGCTTGTGATAATTGAAATACACAGAGTTTTGGTTTAGGGTTTTTTTTTGTCTTTAATGGATTAAACATCAGAAGCAGACAATGGTGGTGATTATGTTCCAGAGAGGTTTTAAATTATTTAATATTTTTATTCTACTGAATATATTTTCCTGTATTCAATGTTCAATTTATGTTTTTCATCCATCTTTTTATTTTATGAGTTATATATTGGTCGACTGGATGTGGGATGGCCACATTGTAATTTCAGTGCTTTTTATGGATGTCTGCATCCGTTTAAACATTGAACCGTGATTTATGTACATACTGCAGGTTGAATTTTATATTACTTTATGTTTTTCAAAGAATGATTTTGAAGAGATGATCTTTTTTTTATTTGATGTCCAAGGACAAAACTGAACTTGTGCTTATTATTATTATTATAAATAAATACATAATGTCTTCATATATGAGAAATAGAGAACTGGAAATGGAAAACCAACTTATCTGGCTTCTCCTATTCAATGGTTTTTGTTTTGTTTTGTTTGTTTGTTTTGATTTTTTTATTTTACCAGCCTTGTACTAATCTCTTACTTAAGACTCCTAAAGGTTCTTACCTAAAGCTATTTCAAATACCGTAGGAAAAGTACATTTACACCTGGTGGTTTAGATAGAAAGAGAAGAAGTTGCTTTTGAGGAGCAGAGAAGCAAATGATCAGCATAAGGGCTAGATCTCTCTCGTTCTTTGAGCTGATATGCCTCTCCCCTTAGCAGAGGTGTTTCCACGATTTGAGGACATTGGGGGCTTTTTTAAGTTAATTATTTTGACATATTGCCGCCGACCCTACCCACCCAGGGACAATGGACTATCGTACCATCTTCCATCTGGAAAACGGTACAGAAACATAAAGACAACAACTACCAGACAGAAAAAGCAGCTTTTTCCCCAGAGCTGTACAATCTATTTCCGCTTATTAAGAACTTGAGACATGCACTTGAATGCACTTGAACAACTGACCCACCCCCCTACTGTGCATTGCTGCTGCAACTTTAGACTTTAGATACAATATTACATATTTTTACTGTTACTTACTATTACTACTTTTTACTATATTTAAGTTTAAAGCTGGAATTCACCAATATTAATTTTTTTGTCATGTGGAAACATGATGACAATAAATGATTCTTGATTCTTGATTCCTTTTTATTCACCCGGCACCTTGTTCACATTCAAAGAACGAATGTATTAGTTACTGAAAAACACAAATGTGTACCTCAAACTTCACAGCTGCCATCAATAAACATTTAAATGTAGTTATGTTAAGCATTAGTTAAGTGGACTACTAAGAATTCTCGTTACTCACTCATTAGCTCACACACACTCACAAACACGCACACAGTTTTCATATACAGACAGATACAGTCTTTTGTCTGTCTCTCAAAATCACTGGCTCTTCTGTCTGTCTGTAGCTCTTTACTGTTTGGTTCATTTTGGCACCACTCCATAATGTAATGCAGGTTATACAACATGAGTTTATAAATAATTATTAAATTATTAAAATTTGACATAGAAATTTGATTTGTTTATGAGAAAAAAGTTGCTAAAAGGAAAATGAAAGTATGCTGTGGGATCACACTAGTATGAACTATCTACAATCATGATGAAGGTTAGAGATGAAGATTATTGCATACACATTCAAGGATAATATATTATTTTAGGGGAATTTAATGCATCTGGATGACAGATGAATAGATCCGGGGCTATATTTTTTATAGTCCAGGGTCCATACGTGTCAGTGTTCCATGGATCAGATATCAGATAAAGGCATCCTGTGTGTGTGTGTGTGTGTGTGTGTGTGTGTCAGAACATGCCTTTGAACTTTCTCTATAAACCACTTTATTAAACAAGTCCAGACATCCCATTGATATCTTTTATGCAGATTATGTCATCTGTTCCTTAAAATTTAGATAGTTTATTCTATTCTACCTTTGCTTTGAGGCTTTGCTTCATTTTTTGTATCAATTATTAAACAAGGCCTAACACTACAGTGTGCAGCATTTAACTTTTTGATGTTATTCAGAAGTGATGTTTTTGGTCCTCGTTTTGAGAGAAAAAGATCTGCACTGTTCTCATGCTGTTCACATCCAGACCTTTTGACATGCAGGGAAATTCTATTTGTTCAGCTGCTGTGTTGACAATGACTCCTCTCTGTGTCCAGAAACGTTCAGTTGAGGTGTACTGTTATTCATTTGGGATTAATGGTATCGGAAGCTATTAATATTAGCACCATTTTCTGATACAAGAAAATAAAATATGTTGACACCCAGATGGACCATATAAAGGGACATAGAAACGTAGGTTAGTTCCCCTTCAGAATAAACAGTTTGCATTATATTTGCATGAGTCTGTCTGTTTGGGGTGTGTGCAGTGCTCATAAGTAAGCTGCTGTAGATAGTTTACCAGAAAGTTATGAATGATATGTACGAACAAAAACATTTTCACAGAACTCCTGCAAATGTTTTCTTGTTTCCTTTACAAATTTTGCATACGAAAATCCATGTTAAATTGTCAATGGAAAGATATGTTGCTTTTGAGTTTCTGAAGTGTGATATTTTAATCAGGGCAAATTTAATTTTTTGGGGTGTTAAAGGATTCAGGTTCCCGATCACAAAACCTGAGCAACACACAACATATATTATTTAACCTCTCTTTTTAACACTAGAGACACCAAACCACTTTTAAAATATGGAAAAATATTCTGTGCTTCTCATCTGATTATAACTGACTTATTTAACAACCAGAATTATATTTTAAAGTTAAACATGCTTTGATACAAAGCAGCTTTTATAAACGATAGATAATACATGAGTTGATTTCTGGATACCTCCTCCAACTGCAGCTTGTCATAAAGTTATATAGTTTTTTCATGGTTGTTGTAATGGGGTTGGTTTCATGGTGAGACACCTGCACCTACAATGACTCCAGCAATCAGCCCGAACAATACACTTTATATTTTTTATCATATTAAAGCAGGAGTGGTTGTGAGGAGCCACAATACTAACAAACAGTGTATGTGGACCAAAACTGGCTTTGTGCTGAAAATAGAAACAGTCAAGTGGCTAACTTCGTCCACCTCCTGGTCAACATGGAGACAGGCCTTTTTGCCCGGGTGTACTGTGTCATTAGTTCACTGGTCTGGTCAGATGTTTTATCTAACATTGTTGTGGGATTGGGGCGCTGTACTCTAACGAGGTAAACAAAGTCGACTCAGACTAGTTCCCACAGTCAGGCACAAAAAAAAACATTTTACACAAAGCCAGAAAATCAAGAGGCTTTTGCAAGGAGAGTCAAATCAACAGTTTGGAGTGTGGATGGAGCAGAATTATGTATGTGATGTAAAAAGACTCCATTACAAGTGAAAGTGTTGCATTTAAAAATCCCACTCTTAAGTAGAAATATAGAAATATTATTAGCAAAAAGAAAAACTACTCCTGGTCAAAAAACTAATGATAAGATCTCTCCTGGACTGATGTACTATTATATACAACATTATTCAATTCTTAGATAGACTGTATCTAACTATTTACATGTATATAAGATTTTGTAATGTTTTTTTTTTCTCTTTGGCTGTTTTGAGTTTAAGTTATGAACATTTCCTGTTTTATTTTGAATACGTATCTCTCCTCATGTCAGATTACGCCTGTTTGATGACCTGCTCCATCCCAGTTAGTTCACCTGTCCCTTGTTAGTCTCCTCACCTGTCTCCACCTCCCTATCAGCCACACTATCGATATCAGTGCCCTTCTTTTGGTCTTTTGGTCACTTCATCTGTGTTTCAACACCACCTTTTGTCATGTTCTGTCCCTTCATTGGTCCCTGTGTTTCCTCCTTGTGCTTTCTGTCTTTTCTGTGGTCCCTGCCTGTCTACATGTCTTCAATAAAACCAGCCTTTAAAATACGTCTGCTCAGCCTCTGGTCTTTCTACATTTGGGTCCACCCTGCTTCCCATAACAGAAAAGTGGGACCACAGATAGAAAGAGAATAATAATGTAGAGAATAAGATCAGTGGCATGATAACCATCTACAAATGATGTGGTTGTAAAAAGCTTTGTTTAGCGTGGGGCTGATCTTGCCTGCCTCAAGTTTAGTTTCTCTTTAGGATAAATGCTTTGCATTGCATCTATTTTGCATTTTGTTTTGGGTGTGTCCATTGGTGAGTAAGCCTGCATGTACACACAACTAAGAACTATTCGAACAAACAAATGACTCTACTGAAAGAAATAACAAAGGTAAAGTTCCTGATAGATACTTCCTTTAAGATCTTGTGATTGCAACACTTACCTGTAATATTTTCAAAAGTGACCAAATCTGAAGAAGGCTTAAAAAACAAGTCAGTTTGTTATGAGTACTGGTCAAAAATCTAATTACTCTACCTCAACAAGCTTTCATTCATTTTATGCCACATAATGGTCTGATACATCCACTTCTCTCTGGCAGCACTTTCAGGCTGTTGTAATATGAATGAAGAGAAAGTAGGCACTGTTTTGACTAATGAACTGAACTGTCACAGGTTATGATAAAGTTGCAAACAATAACACATAACTGAGAAAACAGCAGCTACAATATATTGATGAAAAAGTTGTCATTAGTTTACTATTGCAGATTGTGTTTGTGGATTCCCACAAACCTACACACATGCTAAATCCCTGATCCAGTGCCAACATTTCTGGTTGAGGTGTAATTGTGAATATGATTTCAGACTAAATACACCTTGACTGCATTAGTAACTGATTTACTGACGATATACTGTGTAAATGATAGGATAGTGTTTTGTTAGAGCAGGTGAGTATTTAGGTTAGTGTGCATTCCACTGGACTTTTAACAAACTTAGATTTTGTGTAAGTGTGTGCAGAGAGGTAAGTAAACAGAACACACACTCTTTGACAGAAAATCCAGTTTTGTGTGACCTCACTCATATTTCCTAAATTCTTGTCGTGGACAAAAATGTCAAGCAGTCATAATTTGTTAGCAAGTGATGATCCTTTGTTTACCTTCCAGTTTCTGTTCTTGGCCATGGATGGGTTTGTTCGCAACAAATTAACTGAATGGCATTTCAGTGACTGGATAGACAATTTTAAAGGTAAAGTTTTATCATCTCAGATCAAGCAGGACTGAACTTAAGATTGGTGATAAAATACAAGACAATCAACATGCATTCAGTTCATACACCCACCCTATTAGCTCTGTAAGGCTGTAATGCTCTGGAAAAATATAAAATAAACAGCTGAGCCCACACTTAATTCAATCTTATAAACTTATTTTCTGGAGCAAACTGAAAATTCTCACATGCACAATTCAACCAAATATTTTTTTTCAATTACAGAAGCAAAAAGAAAAACTACTCCTGGGACTGATGTACTATTATATACAACATTATTCAGTTCTTAGAGAGACTGCATGTATATAAGATTTTGTAATTGTTTTTTCTCTTTGGCTGTTTTGAGTTTAGTTATGCATATTTCCTGTTTTATTTTGAATATGTATCTCTCCTCATGTCAGATTACGCCTGTTTGATGACCTGCTCCATCCCAGTTAGTTCACCTGTCCCTTGTTAGTCTCCTCACCTGTCTCCACCTCCCTATCAGCCACACTATCAGATATCAGTGCCCTTCTTTTGGTCTTTTGGTCACTTCATCTGTCCCTTCATTGGTCCCTGTGTTTCCTCCTTGTGCTTTCTGTCTTTTTTGTAGTCCCTGCCTGTCTACATGTCTTCAATAAAACCAGCCTTTAAAATACGTCTGCTCAGCCTCTGGTCTTTCTACATTTGGGTCCTCCCTGCTTCCCATAACAGAAAAGTGGGACCACAGATAGAAAGAGAATAATAATGTAGAGAATAAGATCAGTGGCATGATAACCACCCACAAATGATGTTGCTATAAAAAGCTTTGTTTAGCGTGGAGCTGATCTTGCCTGCCTCAAGTTTAGTTTCTCTTTAGGATAAATGCTTTGCATTCTTTTTTGCATGAATGCATCTGTTTTGGGTTGTGTCCATTGGTGAGTAAGCTGCATGTACACAGAACTATTCGAACAAACAAATGGCTCTACTGAAAGAAATAACAAAGGTAAAGTTCCTGATAGATACTTCCTTTAAGATCTTGTGATTGCAACACTTACCTGTAATATTTTCAAAAGTGACCAAATCTGAAGAAGGCTTAAAAAACAAGTCAGTTTGTTATGAGTACTGGTCAAAAATCTAATTACTCTACCTCAACAAGCTTTCATTCATTTTATGCCACATAATGGTCTGATACATCCACTTCTCTCTGGCAGCACTTTCAGGCTGTTGTAATATGAATGAAGAGAAAGTAGGCACTGTTTTGACTAATGAACTGAACTGTCACAGGTTATGATAAAGTTGCAAACAATAACACATAACTGAGAAAACAGCAGCTACAATATATTGATGAAAAAGTTGTCATTAGTTTACTATTGCAGATTGTGTTTGTGGATTCCCACAAACCTACACACATGCTAAATCCCTGATCCAGTGCCTAACATTTCTGGTTGTGGTGTAATTGTGAATATGATTTCAGACTAAATACACCTTGACTGCATTAGTAACTGATTTACTGACGATATACTGTGTAAATGATAGGATAGTGTTTTGTTAGAGCAGGTGAGTATTTAGGTTAGTGTGCATTCCACTGGACTTTTAACAAACTTAGATTTTGTGTAAGTGTGTGCAGTGAGGTAAGTAAACAGAACACACACTCTTTGACAGAAAATCCAATTTTGTGTGACCTCACTCATATTTCCTAAATTCTTGTTGTGGACAAAAATGTCAAGCAGTCATAATTTGTTAGCAAGTGATGATCATTTGTTTACCTTCCAGTTTCTGTTCTTGGCCATGGATGGGTTTGTTCGCAACAAATTAACTTTAGCATTAGTAACTGAATAAATGATGATATGATGATATTTGAATGGCATTTCTTGGGGGGTGCAGAGAGGTAGTAAACAGAACACAACTCTTTGACAGAAAATCCAGTTTTGTGTGACCTCACTCATATTTCCTAAAGTGACAGTCATAATTTGTGAGTGATGATCCTTTGTTTACCTTCCAGTTTCTGTTCTTGGCCATGGACTGGATAGACAATTTTAAAGGTAAAGTAAAGTTTTATCATCTCAGATCAAGCAGGACTGAACTTAAGATTGGTGATAAAATACAAGACAATCAACATGCATTCAGTTCATACACCCACCCTATTAGCTCTGTAAGGCTGTAATGCTCTGGAAAAATATAAAATAAACAGCTGAGCCCACACTTAATTCAATCTTATAAACTTATTTTCTGGAGCAAACTGAAAATTCTCACATGCACAATTCAACCAAATATTTTTTTTCAATTACAGAAGCAAAAAGAAAAACTACTCCTGGGACTGATGTACTATTATATACAACATTATTCAGTTCTTAGAGAGACTGCATGTATATAAGATTTTGTAATTGTTTTTTCTCTTTGGCTGTTTTGAGTTTAGTTATGCATATTTCCTGTTTTATTTTGAATATGTATCTCTCCTCATGTCAGATTACGCCTGTTTGATGACCTGCTCCATCCCAGTTAGTTCACCTGTCCCTTGTTAGTCTCCTCACCTGTCTCCACCTCCCTATCAGCCACACTATTGATATCAGTGCCCTTCTTTTGGTCTTTTGGTCACTTCATCTGTCCCTTCATTGGTCCCTGTGTTTCCTCCTTGTGCTTTCTGTCTTTTTTGTGGTCCCTGCCTGTCTACATGTCTTCAATAAAACCAGCCTTTAAAATACGTCTGCTCAGCCTCTGGTCTTTCTACATTTGGGTCCACCCTGCTTCCCATAACAGAAAAGTGGGACCACAGATAGAAAGAGAATAATAATGTAGAGAATAAGATCAGTGGCATGATAACCACCCACAAATGATGTTGCTATAAAAAGCTTTGTTTAGCGTGGAGCTGATCTTGCCTGCCTCAAGTTTAGTTTCTCTTTAGGATAAATGCTTTGCATTCTTTTTTGCATGAATGCATCTGTTTTGGGTGTGTCCATTGGTGAGTAAGCTGCATGTACACAGAACTATTCGAACAAACAAATGGCTCTACTGAAAGAAATAACAAAGGTAAAGTTCCTGATAGATACTTCCTTTAAGATCTTGTGATTGCAACACTTACCTGTAATATTTTCAAAAGTGACCAAATCTGAAGAAGGCTTAAAAAACAAGTCAGTTTGTTATGAGTACTGGTCAAAAATCTAATTACTCTACCTCAACAAGCTTTCATTCATTTTATGCCACATAATGGTCTGATACATCCACTTCTCTCTGGCAGCACTTTCAGGCTGTTGTAATATGAATGAAGAGAAAGTAGGCACTGTTTTGACTAATGAACTGAACTGTCACAGGTTATGATAAAGTTGCAAACAATAACACATAACTGAGAAAACAGCAGCTACAATATATTGATGAAAAAGTTGTCATTAGTTTACTATTGCAGATTGTGTTTGTGGATTCCCACAAACCTACACACATGCTAAATCCCTGATCCAGTGCCTAACATTTCTGGTTGTGGTGTAATTGTGAATATGATTTCAGACTAAATACACCTTGACTGCATTAGTAACTGATTTACTGACGATATACTGTGTAAATGATAGGATAGTGTTTTGTTAGAGCAGGTGAGTATTTAGGTTAGTGTGCATTCCACTGGACTTTTAACAAACTTAGATTTTGTGTAAGTGTGTGCAGTGAGGTAAGTAAACAGAACACACACTCTTTGACAGAAAATCCAATTTTGTGTGACCTCACTCATATTTCCTAAATTCTTGTTGTGGACAAAAATGTCAAGCAGTCATAATTTGTTAGCAAGTGATGATCATTTGTTTACCTTCCAGTTTCTGTTCTTGGCCATGGATGGGTTTGTTCGCAACAAATTAACTGAATGGCATTTCAGTGACTGGATAGACAATTTTAAAGGTAAAGTTTTATCATCTCAGATCAAGCAGGACTGAACTTAAGATTGGTGTGATAAAATACAAGACAATCAACATGCATTCAGTTCATACACCCACCCTATTAGCTCTGTAAGGCTGTAATGCTCTGGAAAAATATAAAATAAACAGCTGAGCCCACACTTAATTCAATCTTATAAACTTATTTTCTGGAGCAAACTGAAAATTCTCACATGCACAATTCAACCAAATATTTTTTTTCAATTACAGAAGCAAAAAGAAAAACTACTCCTGGCATTCTGATGACTGATGTACTATTATATACAACATTATTCAGTTCTTTGCATGTATATGAAGCCACACTTAATCAGATTCTGTTTTACCTGATAACATGCTTTGCTTGTTAGCACCTGCTCCATCTTAGAGAGACTGCATGTCATTCCTTTAAGATCATTGCAACATCTACCTGTATATAAGAGTTTCTCAAGTGTTTGTTATGAGATGAGTTTTTTGTAATTGTTTTTTCTCTTTGGCTGTGTCAAACTGAATGCAGGCATGATAAAGTTGTGTTTTGAGTTTAGTTATGCATATTTTCCTTAGCACCTTTTTTGATTACTGTGTGTTTTATAACAGTTTGTTATGAGTAGAACACGTACACAATATTTTGAATATGCATATATACCTTGTCACTATTGATATATCTCTCCTCATGTCAGATTAGTTTCTGTCTTCGCCTGTTTGATGACCTGCTCCATCCCAGTTAGTTCACCTGTCCCTTGCCCACACTTAGTCTTCAAAATCTTATGAAACCATTGTTAGTCTCCTCACCTGTCTCCACCTCCCTATCAGCCTGATACATCCACTTCTTTATTAGACTAATTACACATTATTGTATCTCTCCTCATCTTATATATTATGAAAAGGTCATGCACAATTATTCATGATATCAGTGCCTGATTTTGAATATGTCTTCTTTTGGTCTTTTGGTAAAACCACTTTCATCTGTCCCTTCATCTGTCCCTTCATTGGTCCCTGTGTTTCCTCCTTGTGCTTTCTGTCTTTTTTGTGGTCCCTGCCTGTCTACATGTCTTCAATAAAACCAGCCTTTAAACTTTAAAATACGTCTGCTCAGCCTCTGGTCTTTCTGCATTTGGGTCCACCCTGCTTCCCATAACAGAAAAGTGGGACCACAGATAGAAAGAGAATAATAATGTAGAGAATAAGATCAGTGGCATGATAACCACCCACAAATGATGTTGCTATAAAAAGCTTTGTTTAGCGTGGAGCTGATCTTGCCTGCCTCAAGTTTAGTTTCTCTTTAGGATAAATGCTTTGCATTCTTTTTTGCATGAATGCATCTGTTTTGGGTGTGTCCATTGGTGAGTAAGCTGCATGTACACAGAACTATTCAAACAAACAAATGGCTCTACTGAAAGAAATAACAAAGGTAAAGTTCCTGATAGATACTTCCTTTAAGATCTTGTGATTGCAACACTTACCTGTAATATTTTCAAAAGTGACCAAATCTGAAGAAGGCTTAAAAAACAAGTCAGTTTGTTATGAGTACTGGTCAAAAATCTAATTACTCTACCTCAACAAGCTTTCATTCATTTTATGCCTCAATGGTCAAGCTTTCATTCATTTTATGCCACATAATGGTCTGATACATCTTTCAGTTCTCTCTGGCAGCACTTTCAGGCTGTTGTAATATGAATGAAGAGAAAGAACTGTTTTGACTAAGAAAGTAGGCACTGTTTTGACTAATGAACTGAACTGTCACAGGTTATGATAAAGTTGCAAACAATAACACATAACTGAGAAAACAGCAGCTACAATATATTGATGAAAAAGTTGTCATTAGTTTACTATTGCAGATTGTGTTTGTGGATTCCCACAAACCTACACACATGCTAAATCCCTGATCCAGTGCCTAACATTTCTGGTTGTGGTGTAATTGTGAATATGATTTCAGACTAAATACACCTTGACTGCATTAGTAACTGATTTACTGACGATATACTGTGTAAATGATAGGATAGTGTTTTGTTAGAGCAGGTGAGTATTTAGGTTAGTGTGCATTCCACTGGACTTTTAACAAACTTAGATTTTGTGTAAGTGTGTGCAGTGAGGTAAGTAAACAGAACACACACTCTTTGACAGAAAATCCAATTTTGTGTGACCTCACTCATATTTCCTAAATTCTTGTTGTGGACAAAAATGTCAAGCAGTCATAATTTGTTAGCAAGTGATGATGATCCTTTGTTTACCTTCCAGTTTCTGTTCTTGGCCATGGATGGGTTTGTTCGCAACAAATTAACTGAATGGCATTTCAGTTCAAAAGTGGACTGGATAGACTGGATAGACAATTTTAAAGGTAAAGTTTTATCATCTCAGATCAAGCAGGACTGAACCTTAAGATTGGTGATAAAATACAAGACAATCAACATGCATTCAGTTCATACACCCACCCTATTAGCTCTGTAAGGCTGTAATGCTCTGGAAAAATATAAAATAAACAGCTGAGCCCACACTTAATTCAATCTTATAAACTTATTTTCTGGAGCAAACTGAAAATTCTCACATGCACAATTCAACCAAATATTTTTTTTCAATTACAGAAGCAAAAAGAAAAACTACTCCTGGGACTGATGTACTATTATATACAACATGTATATAAGATTATTCAGTTCTTAGAGAGACTGCATGTATATAAGTATCTCTCCTCATTTTGTAATTGTTTTTTTCAGTTAGTTCTTTGGTCTCCTCACCTGTCTCCACCTCCCTATTTTGAGTTTAGTTATGCATATTTCCTGTTTTATTTTGAATATGTATCTCTCCTCATGTCAGATTACGCCTGTTTGATGACCTGCTCCATCCCAGTTAGTTCACCTGTCCCTTGTTAGTCTCCTCACCTGTCTCCACCTCCCTATCAGCCACACTATTGATATCAGTGCCCTTCTTTTGGTCTTTTGGTCACTTCATCTGTCAAAAATCTAATTACTCTACCTCCCTTCATTGGTCCCTGTTGTAATATGAATGAAGAGAAAGTGTGTTTCCTCCTTGTGCAAACAATAACACTTGAGAAAACAGCAGCTCAATATATTGATGAAAAAGTTGTCATTAGTTTTTTCAGATTGTGTTTGTGATTCCCACAAACCTACACACATGTCCCTGCCTGTCTGGTTGTGGTGTAATTGTGAATATGATTACATGTCTTCAATAAAACCAGCCTTTAAAATACGTCTGCTCAGCCTCTGGTCTTTCTAGCCTCTGGTCTTTCTACATTTGGGTCAGGTGAGTATTTAGGTTAGTGTGCACCCTGCTTCCTTAGATTTTGTGTAAGTGTGTGCATAACAGAAAAGAAAATCCAATTTTGGGACCACAGATAGAAAGAGAATAATAATGTATGGGTTTGTTCGCAACAAATTAAGAATAAGATCAGTGGTTTTATCATCTCATGATAACCACTTAAGATTGGTGATAAAATACCACAAATGATGTTGCTATAAAAAGCTTTGTTTAGCCCACACTTAATTCAATCTTATAAACTTATTTTCGTGAAAATTCTCACATGCACAATTCAACCAAAGCTGATCTTACAGAAGCAAAAAGCCTGCCTCAAGTTTAGTTTCTCTTTAGGATAAATGCTTTGCATTGCATCATGAATATTTTGGTATCTCTCCTCATGTGTGTCCATTGGTGAGTAAGCTGCATGTACACAGTCTCCTCAACTATTCAAACAGTGCCCTTCTTTTGGTCTTTTGGTCAATCTGTCCCTTCAAATTGGTCCCTGTGTTTCCTCCTTGTGCTTTCTGTCTTTTCTGTGGTCCCTGCCTGCTCTACTGAAAGAAATAACAAAGGTAAAGTTCCTGATAGATATTTGGGTCCTCCCTGCTTCCCTAACAGAAAAGTCCAGATAGAAAGAGAATAATAATGTTTAAGATCTTGTGATTGCAACACTTACCTGTAATATTTTCAAAAGTGACCAAATCTGAAGAAGGCTTAAAAAACAAGTCAGTTTGTAAAAAACAAGTATGAGTACTGGTCAAAAATCTAATTACTCTACCTCAACAAGCTTTCATTCATTTTATGCCACATAATGGTCTGATACATCCACTTCTCTCTGGCAGCACTTTCAGGCTGTGTATTGGTCTCACTCTGTCTCAACTATTTCTAACCTCATATGAACCATATCTAACCTGTTGAGAACATTTCTGTTGTTCCTCTTGTAGTGTGAGAGGCCATAGAGAACTGATTTGGCCATTTGACAAGAACCAACCTACAAGACCATTTGAGGTCAGGCACACTTGAAACTATGCTGTCTTGTGTTATCTCCCTTGATATTTCATTTCATCCTAAAGTGTTGCTATAGAAGATGGAATTGGGTGGCTCAGCTCATGTGCGATGTACTGCAACATTTGGTTGTGCAATGTCATATCAAAATGGGAAAGGAGAAAAAAAATGGAGATTTCCATTTTCCTTATCCTAAAATAATGACACTGAAATCTTTCTGAACATTAATGTAGGTGAAGTCTTTAGTCACTGAATCTTGCATGTTCCAACTTTAGCGGCATACTTTGGACATTAAAAAATAAAGAGTTCTACTGCCCTCTTGTGTTCACAGATAGAAAAGCACAGAGGAAAGAAACTTGTGTGTGCCCACATGCATGCACAAGATACACACTACACATTTTCATGTCAGAAAAATTGATAGCATCTGAATTGCAGGTTCATCTTCTTCTTTGAGATTTACAGTCAGTTTCCGCTTATTGTTTAGTTGTTCAGCCTGAAACTTTTTTTTTTGGTTCACTCTGACTGTTCTCATAGCATCATTTTCGTCCTCACCAGGCAGTTACTTTCAGAGAAAAGGCTTTGAGAAACCCACTGTACATTACCTCCACCTCAGCAGAAACATGGATTTACCAGGCCAATAAGAAAATCCAAGGACTTTCTCTCGTCCTGTCCTTTAAACAGTGGTGTAAACTAAAGTAAGTACATGTATTTGAGTAAAGTGCTTAAGTATAAATTTATTTTGAGGTACTTTGAGGTATATACTATTTACTTTTTAATGTTACTTTATATATTAGCTATTGTACTTACTCCAGCACATTTACCTGACGGCTGTAGTGACAAATGTGATAAATTAGGTACATTTTGCTGAGAACACTTTTAAACTTTTAAACGGTAATTTCCCAGCTTGGGATTATTAAAGTATATCTATCTATCTATCTATCTATCTATCTATATATCTATCTATCTATCTATCTATCTATCTATCTATCTATCTATCTATCTATCTATCTATCTATCTATCTAAACTTTTGGTGGAACAAGTGGAACAAATGTATCCCCATTATTGAGTTAGGGGTAGCAAAGTTCTTGCCACAACCTTTTTTTTTTCCATTTTAAAAATAAACTCGTCATCATTATGCAGTTGTTATTTTAAAGCAGGATATGTCAGTGCTTATTTTGATATTTTCAACACCTGACAAAAACAAGTAAAAAAAATATATCACACATTTTTGGACCACCCTTTGAGTTGGGTAAGTTAAACCTGTGATTGATTGTTTGCCACAGCATGCTTTGGCTGTCAATCACAGTGTGTCAGGCCACACAGGAGTCTCACTGAAAATAGAAGACAGGAAGAGGTAGCCAAACTAAAACCTGAAAAAAAGTGGCTATTAATATTTTGTACTAGCCTTGTTGACTTTATTATTTAGGATGTAGTTACAACTTATCCGGCAAGCTGTGCTATTAAAAATGGAACCTGTGTGTAAAATGAAAAGATGAGACTCAAATTAGATAGATGTTGTAAGGCCATTTTATCCATTCAAATTGTTTGCACTTTGTTATTATTATTTCAATTATGAAATATCTATTCTTCTTATAATCATTCTCAGTCCTGATCCAACCAGTTATTATATACTCTTCTTGATGCATTCTTGGTTTTCAAAGCACCTTCAATCTAACTAATTCAGATTAACACACCCTGGTACACCACTCAGCGATATACATCCTGACAATACATCAAAGACGGATCAACCTGAAGCTTTCATCTCAGAAGAATATCAAGTGTAAATGTATGCAGATGACTGGCCTGTGCCTCTACTAAATACAACCATTAGATAATAGTCACTACAGGGCTAAAGTGTTCACAGCAGCAGGGCAGAAAACCTTTTTTCTTTTTTTTTTTTTATGGCATGACATGGCTGTTTATAGCGACAGAGAACTGTGTGTTCATGCGATGATTAGAATACTTCATATCATGACGAACCTGTCCATAGTGTAAATATTTACCAGATATCTAGATAAGTTAAAAGCATATTTGACGGATACACTGGATTACATTCATGGTCCAGTCAGAAGATCGTGGTTTGTGGTTTTTCGGTCAAAACTAAGATTATTATATAAATGCACAGCACTGAACTATGAGAGCTTTAACAGTCCTTAACTCTTGTTCTCTCTCTCTCCTCATCATCATGAATCAGAGTCCAGAAAATTCAAACAAGTTCAGAATTTATTTTGATTGTAGAAAACATGACAGTTTGGCATTTAAAATGAAAAAAAAAAAAGAAATTTAAAATAAAGCAAGCAATGCCAACAAACAACATCAACACACTGAATACTACTGATGCAGAAGTATAAAGTCAATGTGGTATCGCAGTGAACAAGTGGATGAACCATAAATATGTTCTTATAAATATTCATTTATTCAGAGTCTTTTCACTTTTTGTTTTTACTGAGAAGAAACTCCACACCGAGTGTCTGCTGTGCATCTCGTGTTATGTGACGCTACATCAATGTAACAGCGCGCCAGTGTGGTGTAGTAGTGTAGTCAGTAAACAAGTACATCAAAATTTTCTTTCTTTCATTTAAGCCACATGTTGAAACACACTGAAATGTTTCAAGTACTGTAAACTCAGCACCATTTCATATAGAAATAAAGCACAAACAGGTACTCAAAGCCCTTGAACAAAAAACTTAATGAATTATACACACTTAAATACTAATTTTTATGGCAACTCCATTAAGCATAAATTCACTTACAGCTATAAGCACTGGATGTTTATGATACAAATGGTAAATATATGCATGCTAAAATACTGCAGAGAGCAAAGGCATAGATCTTAGGCACAGATAAAACCTCTTTCCGTTAACCTTCTTTTAACTTGCAGTTAAGTACAGATAACATTTAAAATGTACCTACCTAGTCATTTAATACTCCACATAAAGCTACATGTGAGTTTTGTATATAACAATCAGTTTTTGCTACTATAAAACTATTTTAGCAAGCTACAACAGCAAAAAAACATTGGCATTGTGATGGTGTTTATCAATGTGCTAAAGTGGTAGTGAATACAATCGTTTGAATTTCAGAAGGTAGACTGAAGACAATCGTATCATTAGCAGCGCTGACTAGAGTTTCAGTGGTGTAAGGTTTGTTTTAAAAGACTAAAAATTTCAAGTTCACACATCACGGGGGATGTCAAGTGTCCTGTCAACCAAGAGAGTGCTGCTTTTTCAGGCTGTCTGAGCGCCTCACTCTCTCCTCTGGAGTCTTTCTGTACCAGCTACTGAAAGGAAAACAGCCACTGTCATACTGTGGTGACTTTAAAGACATCAAAGCTGAAATCCAAACATTCGTGTGCAATATGAGATTAAAATGATGTTGAAAAGACACTCTGCCATTTAAAAATCAACAAAACTTTACTGATCTGCAAGTTAGAAATGTATGACATCACTACTGGATGATTAATGACGTGTGAACAGCATATGAAACATAAAAATAGCAATGCATTGTATTTACTGGCCTTATCAATAAGGACAGGAGCAACCCAACAAGCCAAGTCGAAGTATAAACTCACCCCTGGCGGTTCAGCTGGCCTGAGACAGGAGAATTTTGGCCTTGGCTTGGCTTCAGGACTCTGAGAAAGGAAAAAAGAATGTATGTAGTGAGCTGATTTTCAGGTATATAGTAGTAAAGTGTGGAAGCAGACAATATAAAGCACAAAATCTGAAAAAAATGGTGATGAAAAATTGTCAGAGCTCTGTTTGGCACCTGTTGGTAGTGGGGCTCTTTGGCTTCTGCTGCATCTTCCTAGACGGTGCTGGGGATTCACCAACCCTGAAGGAGTACCAAATACACACAGTAAAAAAAAAAACACTGCTGATCACTGGATGTCATTATCTAAAAACATCTACAACAGCTGAGGTGGTGTTTCTCTTTCCCATCTGACCTCTTTTTCCTGTCCAGAGACCTCTGTGTGGCAGCAGACAGAACCACTCTCTCCTTGGGGCACTTGGCTTTCTCCTGCAGGTTAAACACAGTCAGTAAGGAACACAGTTTATGATAGACGTGCAGACAATGATGGCACATAACAAAGCATGTCACAAAACAGTTTTTTTTACTGTAGCTATAAATTTGGTTGTCAAAAATATAGCTCATCATGATTATTTTTTTCTACACATTATCAGTAGGTGGATTCGTGATAACTCATCTCAACAGATAGAGCTGTGGTCGAAAAGAAACCCCTCACAAATCATGTATACATAACCTATTCCACAAATTGTCCAGGCAAATGCATGTTTGGCAAGGTACAAGGTATATAATACAATATAATAATATAATAATAATATAATAATATCGTGATTGACTATAGGCCTGCTTTCTCAGGTTACCATGTCTCGAAGCTTCCTCTCTGCTCGGAGCTCCCTGTCCTGCTGCAGTAAGGCCAATCGATCCCCCAGAGGCATCTCGAAGAAGATGTCATGGATGTCATAAAGGGCTGCGCGTAACTTTGGCACCAGGGATAAAAGATGCATGGGTGAACACAAAGGAAAATGTACTTTTTCTGTTAATAGACGGTAACTTTGCGTTCATACCTGGGCTCTAACTCTTTCTTGAAGGCAGCGATCTTGTGCTGAGTAGGAGCCTCTCTTCTGCGAAGCCTCAGTCTGGAATGAGCGGATGAACTCCTGTGTATCCTGAGCACACATACATACAGCACACATTCACACACATGCAGGTTTTTCCTGATTGATGTACTAAACAACTCTCATGTTCCCATCGTTTTTCTTTTTTCATTTTTAATGTGTGCGTTTCTGAAAGCATAGCCTCACCACGACGGTCTGGCGCAGGTGTTTGACCTTCTCTGTTTTGAGCAGCCTGCGTGTGAGGAAGCCGTGAGTGATGGCACTGATACGACAAAACGCTCTCTGCTGCTCTGCTGTCAGAACCTGGAGAACAAAACGGGGGAGTGCGAAGATGATCAAATAAAGGCCCATGTACCCTACAAACACGTGCAGTCACACACACACCCTTCTTATCTTGGCATACCCACCAGACTTAGCCTCGCTCGTGGTTTGCCAACCGCCCATGTGGGCCCCCACACGTAGACAGAGGGTTGAACAGAGGGAGAAGACACACTGGAACTTACAGGACTGGGAAAACCTCAAGAAAGAAACAAATAGATACATTCAATTTAGGTGTTTGACCTTCAGTTTTGAGCAATCTGCATGCGAGGAAGCAAAAAGTGATGGTGCCAGTTCATCTTATTCAAACTAGAAGAAGGTAGCTTGTTAAAAAATACTTTGTCATATTTGCTAAGACTGCCATTTTGTTCTGACAGTAGTACATCAGACAGATAATCTGTGCAAAAAAAAACAAAAAAAACAAATCACTTTACAAACTTCCACACAGTAATAAGTCAGTGTGGTGAAATGTTACCTGTACTGTGTCCAGGTGATCGCTCAGATGGTGTGTGAGCAGGGTTAAGTCCCGGGCAGGAGGGGCTCACAGCAGGACAGCTGTCACTCACAGACCTACAAGTCCACCCACAAGCATCTCCACTCAAAGGCTGCACACACCCCTGCAGTCTCCTCTCCGTCTCCTCAAGCTCCTAAACACATGCATACACCGCACACACACACACACACACACACACACACACTTAAGTACTTTAACCTAAGCAGAAGAGAATAAATTCACACATTTTAATAAAAAACTAAATTAAGTGAGTAGGTTTTTCTTTTAGTTTTCCTGACATTTTTAAATAACTAATAAAACACTATACAAAACAATTGTTATCTATTTCTACTCAGAATTGATACTGTGTGACTCCACATGCTAACCAAGCGGAGGCGCTGTTGCTCTTTCTCCTGCTCGGCCAGGAGCAGCGACATCTGCAAGGCGTGCTCCTCCTCCAGACGCCTTTGCATGTCCTCCAGAGCCTGCGCTCTCCTCTGGGTCTCCTCTGCTGTGCACAAAAAAATACACGTTAATCTTCTAGGCTGTGTCCTTCACTTTCCCTGCCTCGCTATCATACAGTGTTTAACCTATAACTGTAGTGAGAGAAGCTGTGATCTCAGAGGAAATGACACAGTTTAACTCTGTAGCTTTTAGTGAATACAGTGTGCATCACAGGAACTGTTCAAGAGAAACTCACCTGTCTTGCTGGCCTGTGCCTCAACTGCATTTCGGAGGACAATTGGTGTGATCCTTCCATTGTTTGTCCCCTGGGGGTCGTCTGGATCCACCCTGAGTGTGACCTGAGTCAAGTCAGGAGTAATGCGGGGCCTCAGAAGAGATGGCGAGGGGTTATCTACCTCATACGACTGATTTAACGTGGTTGCGGGGGTGCGCCAACTTGGAGCCAACCGCGTGACGCCTGCCATGAAGCGGGGAACCCTCTCCTGGCTGCGGTCTATGTGCTCAACTCCAGAGTGGTAGGCGTGCTGCTGGTTGTCCAGGGTGTGGCAGCGCCGGCGAAATCCCGCAGGAAGATGGTCATGGTGTCCCTTTGGGCTCAGCCCTGAGGCACAAGTCTCCTGCACTGGACTGGCACCACAGTGGCTGGATCGACGATTGCCACTCCTGCTAACGCCACCTTCACTCCCCACTGAGCCCCAGTGATCAGAGGACTTTGTGGCCCCTAAGAGAGCTTCTCCCCAGTCTGGTACGCCAGCACCTTCCCCTGAACGTCCAGGGCTTCTGGGGATAAGGTCTGCTGGGCCGATGGGAAAGGAAATATGGATGTTTCCCATAGAAACTGGCCGTGGTCTGCGCTTCTGTGGACGGGGACTAATGCTGGACTCAGGACTGGGGAGACGAGCGTACCGGTCAGGTAGACTAGGTGTGAGGCAGACAGACTGTTGGGGACTGGGGTCGTACAGAGTTTGATGCTGGATTTGGGTCTGAGGTGGGCCAACAGGGCTATGATGCAGACTGAATCCAAACTGAACGCCTGTGTCCCCCGTGGGACTGCAGCTCTTATCCTCCTTGTCAGAGACGGCCTCAGACGGGGGAGTCCTTGTGACTGCGTGGACAATTTTTGACCCCTGCTGACTCTGCTCTCTCTTCACATACTCCCTTGATCTCTTTAGAAGGCTGTCCAAACTCATGTCCTCCTCCTCGTCATCCTCACCCTCTTCCTCGTCACTCTTCTCCTCCCTCTCCACCATCACTTCTTCCACTGCCTTACAGCCATTGAGGATGGGGGTCACAGAGCATGGAGTTGCAGGAGCAGGTTGGTCTGAATTCATCTGAGGGCCAAATCCAGAGTCTCTGGGAAGTCCAGGAGAGTCAGTGACCAGGGTGTAGCCACTGACTGTCGCAGATTTAGAAACTGGCAGCTTTTCAACTCCTTCATTCTGTACTTTATGCGTCTGTAAAGAGATAATGAGTAATGGCAATCATCAAGAAAATTTTAAAATCAAAAGCAACAATAAATTATCAGCTGATAAGTATTAAGTATTATATACATATCCATTAAAAAGATTGTTTCTATTATATTGTAATGATTCAATTAAATATGTGAACCAGTTTCAATTCTCAACTAAATGTAATGAAAATATGAAAAGTCTAACCAAACCAAATTGAATGTTTACATCACCTGAAATTATCCAGATTTCTTAATAAATAATTAATCTAAATCTGGATTTATGATGCAGTTTTTTCAATAACAATACAGCAGCAACAACAGACAATGACTTGCCAATCACAATTATTCAAAGAGTGTATAATTTGACAACTGGAGCCAATTTTCTGCTAGATAAAAATACTTTTGGATGATGATGAGTTGACAAAAACAGGGCATCGTCAGGTAAAAATAGCGCAGCGTACCGGGGACAGTGTTGAGTCAGACAATCTGTATTCAAGTCTGCAAATGTCACAAGAGATTCTGGGACAAGACTGTAATTCCATTTTTTGCGCTTTATCGTGGGACTGACACACAGACCTATTTCACATGTGGGAATATTTAGGTGAAGCGTGTACGATACAAAGAAAGCGGTTTAATGCTTATGTTCGGAGGTCAAATCTGTTTTGTATGACGATAATAAGCATTTGGATGTGGCATATTAACTTTTTCTATGAAACTGATTTTGATATTTAAGTTCAGCCTACAAGTGAGCCTACACAATATTAATTCATTTTAATTTCACAGCACATCTTTTATTCCTTTTGCCCGCTGTCCAGACCGCAGTCAGGCAGGTCAGGTGACCTGGATCATAGTGCGTTCCTCACCTGAGCTTGGTCCAGTACGTCCTGAACCCGGGCCAAGAGGTTGTTCCTCTGACGGTTCTGCCTCTCCACCTCCAGCTGCACCGCCCTCTGCCTGTAGTCACACATCTCACTACGCTGTGCTGCACTCAACTACAAAAAAAAAAAAAAGAGGACGTATATCACGAGGTGTGTTTGTTTGTGAATTATTTGCAGCTATTACTGATAACGCTTCCCCTTGCACTTTGTGTTTGTGTCTCCTTTGTCTGAGTGGAAGAGAAATCCTCCAGCAAACCTCAGCCTGACCCTGAACCTCCCCTCCATCATGTGGCCATTCCTGAAAACTCATTTTGTCAGCAGTCACTAGCAGATAGATTCTCCTGACGAACATCAAACAGCCCTGGTGTCCTTTGTCATCAATTACCCCGTCTCTCTTTCCCCTGCCAACTGCTGATCTAATTAGAACTAGTCAGCTCATATGTTACAGATACATTATGTAAGTCACAAAGACAAACAAGTGTGGTTTTTTTTACCCCTTAATGTCACTTTTAGTTTAGCACACCTATGTTTTGTGCCTGAGATATGCATCGTAACACATTTCTCTAAGTTACTGCAGCTGAACAGTTGTGCTTTCTGTTACTATGCAGCACAGAGATACAAACACACAGACGGTGACAGACTCTCTCTGGAAACCAAACAAACATTTTGTCATTAAAGCGCCTGCTCCGGACACCAAGCCACACACAGCCCCTCTTAGAAACGTCTTGTGTCGTCCCTACAGCCAGTACGTTCTCGCCTCTGTTCGGTTTCTTCCTCACCAGAGGCGAAAGCACAGCCCTTCCATAGAAGCGGACGACGGAGCGAGCCCCCGAAGGCCACAGTGGCTCACATGTCGCCCTCTTGAGCTTCCCTTCCTCCTGCAGCAAGGCGAGACTCTGCAGGCAGAACTCCTCGTAGCTCTCCATCTCTGGCCACCCGCACATCCGCGCTGCGGACAGGTCACACACACCATGTAGCCTCGTCACCCCTGTTGCTGAAATCAAAATGAGAGAGTGTGGGATTAGTGGGACTGCCCCCGCAGGTCAGCGGCCATGGAAGACTGACTTCACTGGGTGTGGATTACTAGAGGAAGCCACCAACAAAAGAGGGTCTGTCCGCCTTTAGTGGCTTTATCACACTCATCACATTCCTGCCATTCCTTTCTGTCAGACCTGACTTGACTTCCATTTCCGTGTCTCATGGATGTGCATCATGGTGTGGTCTGATCAATACACAGCTTCTATTTCTGAGACGTCTGTCAGCAAACAGCCAGTGCAGAGACCCTTCAGGGGCAGGCGGTGTGGCACAATCGCTGCTGTGTGGATGGGATTAAAGAATAATCTGAATGAAAAGTGCTTGTAATAAGTGTGACTGCCCTATTAAAACCCTCGGTTAGGTTTCAGTTCATTACTATGGTGCCACACACTGATTCATTACAGCACAGGAGGGAGGGATGGTTTGCTTTTTCTCTTCGGTTGCATACAATAGGCAGTTTTGACGGTGAAACGTAAGAGATACTCGTTTTTTGCGGCATCTTCTGGAGATATAAAGACGTTTTAGTACAGATGTGTCCCAGCAGAATGACAGCTGATAGCAATACAAGCGTGGCTATCCCTCGTTACCCCCTCTTTTTTTTTTTGTTCGTCTTACCTTCACAACGGATAAAAAAAAAGTCTCCCTTTCTCCCGAGTGTGCAAACGTCGCGGGGTGGAGAAACAACAAAGTGCGGCTACGACGCGAACCACCCCGCAGCTCCTCTCAATCTCGGGCTGCCCGTCATCATCATCATCATCATCATCACTGTCGTCTTCGTCGTCATTTTCGACTCTTCCGGGCTCCGACAGCGCCTCCTAGCAACAGCGCGCGCGGGGGCCACGTTCCAAACGCGGCGCACGCGACCCGTCCTGCTCCGCGGACGTTCCGTTCGCAGCAGTTTCATCCGCGCGCGCCGAGAATGAGATGGTTCTAGAACGTCTCTGTTTTTTTTTTTGTTCTAGAACGTTTGGAACGTTTTGTTTGTTGACTCGCGGCGGAAAAGGCGAGAAAGACAAACAGAGGGAAGTGAAGGGTGAAAGAGGAGTGAGAAAAATGGAACGGGAACTTTTTTTTTTTTTTTTTTCTTAAAGAACCATTATCTCGCCGTTTACATCTGCAGCCGCCTCATTTATGACAGATTACAAAACAGGATGCTTCCTATTGTTTCAGCCGCAGGGGACAAAGTGAGCCTCTTACGTCCGTTCCTCCCTTTCTCCGCACACATGCAGTAGGGATTTTACATTTTTGCTGTTGTGGTAATTCAGTTAAATTTGAATGTGCTTCACTTATTCACACCTTAAGATGAAATAATGCTCTGAAATGTAAGACTTTGTCGTATGAGCTCCCCCTTCAAGACAGGACCTTAAAATGAATTAACAAAGCATACAAGGCCCTTATGCTAGTTTATAATGTTTGTATTGCTTTAGAGGTCCTTTGCAACTCAAGTATGGTAATAATAATAATAATAATAATAATACAAAACTTTATTTATATAGCACTCTTAACAATGATGAATTTCCATGTCTGTGTGTTGTAGTTAATTATAGTTTATGTTGCACAATGATGTCTGTTTTTTACTACAGGAAACAAAGCAATTCAAGCTGCTGGAGCGTAGGGTGTATTTTTTTCTTTACGATAATATGAATCCATATTTGCTCCTTGCACTTGTATTTTGCAGCAGGGGCAGTGGGCATGTAATGCAGCATTTGTTTTGAGGCATCTGGGTTACAGCAAAGATTTCCTGGCTGAGAACATCACTCAGATAAACTAACATCATGTTCAGCTGTGATGGTGCTTACTGTCTGCAGCATCCTCTTGCTTTCCTGCTCAGGTGGGTCATTCAAGACCCTTCTCTACCAGTGTGATGTCCGAGGTGCTGAAACAGACCACGCGGGACGAGAGAGTGGTCCAAGGTGTTCACTCTTCTAAGTATCATAGTTATATTAAGACTCTGCTAAACAAATGATGCTATTATTGTGCAGTTAGTGGTCTTTTGTTTTCATGTTGTTCATCTTTGTGCCAAAGCTGGATTACCAACTACCCTAGGAACCCAGACCCAGCAGGAGCCCTAAATCCCTGGCTTATTGTCATTTTTGGTCATTTGATTAATCAGTATCAATATGGTGCCTCCTACATTATTAGGCAATTTCGTGGTCTTGTCTTGTAGAGGGGCTTAGTGTTACAATCTAATATTTAGATCTCTATTATTTTATTTCTTTATATTAATTTATCATATTGTGATAATGTGAAATCTATTCTTAAACAATATTCTTAATCAAATTACCACAGTCTAACTGTAAGAGAGGCAAAGTATTATTCCTGTTCTGGATTAATAGTGAAGGTACCGTGTGATCTCTGCTGCGTGAACCAGACTACCTGTGCCTTACTGTATTATACCACAGGTTCATGAACAGCCTAGGACAATGTTTTTCAGTGTTGTTCTTTATTATACTGACACTCAAAAACACAGTATTAGACAACAAGCCATCATACTTTCAGAAAGCCAAATGACTGATTTCACAACTCATCCTTTGAGTTTGCAAGTGAACCTGAATGTGTTGGTTGAGAAATGCGTACACGTTCCTTGTTTTCCCGAAGTAGAGCTTCAATGTCACTTTCTGTAAAGGTGTGTTTTTTGGAACCCTGTTACAAAAGTTAAACAGTGTTAGGTCTTATAGGTGCACACAAGTCTAATTAGATGGATATTAATATTTCCACATTTCATAATTATACCCAAGGTCTACCTGAAATGACTGACGTTTCACCCCTACACATGCTGTGGACTGCTCATAACACAGAACTGCATCCAGGTTCTTTGGTTCCTTATTCGCCAAAGCTGCATGGAACTGGTCACGATGAGACTCTGGATGGGGATTCAAAAATAAATAATTAATTACAGAGTAAAGAATATGCAAATCCATGGTTATTTCATTCTGCTCTTACCCCACAGGTGCATACAGGAGGATATCAGTTTGTCCCCTGAGACTTGGTCATGTTTATAAGGCAGCAGTTTCTCACACACACCCCCACTGATGAAGTTCTTAAGTATTGTTTGTCTGTTCTCAGCCGGGGCTTCCTTCATGGCTTTTTCAATCTCTGGAGGATAATATGCATTTTTGTTTACTTTCCATGTCTTGATATAAAGTCATATGAGGAACAAGGGACACACAGTTAGAATAAATTCTTAAGAAAAAAATGTGGAGCTCAGGTGGTAATTCAGTACATGTAATTTTAAATCACTGTTTCTTGCTTTAATGCAAGCTGAATAGTTATCCACCATACCTCGTGCTGCTGTTAGACAACTCTCACAATAGGCGTCTGTTAAAAAGAAAACAGGCAACAGGCTTGCTTGAGCCACAATCCAACAGAAAGACCAGCCAAACTACATATTCTGTCATTGTTGAGGAAAACAACATTAGGAGAGTTGTAGTGTTTAATTTACTTACAGCGTTCCATGTCCTCAGGCTGCACAGGCAGTATGAAGCACACACACATTACAAAAATGAAGATTTTCATGGTCCGTGACTGTAGACCAAATGTGCACAATGTGAACTAACAGCTTTCCATGCACTTGGAAAGAGATGTAATGTCAGAGCATGTCAACTGAGCACAAACTAAATCATCTTCCCTTTCACATATTGCGGTCATGTGATCTCAAAGACAAAGGATCACATCACCAGCATTCCTCAAATGACAGGTGTCTAGTTTTTCAGGTTTTCTCTGACTATTAAAGTGCTTGCTCATAAACTGAGCTGTTGCTGAAGAAGGGCACATATAAAACAATACAATAGGTTTGTAGAGTATTCGAATACAATATTTTTAACAATAGCATTGAAAAAAGGAAAAGGTAGAAGAATGAAATTTTTACTGTATAGCTTCTAATATGGAAAAGATTCTTACATAATTTTATGTAGAAAATAAAAATAAAAAATAATAAAAAATTGTCGGCAGTTTATCAACAATTAAAGCAATTTGCAGCAATTAATTGCTGGTCATTAGTTTCTAGCACTGATGTATCCATAGCTGCTATATGAACTGCATTAGCAGCACTGCAAATAAGAGGTAAGAGAGCCAGGATATCAGTTTTCTGAGAATAAAAAGTGTAGTATATTTTCCTCTTCTTCTTGTGATTATTATTGATAGTAGTAACAGTTAGAGTTACTTTACTTAAGTTTAAGGTGGCTACAAATGGTACACATGATAAAAATACTTCATTAAAAGTTCCTGCATTCATTCTTAAGTAAAAGTATAATCAATTAAGTTTCCATTAAGTATCAAAAGTATAAGTACTCATTCTGCAGTAAAATGGTCCTTGTACGTGTTTTACTATAACAACTGATGTTTCTGGATTAATTCCTGTTACTGCTGCATTATTGTGTGTGTTGCATTTTACTGCTGTGGAGGTTTAAAGTTGTGCTAATTTTAAGTATTTTATAAACCTCAGGGTAATTTAATCTACAGCCGTGCATCATGGTCCTTAAGATCACCATGCATTTACAATATTGCTGTCCTGTGAGAACCACATTATCTCTAAAAGGTCAGCTTTTCATAAGAAAAACAGCTTGTTTTTTGACTCTGTGATGCTGCTTCAGCTAATCCAATGGAGGTTTGTGAATAGTTTATTTAGCTCAAGAAATTTAATAATTTCCTTATGCACAATGGAACACAAATTTAAAATAACCTATTTTGGAGCACTGACTGTATAAAGATTTCTTTATATATGGTGTTTTGGAAATAAATGGTTTTCGCTGGACAGGAAGGGAACAGAAAAAAGTACAGTCCTTCCCTCTGAAATAAAGTTGCGCAATATATCAATATGAAAATATCAAGTAAATTTCATAGTATTTGAGTGAATGTATTTAACCACATGCCACCACTAGTTGTAGTAACACCTTGATAGCAGTAGTAGTTTTTTCGTTTTTTAATGTATTCAGTATTGTTTGCAGTTTTTGTAAGCGGTCGCTAGGTGACGCTGTTTTACACCAAACGCCAGTTTCAAAGCAGGTCCCATATATGGTCATTTTTACCATATAAGGACTGACGTATGTGACGCCGCTGTCGCAACGGAAAGTATGACCGTGTGCGGGAAAAGGCGAACGTTAGACCAAGGTCCGCTTTTCACCGGAGTAACTGTGCAACCGAGCCTTCACCCAGCTGGACGCAAACTGAGCTCAAACTGAACACAAACCCAGTCACCGGCGGCTGAGGCAACATGTGAGTACAGTCTCAACTTGTGTGCTGATAATTATGTCAATTTAGCTTTGCACGTGACGGCCTGAACTGTCACGAGGGGATACAAGTTATCTGTAAGTTATTGTTTTTTCTGGAGCAGACATTTTTTTCTTAAGAAACGCGTGTTGTTGTTTGTTTGTTTTGTTTTTTTGCGCAGTCTTTTATACGTTTTTACTCTTAAGAAGCACGAAGGAGAGCAGAGAGTGGTTCCAGCTTTTGTTTGTCCTGACCAGCTGCAGTGCCACTGGACTGTGCCGGTGTTTTGACACTGAACTGGGTCTGTGCATTAATTAAAGACACAAAATGAAACGTTAAATGGCATTTTAAGCATGTTATGGCTGTTGTCCTTGAACTTCACACCAGCCGAGGCTGAGTTGTCCATGCGCAGACAGGGGCTTCATCCCGGAGGCACACTTCCGTCTTCGTTCAAAGCTGCGAGACATTTTGGTTTCTTCAGCGTTTCCCCACCCTAGTGTAATGTTTGCATACATCAGCAGAGAGAGTTTTTTTGTGGTCTGTGATAAACATGTGCGAGATGTTTGTCCCTGGTTCAACTCTGCTCCAAACACCAGGACAGGGGAGGTTCCACTGATGGAAACCACAGACTGTATATAAAGACAATTCATAATGATATAAATACATGATTCTTTATAAACAACATATAGTGCAAACTAACTATTATTTCGAGGAGCTTGGAGTTTACAAGTATAGCCATTTTCCGACACTCATACTTCTAGTCTCAGAGAAATATTTGACTTTTTTCTCCCCTACATTTATCTTACAGCTGCAGTTACTTTTCAGATGAATGTATTTCATAAAATGCATATAATTTTTTTTTAATGTATATTAAATTCTCAAAGATTAAACCAGTGAATTTAGTGCTGTCTGCCTAGTTGGGGCTCCTGGTCACATTTCAGATGAGTTGTTAAGTTTCATCACAGAGACCTGTTCGTTCGTGGAAAGTGAAAATGTTCAGTATTTTACGAAAAAACAAGTTTTACAAGTTTTTTTTTTCCTCCCTCTCACATGAATCCTCTCATGACCCCTCAGATGCAAATCCGTTTGAACTTGCTACACTTTGACCTGCTGCACCAATAAAAATCTGCTTTCTTATGAATGAATCCATATTAACAATCTGTTATGTAATGTACAATAAAATGCCAGTCCAGGGTCATTTGGCTGATGATAGTTTTGTACTTCAGTATCACTTTAGATGCATTTTGACATTGTTGTAGTAGAAGCTTACTTTTACTTCATTCAAGGATTCGAATACTTCTTCCACCACTGGGTATTGCTCATCTGAAACTCAGGCGGGATACTGAAAGAGTTTTGGTCTTATCAAGGCTCAGACGGGGTGTGAACGATCTGTTGAGTCTTTGGCAGATTCACATCCCGCCCTCAGCCGTTGATGTCCAAAGGTCGTAATGAGATTTGATTTAGTAGTCCATCTAAATGAAGTTGCAAACTGCAATCCAGTAGATGGCGCCTCGCCCAAACCCTCATAGGGTCCCATCAATTCAACTGGAGGATTCAGATTTAAATTTATTAGTTGTTGGGTGAGACATCCAGTCGATGGTGTGTTGAATATGTAATTTTATGCCACCCTGCTGCGAACACATAAGGAATATAATTTTGATAGAATACTATTGGTGGAAGAAGTACTTAAGATAGTCAAGTATTAAGTTAAAAGTCGCAATACCGCAGTATATTGCATTAAAAAATCAGCTTGCCTAAGTGCATAATTATAACTGGCATTATGTAAAGTATCAAAAGTAAAATCACTCTCAAAATCGCCCTTTCAGAGTGTTACATTTTGGAGCCTTCAAGGTCCTGAAAGTAATTATTGTGTTCAGCAAGATAAAGGGCTCTCCTGTTAGTTTGTCGCAACACTATTGAAAACTTTATCCGTCTTGTTAGTACAAGATGCCATGATGCAAATGCCCAGCATAGCTCTGCACAGCTCCACCTGAGTACGTCTAATCAGCCACAACTGAAAACTCCTGAGTGGTTATTTACGTGCATCAGATTTAGTACGATGATGATATGTTTTGTAGAGTACTGTGGAGTAGTAGAAACATTTCCTTCTGAAATGTAGTGGTGTAGCACAAATAACACACAAGACTTGTAGTTTTGCTTGCTTTGTCTTTCTTTGGCGATACTGTTCAGCTTCATTCTTCATGAAAATAATGCAAAGATGTGATGGAAAGTGGGCAGTTTGATTTCTTTGGAAGTTCATTCTTTTATCAAGAAAAGTCTGCACACAGACTTTTTAGCCTAGTTAGTAATATAAGTTTTAAGTAAACAGTACATATTGTATTGTTTTCTAATTAAGTGTTTTTGAGCAGTGTTCCCTTTATTGTGTTGTTTCACCATGACTGAATAAGAGAGATACTTTAAAATGTTTGTAGTAACAATCCTGAAGCCAGCCTGTCCTCTTACTGCAGTCTGAGGATTCATTGTAGCAACTTTGTCAGTGTTGAAAGGATTTTAACTACACAGCTGCTTTTTTTTTTTTTTTATGAGGGAACTAGGGGTGCAGTTTATATTGTATTACTGTCTCAAAACCTTTATTGTACAGGTTTTGAGACAGCATTTACACCTTTGTTTCTTTATTATCATGACTTCAAGATTTTAAATGTCTTTCCAGCCAATATACATTAAACTATACACAATAAAATACTTAGAGCTTGCGATTTTAAAAGATAATAAACTGCAAAAACCAACATTGGTTGCCAGAAATGTGTTAATACATTTAGATTTTGGGGACAGCTGTTCCTTCTTGTTTCCATTTGATAAACTCTGGTGAGCTGTGCGTGAAATAATTAAGAAACTATTACTCTTCTCGGGTTTTTTTTTTTGTTTTTTTGTGGCAGATGTTGATGTGGTGGCCTTCAGTCTCAGGGCAGATCTCCATTGGTCCGGACCGCTCGCTGTCCATGGCCGGGGCTCCAGCAGCAGTCCTCCAATAGATTCAAAGTGTGCGCGCTGGCCCCACAATGGAGGGCCCGGGAGTGGGAGGATCAGCTCGGCAGCGATCCTTCTGGCTTTGTTACGCCAGGGAAGCCATTTTGGAAATCGGCTTGTTTGTGCACTAGCATAACACTCACTTGCAAACTTTTGCGTTATTTTATTTTTTTCCTTCCAACGCGAGAGCTCCGCGGGTCTGCAGAAATAAATCACCTTTTTGTTTTTTGTTTTTTCTTCCTGTGCGCCGGGATGCTGGCAGAAGTTTGCGCATCTTCGGAGACAGTCATTTGTGGATGTTTCTCCTCCGGATTACGCTCCTAAAGAATCATAACATACATGGACTGAAGCAGGCGGGCAAGTCTACGCCTTCCCTTTAAAAAAAACATCCTTTACGTGAATGTATTCTCTCTGTTGTGTCGTTTTTTTAATCTTCCCCACGTTTATTTTTGTCCTTGCTGTGCTCCTTTTTTTAAAAACCACACAACTATCGCGATCTCAGGCCTCATTATTTAGTCTTGGATGATTTTAGCGCAGCTGCGACGTCTATCACAGTTAAATGTGTCACCCCTCGGTACGTGTGTCCTGCAGGGAGCTCATTTTTTTTTGCAGAGAAATGTGAAATGAACATGTGCGGAGGAGAAATCGGAGGGATGGTGCGTCGTCGCCAAAGCCTGTCGCCACCGACTGCGCCGTCTTCAATGCGTAGCGTCTAAATTTAGCCGCGGTCAGTGTGAGAATCTGTGTGGGCTTATATGTCTTTTGGCCGGACACCGTGCGCAGTCCTTGTTGTTATTATTAAACCAAACGTGTGCGTCTGAGGCGGAGCGGGTCTGAGCGCTGCTTTGACAGGAGTCGGTAGTTGTCGTCCCTCCTCGGCGCAGGTGGTTTTGCGTAAAAGGAGCCAGCAAAACACACGTCGTGTGGACAGATCCTGCACCGTGGGGAAGAGGTGTCAGTGTGTGTTTAGACTGTAGGTGTGTGTGTGTGTTGTGCCAGCATGCTCTGATGATGATGATGATGTTGTTGTTGTTGTTGTTGAGCCTGTCTCTTGAATCATGAGCTTAAGGATTAAATGCCATAATGCAGAATTTAAATGACTTGAGAAAGAAGTGTGGTTTAACTACAGTTTGATGATCCAGAGTGACACAGCAATGTCCCTTATTCTCAGTCCATCCTGCTGGAGTTTGATTTTTGTCCACATTCAGAACTGACATCATGATTTTTATTGCACCAAAAAAACCTAATCTCAGCTGAATTAAAGCAGTCCACTTGGCTTTGGGATATTTGTTTCCGTTTATCCTTCTTTTCGGCTCGGGGACTTTGGATTTCGGATTTGAAACATGATTAAGATTACGGGTTGAGACTTTGGTGATGAATTTGGGAAAAGCCATCTGTTTTTTTTATTTGCAGTTCTGTTTTTGCATCGAACGTCTCTTGTTTGGTCGAACAGCCGAACAGAGGATGCGATAGGAGTTCCCTCCTTGCTCAGGGTGTAGGAGGAAGTTTTGGTCACATGGGTGGAGTGGTGTGCTGCATTGTTGCTCAACTGCCAGTTTATAAGACACACCAAGCTGAAAGTAATGAGTCTTAATACAACAGTCCTGCAGTAAATGAAGGTTATAATGTTCTGTTTTGTTGAAAGAGGTGTTGATTCAGGTTTCCGATCATTTGGGAAGGGTGTAGTTTTATTTTATGCAGAGAGATGTTTTTTGTCACTTAGCACAGTGGTTCTTAAGCTTTTTGACTGGGGACCGCTCATCTCTAAATGTCTAGATGAGGCTCCTTGTCTCAGATGAGTGGTTTGCATTGCATGCAAAACAATATTTCCCTTAAATGTCTTGCATGGTTGCATTTAATAAGCTATCCAGTATTCCACAAAGGCTCAAAGAAAAATTGAAAAATTCATCCCAGTTTGTGCATCAGAATCTGAATCTGAATCTGAAGAGCTCAATCATCTCATGGCCCCGCAGATTTATCCTGTGACCCTTTTTGGAGACATACAACTCCGACGTTGGGAACCATTGATTTAGTCCACCCTCACTGATATAACTATGGTGAACAAAATAACAAAGACCTCTTTGTGTAATGCAGTGGAGTTCAAAAGCACCGCAAAATGATCACACACTTGAATCAGCACCTCTCTAAAGCACCATTTTAACCTTCACGGAGGGAGGATTTATTGCAACACTGCTGTGATAGACTGCATTAGTTTTTAGCTCGGTGTAGCTACTAAACTGACTGCTGAGTGTATTGTGGTAACTGTATTAGGACAGCCTGTTCAAATAACGCAGGTTTACTATGAGAGGCTCAACCCTCGGACCAGTTGTTTCCCGCCCATTGCCTGAAACTCAGCCCCACCCCTTGCTGTTTCGCCTGGTTTCATAATACTGCTCCCTCTGTGCACTGAGCTTATTCAAGAAGTCACTGTAGGAGTAGCTGTCTTAGTGCGGCGTCTGCTTAATACGAAGGGGCAGAGGATCGTCATTCTCTCTGTCCTGTCTCTACCATCATCCGCCGCCTGTTTGCCGAAAAGAGGAGAAGAGACGAGTCATTTGTTACGGCATCCGTTGCCTCCGTCAGCTGCCAGAGCCAACATGCAGGAAGAGGTCGGCCAACTCTTGTCCACAGTAGGACTGTTGTGTTGATGAGGGAGGAGGAATGTCCAGCGGCTCTCATTAGGGCCTGCCTGGGCCAGGCTTTCTGATATGGTCGTACAGAGTAGCGGTAACCGGTGGCTGTGTTTTCTTGGAGAGCAGCCCAGTAAATAGTGCTAGAATTGATTTGGGGAAAAGGCAGGGAATTTACCACCGCTGTGTTGTATCTAATGCGTAGATGTGGTTCTGAATCTGTTTTTTAAGAACTTGAGCTCATAAGCAGAACTAATTGTCTGCGAGAGACAGGCTGAACAAGGCAGTGCATGAGTCTTTTTGTTGTTGAGTGTTTCTGAAAGTTAGCGTGTGCATGTTGTTATTATCCTCCTCCACCATGTCAGCTCCGGCTAAAGAGTGCTGTCCCTTGCATCCCGACTCTTGCAGTCTAAACAAAGAAGAATGACCATGGATTTTTCCCAACTGCACACATACACGCCTCCACAGTGTGCTCCCGAGAACACCGGCTATACCTACTCTCTCAGGTGAGACCTTTTTTGCTGTGCTGCAGCATCAGACAGTCAGGCCTGTGGCATTTCAGTTACACCCAGCCTGTCAGCTGTGACTCAACAGAACTCAGAAATTTAACTCTCAAGGAAGCAATACTGAGCCCCTGCTGTTGCATTTTAATCAGTTTTAAGGCTTTGCAAGAGAGTGTCAACCAGCTACTTCATATTTGCTCTTGTCTTCTTGTCTTGTTTTTCAAGAGTTTGCCATTGAGCGCTGTCAACCTCAGTGCTATTGTAATAACCGCTGTCAGTTCACTCATGTCATTACGACAGAGTAATACAGTGAAAGGTTTCTAGGATGCCAAATTACCCCAGAGGTTGTTTTACATTCACTACATGTGCGTCAGATAAAACGTTGAAGAGCAGGCCGCAGCTCGCTCTGATAGCCGAGCTCTGTTTCTCAGTTAGATTGCAAATTGGCTACAAATACAGTTACAGCATGAAACGATTAAATGTGTTTACTTTTGACTGCATCATTATTTTTTAAACTCCAGAGTTTTTTCAAGCCAGTTACCCTTTTTTTTCCCTCTCTCTCTCTCTAAAATAAAAAAAAATCCTGTGGTTTTGGTTTTGATGACTCAGCCTCATGAGTCAGTTGGTCTGTGTGTATGTGTGTGTTAACATGCTTAGTGGGGAAATGGGCAGCCTTGTGCAGGGTAAAATCAAAGCATGCAATCTACACACTTCTACTATGTCGTAGAATCACTGAATTTCAACTTATTTTCAGCTTTTGGGGAGTTTAAAGGCAGTACAGTCCGTTTTAGATACACAGTACACACCATTTCTGTTTCTCCAAGTTCTTGTGTCGTACGTCCCATCCATGCAATTTTTTTTCCTCACCTCCACATCACAGATCGTATTACAGGTGTGGTTGTCTGTGCATGTGGAGGAATGCTGTTGTCTTCAGCGCTGTCACCGTTGATGTTGGCAGAAAAAATGTTTGGGCGTGTATGCAGGCGTGCTTAACTCACTGTCTGACTGCAGGGAAAGGAAGAGTTATTGCACGACTGTGGGAGCAGAGGCCCCCCATCATTTAAGTAAGTATGAAAGTGTCTTTTAAAAAAAAGAAAAGAAAAAAAAGAAAAAAGTCAAGTTCGAACAAAGACCTTTCATTAGGTTTACAGCTGTGTTTTGCAGAACAGCAGACCACATGGTGAAAACAGTCAGCAGATCTGCAGCACTTTGAGCCTTTTCCCATCCGAGCAAGTTCAGGCTGCAGTCTCTTTAAGTAATTATACGTCACATTATCTGGCAGTTGTTGTATATTTAAAATGTCAGTGGCTCTTATAGTTTTATAGGTTATGGGAATGGCAGTGATGCACAGTGGGTATTTGCTGTGTTGTGAGTGTTGGGATGCAGAAAAAAAAACATGGCAAACAAACCCTCGACATCCTCTTGATTCTATTTCAGCTTTGTAGCCTGTAAAGAGCATTCCAGCAATGTGTGATCCACTCCTGGTAACTAGTCTTGTGAGTCACACTGTTGATTGTAGCAAAGAAAGATGAATGCACAAAAGCTTGTTTGACACCCCGCTGGAATCTGCCAGGTAGACTGAAAGGCTGGAACAAGCTAATCGTGTTCCTTTGATTGCAGTCAGCTAAGAAGCTATTAATGAACCTCACAGTCACAACCGTGGCCCTGATCCCGGGATTACACTAATAGTTTATGCTTCTTGACCAGCTAGTTGAGAGATCTGTGGTTTTTATTAGCCTGTGTGTGCTGCAGCCAAGCAGCTAATGAGTCTCAGCTCTAAACTCGATGAAATTGAAATCATCTAACTGAAAGCGTTTTTTTTTTGTCTGTAAATAGCAGAACAGTCGGACATTAAACGCTGTTTGCTACTTGTCCAGAAATATCAGCCCGTCAGAGAGTCTTGACAGCTGATTATGTCCGGACCGTAGAGGGTGTCTGTATGTGTCTACGGCTAACAGTGAACACGAGAGCAGTACAGAGAGGGACGGGGTCAGGTGACAGAAACCGTTGGCCCATCTGTTGTCAAAACTCAAAAGAGCAGCGACAAGTTTTGTGGCGTTGAATAGTCCAAGAGAAAGAGGGAGAGGAGGGCAGGCGGTCACGTTCTGTGTCAGTCCCACATTACCGGGGAGGGGCCTTTACAACTTGGACCACCAAGCCTGTGTTGATTCATCTTGTAAATTCAGCCTTTTGTTAATGGCTTCATTATCCAAAAAGGTTTCTATATTAGCAGAATATTGTGTGCTCCTTCACCTCCTCACAGCTACTCTAACACTCTTTGCTAGACTGACAGTGATTTCAGATTTCACTCTTTCATTGCTTTGATTTTGGTAGATACAAGTCAAGATTCACAAGTATTATCTTACGGCAAAGTTTGTGCTTGTGCAAGTATGTTGGGATTTGAAAAAAGAAACTTTCAATTCACAGGTGAATAATGGAGAATTTAACAAGGATTTAATTTGAGAGGTTTTTTAGGCCTAATTAAGGCTTCACATTTAATTCATGCATTTATTGCTTTTATGCACCAGCTTACATTTGAAATAAATTAACTTTTTTTCTCTGATTAAATTTTGAAACTAATATTTATTATTTCTGGTATTTATCTACCATTGATGTTGGCTCTTAGGCTTTTGTTAACATATAGGTGATTTTTCTGAGGCAGCTGTCTGTGCTTACACAGCATTTATTCTTCTTTATTCATTTTTTTCGTCAGGATTTTTGTCCTAGAAATAATATAAAGCTTTCTAGAGGGGAAAATTGTGAAGCTATTTAAGCAAAACTATATTCTGTTGACTGCAAGAAACACTAGAAACGCTGTAAGAGTGAGAAGAGATGCACTGAAAAGATGGAAACGCTGTAATTTGAATTAATCTGTAACTTATTTTAATATTTGATAATGTATCCTTCAGTTTTCTTTGTAATAGATTAACAGACACAAGCTCTCTGATGCACTGGTCAAAGGTGGTCTATGATTTAGAGAAGTAATGCATCAATAAGCTTTTTGATTTGCATCCCAGCTTGAAAGTGTTGCAGCGGTTCCTTATACTCTGTGGTTCAGCGTTGAGCTGTTCCACCTCTTGAGCGACAGACTGACTGCACCCATGTCATCGCTGAAAAGCATGTGTGTGTATGTGCAGCGTATTGACTCACGCAGATCCTTCATATTTGATGACGATGGAAGTGGGTCCTTGGGGCTGAGGGCCTCTGGTTGGAGTGTTTCTCCCCCACAAGTGATGGCTAAACTGTGACATTTGTGAGCAGCAGTGAGTTGATGCTGTCCGTGAACAGCAGCCGCCGATAACTTAAAGATAAAAGATTGAGATATGATAGATAAGAGAGATAAGAGGTAGAAAATAAACTCACAAAGATGCAGAAACACAGACGTAAAGCTTCAAATTGCAATATTATACTGTTTATTTATACCAGTATATTTCAGAGGCAAGCTTTATCATAAATTTGAGAGAGAACATAAAATACGTTTGGTGTTGTGACATTTGTACATGCGAGTCACGTCCCCTTAAGGTTAAGGTTCGTGGATGCAGCTAAAGCAGGCTGGAGCTGTGTGGGTGCCAGTTGTTCAGTTGTTGTTCATGCTGCTGTCACAGTTGTTTTGACATCTGGTCCGAGTGTTTTTCGGTACATGCACCACTGGTCAAGTGCCAAGCGAATGACAGCAGCTGGACTGTGTAGAGTTAGCCCATGCCATAGTTACTCATGACAACACAGACATTTCTGTAACCATTCTACTTTTCAGGCTGTGACTACTACATTGGAAGGATCCCTGGTACGTCTCCTCGCATACTTTTTGCTTATGTTGAGGTATTTCAGACGTCAGAAGCGTTTCTGTATCACCAGGCTTGTGTTCTGGTATGATACAGCATCTGTTGGTTGGACATGGTACACGTCCAGCCTCTTAAGCCGGGGAGCTGTTTAGAGTGGTCTCCACGGCAACCGCAGCAACATGAAGCACAATATAGTGCTATAACGTGCAGAGCGAAGGACACCACAGAAGGAGGGAGAGAGAGAGAGCTGTCTGTGGGAGGGAAACTGAGGGTGCGCTGGAACGATCCTAATCACAGTGCCAAATTCTGCCCACCCAGAGATAGTCAGATTGGAAACTCGATGGCTCTTCACTCGGTCGAAGACCCCCCTAGTTCCGGGCCTCTGATAAATATAGGTCTCGGCATCTCAGGGGAAAAGACTTTCTGCACTCTGTAACAGTTTCAGGAAACAGGAAGGGAGAGAGTGCTACGTTTTGCTCTGATTTGATATTTTCCCCCACGGATTCACAGCTAAATTTCACAGCAGTTTAATTTCAGTAAACGCAGCGTGGCCCCACAGTGTCAAAGGGAGGAGATTTAAAGAAATGGTTGTGTACAGGTGACAAAATACTCAATTCAGCAAAATTACAACATCCCAAGTCTCAAAAATATTTTTTCTTGGCACTGATCTAATACATGAATATTCAGATACAGTGCGGTTGCCTTATTTTTGCTTGTGCTTGCAGGATTTTTTTATATATCATGTTCCGTGCTGTGTATGAGAGAGAGTTGGAAAAACTTAATTTGTGTAGCTGTAAATGGATTATGGAGCCAACCAAACAATTCTGGAGTCTCTATGGTAGAAAATATCATAAATGCAATTAAAGATCTGATCGTTACAGTGCTGAAATCTTTGAATCTGTTACACGGTAGGACGAATCTCTTACCCCAGATGAGCAACACACACTGTCAAATGTTTTTCAGCAGCTTTGAGTGGCAGTTTTTGCTCCTCCCCAAAGATTCATTGGGAACAACACGCCCCCTCATCTTGTAAAAAATGTTTTTCTTCTTTTTTTTTCCCGCGCATGCATGCAAGGGTATGGACATTTGACAAGACTTTTGTAAACACACTTGTGGTTTTGAAGCTGAGATTTACAACCCATGTGGCTTCTATAATCTCCAAGATACGTATGTGTGTGAGACCACAAATGGTAGTCAGAGGTTTTGTCAAGGGTTTTGAGGTGCAGTCGTGTTACTTTTTGAATCCAGAACTGCAGAATAGGTCTTATTTTCATTATTACTATTATAAGATAAGTTTCTTTTCTATTTCTTCTTCACTTTTTGTGTTTTCTTCACTGGTTAAAGTGAAGACATCAACTGTTAATTTGACATTTATTCAGTTACCAAAACCAAATAAAGTTATTTAAGCTGAAATAATTTATTGATTAATTGATTAGTGGCGCACCATTATTAAATAAACAAATAACTATAATATCCAATAAACAATTATCACTCAGTTATTTAGTCAGTCTTTTTTCAAGCACAAAAGATAAGCATTTCCTCGTTCTGGCCTCCTGGTTGTGAGAATTTTCAGCTTTTCTTTCTGTTTTTGTGTGATAGTAAACTGAATAGCTTTGGCTTGTGACTGTTGGTCAGGCAGAACAAACAGTTTTGTTTTTCTGCCTTGTTGACATTTCAATGATTAATCTAGAAAATTACCTGCAGAAACATATTTGCTCCGGCAAACCAAACCCAATTGTTTCTATAAATCGAAATGTCATTTATTGGTGTTCGACCTACATTTGCAGAGGTGATGATGAAGAAGCAGATAATTGTCATTGCGTGTAAACCTGATGTCTCTTTGTGTCCACGCTGTATGCTTTGTGATGGGATCTAATTTTGCATACTCTATGCAAAACAGGCAGAAGGTGGGTGGGTGGCAAGTCCATTTTAGTGGCAGCAAACCAAACATGATACTGGAGACTCACCAGGAGCGATGTTACTAGAGTTACTTTTCTTTATCTTTTTCTTTTGTCGTGGAGGGATTTGTCGTCTGAGCCACATTTTCTGAGAGAAACAACGATGAGCTGGTTTTGCCTCAGTCATTTTGGCATCTGCCGTGAGCCCTGCACTGCCGTAAAGATCTAGTTTCTAATTGTCTCCAGGGTGCAGTATCCTGATGAGCCGGTAAAGAACAGACTCTCAAGTTATGGCGTTTCCACCCCACGGGCAGATACTTTCCCAATGATGCAAACACATCCATCATGTCACATTTACCCCTGGAGGAATTGCTCAGATCCAGTCACCCCATCTGTAGGCTACCTGGAAGATCTGATCTGGCTACAGTTGTGCATGTGCACCTTTTAAATAATGTATCTACATAGATCATATTCTGCTGCTTACTGTGAATAGGCTTTACAATGTGCTGAATATTTTCTTGATTAGTTCATAAAATGCCAAAAATAGTGTGAAAGTTTGGAAATGGCTTGTTTTGTCTCAGCAGCAGTCCAAAACCTCAAATTACTCAGTTTACTATCATAAAAGACCAAGAAAGAAAATGGACATAATCAGTTAATTAACTCATTTTACAGCTTTTTATGTCATTTTTATGTTTGTCTTTTTTATTGTGAGTTATGTATCAAGGCAGTGTTGTATCTTTGGCAGTGTTGCATTATCCTCTGATTCACCCCAACTTCGAGCCCCATCCTGTGAGCTCATTGTGCATAATAATACATGCTAAATGCCAAAAAGAAAACCATAAGCTTCTAAAATGTAGGATCTCATCTGATCTGATGCAGGCTGTGCCCACTGAGTGTGGGAAGAGTATCAAAGCTTTTAGTGTTGTGTAAGGAGAGAATCCAGGAAGCTGAATGTCAGGATGGAAGTGTCTTCTCTCTCTCAATACTGTATGTCTGTCTCTTCATCTGCGTCTTCCTCACTCCGCTCTGAAAGCCCAGCGTCCGTCTCTATTTTTATCACCGATGTGGGCCGTGGGAGCCGCCTGGGAGAGAGCAGCACACGGATCAATTTGGAAAAGCAGAACAACCGAAGAGACTTTGCAAACTAATTAAACATTGTTTACAGCCTCTGATGAGACGGACCAGGATCTGAGCAGGCGCTGGTTTTAATCGTTGTTTTACTTTGTTTAAGGAAGGTGTGTTCTCCAGCACCACAGGGAGATGCACACTTGGTGACTATATTGTTCAAATAAAGATCTATGCGACTGTTCACAAGTTGCCAGGTAGAGCAGAAGCTTACATTAATGATCGTGCCTGGCTGTAGGCTACACAGTCTGCTTTCTTTCTCACACACACCCTGCCCTGCCCAGGGCTTCAACACCTCAGGCAGTCAGTCAGTGACGTTTCTAGTGGATCCAGAACCATTATGTTATGCTAAGATGAAGAGATGATGGTGTGTTTGATCATATGCACATGAGGACACGGTACAGTGGAGATGTTTCTGGCTTAGGATGTATCCTCGAGGCAGGCTTTATTAACTTTAGTGACGCTGCAGCTGGATATTACGCTTGACTTGCTATAGTCCAGGCTCACTGAACGCTCGCTGGAATGAATATCGTGGCCTATTGAGTTTGAAACTCTGCATTCAAAGCAAACACAAAAGCAAACTACACTACCCTGAGGCTGTTTTTTTTCTCCAAAATTTGAATGTCAAATTTGAATCAGGCAAACAGTGACGTAGATGTGATGGAAAGTTGATTAGTCTGTTGATATGCTGTCCACCTGCGATTAGGCATGCCCTGGTTTCTCACTACTCTGAGAGTGTCCTCCAGGGTCGCCATATTGTCTGCTGTAAGGAGGCACTGTGACTTGATTTCACCTCTCTGCTCAGGTGTCCTTGTATCGCCTTTTGCTCTGGTGTTATTGGAAGTGTGTCACTACAGTACATAGAAACGTGCTCGGTTTGATACAGATATATTTGTAACAGCTGATTCAGACCCTACTTGATATTTAAAGCTACACAAGTTATTAATTTGGTATGTTTATCTGTTACTGTAAAGTAGTATTTGGATGTAGCATGTGCTTTTATAATTGATTTTGCAAGCTTTGTTGCGCTACTCTATACATGATATGGCACTGCTTCCTTCAGTCTGGGCAAGATTTTTTTTTTTATGTTTTGGATGGTGGCCGTTAGTTATGTGGCAAAAAAAACTTCAGGAGAGGGGTGTGTCTCAGAGTTAATGGTGGAGCTGAACGAGTTTCACGGTTGGACAGTTTTGCTTTATGTGTGTGTGTGTTTTTTTTTTTTTTTGTTTTTTTTTTCTTTCAGTGTAGCCATATCTGAATTTTGATTTTCCACTCCTCTGTATTAGTTTTATTTTTGGAGGATAGGAAGACAACAGGCAAGGAAAAAAAGGTGACGATTGTCTGCTCGTGTTTGAACAAACAGAAGTAGTTTTGTGTCTTTTCCTTAAAAAAGCAGCCATTCCACACAAGCACATGTGTGAAAGAGAGCTCTGTACATGTACTTACAGTCGTTCTCCTTGGCCAGGACTTAACAACAGAAGCTAGCTGGTCCGATTCAGACCGGCAGGATACAGAGGGAGAGGTGCTGCCCTGGGCATGTGTTCAGAGAAAAGCCGGTTGGAGCAGCAGGCAAGAGGCAGCGCGAGGACCAAAGCGCATAATTGGCTCTCAGTGGGAGTGTGTAATCCTCAGGGTTTAGAGCCAGAGGGAGGGCCAGAGAGCAGCACATTCACATGCATGTACATACCTTGCATATTTCTCAGTCTACAGTTTGTCATGTTTGTAAGACTCTGCCTCAATAACCTGCCAGTGCGGTGAGGGCCACGCTGACCAGGAGGTCAGAGAGAATTGGAGCTGAGGGCCAGGAGCTCTGTGCTTCTGCCTCTGCTCTTGTTTATACAGGGAACGTCCCTCCTTTCCTAGTGTCAAACAGGAAGTTTATTCTTTGCCCTCCAGTGACAGATAAAACACCCCTCCTCTTCAGCCACCCTCCTCCTCTGCATATCTGTGAAGTAGCTCTGCCTGACCTAGTTGAGCCACATGCTGAGGAGTGTACACAGCCTGCAAAGAGTGCAACGTGGTCAGGTTATTACAGTTCAGTGTAATTGATCACACAGTACTGCCGTTGTAAGCTAGAAGTAAACCGAAATCAGCATTAAATAAGACATTAGTTTTATGATGCCTGTAAAATTTGATCTGCTTTACCACTGTAGAGAAATGGGGCATAATTATGTTTTGTTTTTTTTTTCTTTTCTTTTATTTTTTTTTTTAGCTTTGTTTGTTTGTTTGCACTAAGAGGGTTTGTTATTGCCTTGTTATTAGTCAGGGCTGAGTGTTGAGCTTGACTCTGCGTGCCTACTCTGCCATGCGTTGTGCAGCTGTGACTCACGGGGCCACACCCACCCGGCCAAGTCCAAAACAGTCGTGTGTTTCCACTTTACGGTTGGCTTTGGGTTGCAGTGAGTGTAGTTTTTATTCTGAGCCTGCTTGCATACTTTGGCATGTTTATCTGGCTCATGTTTACAATGTAACTTTCAGAGACACACTGTGCCTATTCTTTTGTCTTGTTTTCTCCCTCCCTTGTGAGTGAGTCACTTCCTGTCAGGCCCGCTGCCAGTTGCAGGGAACAACAGCATCACAACTCTCTAAGCGGACTGTCTGTCCCTGCGCTTTGTTTGTTTTTGTTCAAAAAAAAAGAAAGCCTCTCTGAAGCAATCAATTTCCGTGCAGCAAGAAACGTCCCCCTATGGAATTAACTGTCATGCAACTCCTCCTTTCTTTGAACCACTCTCTGACTTTCCCTCCATCTCTGCCCCACTCGCACCTCCCTCCCGTCTCTCTCAGCTCCAGCTACTCCACGGCAGCGTTGGAGTTTGAGAGGGAGCACCAGATTGCCGCCGTATACGAGTCGCCCAGGATGTCACGGCGGAGCCTGCGTCTGCAGACCAGTGCCGGTCACTATGGCAACGAGAGCCTGACCGATTACTCCCAGAACCATGGCAGCAGCTACACCAGCACCAGGAGAGAGACACGGTGAGACTAACAATGGAAACTCTCTCACATGTCAGCTTACCAGAGAGAATCTGGTCTGTTTATGTCTGTGTGAGCTGGAGTCTATGGGTCCATACAGGTTGTGTGACACGTTGTCGGTAACTGCCACGGTGACCAAGTTCCCATTAAGACCGTAATCGTGTTTATCAGGTTTATCAGAGTTCACCGTGACAGGCTTGATTAATGATGACATCCCACTGGCATGTGCGGGGTTTGATTGAAGGATCAATAGCAGGATCAACCATACACTAATACAGTTTCATCGAGATGATGGTAAAAACACACATTCAGAAGCTAAGAGGAGTTACACAACCAATAAAGCAATTAGAGTAAGAGTCACATACCTCTGCTGTAGATAAAAGACACACAGCATGCTTTCATTTTAAAAGTTATCTGTTTATTATTTATGTCAACATTGTCAGATATGCAGTATTACTCTTATCAGTGTCGTTGAGAAGAATGGATTTTAGATATTGAGCGATAGCCATCTGTGGAGCTTTTGTTATTTCTGTGTAGAATTAGGATATAAATAACAATCAATTTTGATGATTAATGTCTCAAATCAGCCAACAGCTGGACTGAAGTTGTGCAGCACACCACGTTGAATGTGGGCTAAAGCTCTGAATGTTGCTTCATAGAGATGTTAGGAAAAGTGTGCATTAAGTGCCCCAAATGTTGGTATTTTTTGTCAGCATGGGACACCCTTGCCTATCTGGTGCCGCAGGTACACACAGCCACGCTCAGACCTCCTGTGTCTCCTCTCTCTGCTCTCCCAGGACTCTGCGGAGCAAAAAGCTGCAGTCCAATTCGAGCTCTCTCTCCCTGTCCCTGAGCCAAGCCGCCACACCGAGGCAAACCCTCTCCTTCTCAGCTGTTAGTACCCCGATTGACAGCAGGAGCGTCATTCAGGAAAGCAACGAAGCGTCTGACGCCTCCCTGCTCACCCCCATCCGGGACCAGTCCCACCTGAGGCAACGCACCGTCACCACAACCACCACATACACTTCTGTGGATGGGCACGTGGGTCAGTTGTTTACCTGTTATGCTTTTGAAAAATGTTATTTGAGCAGATTTTAATTAAATTCCACCATACAGGATATACAAAGCTGGCATCTCTCTGTTGAAGCTTGTTTCTGATTTACTCATGTATTTTAGTTTTATGCTGCTTTATACTCTACTCCACTATATTTCAGAGGGATACCTGCGTTCTTTTACTCATGTAAGATTGTGAATGTAACACTTTTACCTTTTTAGACTGTAGTATGGCTACTTTTAACAAAGTAAAATACTGTAGGTATTTGCTGTTGCTCTGCTTAACTCTGTTGATGATGCGCTGCTTCAGGGAGGAGCTCCAGCACTGACCACAGTTCATCTAATATCAACGGCGACGCCAGTGCCAGCACGTCAAAGTCCCACACCTCACTCGCCAATGGTTACATCTGCAAAGACTGCTCTTTTCACTCTCAGAAGAAGGACTACATTATCACACAGTCTTCATCATCATCATCATGTCAGGCTGCAGAAGCTTCCTCGGGCGCCCTGTCCTCCTCCTCGTCACCTTTCACAAGTATATACACCAGAGACAGGAGTCGAAAGAATAAAACAGGTGAGACACCGCTGTTCTTCACATTTGTCCTTCTAAATGTGGACATTATCGGAGCTGGAAGGTGAAGGGCCACTATGTTCATATCTTAATGAAGTTGTGACAATGAGAATTTAATTGGTAGTGGTGTCTCTCTTCAGGTGTCCTGGTGTCTAACACCTGTATGCACTACAGCAAACGAGCCTTGGCCCCCATAGTGTCCTTAGTCACCCTCCTCTTCAACAATGTGCTCTGGCTGGGCTCGAGGGCCAAGAGCCCCCCAGGAAAAGGTATACAACAGGAGTCCTTCGCTTCTCTTCATCCACTACCCATCATTCTGTTTTTCTTCTTCTGTCTTTTGCGGTGGCAGCCTGCCTGTCGTTCTCTCCCTGAGCAGGCCTCTCGTCATCACTCTTAATGTTTCAGACTTAGTCATTTCTATTTCACATGTAACCTTACTGCATTTCCTTTAATCTGGCTTCCTGTAGTTTTTTTTTCTCTCTCAGGTTTTCATCCACTCCAATTCTCTCTCATCCTGTCATTCATTTTTATTTGTATTATTGTGTGTCTCTAGCTGTGCCTTGACTGTTCATTTTGACTAACAGTGATTGTACCGGGCGGGTCTTTTCACTAGGTGTCCTTGCGTCGTTTTCGGACTCGATAAGACAAGCGGCGTCCTCCAGTTTATCCCAGCTGTGGCTGTTTAAGCAGAGCACTCTCCACAGGGTGATGGGCTACAAGGCTAATGACTATGAAGGAAAAGGTACCAGCCGTTACCACAAAGGTTAAAGGTCACAGATCTTGACCTTATCTACTGCTCGTCTGTTAATAAACTTTCTTGTCACCATTTCTCTCCTTCTTAAGGTGTTACTTTTTTGTTTTAAGGAGAAAGAAGTCTTGCATTAAATGTGTAGTTAAAGGAACTCTTTACCATCTCTCGTTCTGTCTCAGTCCATCCAGTTGTCACTTTCACACTGTTGCTTTCTATTTCTGAAGGAGGAAGTACACTAGAAACAAAACAAAAATTGTACATCTCTCAAAACACTATTTCCTCCTGACATTGGGTAAAGCTATCGCATGTTAAGTTGCATTTTAATGGGAGTTCTTAAGTTCACACGAGGAGGAGAACTCAAAAGACACTCTGACTCCTACCACATTGATAGCTCTGAAATTTTCAAGCTCCTCATGTGTTTGCAGTTTGTACAAGGTCAGTTTTATTTCTAGGATACTCCTGATTTAAGCTGGTTATTTTGACAGCTGCTGAAGAATTTGATCAACTCTGATGCTTCGGTTTCACCACATTTCTTTATTCTTGTTTCTAGCAGCTGTCACTCTTATCTTTCTTCATGCACCCCCACTCTCATTTTCTTCTTCACGGAGAAATGAAGTTCCTCTGCTGTCACATTGGCACAATGTGCATTTACTCTTCTTCATCTTCCATCGATCATCATATGTTTAAGCAACCTGGTTTTGTTATGTAAATATATTTGTTTTATGTATGTTGCAGCTCACTCAAGTTTCTGTGGAAGCATGAATGTGAAGGGCCTGGTGACTGAAGATGCATCACAGCTTAACCTCAATGGTTCCCTGTGTAAGCAGACACACACACACACGTTCTCGCTATATTCTGTATGTTTTCTCACAGTAGCCATGATTGACAGAGTTAATTATATGCGTGACCTGTGTTCGGACCAGCGAGCAGAGGTTGTGTGAACTGCATTGATTAGTCAGCAACTTGTTGACCGTTGTGACCTGCAGATACTTGCGTATGGGAAACTTATTTCATGGAACCCGTTCACACCAGAACTCAACCTAAGTGATGATCATTCCAGACATAAATAAACAGTTTTAGCACTTTGCGAACGGTGTAAAAACCTGAGGTCTGTTAATGGACGTAAAAGAAAAGGTCAAATAGTGGCTGTTTCCCTGAATTAAGAAATGATTGGCTAAATCTAAAAGACATAAGTTGCTGGAACAAACATAATAAAAAAACATCAAATAATGAAATATAAGTACAAAGCATTTTCTATTAGGAGTGTTTAAGGTTCAAAATGGTGTGCTGTCATACATCTAGCTGTGCATGTTGTATGCATCACATATAGTATATAGCATATTATGCAACATGCATGCAGCCTGCTTTTTATTATATACATATTTAGTTTTTCTGATTCATTGTATACTTTATTACTTTGTATACGTTTTTATATATATTATATATTAATTTCTATATTTTAATTTCTGTTGCTTTGCAGAATATTATCATTTTACTTTTATGCTTGTAAGCCATATTAATGTCATTCATTCATTCAGACATGCTTTGTTTTTTGTTTTCTTTTTTTGCCTTGGTTTGCCTGCTCTCCATCATTTCGACATGCACAGGCGACGACTGTAAAGGAAAGCAGCATGCTGAGACACACACCGTCCTCCTCACACAGTCCTCCAGGCCTCGGCGCCTGGCGGGGGCTCTGTGGAGCGTCCTAGCTTACACAGGTTGACCAGCACTTTACTCATGTTGATGACAGCCTGTAGATATACTGTTACAAGGACATGTTTACTACTGATAAGTTCAGTCTGTTAGTAGGTCTCAAGAGCATTTGTCCTGCAGTTTATCAATTCAAGTTTTCACCTCTCTCACCTTGACCTCTAGGTTACTGCCTCCTTCAGCCAGGTTACTGTGTGGTGAGAGCAGGCAAAGCGTTGGGATCAGGTGCTGGGACGGTGGTGCAGAGGCTGCTATCGCTTTTCTGGATGCTCCTGGCAGCTCCGGGTTGGTAGCACCGTTTTTTTCTTTATTTCTCAGAAATATGAGACTTCTTTCCTTTGGCAACATGGTCTGATTGTCTCATTCTCGGCCTGTCTGTGTTTTTTTTTTTTTATATATATATTTATTCAATCTGCCCAGTGAAGGCAGGCAGGGGACTTGTGTGGTTTCTTGCAACAGGATGGTACCAGCTGGTGTCTCTCATGTCTCTCCTCAATGTCTTCTTTCTGACACGGTAAGAGCCTTTCCCTTCTTCTTCTTCTTCTTCTTCTTTTTCTTATTCTTATTCTTATCATCTTTCTTACCCTGAATCTGCAGCTCCCTTCAGCTATACAGAGTTTTATAGTGAGTTTCAGCTCACTGTTTAGATGTCCAGCCCACAACTTGAGTGTACGCCTTGAGTGACATAACATTGTTTTCAGCCAAAGCAGGCAGCTGTTTTCATTTTTTAAAACCCACTGTGCATCACCTGCTCAGTGCAAAACAGCAGGCACATTTAGCAGCTAAAGAACCAGATATTACCTCCAGGAATTGGTTGTGACCAAAACCAGAGCTAAAAAGAGTAGATATTGGACTTAAATGTGACAGGTAGACAGAAACACGACTCCACCTGAAAGCTAATGTTGCTCCGTAACTTCTGAATGTGTAAAAAAAAAAAAAAAAAAACTTGAACTTTGTTTTTGCTGCCCCCAAGTGACAAAAAAAGATAATTCACGCAAGTATAAATGTTCAAAGTAAAACATTCCTGCATAATTGTTGAAATTCAATTTAATGACTGCCTTAACAATAAATGTTGTCAGTGAAGAGACCATAATAGTTTAATTCTCATTTGAATAACTACATAAAACTAACTAGTCTAAAGCTGTTATTAAAACATTTTTTATTACATCATTCTTTTTTTTTTTTCCATTTGTACTTTTCAGATACCTTTTTTCACTTTGAATTAACTTTTGAATTACTCCTCTCAGCTGTACTTATCGTATATGCATTTATCTGACTGGTGTGTGACTTTGTGTTTCAGATGCCTTCCCAAACTCTGGAGGCTCCTGCTGCTTCTCTTGCCCCTTTTGCTCCTCTTTGGTGAGTTTATAAGACTCTCAGTGCTCTATTCCTTTATCACAGGTGTAACCCATTTAGTGAGCGCATACAGAGAAATTTCAGTCTGTAGTGAGGCAGTACATGTCCTAACCAGCACGCATCCCCAGGGTCCACTGCAAATCCACTACCATATTCAGGTCAGCCTCTCTGGACTATTGAGTTACTGTGTTTTTGCTGCTTTGTAAGTATGTGTGAACAGTGCTAAACCACAAACGCATTAATGGATTGATTGTTGATTGATTGTTTACTTATGAAAATTGTGGACCAATTCTCAACTTGTCCTTTGAATCCTAATTTTAATTTTCTTTTTACTTAATTTAAAGTTAAAGAGAGATTATAAATTATGTATGCGTTTGTTCCAACATTTTATTACGGTGACTGTGTGTGATGTTTAGATTAAAGGACGTATTTAAACCTGAGAGATGTTATTTTATATACCATGCAGCCTGTTAAGTGTGGTTTAACCTTCACTATTTTCTGTTTATATTCAGCTTTATGGTTGTGGGGTCCGTCCACTGCTGCCCTGCTTGCCTACCTCCCAGCCATAAACCTAACCGAGTGGCGTCATGCGTCTCCCCTCACCTTCCTGTCTAACTTGGTGCCAGCTTCTGCTCCAGTTCCTGCCTCTGTCCCCGTCCTTCCACCAGAGGCTCCAGTGGAGCAAACCCCAGCCACGCCGGTCTCACAGGCAACAGTAAGATACAGAAATGAAGCATTGAAAGCATTATAAGAAAGCACTATGTGTGTAGAAGTCATTAGATGATGTATGCTGTAGTTTTAAGCATTTTCAGCTTTTGACATTTTTAATGTTCAAACCTTCTTTCTCCCCCTCAGCCCATGTTCCCCCCTGTGGCAGTCTCTAGTGTGGACTTAGAGCGACTAGAACGTGTGGAGCAACAGCTAGCCTTGCTGTGGAAGCGAGTCCAGGAGGGCGACCAGAAGCAGGAGCAGCGTCACGGGGACGTTGTGGTTCTGTACAACACCCTGAAGGAGCAGCTCCACACTCAGACCGACAAGGAGAGCCTGGGACTGTGGGTGTCCTCCCTGCTGGAGCAGAGACTTGGCGTCTTACGGGGAGAGCTGGAGCAGGAGAACACACACAGAGCAGAGGTAGGGAGATGAGAGAGTAGTAAATCACAAGAGTGGTGTTTTGATTAAAAGGTTTATATGTATTCTCTTTTAATTCCTGCTTTGTGCAGAGTGAAGAACAGCAGAAACTGCACCAGGAGAGTCAGGCAACACGGCTGGCTGATCTAGAACTGCTGCTCAACTCTCTGACTATCAAAACTGAGGTATGTACAGCAGATTTACTGTTTTTCCACTGAGTAAACACCTTGAAAACGTGCGCAGAATGCATAGGGAAATGTGGCAAGATGACTTAGTATTGTTATTTTCAGATTTGGTATTCTCCAGGCTGGGCACACACTTTAGATAACAGTGATATCTGAATGTCCAAAAGTCAAAATAGACAAGAATTTTGAATTAGAATTATAAATAAGAGAAATGTGAGTAAGTAATAAATCATGAAACTATGCATAAGGTTATGATCCATAATAAAGTGCAGAATGTGAGAGTAGAGGTCAAATGGTAAACATTAACAAAGGTAAACACTAACAAAGACAGGCAGTCAAGACGAGAGTCTAATTATTAACAAAAAAACTATTATCGTAGCATGAGATGGTGTCACGCACACTACAAGAGCATTAGACAGACGAATGAATATCCTGACAAGCTCAAACAGGTAAGCCAGATGGGTGAGGACAGACAGGAACAGGTATGAGGGCAGATCTTTTTGTTTTGGCGGCAGGCTTAAAGTCTTTATAAAACGTAAGCGGTGCTGTGTAAAATATCGACTGGAAGTGTCTTCCCGGTAAAATGTCTTTTGTCATTATCATTGATTTGTTTTATCTTGTCATAAAGAGCTTTGCATTTTCTTTGCTATCTTCAGACATCTTTATACTTGTTATGTGTTGCAGGAGGTGCAGCAGAGGCAGCAGCAGTATGAACACGAACAGCAGCAAAGAGAGAAAGATGCAGTCACTCCTGCAGCGGACACGCCTCCCATCAGGTACAAAAGGAGCATAAGAAATAAAAACTTCTAATACACATGTTGACTGATTTCTTTCATTCCAAGTTCCTCAGCTCACGTGTAGATTCCGTCTTTCTCTCAGTGTGGGTGTGAAGCAGGAGGACCATGCTGCTCTGCTGCAGGAGGTGCAGAGACTTGAGGTGGAGCTGGGCAAAGTCAGGCAGGACCTGCTGGGTGTTGTGGGATGCAAGGGCAAGTGTGAGCAGCTGAAAACACTGCAGGACACGGTAAGTAACAAAAATATTGACTCCTGTTTGGGCTTCACAGTAATATTGACTTTATCTGCCTGTGCTGTGATGCATTTTTGTTTAATATTTAGATTTCCCTGACATCCAGATGCATCTCTTTATTCATCAGATTTCTTGTTTTACTTCCCCAGATATCAGCTCAGGTGTCCTCACAGGTGCGTAAGGAGTTGCAGGCACTGTTCTTTGGCAGTGGGTCAGCAGCGGAGCAGGGAGAGGTGCCCGAGTCTCTCATCCACTGGCTGTCCCAGCGCTATGTCAACACACCTGACTTGAAGGCTGCATTGGCCTCACTGGAGCTGAGCATCCTGAGAAACGTGTCCCTGCAGCTGGAGCTTAATCGAGCCCAAACCCTGGGTGAGGCTGAGTCCCAGGCCAAGACCATCGTTCAGACCGTAACCGGGACTGTCCAGCACAGTGCAGCTGCTGAGGGGATGACTGAAGAGGTAACCAACATCTACTGTCAGCATTATCATCACTACCGTGGATTTCCAACTTAATCACATAACTAAAGTTGAGCTCTGTGAAGGCCTCTTTGAGTTTAATCTTTAACTCTTGTGTTGTGGTGTCTGCCAGCATGTGAAGCTGATTGTCCAAAACGCTTTGAGGCTCTACTCCCAGGATCGAACAGGCCAGGTGGACTATGCCCTGGAGTCTGGAGGTAAGAAGGAGGCCATACAGAAATGATACATAGATATCAGTGTCTTTCTATGCCAGGCCCTTTCATACAAGTCAGTAGTCAACCCTGTAATGGTTAGAAGGGATTACCCAGCTGCCTGCTTCATAACTCCGTTCTGTAACCTAATGTTTGTCTCTTACATAATGAGGGTGTAGGCATTAGCGAAGCTCAAGGACAACAGGGTATTAACAACAAAAGCTCTGGCTCCATTGTCATGTGTGTTACTGTGTTGTCTGTCGACCTACATGGGAGCATCGCTTCACAGAATGCGTTCTTGTACTCTAGTAATAAAGACACACTCCATATAATAACAACAGCCCTGATTTGATCTCACCCAGGGACCTTTTGTTGCATTTTGCCGCCTCCTCTGCCCCCATATTTCTCCATGTACGTTGTCAATAAAAAAAAAATTAATTTGTAAGAACTCACAAGGTTTTGTCTTTTCCTAACATGACTGCATGCTGTTCTAATGAATTACTGCAAAGCTTTATCAATGTTACTAGATGACAGTTTAAACAATTAAATATGTGGCCCCAACAGTGTGATCTAGGACCGCTGCTAGTTTTCCCTGAAGCTTGAAGAATAATATTAATTTTAGTCACTTAACTCAGGTTGTAGAGAGAAAAACATCAAGGCAGAATTTGTTCCATCTAAACTGGCTATAAGGATAAAAAAAAAGCTGATTTCACAATGTAAAACAAAGTGAAAACATTTCCCACAAAATAAAATCCTAAAGTCCTTGGAACTGTGCATTCAGACTGTGCAGTATGATTAACCCATTTACCCAGATATTCATAATTATTTGATATTGAATTCATTTTTCCATATTTGTGACAAAGGAAATCAAATTTCTGAATACTTATTGTTTCCTCTTAACCGTGTGTGTTCAGGTGGCAGCATCCTCAGTACTCGCTGCTCTGAGACGTATGAGACCAAGACGGCGCTCATGAGTCTGTTCGGTCTACCACTCTGGTACTTCTCGCAGTCTCCTCGTGTTGTCATCCAGGTGAGCCTCACCATGAGAGGAATGTCTGGTTTATTGATTAGATAAACTAACATATGTTGATGACTGATGTACTAAGGCCCTCATTGAACTATTGTTGTTTATTTAATGACTGATGGGATATAAATTAGTAGGAACACTCAGTCACAATGTCTGAGGAAACTTGTCTTGTCATTTCTCCCCTCCTCAGCCTGACGTGTACCCAGGTAACTGCTGGGCATTCAAAGGCTCTCAGGGCTACCTGGTGATCCGGTTGTCCCTGAGGATCCTGCCCACATCCTTCTGCGTGGAGCACATCCCCAAGGCCCTGTCCCCAACTGGAAACATCACCAGCGCCCCACGCAACTTCACTGTTTTTGTAAGAAACACACTAACTATAGGTTTCCACTGAATGAAGCCTTAGCTTGACGCTCTATTGATTCCCTTCGTCATAACTTATGTCCAAAACATATCTACAGGACCACTCGGTGAAGTTTAACTGTTTACTTCAACACAAATTAACAAGTAGAAAATAGACAATTTCCAAAGAGGTCAAAAAACTGTGTGGCTCCACTCTCAGCTCGCCTGAGCCACTATTTTTCTCTTCCAGATTCTCTACTCATGAGATTAGAACCCCATAATTAAAACAAGCCCCGTTAACTGGAAGCAGCAGTTACAGCAACTTATTCCCAAAGTTTAATATATATAAAACTGAGATTTAACTTATGTCATTAGTATGAACTGTAAATACTACTTTTACTGTTGTTTCACACTTAAACCTAGACTATTACATGCCAACCATTTCAACATCAATAATATGCATTTAGGCTCCTACACTAACTAACATAAAGCTTCACTACTGGACGTTTGTTAATCCATTGCAGTCAGTGATGAGATTTTTGTGAACAGGGTCTAGATGACGAGTACCAGGAAGAAGGGAAGCTGCTGGGTCACTACGTATACCAGGAAGATGGGGAGTCTCTGCAAACCTTCCCTGTTACGGTAACTTGAGACGCACTTCCTATTCTTTTGGAAATAAATATCAGTTTATTGTCTGCCTGCATCTTCTGAGTATATCCCCTCTTCTCCCTCAGGAGAAGAATGACAGGGCCTTCCAGATCATCGAGGTGCGGGTGCTGTCTAACTGGGGTCATCCAGAATACACCTGCATGTACCGCTTCAGGGTCCACGGAGAACCGCGGCCTCAGTGAACCAACCAATTCCACACACTCTCCTACACGACATATCACCCTAACTGTACATAGCTCTCACCAACTTCTTAAAACTGGAGGGGACGCGGCAGTACAAAGTGGACTTTTTTTTTTTTTTGTATGAAAGACAAAGAAGTTGTTGGTGGTTAAAGGAATGTGCCCAGACTGAATCACGAAAGTGTTTTGTAATATTGAAAGAGTCAGAGGAAAGTCTGTATGAGGACTGTCATGATGGAGGAAGAGGAATAGAACCACGGAAGAAGCTAAAACTCCCAGTCCCCTTTTCATAAAAAAGTCTCTTGCACTGAATCAGCCCGTGGGGTGGGGGGGGGTGGCAGGCTCCACTGAGCGGACAGATCCACTCCCCTGGCACCTTCCACTTCTACAGGGAGGTGGGCGCATAAAATGGGGGATCATATTTCCTCTCACACTGCATCTCATTCGTCTGATTTCTTTTCTTAATCATCATTTACCTTTGATTTCCTGTCAGTCTACTAATTTCAGGATCAAAGCCACCGCACGTTTTTGCCTGTAACGCTGTCCAGGCATGTCACTCCCTTTTTGTTGCTGTCAAGTCTCTGCAAAGACTTTACCTGAGCTGTTTTGTGCAGCCCGCAGGACTGGACCACACTCGCAATGGGTGTGTGCGCTGGACATGAAAGGTTCACTACATTCAAGGCTCGGCATCACGCATCCACACAGCCATAACTAAGATGTCTTCTTTTGGATCTAAACATGCTGCCTATGGACAGGCTCTGAATGTTTTCTCAAGTGGAGGCTTTGATGCAAGTCCTTTTTAACTTCACAGCAACACTATCTAACCACTGACCTGAGCTCTATGTTTTCAGAGTATTCGAGGGCTCCTCACTATGTACAGTAGACGAAATATGTGACTGTTATGGATGGATTCATTCTGGCATGTGACTCTTCCTGAATCATACTCTTAACCTTTACGCGCATCGTGGATTCAGACAAGATTGTGTCATCTCTGAAGGTTTGAGTCCTGTGCTTGGATCTCAAATTACCAATCAATGTTGAACGCTAAACAATATAACTACTCCTTTAGACAAAAGTATGTTTTTTTTTTTTCTTTTGTTTTCATGAAGAGGAGACTCTGTCTTGCTCTAGCTCAGTTATAAACGTCCTCCTCACGTGGGCTCCCTCTATTCTGAAACCCTGAAGGAATGTAATCTGTATATTTCATTGTTGATAGGTTGTCCTTAATAATATCTGCTTTTATCAGTGTTGCTTTCTTAAAAAAAAATCACCCTGTCATTATTGTATTACTACCATTATTTCTACAATGTGTTGTTTTGTTTTTTTTTTTTTTTTTTGTTTTGGGGGGCTGTTGATAACGTCAGAGGATGCACTGCAACAACTTGTTAGAGAAATGTTTGTGGCACAGGTCTTCACAATTTGTTTTAAAAAATGGGGGTGTGAGTAGTCATAAATTTTGGTTGCAAATATGGGGTAAGTCTCAAATGTTATGTATAAAAATAATGTTTTGTTCACAACCTTATTTATTAACAAGTCAATTAGTGACTGCAAGATATGTTACTTCAATGTATATTTTGTCAAAAGCTGTTCAGTGCATTTTGGAACCATCTTGGGACTTTTTTTTTTTTTTTTAAGATAAATGGCTATTTTTGTTCAGTCATGAGATGACTTAACTGCTTTGGAATATATTCCAATAAAGACTTTAATTTTGAAGAACTTCTCTGAATGCAATAATCATGGTTTAATATTAGGTTCGCTTCGTCAACGGTTTTGCCTTTTGCTTTTTTAATCATTGTAGAGAAAGGCTTTTCACTTTTTTGTGGGGAGGGGGTTTGGTTGATTGCTGACATTTATTTATAGCTGACAATTACTGGTAGAAAAGCTAAATTAGGAGTGTAATTACAGCTTCACTAAAAGAAACAATCAGAATGAGAAACAGCAACAAGAATCCCATGAAAATAAATATATTTACTTCTGAAAACTTACTAGACATATTTATTTTAGATTATGGTAGTTTTAACAGCCCCAGCCTAGGAAAAAAAGTGTAAACACACCAAATGTTCTTCCAGGTATAAATACCTAAAGTAGGACTTATCAAAGAGGGGTGGTTAACTGGTTACGTTTACAGACTTTAAGAGTAAGGAAATGCCTTTTAAGGCAAATGGAAATCCAGATATTAATAGATGGTATTAAATAATAAAGTGTTACAGGTTGTTGCATCAAAAATAATACTAAATTTAGCAGATTTTCAGTAGAAAGTGTGTTGGAAGGCCAAACTCGCAGCAGTATTAATAGTAAGTTATCTGCTGCCATCTAGCGGTGCTGCAGAGTTATGTTTCCCCATATTGAAAACAGCCGAAATTAGAATATTTTACATTTCTAGAAGAGCTGAAGGGACAAAAAGATGACTTTGTTTACTGTGATATAAACCTCAGGGCTTCACACACATCGACATAATACTCAGCAACAGAAGGTTAGTTAATAAAAAACTACCCTGTTCTTTTGTTTGAATTGAACCGTTCAAGTCTGCTTTAATTAAGTAATGCTTTAATGACATTAATTCATCTCTAGTAATGTTTCATGATGTGTCACAGTGTGGTTATAAAAAGAAGACGTCTATGTATGTATTGGTAGGCTATTAAATCAAAGTCAGACTTGATATTTACATACATTTTCGGTTAGCCGTCGGGTGAAAGAGTTAAGAAAATATGCTTTGTGTATTTAAGTATTTAGTATTTAGTTAGTATAATTTTTTGACCGCTTATTTGTTAAATTTCCCTTTATTATTCCCCATTATATCCCACCTACCTCGTATTCCTAACTTGTTTATACCGGAAGTTATCGGCGTGACTACTTCCTTGGCAACCAGCGTGTCTCTGGCAACCACGGAGACAACATGATGGCAAAGATAATCGGTGCTAAAAAATCACTTTGGCAGCAAGTGTGTGAAGGTAAGATAAATATCGTTAGTTTGTTCAAGCTTTTATGAATAAAAATATCAAATAAAAAAGTTGTTGTTTTTCTTTTTATTGTTTTGTTTTTGGAGAGTTTGAAGCTGAGCAGCCCACTCCTCCCAGTGCTGTGTGGACTGACAGCAGCTCGGTGAGCACCCAGCTCTCCCAGTACAGCGCCAGCACTCACTCCCCGGTCTTCTATGGACTCACCACAGCCAAGGTCAGGCTCATGAGTCTGCTTAGTTTTGGGTCCTGCTGCTTAGGCATCCTCTGAAATTATCTTTGCCTTTTGCCAGGTGTTTGTGGATGATGACCCTTTCAGAGACTTTGACCCTCTTCTTGGCCACCCTGCTCTCGCCGGCTACTCCTTGTTAGGAAAACCCTCAAATCCTTCAAGCCCGAGGCACCTGTCAGCAGCTGAGACCGCATCGCCTCCGCAAGAACATCGACGTAAGATGAATGGACTTTCCTCTGCAGGCTGGCTTTGCCGTCCTGTTATATATTAATGAATTTGTATATATTGTGTATAAATCTATCTTTGTGTCAGATCCTGTCACACGTTTTCTGGAGAGGAGAGTGTTTCCTGTGTTGTTGCCTGGACTGGAGGCTCTGCTGAAAGAAGCCCAGAAACATGGCTGTTTAGAGGTCTGAATGTCTTCTGTTAAATGTTTCATCAACAAACTAATTTCTAAGTACTATCTAATACAGATCAGATATTTCAACATTTTACACACACACCGTAGTGTACAGTGGTAGAAGAGGTATCCAGACCTTACTTAAGTAAAGGTAGCCATACAACAGTGTAAAAATAGTGAGTTTCAAGTAAAAGTCCTGCTTTGTAACTCTAACCAAAAGTATTAAGCAGATGCCCCATTTTGCAATCACATGTATTAAAATATTGTATTATGATTAATGATGCATTAATTTGTGTGTCACTTTAATGTTGCAGGTGGTACTGTTGGGTGGGTTAACCTGTAACAATAGATCATAATTTATTTGTTGATTATATTCTATATTACTAATCAGAATCAAAAAAGTAACCAGTAACTAAAGTTATCAAATAAATGTAGTAGAGTAAAAAGTACAATATTTCCCAACAAATTGTAGTGGAGTAGTAGTAGATACAGTACTTGAGTAAATGTGTTTACACATTACTGCATCTGTAATAATAATCCAATAACATTGACCGAGGCCAAAATTAGTGCTTTGTAGTTTGTTGAGTTTTAAGACTCTTAGTACATTTTGCTGATTACACTTCTGTACTTTTAGCTGAGTGAGATTTTGCCGGACTTAAAGTATTACATTACTTTTACTTATTTACTTTTACACATTTAAGGAGTATAAGTAATGCTGAATCCTTCTTCTGCACGATGCATGCCATTGACTACTTTCTATTGTGTTGCAGGGGAAAATGACAGCATTTAACCCGTGTGACTTCTTAACTGAGTGGCTCTACAAGTAAGATCCCTCTCACACAGAGCTTTTTATTCACTGTATAATGCTCACCTCACTTCACCCCCAACAGTTCTCTGAAATGTTTTATTTTGAGTGCTGTGTGGTGGAAAAAAATGTGTGTGTCATCTTTTTTCTTTAGCCACAACCCCCGCAGGCAAGGACAGGTCCCAGTGAACTTCCATGACATCCCCTTTGTGAAGGACTGGCTCAGCATGCAGTGAGTCTCTCCTCATCCTGCAGTGGTTACCTGCAAATTAATTGTGTGTTAAGGGATGAAAACATTCATTTCAAGGAAAATAATAATGCAGAAACTTAATTTATGTTGTGCAACAGACAAACATGCACACTCCCAGCCACAGGCTGCATTTTTACATTCTCATGAGGTGACACACCCTCATGTTTTGCTTCTTGTCACACTTTTTTTCCCTCTATCTTCAGTCCCAGGCCTCCCCTCCCTCTGTTTCTACTGCTGAGCGAGGATCAGGCTGCTCTGCTCATCCAGGCTTTCTGGAGGGGATACAAGGTACAGTGGACAGGACTAGACGTGTCCTATATTCTTAGTCCTATAACATACAAAAGTAAAAACATTGGAATATATGAGAATTAAACTTGAACGTATAAATGCTAAGGTCTAAGAAAATCTGTGAAATTTCAAATTAAAAGCCAGGATGTAACTGCAAAAATGCATTTGCAGTAGGAAGCAAGAAGGAACCCTGCAATTACCCCACACACCACAGTGAACCTTTCTGCCTGCGTGTGTGTTGTGTGTGTGTGAGTGTGAGTGTGCATGTGCATGTGCATGGTCAGGTCTGTTAGAATACAATGAGCGTCCTCCTGTGTGTGCATTGACTCACAGAGCTATCTTGTTGTATAATCCCATCCCTCTTCCACAGGGACTGCAATTTCATTCAGCAGCTTGATTATGTCATCAGTGATGCCAGGCTTTAATTCCTTCCTGTGTAGGCGTTATGGTCTGAAGTGCTCTGTACTGAGACAAAAATAGACATAAACACGCACTACCACAGGCAAACAGCAGTTATTTCTCCACATTCACACAGAGATAAACCCAGTCTTGTATGGTGTAAGGACGTAAGCAGGGGTCATGCTTTTGTGTTTTCTCAAAAGAAGCCCTAATTTTTCTGTTTCTTATCCTTCGCCTGTGTGTGTGGGGGGCTGGGGAGGTCAGATCCAGTCTTGCTGCACAGACTGTTGAAAGGAAAAGATGTCAGCTGCGCTGTCATGTGCAATTACATTCAGTTTGAATGATCTGAAAATAAGTTTCTGCGTGTAGTAGTGAATTTGTGTGTGTGTGTGTGTGTGTGTGTGTGTGTGAAAAAAGGTGTTGAATGTGTGTGTGTGTGTGTCCAGGTTTGGACTGCTTGTGCACCAGCAGGGGGCAACACCTCCTCTTCTTTTTTTTCCTGACAACAACAACAAAAAAACTCATTGGTCTCTCTGCTCACATGAGATGGCAGCAGTGAGCCAGCTGCCTGTCACTCCTCACTTTGTTTACCCTGAACTAAGAGAGGTTCAGCGGGGCCACCAACAGTACTGCACCCAGCACCCAAAGGGACTGAGAGGAGGAGAGACGCAGCTAGAAAGACACAGAAGTAAGAGAATGGGAGGATATATCTGGAAGGATGAAGCTCAGGCTATTTTAGGAACACTTTGAGATGGATGGATGACAAAAGGGAGGAAAGAGGCAAGATGATGTTGCAGAGTGGCCTTGGATTAGGAATGGGGGGTGAAGTGGAGGGATGTGCAGCCTTGGCGACATCTGCAGCATATAAGAACAGGGAGAGAGATGGAGGCTGGAGCTGGGAGGCTGTGAACACAGCGCACAATCAGGGGCCAAAGTTGAGGTTCAGCCTCTTGGGATCATGACTTATTCAAGGTACACGGGGTGGAGATATTTTGGGTTTGGGCGCCGAGGCAAAGTCCTGACAGGCGTTGCAGTGTGTCACGACTGCTGTTACCTTGGCTGGACAAAAAAAGCAGCAGTTAACAGCTCAGTGGGCAGTGGAGCAGAGGTGAGGACAAACAGAGGCAGCTGCGAGGCACTGATGCACTGTAACACTTCATTAGACTCTGTGCGCATAGCATCATTTGTGTCTGCTGGAGTGAGAATATGCGTGAACAATCACAAGATAATTATCTCTTATTTATATCTCTTATCTCTCTCTCTCTCTCTCTCTCTATATATATATATATATATATATATATATATATATATATATATATATATATATATATATATATATAATTACAAGATAATTATCTCTTATCTCTCTCTCTCTCTCTCTCTCTCTCTCAGATATATATATATATATATATATATATATATATATATATATATATATATATATATATATATATATATATATATATATATTCTGATTGACCAAACTCATATGAAGATATATCATGGCTCACAGAATTAGTATCCAAGTGTATCATAACAAGCTATATTTCCATAATTTGCCCTAGTGTGAGATTTTTAAATACTTGGGAATATTTTTGAGGGTTTAGAAGGGTATAATGGGATTATGGTATTTTGCTGTGTAAAAAAAACTAAAAAAAACCAAAAAACATTTGAATCTAGGATGAATATGAGTTTTTTGTGTGTTTTTTAATACTTTACTACAAATTACATTATATACCCAAAGATATCAAACTAATGCTTTGATAATTATCCTAATACAAAATGTAATCTAAATGTAATCAGTATATACCCTGTTCTCCTCACCCACACCCCCTCTTTTCCCCTCACTCTTACACCCTCTGCTGTTATATAACCTGCCTGACGCAGCGCTGACTGCAGAGGGTGAGTGTGTATTTGTGCGTGTACAGTATGTAGTAAGTGTGTGTGTGTGTGTAAGACAGAGAGACAGACAGACAGGAAACAGGGAAGGAGGGTATTTTTGTAGATTTGAGTTTTATCCCTCCATTATTAATGTGTTTCATCAAAACATATTGAGGGAAGAAGAGGAGCAGCAGCAGCAGAGAAGGCACACACACATGCAAACACACAGACACACATATGCACTAACTTACACACTCACATCTATGACAATGCGATTGTCTCTTGTTTCACTCGTGTACAACTATAAAGAGCTGATGGATCTAAACATATTATATAATCTTCTTTAGACTGTGCCTTAGCCTAAGCCTCAGCTCTAATCCATTCATCCATGCCTGCTACTGTAATGCACACATATGCACACACAAGTGCACACACATACAAACACACACACACATACTCGACTGATCACTAAGACTTCTCAGTCTCTCAGTCTCTCAGGTCTGGTCAGCTGAGTTGGGGTAATGTGGCTGCTGTGTAATAAATAGGCATTAGGCTGTCAATATTATGGGTTGTGGTTGAGTAGAGAAGCAGGCTTTTATCCTGATTTATGTCCACTGTCTATATTTGCACATTTATTAAGCATACACACGCTGTGGTTTGGCCTTTAGGAATATGATCTACGACTGTGTATGTATGTATGTATGTATGTATGTATATATATATATATATATATATATATATATATATATATATATATATATATATATATTATATATATATATATATATATATATATATATATATATATATATATATATATATATGTGTTATTATATATATATATATATATATATATATATATATATATATATATATATATATATATATATATATATATATAAAACACAGATTATGATTTAAAAGAACTGAGAATTCATGGACATGCAGTTTTCAGACACAAAGCAGATCTGTCCTAGATGACCTGAGAGGTCAGGCTGGTTGATAATGTAGCACAAGATCAGTGCTACATCATGGATTTTTATCTTTGACAAACAGGAAGTGAGTATAAAGACCTCAGAACTGGAGTGATCCACGTTCTTGTTTTTACTGAAGAATCTGGAAAGACACTGTTACAGTTGTCGAGTCTACTGAACATAAAGGGACATAAACAAGTTTAGTTTTCTACATTTGTAAGGTGACAATGGGCTGACTTTGTGATTGTCTATTTAAATTTAGGTCTGAGTCTGAGTTTTGCGGGTTTTGGCAGAGAGTTAGATGAGAGGATCAATACCATTCTCAAAAATCTGTCTGGTAAATACACACCCACAGCCAACAGTTGGTTAGCTTAGCATAAAGACCGCTAGCATGGCTCTGCACAATGACTGACAGTCCAGGAACTAACTGCTCCCAGCCAAGAAATTGTCTCCTCTATAACCCCATGTAAAATGGCAAATTCTCAGTATTACACTTGTGTTTTTGCACAGATGGGAATAAAAACGAGATATGACGTGTTCATTTATGAGTTGAAGGGATGGTAGGAGATGGTTACCTTTGGTCAGAGCTAGCTGGCTAGACTCCCCTGATTCCAGTCTTTGTGCAGAGCCAGACTTTATATTTACTGTCCAGACATGAGACCAGTATCGGTCTGCTAATCTAACTCTCCTCAAAAAAGCAAATGCTTATTTTCCAAAATGTTGAACTGTAGTTTCATTTTCATGGCCATTTCTGTGACAAAAGTGCTCTTACATTTTATTCTGATTTGTGTTTAAATTATTTAACAAGTTTTAAGTCTTGCCGAAGACCTGTTTTCTCACACAAAGTGGATGTTTTGTTTTTGTGTAACAATGTAATGCATAAAAAATAATAAGGCATCTTTTTTATTATTTGAATTGAGTCATTTGGAAAAAGCGTTCTTACAGTCTGGATATATCTGAGGAAAGTCTTCTTGGGCTAGCAGGCCAAGATATTGTCTATAAGTGGGACACTGTGAGTACTGAGTGTATTCTTCTTGACATAAACCAATAGAGCTGTTTGAAAGCATCACTCTCACACACACACACACACACACACACTCACACTCAGGGAGCAGTAAAGTCAACCGCAGAACTAGGTCTGTGATTCCAGCTGAATGACCCGTGGGTGGCGATAGATGAATAGCTTCAATTGAGATCCAGTGTTAAGTCAGTGATCGGCCACGTGCAGCTACACTCGTGCAGAAAATATGTCACAGGCACTCAGGACATCCAGTAACCGGTGGCCACTTCGTCCTCACCTCCCCCTCCTGCAGAAAGGCTGTATGGTCATGCTGTCCCAGAATGACACAGACCCCTCATGGCACAAAAAACCTGAGATTTCCACTGTCATCTGTGATGTGGAGATGTATTTTAGATCAGTTTAAGTGTTCATAGAGAGCCGCAGTGCAGCCTCTCATCAAGCCTGAGTCTACGAAGGCGTGAATCAGATCACAGGTTGCTCAGCTGGTTAAGCCCTGATGGAAGCATTGGTAAACAAAAAGACGATAGATGGGTGGGCGGGTGCAGCATAGACGGAGCAGGCTGTGGTGGCAGTGTCTTTATGTAGCCTGTCAGCGCGGCTGCAGCCAGTTCCTCCAAACAGAAGCTATTGTGCTGCTGCAGAGTGTGAGAATGGGAGAGGAGCTCAGTCTCACAGGCAGCTTTGCACAAAAAAAGAAGGCAGCTTGAAAGGCTGTGCAGCAGGATTGAAGTGTGTGTGTGTGTGTGAGAGAGAAAGAAGGCATCGTGTGCAGTTTGTGTCACTGTGCAGTTTCAAAACTGTGGTTGTACACATTCTTGTGGGTAATTGGTGAGCACAGGCGGCTCTGCTTGGGCTGATGGTAGTGTCGGCTTTGACAGATGGAAGAGGATGGAGTCCCTCTTTTTACGGTTTTGTGCCTTTGTGTGATTTTCGGTGTTTGTGTGTTTGCTTTTGGCTGTGCTTTTGCATGTCAAATAATGTGAATGTGAGTGCACGCAGCCTAGCAATGTCTTACACATTTTTTAATCACTCTAATCCAAATCTTCATGCACACACACACAGCAGGAGAGGACTGACTCACGTGCACACTGTGTCATGGAGGATTATAGCAGCAAGATACTGTATCACAGGCTCATGAATGATTCAAACTAGGGTGAAGAGATGGAAAAAATAATAATAATTTGATGTTCAAAATCAAGTAAATACGCTCACAGCATACAGAGATGCACAGTCAAAATGATACTCCAACCCTGCTAATCAGCTGTGCTAATGCACACAGACAGGCTTCAAAATGCTCATGCATGCACACACACACACACACACCCAACTCAGCTCTTTGTCCTCTGCTATCACACACAAACTGTCAGCATCCTGCGCAAAGCATGCACACTCAAAAAAGCCGGCTTTCCAAGAACTGAGACTCTCATTTGTCTTTGTGTGTGTGACACATTATAAAGCACTGCCTCGGAGGTCCGTCAAATATTTCTCCCATTAGGCAGTAGCTGGCGGCAACAGAAGAAGAACTGAAGGTATATGGGGCACCAATTGAAAGTGACACGGAGTAGAAATGGCACAAACAGACGCACACAGGCGATGGTGAGCAAACACAACAGACACCAACCCCCCACCTCTCGTGACCCTCACCCCTCATTTCCATTTCTATGGTGTGCTCCCATCAGCAGAGGCACTGCTGCAGCACTATGACACCCGGTAAATTAACAACCGGAAGCCCGCTAGTCTTAGCCATTCCTCAACCCTTCGCCAGGCTTATATAACAGGCCCACTTTCATACCCACTGCTAATAGCAACACTATTGTCACCATTCAAGCAGGCAGGCACTCGAGAGAAAGTTCGGGGTCTAATAGAGAGGGAGGAGTGAGAGGAAAGCAAGGTGGGAGAGAATACAAAAAAGGAGAGAGGTGGAACATGGATGTGAATGAGGAGAAAATAAGGTGTTGGTATGAGAGCTAGTGTCTGAGGTTGAGTGAAAGGAGAGGGAGAGGCACACCTGGGCACCGAAAGAGATGAGAGAGGAGAAAAAGAATGAGAAGGCAGAGTTAGTGTGAGAGTAGTAAAGGAGGAGGAAGAGGAGATAAAGACAGGAAAGGAGAGTGAGCTCTTCAGGGACATTTTCTATTCATCTGAAACAGCAAGTCTGTTTAGTAATCTCTCAGGAAAGCCTGCAGCCCACACACAAAGATACGCACAACAACTACAAGGGTTTCCTGTGAGAACAGAAGCGTAACTGGACAGAGATGACTTACTGACACGAATATGCAGCAGAATGTGACCCAGTTACCCACCTGTATGGACACGGATGAACACTCACTCAGTTACACATCTTAACACGCTTCGTTACTTCAGTACTATCGACAGTGACTTTTTTTTCTCTGCAGAATACCAGGGACAGACATAGTTTCCACAATATAGATAAAATACAGCAGTGTGCTAAACTTTAACATAGCACACACTAAGATACACACTTACCTAAATATATCTACAATGTGATATTAAAGCTGCAGTTCAAACTTAGCACACCTTAAAACTATCAAGATAATAATAAAGCTTATTTATGCAGCACCCTGTTAAACAAGTTCAACAAAAAAATGAAAAGAGGTTATTAAAAAGAAAGATACAATTGATTTACCCTGCATAATGGACACAAATATATTATTGACCAAAGTGTCAATAATATATTACAGCAGCTTGCTAGTACTGATTAGCTTGCAACTTAATTAAATTATTGATGATGTTTGCTAATGTGAATTTTGCATGTGCTGCCTTTGCACGTGTATTCTGTGTGTGTGTGTTATAGATCAGGGCACGCCCAGATGTGCAAGAGCTGCGCCAGTGGCAGAAAGAGCTGAGAGAGAACCGTGACATCGCCAAAACTGTTGAGCACTTCTGGGCCCAGCAAGAGAGCCTGAGGTGAAAGCACACACACACACACACACTCGCGTGCGTAGGTATCACTGAACGCCAGGCCTCAGGCTCGCTGGTAACACGATACCATTGATCTTGAATTTTCTCTTGTGGCAGACAGCCGCTGATAGGCAGGCAGGATGCCAATGCGATAACATTCACACAAACAAGCTACAATGCATATACATCAACCCATACAGCACTATGCACATATACAGTCTATATAATGTGCAGCCAGACACACACAGTTATACATACATAAACTGCTGTGATACAGTATTCATCCCAAAAAGGCTTTGAAGTTAAAGCAGAGAGATGAGGATTTGGGGAGCGGTGACACAGAGAGAGAATGAGGGCAGAGACAGAGAAAGAGAAAGAGATAAGGGGAGCGAGTAAGGAGGAAGAGAGAGACGATTGCAAGTGAAGGAGAGAAAGAAAATGTCCACAGGGCTCCGAGTGTGTTTGTGTGACAGAGAGATAGAGCAGAGGATGGGGATACATGTGAAGAAAGAGCAGAGATGCAAGGCGGAGAGGGAGGGAGGTGATGACAGAGAGGAGTATAAAATGATAAAGTGTGTCTGGGCCTTTTGTGTGAATGCGTGTGTGTGTGTGTGTGTGCAAATGAAGGACAGAGCAGAGCAGCTGAGAATGCAGGCCCATGCCCAGTGTGGCTGAATGGCATTGGAGCTCAGTGAGAGCGACAAAACCTTGTCCTTGAACACACACACACTCACACACACAGTGGTACAAGTGATTCCCAGCCAGTATGCAGCTACCAGAAGATACTTGAAAAGACTATGAAGGTTAATTGAAAAAGTATACATTTTATTAAAAAAAAAAAAAGAAACAAACACACAGCTCAGATTACAAATTTGTCTAATACTGATTTTAGCTCAAAAGTCAGTTTATCAAACGATGACTCGACCGCTGCTTTGGTGCAGGCTGAAATATAGCAACAGCTTTTGCAACTGAATTTCATATAGACATTCATGGACATATATATAGACAGGGTATAGAGACATACCCTGAGGATGAGGCCATGTGACTTTGATGATCCTTTAACTCTTCATTTAGTGCCAACATTAGGTCAAAATTTAAATTACAAGAAAGTACATTACTTTGGCAAAAAACCTACAAAACATTCCCACCAGCCTCAGCTGTACTTTGTGCTGACTAGTAAACGTTAGCGTGCTAACATGCTTAAATAAAATGATAAACATGGTCAATCTGTGAAACATGTGAAACTTGCTTTAGCATTTACTTTAAAGTATTGCTGTGCCTTAGTACAACCTCGCAGTGCCACTAGCATGGCTGCAGACTCTTAGTCTATTAACCTTCCATCTACAACAGGCTGGCTGCACAGGACTCACCCGAGTCAACTGCACCATCACAGGTTTCCAGTTGAGAGTGCATGAAAACCGAGTGGATAGAAAAGTACTCAAATTAGCATGTGAGGTGAAATCACACAGATTCACCCACTCCAAGTCCACTGAAAAAAAGGAAAAAAGCCTAAACATCAACAGTTAGCACTGTGTTTTCTCTGTGATGAAATACAATCTAAAAAAAAATCCATGCAGGGGCATGTTAGACAAAATAAAATTAGGAGCCACTGCACTTTATTACCACGTTAATAAGGAAGTACAACTTGAAGGTACACTATGCATAAATCTACAAAACAAATTTTTAGTCACCCGGAGGCAGTGGAAACAACCTGTGAACGAGTCATTATCAGCTTTTATTTAGTTAGCAAACAGTTGCCTGTTTACACATGTTGCAGATACGGAGCAGCAGTATCATTCATTCAGTCACGGTTGTGTCCACCTGGTAAAAGTAAGTCCAGTATTCACTCACCTTTGGCTCTGGGTTGCTCTTCATCAGCTCCTGAGGGCAACATGTAATATCTAAATCTCTAAGTTTGTTTGCCATTGGGTGCTGAGCAGATAGTGTAAAGTGGGGTTTTAGAGCATTTTTACTGAAAAGAGACGCCTGCTTCCACCAAACATGGCACAGCGAGGGACGTGAGAGTGAATTGAAACAGTAAAGTTGTGAGCCAGCAGTAAAAAAAAAACAGCTGAATGTCGCAGTGAAACTGTAGATAATAAATCACTGTGAGTTTGCCACTGCCAGCGACCGCTTTTCACAGTCGAACAGTGATGTGGCCCATCCGTCTGAAAAGTATTGATCACAGCGACTTTAAATGAATGCATATTTCGATGGTGACAGAAGCACACACTCGCAGAACACAGCATCTCTGTTTTTGTGGCTCACAAACAATGACACCATCATAAACACAGGTTTCTTCCACACCAACACATTCCTCACAACAAAGGCGCACCCTACACACTCCCCGCCGCACTGTGCTGCTAACCGCTTCTAACTACTACTGCTGACCTGACACTCTGTCAGGGAGGCTGTGCGCGTTTGTAAGAGAGTGTGCAAGTTTACAAGAAAGTCGGCCCAGAGTGTCCCGAGCGGAAGCCATTTTCTGACATCTTGGACAGGACCTGAAATGGATGAAACTTGGAGAGCACCAGAAATGTGTGAGTTAGAGCCAGGCAGGGTGAGAGGGGAGAGGGAGGAGACTGATGCTGAAGTTGCACTTTGTTTGCTGGTTTCGCCTGTTGTTGTTTTGGATGTAATGAACCAAGCAACGCCCTGACGGATAAATGACTCTGTGGTGGAGAGAGAAATTATTTAGGGAAGCCCCCTCCCCACTGTGTACACGCTCTTTAAGTTGATCCAGCAACAGCTGCACTCATCTCATTTGACCAGAGGAGACTGCCATGTGATACCTCTGCTGGCATTTCACATTTCATAGTCTGAAATCAGAATTAGTCAGAGAAGGAGAAGGAAAACAAAAGGGAGAGAGAGAGAGAGAGCAAAGTAACCCAGAGAGCAGACATAGGATGATACGTCAGGGTCAAAAGGTCCTGGCTCATTGGGCAGGTGCAGCTCCCGACAGCTCATGAATCACCACATGACTTGTCCTTCACTGTTGGATGAGTCCAAGCGCTCTTAAAACAGAGAAGTTAGTGAGCACAGTAGTACACTCCTAATGGTAATGATAGTAAGAAGTTACAGTACATGTATGAAAATAACTATTTATGTTGTTGTCACTAGTAGATAATCAGAGATGAATGAATCAGTTATATAAATGTGTAAAGTTCATTATGTTAAAGTCTGACACAAGCTGTATTCTGCCTCATTTATTATAAACACCCTCCACAGCATGTTAATAAATGAAACGTATTACTGATGGTATCTGAAACTAAGAAATAAACAGGTACTAATGAGTGACATGGGTGCAGAAATGGTACTACAAATTGTATCAATGCAGCTCAAAGAGTAAAGAAACTGTAGTTAGCACTTTTTAAAACCAAACTCAAAACCACAGCTTCAGTCATTAATGTGTAAATGAAGCAAAACAACCTTTACTTCCATCATTTACAGTCTGGCTCTTGTTGTTGTGTAAATGGACAAATATAGCAGCCTATTCATCATAATCTCACTTCCATAATGTCAAAGCCATTGGCTTTTGCTGGCAGAAAACAAAAGGGCACCACGATGGCCCTGTAGCTGTCACAGAGAGAAAGTGTCAGTATCTGGCTGAATCATGGCTTGTTTCACAGGTTCATTGTTTTTTTCAGCCCAGACCTTGTTCAAATGTTGTTTCCTATCAACTATAATTGGGTTTCTGTTCTATTTTTGAGAGACTAATTGGGGAATAATTTAGTCTTTTCAACCCCACAATAATGTACTTTACTGTACTAAAAACAGGACACTCACAATGTAATGTCTGTTTTACAGATAAAAAGGGGTCTTGAAAATTATTCTGTCTTTAAGGTTTAATTAATAATTCTGATTGCAGCGTTTGTGCAAGAAACAGAAAGATATGCAGTATAAAGTCTATAAAACCTGACAGAAAAGAGCCTTGTGACATGGTGGTTTGGAAAAGTATTTAAGGATCTGTTTTACAATTCTGTGAGCTTTAAATTTTTCAGGAAGAGATTTTCTTTCTGTTTTTGAAGACGAAGTGGTGCCTCAGTGGGTGCAGAGTTGTTGAGGTGCACCATGCACATTTCTAAATGATTTTATCACGGTCTGCTTAAAACAACAATGTGGCTTCTTCATATTAAGGATGCACATTTTGTTTTGTCTCCAGTTGGTTCCGCCATAATAGATCTTCCAGAAAGCCCACAGCCCGGCAACTCGGATGTGTCCATTGAGGTGGTGTCTGCCACCCCCCAGAGCACTGTAGTCTACACCCCCACAACCCAGATGACCCCCGAGGGTGGTGAGTGGCTGAACCCCAGCCTGTGCAGCGTGGATAAAATGACCCCTACACCATCGCTGACTGATTTTCTGGCTGTTTCCGAGCCTGCCACCAAATCCCTAACTGCAGTGACTCCGTCTTTACTAGGGGCTCAAAAGCTGAGCTAGACAGGTGGTATTATTAACTGAAATCATTTGCTCCGTGTACAAGGTTTTCTGGTGTTTAAAGGCTATTAAACCCTGTTAGCTTGATGTCAACCTGACCAAAGCGATCAGTCAAACAAGCCATTAAAATGCCTGTAACCAATCGGATATGGCCAGGCAGGGATTTATGCTCGGAGATCCGTGTCCAATTAGTTGATTACTTTCATTGCCTTTTTGATGGATTACCTCCCTGCACCAACCTCACCCAACAAATGAACAGCATATTGTACGGTTCACATATTATACCACCGGAAGTAAAGCCTCTCGTAACAAACTCAATATTTCCCCTCAGCACCTCTAGTTGATAGCTCACTGGAAGATAACCCAGTCGTATTCCTTTGCCTTGTCATTTCCTATTTCCTTTGCAATACATATCACTCCACAGACAGAGGATATAGCATTTCCATTCAAGCCAGGAACTGAGGCCAGAGTGAAAGGTGACTCCCCGTCAGAGCAGCACTTTCCATCCTGTTTATCAGAAAGGGAAATTACCCTGTCAGGGAAACAGAGAATGGTGTTTAAAAACATCACTGACATCAGCGGTGGGTGATTGACAACTATCTGATGGGGCAGCTAAAAAGAATATTCTGCTTAGATCTTCCAGTTTACGAGTGATAATAACCATGTATCTCCTGACACAATGTGGATTAAATATTAGCTTCAGAAAGGAAAGTGTGACATTATACCCTATTTAACAACAGTGTATTTATACTTAAGATACTAGTTGTCACAAATGTCACAGATCAGATCAGATTTAATGTCACAACAACAAATTTGCTACCAATAAATCAACAACTCCACCATATGAGTTTGGCCACAAATAAAAGTTGTGTGATGGTGTCTGATTTGGTTTAATATGGAAAAACATCCATGAAGCACATGAAAGGCACATGAAGAAATACCAACATCATAATAAATATAAGCAAATAAATGTAAATTTACTGTATTTTATTTTGTGTTTTCCAATATCAAAGCAGCATCAATATTTTTATAATATGGTTTTGATGTTTGCATTTACCTAACAGGCTAGACATTCTGAATCGCCCCTGCTGACGCCAGCACCTTTAACTTTGAAACTAATCTGTTTTTGCGTATGGTAGCAATCAAACGTCAGCTTTGATGTCAGGTGTCAGCAGTGGAAAGTTCAGTTTGCAAAAAAGACAGCATGCTGTAGCTCTTTACTCTCCTTCATGACAACTTAAGAGGCCGTGCAGATTTTAACCGTGTTTTCCTGGGTGTGTGTCAGTTAAACTGAGAGAATAAAGTGCACTCCTGGCATATTTCCATCCCTCCTTGAACCTTGCGTACCTGAGAGGATACTTCTGGTTTCCCATCCGATCTTGTGATGGATGGCCCTCCTGACCATCGCAGTCAGTTTGATGCACACCGCCTCACAGTGAGGCATGAGGAGGATCATGTATCTCCCTTTGCAGGTATGTGGATGCCTGGGAGACAGCTGCCACTGGGTAAGGTGATAAAACAGCCCATTTCATTCTGGGGACATCTGATAGTGCTGCCAGCTCCACACAGTCTGGCAGCACTGGGCCCAACTGAAACTGGATCACACACAAGCAGGAGGGAGTGGGCACCAGGCTGTCAGAGCAAAGCCAGAAAACAACTGTTTCTGGGCTGCAATACCAGGCTGAAGGTAGAGGTGTAGAATACGACTGTGTTTACACACAGGGAGCCCGAGAGAGCGTGTTCCTGTGTGGGCTAGTAATACACTGATTATAAGTTAGACTAACACCATGTTCTTAGATGGAAACACTATGCCAAACATTGTTGAAACACCTAAAACAGATATAATGTTTTATGTCTTTTAATTGAAAAGCAGTTGTCTAAGTTTTTGGATTAGGTTTAGATTAGTTAGCACTAATCGAGATTTAGGATTTTAAAAAGATGGAGCTACTGCTACATAACATTTTGGATTGAAGGGGGAACATACAGTTGGATTCCTGCATATATTATATATGTTTTTGTGTTTCATGAAAACACTCTCAATGAAATGGAAAGTAGAATCACAACACTGGTAATATCATTGCCTTAGTCGCTAACTTTGTCTTTGCCGTCCACATTCTGTACAATGAGTTTTTAGAGCTTTTTTGCTGAGAACCGCCTCCCACTGTGGCCAAAAATTAATCTCTTGAGAGTGGTGGGAGTTAATTACTACAGTAAAGTTGCAGTCGGACAGCTAAACAATTAGTTAGATGATAAGATTGATACAACTCTTATGTCTGTAAGGTAAATATAAAGTTTATCTTAGCATGAATATGGGAAACACAGGGAAACAGTTAACCCTGGTCTGTCCAAAGGTGACAAAATCTGTGTCCCAGCACCTCACTAATTAACATGTTGTATCCTTTCTGTACAGTTTTGTCTCATTTTCAGTCTTTGTACTAAGCTAAGCAAATCAGTCGCATGCAGTGGTTCGATATTTCCCTGACACAAAAGTGGTATGAATCCCCTCATGTGACACTTTTCCCAAAATGTTCCTTTAAGAATCCAACAATGATTTTTGTGTTTAAAACCCAACCAATAACTAATAAAGTTTCTCCATTACACAGTTTATCCAACACAGAGCACTGATAAGTTTATTGTTTAAACAATAGAAGTCCTACTTCGTACATATCTTGGCCTTTAATAAACTAATTAAAAATATATTGTGTGTTTCTGTTAAAAAAGACATATCAGTTGATATATAATTATCAGATTTCATCACAGTAAAATATTTTTATTGTTATCTGCTTCAAAAGTCAAATCAAGTAGCCTATCATTTGGACTTCTGATTTTCAAACACTTTAGAATAACAATGTATACCACTGCATTGCTACCTGAGGGAAAAAAAACACCACAGCCAATTAAAAGTTAACTACAAACATGACACTTTTATTGAACTTTTTTTTTCCTGATTCAGTTACAGAAACAAGAGAGTTAACTGTTTTTTTCTTTTTCTAATCAGGGGAATAAAGTTCTATACATAGGCATGCTGCGTCACTGCACAGTCACAGCTGTGAAAACCAATATCACCCCTGTCAGCTGCCCTGCTGGAACAGTCTGAAGGCAAGACAAATCAGGAGAGGACAGGCAAGGACATGTCAAACCCAGAGACGATGGGTGTTCAATGGGCTGCCCAGGGATGACAAATTTAACATATAGAAGTTTTGTGCAAATTTCACCACAGTCTATTTGATTTTAAACACAGAGACAATATCAGCCAGAAGATTCTTTTTTTTTCCCTCCGGTCTCCAAACTAACAGAGAAAGTTATTATTAGGTCCAATGATGATGGCATTTTGTTCCTTTTTGGGGAATCACACTATTTTGGACCATTTCCCCCCCCGACTTTAATCTCTTTGCTTCTCAAGAGCCAGCTCTCTTTCGTGTTTAAGAAAGCACAGACATTAAGTGTGTCATCTGATATACACTGAAATTATGATTGCTGTCACATGACCCTTACATAAATAGAGTTAGTATTCAAAAGTACGTCTGAGAAAGGTCTTACATGTAGAAATGGTGATAAGCATGCACAGATAGGTAGTCGACAAGTGCAAAATCTACAAAGTCACATGTTATTCTTTTCTCTTTTTTTTTGTATTCCACATTGAGTGAATCCATTACAAGAACTGAAACCTCCCCACCTCCTCTCTTGAGTGTTATGACACCAGAACTTTGTCTTGTTACTGCTGACTATCCAAAAACCCTGAGGACAGCTCTTCTACATGGGCTACGATGAACAGGTCTGGGGCCCATAGCCTGTTTCTAACCAGGGTTGGCCCAAACAGAGCTTGGCGCAGCAGGACACGCTCTCTTTGGGCATGGAGCTGGCCTGCTAGTACCAGTCCTATTTTAGAATAGCCAGTGGGTAAGACATAAACATACAGCAGCAGTCAACTGTTGACCCTTAGTCTTTTCTTAGTCGAGACCAAAGGTCACCAAAATGACTGTTAGTGGGCTTAAAGTTAGTTTTTCAGCCCTCCCTGCTCTGTTTTTTTATAATTATCCCCAAAATACCACAGAATAAGTCATTGTTTACTGCATGAAGTGCCAAAAATTATTCACAGCCATTGTTATTTTTCTGGGGAAAAAGTATTTTTGTATCCCCATAAGTGTTACAGGAAAGAGTGGACAACTGTCTTGACTGAGAATACTGTGCAGGAGGTTCAACCAACATAAATCCCTATAAATGACAACTCATATAGTTTCCTTGAACATTAATCAAATGAAAGAATAAAAGCATATCTAGTGTTGGCAAAGAAAAACAGTTCCAAAATGCTAGTTAAAAAATAAAAGACACCAGCAAAAATAAAAGCATGATGTAACAACAAGCAAATGTATGAACACGAAGCAAACCAGTTACAAAATAAAATCCCCAAATAAAAACAGTTTGCAGTAGTCAGTCATGTGACACTGGTGTCTAAACTTAGCCTACAGTAAAAAAAGTAAACAAGCAAGCAAAGCTTTACAGCACTACTATGTACACAGCTTCTCGGGTGAAGAGAGAGAGAGAGCTGGTGTCACGACGAAGGGAAAGGGCGTGAAACGGAGACTCCAGTGAAACTAGAGTCCTTCTTGGCACGGGGGACTTGAACTACGATCGACCACAAGGAGACAGGAGGAGGATGAAGAGGAGGAGGAGGAGGAGGAGGAGGAGGAGGGAGGAGGGGGAGGAGGAGACGCTTCACCAGATGAAGAAGACAACCACATAGAGCAAAGCAGCACGGCCGCCCCCAACACACACACACACAACACACACACGCACATGCAGACAGACCAGGGAGCCATTTTCTCACAAAGATTGGACTGACTGAAGGAAGTCACATCTCGCTGTCGCTTAGACTCCCCTCGGACCGCCTCTCCCGCTATCTCCTTCCCCCTCGCTCTTCCCATCCATTTGATCTCCCTCTTTCTACCTTGCACTGTCAATCTGATCTTTCTAAAGCTCTAGGATATCTCCACGCAGCAGCCACACGGCTCTAAATATAGTCTGTCACTCACAGTTCGACGACTGTATCTGCACCAGTGTTGTTCTGCGCCTCACTGGGAAGTCGTGTGGAGGAATATTTAGCACCAGAAAGCAAACCTCGACTTTGAACCCCCCACTCACACATACATCCCACCCGCCCGCCAACTCAGGACACTCATAAAATCACAATGCTCACGTACGCACACATAAAACACAGATAGCGGGACTAAGAACAGGAGACCACTTCATTTCCTCGCTTCGTTTCCTGCTGATATAAAGTGACAGTTTCTTCTGGCTGGTTCAAACCGCCACTGGCCACCGGAGATGTGGGAGAGCAGCACACAGTAGTCTGACCTAGATTCATGAGGCGGTGCGGCCCCTCTGATGACTGACGCCCTTCTCGGCCAATCAGAATCCACTCTACTCCATCTATATATATATATATATATATATATATATATATATATATATGCAACAGCAGTTCATTAGCAGCTTGCGATCCCTCTGTTCAGGCTGCTCTTGTCGTGTGCACGGTCACTGGGAACTTCTTTTTCCGACCACAGTTTTGGGCTTCACAGTTTTGTTTCACATTTTTGCAAAGTGTCCATGCAGGTGGTAGGATGAGGCGGGGTGAGAAGAGTTATGCATTGTATTCACAGACGGTGCAACGAAGATAGAGAGGGAGGAGGGAGGAGTGTTGATGAAGCCGAGGAGTAACAGTCTTGAGAGGGAAAGTTCATTGGAGTGGTAGGTGTAGGGAATACACACACGCACGCGCGCACACATGTTTTCCTCTCATATACGCTACATACCCACCCACAGAGGCTGGATTCTTTTGAAGAGCGCTGTGCTCGAGCTATACAGTTTGCCCATGTGCTCTGTCTTCACCTACGCTGTGCAGGGGTGGAGGACAGAGCCAAATGTTTCCAATTGAGCGCCAGCACCGGGAGGAGTGGCAAAAAAGACATCCTGACTGACAGGAAGAGAGAGATGGAGCAGGAAAAAGCCATAGATTTCACAGTTTTCAAAGATGCTTACAGTGCTGTAGTCTCAGGGGAGCAAATCAAATGAAAAGAGCCAAAGAAAACTGAATGTGGATGTTTTTAGGTCTGAGTCAGTGTGAGTTTTGTTTTGTTTTGCTACTTGCTGGTCCAGTGTTTGAACCCTTCTATAGAGATCTGTGTGCTAGAAGAGCTTCAGCTCTGTCCTCCATACCCCCACGCTCTCTCAGTCTCACACACACTCATACTCATAATATTTGATTGGCACACAGTCAGTGTTTAAGTCTGTACACAGAGTGAAAGGGCCCTGTTAGCGTCCATATTTTGAGTCCAATTCAACCAGGCAGGGCCCCCCTCATCTCGGACCCCTCCCTCCTCACCCTCTGCATCCTCTTCTTCTCTTCATTTTCTACCACACGTCTTCTTTACAATCCTCTCACTCACCACAGCTGCCTCCCCGTGTAGGTTGGAGGGGCAGAGGGCACCTGTGGAGGAAAAGATTAAGAGTGTAAGTGAAAAAGTCTAGATAACTCCATTTACTCACACTTGCTTCTTTATATACATGTGTACAATGGCTGCATAGGTCCCATTCATACTTTTTACACATGCTCATCTCTTTAACATAAATCCTCTGATTTCATCTGTCAAATTGTACTGGGTCCAACGCATTACATTTAAAACCAAAGTTAAAATCCTTTATTTATTTCCTTTCCTTTATTCCTTTGAAAGTAGTAGTTTGACATTTTGGGAAGTGAACTCAGAGTTGGACAAGATGATCAATACCACTCTCATGTCCTTACACTGACTATGGGCCACACCCTGCAGTCGTTTAGCTTAGCATAAAGACTGGATCTGTCCAAAGGTATCCAAATCCACCTACCAGTACCTCTAAAGTGCATAAAGTAACATGTTATACCTTGTTTGTTTAGTCTATAAAAAATGTACAAATGACATGTCATTGACTCGTGTGTAGCAGGTGTTTTTTGAGCCCAGCTTACTGTTCCCCTTATTTCCAGTCTTTATGCTACACAGGAGACAAGAGAGTGGTATCGACCTCCTCTTGTAACTCTCTAAGATGACCAAACTATTCAGTTAACTCAATCTTACACACTTAGACCATTATCCACCTTGCGCTTGGATCCTACTCTGTCTTCTATTTAATTGGGCTTTTACTTTTAAAATGTCCCTTTATCCATTTAAACTGCCGTGTGTAAATCTCTCATTTAATACCTTCTCTGCCTCATGCAAAACACCTCCAGAGTACAAAGCAGGCTTATAAATAAACTTCTCTTTAAAGTGAATACTCCAAAACACTGTTAGCGCTAATGATATTTTATGCAGAGCAGCTTAAGGAGAGGTCTCTGCATCCCCTTTTGTCGGCTAAATCAGCATGCCTAGCTGCGATCTCTAGGAATAGTGACTACAAATTATCTTTTAGTCAGCAGAGAGTGTTGCTTCACCAGTGGTGTGTGAGGCGGTGTGCTGCGCTGTTGTGTGGCAGGCTTAATTCATAACACAGTGGCTGGGAACAAGTTCACCTGTGCCAGCCCGAGCGCCCATTCATCCTGTATAATGAAGGGGCGTGACAGGCCGGCAGACAGTCCCATCATTCAGTGGACAGATAGCATCGCGGGCTTATTTACGCACACGGGAGCTGTCTCGCTCTCACCCATACACAAATCAACGCCAGATGAGTGACCGTTTGTAACGAACCCAACCATGCATGTGCCCACAAAACACAACACGCACAGGCACATGACCGTGCAGCCACGAACAGAGACGATGCGCACACACTCACAGCTCTCCCTCATTCTTGCGCAATGGCGTGCGGTCTGGAAGGCACAAATGTGTGCATGCAGTCTCGTCGGCTTGGTCGAAATGGGAGAGCGGCGTGTAAGCGGCGTGTACCTGTGACTGGGCGGATGTACTCACCGCTCCCCCGTTCAGGATCATGGTCATCTCGGTGGGCTGGTAGACGTTGCTGCGGAAAGGAGCGCTGGGCCTGGCGCCGGTGTTGCTGTTATGTTGCCCCGCTCCGCTGCCGCTCCTCAAGCCTGGCATGGAATAAGCAGAGAGGCGGAACAGAGATTGTTTGCCGTGACTCACCACGTCACTGTCTCTCTCTTGAAGGACGAAACACTTGCTGTGTAATCCTGCACCATAGAAATTTCCTCCTGTACTTATTTCTGGCCTTGCATGCAGATATTTCCTGGTGTTCTATTACTCACTTTGGCCTACATTCCCTCTACAGCCTGTTTGGACATATTATGCCTGTCTGCTGTGAAACATTGGATTGTACTGTACCTGCAGTGTTCTCGTCGCTGTATCCATAGCCCTGGTTCTCCACAAACTGCCTGTGAGACAGGGGGATGTCTTCGTCGAAGCTGGTCTCCCTCATCCGCGTGGAATTCTGGGAGGTGTCAAAGTAATCTGGGGCTGTGGGCTGTGGAGGGGGTCTCAGGCAGATGTGGGATTCGGGAATGGCATGGAAGATCAGCAGCAGCCAGCCTTGAGCCACTAAAGCAATGGCCAGGGCCGGGTCATTCCAGTCCGGGGACCTCCCCAGCCAGGCGTTGCCGTAAAGATAGAAGCCCACCCAGGCTACCCACAGCAGCAGTGATAGCAAGCAGGTCACCAGCAGCCAGACGGCATTGCAGCGCCACTGACGCGTCTTGCTACACAGGGCAAGGGAGGCTGCAGTTAGTGCGGCTAGTAGGAGGGCTAGCACATAGCTGCAGGCCAGCGAGAAGTCCAGTGGCAGGTACTGACAGGCAGCCCGCCCCTCCCTCAGCACGGTCAGGAGTAACCACTCTGCGGCGATGATGCCCTGCACGGCGCTCAAACCCAGTGCGAGGCCTGTTAGGGCGCAGCCACCAGGGCTCCGGCGCTCACGGCCAAGCCTGCGCAGGCGGACGCCCTGCACCAGCAGGCAGGAGAAGCATACTGCAAACAGGAGACCCCACAGGGCCCTGCGGAGCAAACATAAAGACTCATCCTGCTCAATCAGGTAAGCAAAGCTCAGGCCAGGCCAAATAAGCCAAGGATGCCGAGGAGCAGCAGGAGGATGGGTCCCACGCCACTGCGCTTCTCTGCCTCACTAATGTGGCGTAAACGACACAGCAAGACTAGGGCGAGCAAGATGGCAGCCAACGCCCCGCTGGCAGCCACCGACTCAACAGCTACACCCCATATGGAGTCCAGGTCACAGAGGAGGGTGTAGGGACGCACGAGGCCCCAGCCACAGCCTCTTGGGAGAGCCTCAGAGCCCTCAAAGTCTTGACCGGTGGCACGATGAGCAACAGTCAGCAGCAGCAGGACGAGGACGGGGAGGAACGCCATCTGTAGCAGATCAGAGAGAGACAGAGAATGGAGGAAGTCAAAGGAATGGAGAGAGGAGGGAGAGGGAGAAAGAACAAAAAGTAAGTCGTCGTAGTCATAAATGTTTGGAAAGCAACAGAGCTCAGCAGTCAGTCACTGCCACAGTAATCATCTGTGAGTGACAATACAGACAATCAGCCACTGCTGTGTTTTAGGGAAGAAACAAAGGACAGTAGTTCATGTGGGGTGAATGACTGAAGCCTTTACAAAAACACACACACACATATCCTGTTTCACCCATAGTTTCCTGAAGCCCTGCCCTTTTTTGGACCTTTTAAAGGCTTTGAGGTTTCATTTTGTGGCAAACACTTTGAAACAAACAACATACAGACCCCAGAAAAATACCCACAAACCCAGAAAGGCCCAGATAGGTTCATTCACAGAGAGGTTACGTCAGAGCACCTACAATGCTTCTGAAGAGAGGTTCAGTTGTATTATTTGTCCAGTCTTGTCCAGTGAACCGGCTGCCCGGAGCACTGACAGCAAAGCCGCTGCATCATGCATATTTTTATGAAAAAACACAGATATAGAGGAGGGAAGTAGTGTGTACAAGCAGTTCTACCCACTATCAGGCATCTAAGGGCACCCAGCAAAGCGTGAGACAATGCATAATACACTCAGCGCCTCGAGCTCTGAGTACAAACACACGTATACTTTTGTGTCCAACTGAAGAAGAGGAAAAAAAACACAGCCGCAGCACTCAGTGTGGGAAATCAATGCTGTCTCAGTCTACCTATTCCTTTATTCATCACAACTGTCAGACAGCTGCACAGACACGTTATTTTGTTTCACTGAGGTCTTTGCTAGGATGATCAGTGCTGTCGTTTCACCTGACAAGCTGCGTGTTTTACGGGAGGTTGATCCGTATTTAAAGCCACGAAGCTGCACGTACACTCAAACACAGACACACACACACACACATACGCAGATCATTTTGCCAGGTTACCGTCAACTGTCTCTCCACTACATCGCAAAGCTTTCAGAAATTCTTTCCAAGCTGGCTCATACATTAGTGTTTCAAACAATCTGCTCTTACAAAGAACACACACACACACTTTCCGAGCCCCTCTCTGCTTGAGGCTACACTCTGGATTGTATATTTCAAAGGACACATCAGTCTCGCTGTAGTTTTGACATTAAAAAAATCTCCCGTTGACTGTACCACAATGTTTACATACCACTTAAAGGACACTGGATATCCCCAGCCTCATATTCTCTCTCCATGCCAGTAAGTCGAGGAGAGTTACATGGTCAGGCCGTCAGGGGAGAGTGGAAGGTTTAAATACACACCAAGCAGGGCTGCAGGTCACACACAGTCCTTCCAGCATGAAGCTTAGTAAGTGGGGCAGAGAGCCAGAAAGAGACAGACCCCTGGATACTCTGATTTATTGTATCATGAGAAAAATGGGGACAGAAGTGGGAGGAAGAGGAAGTCTGGTGAATCTGCAGCAAATATAGTCAGACTAGACCTACTTCAGTATGATGTGTCACTTTGACTTGTTACTTCTACAGTGGTGGAGAGTAAGTACATTTACACTAGTACTGTGTACTGTACATAAGCACAAATCTCAGGTGGTTTTACTTTATTTTTCTTCTTTCTTTGTCTCATTCTAATTTACAATTCTAATCCACAACATGTTAGAGGGAAACAATGCACTCTTTACTCCTTTTACTCTTTACTACATTTATTTCATAGTGTTAGATACTACTTACTTTATAAATTAAGCATTTACATACATGCAAATCAAACTGTGTGCTTCCAGTTCCTCAAAAGTTACAGTAAACTGAATATAATGTTGAGGTTTGAGTGTTGGTGGGACAAAACAAGCAATTTGACAGTGTCACTCTGTGCATTCTGTGGCAATTGTGGTGGCATTTATCATCACCATTTTCTGAAATTTCACAAACCAGACAATCAATTGATTAATCAAGAAAACAATCAGTGGAGTAATCCATAATGAAAATAATTGTTAGTTTCTTCCCTTCTAAAACAGTTCAAACTTCTCCAGCTCCATCTCCACTAACTGCAACAATAAAATGCTGCTGACCCATTAATGCACAAGTAATAATGAGCTAAGGTTGTCTAAAACTGCAGGGACTTACGAAAGAAAGTCTAGATGTTGTTAATAACACAATTAACATCATTAGTGAGTTCACTCTCATCAGCTAAGACAATGACTATGACTGTGTTCAGAGATTGGCTATAGCCATTCCCTATGAAAACTAGTGGTTCAGTTCTTCCCCAAATTTCCACACACATGCACAGAGATACTGCATCCATCCATTAACATGCTTTTGATGTGTCTGTCCTAATATCCATCATAAAAAAAGATATTTAAGATATTTTTTAGGCAGTGGTTGTTTACAACTTTAAAATATCATTATTTATTTCTGTGAGATCCCAGGGGGCTTAACATTGAAGGATGCACGTGTGCATATATGTGTGTGTTTATGCATATTCATTTGTTTGGAGCTCTTTCATGTATCCTTCAGAGATTTACATCCACCAAACTCCTCCTCACACCTCCTCATTACTAAAATTCTTCATTCCCTCATTTCCTGCTGTTGTTTCAGCCTGTCGTTTCCTGTTGTCTCCTCGGTGCAGCGGCTCACAGTTATTATTGGTCTACATTAGCATCAATCAGTGCTTATAGAGGGATGAGTCACCAAAACACACACAGAGTGCTGGAGCCTTACACAGATGCACGCCAACACCTCACACCAACATTCATACCTGCACAAGTGGCACAAAAACACACACTCATGCTTTCTCCTAACGTTGTGTTGTTTTTCCAGTGAGCTCCTGATAACCATGGTTACACCCCATCGCTAAATGACAGGAATAAAACAAAAGGGAGACAAAGAGAGAAAGGCTCACTCATCCCCGACAAGCTGAGCAGACTGATCCTCCTCTGCCTTTTTTATTTGTACTTTTCTTTTTGTCTTTCTTCACCGCCTTCTTCTTTTGTCACACTTCCTAATGACAGAGCCTGTAAAATCACACAGCCAAGACAAAGTGCACACTCACAACAAGGAACACAGAGGCCGCGTCCCTGTGAGTGCACACTTTTTAATTCACTCCCCACTCTCATTCAGTCACTCCCTCTTGCACAGATGGTTGCTCTGGCTGCTTTTTGAGTGTGACTTGGCAGAGCTGAAGGATGCACACGGAGGGCTGCCAGTGGCCACACACATGCAGACACACGCAGACGCACAAGGCTCACGCAAACATGCATGACATACAGAACATAACACGCACCTACAGCACACATACCACACACTTCAGTCCTCTTCCCTGCTTCTCACTAATATGACTCATGTATAATAAGAGAGAGAGAGAGAGAGCCCCTGGCCTTCCGCTTTGTGCAGCATGGAGGACGCTGTCGCCGTCTCATCTTCCCCTCCCTCCTGTCTTTCTACAAATGTTTCTCTCCCTGTCGCTCACGCTCCACGCTTCTGTCCTTCCCCTCCATTTAAAAACCCTCCATTCTGTCTGGATTTGAACACCTCCAGAGCGGGCAGCACGGTCTCATCCCTTTGCCACATTTGAAGATGTGCTGCGAAAGCATGTTCCTCACACAACCCACCCCCCTCACATTTTCTCCCTCTTTTCACCCCCTCCGACCAGCTAATCCCAAACAAACCCCTCTTCCCCTCTTCCTTCCATTTTGGCTTCTCCTTCCTCCCTCCTTGTGCCCCTTCCACCTCCCTCCCCGCTTGTCTTTATTCTTGCTGTGTATCTTATGTAACTCGGGAAGGATCCAGCCTCTGTTCTCTGGCATCATCTTCCTCGGTGCCAAGCAGCCTTCTGGCACTTAGAGGTCCGTCTTAGCTTTGTGTTCGGCACGTAGCGAGGTTACATGCATTCATGCCGCACGTGTCCCTCACAGACGCACAGGCAGGCTGGCATAATGCTCATGTGTGACTGGCTCTATTTGCATGTAAATATAACATTGTGCTTGGTGGCATGCATTATGCATCGGTGTGCAAAGGTGCCACATTCTCACACAAAGCTGAATGTGGCACGTATGCAGCATGTATTCCTCACCAGCGCTGCTGCCTGAATGCATCGGCAGGGATACAGGCATGAGAGTGCAAATGTGCAGCACTGCAGTCCCTCAAATGTGCTCCAGGCTGGATGGGCAGGGGGGAACAGGGGGAAATCTAGCGAGCCGTCCTGTACAATTACCTCCTCCCATAATTATCAGACATAGCACACAACCAGATGCTGTCTAATTACCGCGGTGATAATTGGGAGGATTATTGCATTTTGACGACTCGCTTCAATTTCAATTTTTTTTTCCTCCCACAGTTTTTTTCAGACTACTGGGATGATAATGGAGAAAAAATGTGTGTGTCTTTGTGAGTGTGTGTGTGTGTGTGTGCAGGGGGGGGGTTGGGATATGGCTGGAAACACATCGATCCAGCTGTTGAGGTGAGCAGGTCGTTTGCAGGACCCATGCAAGCATCTGCTCGCATCTCGAGACTCCAGGCGTATCCACTGTCTCCTCTTACACTAATAGACTCTTTCCTCTTCTGGCGGCGCATAAATTTATATCTTACATCAGTGGCTGCGATTACATAAGGCCTCAGATATCAGTCATGTTAAATTAACCCGGGCTGTCTGGATGTCCTGTCTCGCTCCATGAGATTTACTTTGGATTAAAAACACATCTGCGCTACTAAATAAGCTTGTGTGCTCTAATGGCTTCGTTTGTCATCGGAGGCGTCTCGAGCTGGTCTTTTATCAGTTGCAACTTCTGTCTCAAGCACTCTTGACCTTCTCTGGTGTCTTGAGTAAGAGTAATTGGCTTGAGGCTGCTCCTAGAGTTGAAGTCTGGCCTGAAACATTGTCCAGAAAGCAAACGCAATAGAGGGAAGCCACAGAAGTAATGAGCATCAACCTGAGGTTTTAGATAAATAAATTATATGAGTTATCTTCTCATTATCTCATCTTTCTTCTTCTCTGACTCTTGCTTCTTTTGAACAGCTGTTTGAAAATCTCTTTCTTGCTTCCTTTATGCGTATGTTTCTGATGTCAGTTAGCTGGCATTTTTAACAGTTATCCTCTCTGGAGTTTTGGAAAAGCTCCAATCTGGGTGAGAAAAACTCTTTATTGTTGTTAGAGAACTGAAACAATAGATTGGATCAATTTAATTGTTCGGATTAATGTGAAATTGTCCGTGGCATTGCCACAGGTAGCTCTCTTCTAACTCTGAAATGACACATGGTCATTGTTGTTGTTGTTGTTGTTGTTTTGTTGTAATCCCTGAACTTGTGACTTCCCAGAAATGGCCTTGCTGATTGTGCACTCAGCTAAAGCCAGAGATCTCCTACGCAGAAGACTGCAAAAGCATGGCCGATTCACATGAAATTTACAAGTCTGCATTTTGACATCTCTGGTGGAAGTTTGCTGAAATAAACAGACCTGAACACGCACAATGAACCTTTAATAACAGTTTCTGTGCACAGATTTACACCCCTAGATTACATTTATCGTAACTTTGTTGAAGATAACGGCTGTAGCTGCCTATTCCTGCTCATTCATGATTTTTTCTTGAACAAATGCACAATAACCATGAATTAAAACGCATGATCTGATCCGTCTGACTTTGTCTCCATCTCCGCACATCTGAAAGCCTCCAGAGTGACGTCACCAACCGCTCGCAGCTGGTAGCAGGAATAAAATGGGAGAGGAGGAAAGAGTGGGGTGGGGTGTGGTGTGGTAGACGTCAAGGTATGACGTATGGGTGTGCTGGAATATTGAAAGAGGAGTATGTGAGGACAAGTTTTGGGGAAGAAAATAGACTCAAATGACAGGGGAAGCAGGGCTGAGAGGAAAGAGGGGAAAAGATGCTGAATGGCGAGACTGAGAAAGTGGTCGTCCATTCATTGCGCTGGCCTCCTGGGAGTGGGCATGGAGAAACTGTCAGTGGAAGTATTTCCCCCAGCCTCTTCAGACACCCCTAGCCATCCTAATTAGGCCTCATTACCATGTGAATGGGCTCACAGCAAGACCGTATGCTAATTGACTTAACAATTAACAGTGCCAGCTTTGCCTTACACTCTCCCCCACCCCCCCCCCGCTCCTTCTCTCCTTCTTCCTCTCTTCCAAAACAACAACAACCGTGGTTGGTTGGTGGTGGTCAGAGGAGAAATCTATATGAGATGTGAAGGCATCCAAAACCCCCAAAAAATGCCCCCTGAAACAGAGCAGCAGACCTCCGGTGTCATGGGTTCTGCTTCCACGTGATATCAATCAGCATCTTCTGTTCTAGTTACAGAGATGGGAGCTGTGATGGGATGAATCGAGGGGGTGGGGGGGGTGATCACAGATCTGGTTAAGGAGTGTGATAGTGATCAGAGGAGCAGGAGGAACAAGGAGCAGCCGGATGTGCGAAGGAAGAATTGGAGCGAGTCTTGTGCCTGGAGCATGTGTGTGCATGTGTGTGTGTGAGTGCGTGTGTGTGTGTGTGTGTGTGTGTGTGTGTGGGGAGAAAGGAGGGGTGGGAGCATGAACACAAATGCACAAATAAAAGGGGAGCAGGGAAGTTCCTATGTATGTGAAAATGGCACTCATACACTCAGCAGATTCATGTGTACATAAAGAGGCCGCATGCACATACACACACACACACACACATTCATCCAAACAAGGTACATATGGCATCAGCCCCGAGGAGATACTGTAGCATCCTCTTCCTCCCATGGGGAGGCTAACTAACTCGTGAAAGCGCAGCCTGAGAATAAACAGCTCCACTCTGCTGAATATTGATTAATGATGGAAAACAGAGCGCTCCAAAATAGGCCCGGGAGCTTTCTGGGTACACAAATACTGCACAGACAGAGGCTCAAGACTTGTGTATCATCCATCTATCCACCAACACAAAGTCAATCCATACATCGACTCCCATTATCATTCAAACTTCCTTTGCCTAATTGGACTCCAGTGGGCATTTAAGTGCAATCTTGTCTTGAGTTAGACGACCAGTTAAGGACTCTGCTTCGTGTTGGTGAGGCTTTTCAGCGGTGGGAGGGTCTCCTGAAGGGGACACCACTTGGTTTTGGCTGACCTAAGGAGCAGCTTATTGCAAACACACATTTAGAGAATGCTCTTTTTTTTCTCTCTCTCTCTTAACAATACCAACCACATGGGAGGGTCCCTGGGGGGTTCCAGGAGAGTGTGTTTGTTTGAGGGAGCAGCAGTAACACCATTGTTACTGAGGTGTGTGTGTGTGTGTGTGTGATCCAAAAATAAAGACTGACATCTAACCTCTAGTAAAGTAAAGAGTGGAGGAGGTGATTGACACTCTTTAAATATCTCAGTGCATTGTGCATGTGTGTGTGTGGGGGGGCTACTGAAGGAGACCACCGTTTTCATCCCCGTGAGAAACAAACCCCAGTGTGTGCCACAGACAGTCTGTCCTTAAATCTCACACAGGTCAGAATCTTACATAGAGAGACATTATTTAGTCAAGCTTAACATGTTTTTATTTTGTCAAACGCCCCCTGGGGTCAGGGCCATGTGGACCAAATCTCCGTGCGTAAATGCGCATTTCTGCAACACGTCTACAATCCGGCGTCTTCCCCTCCTGCTTCACACACCTAAGACAGATATACATTTGGTGCATCGACATCGCCTCTCTCCGGGGGGAGGGGGGGGGGCAGTGATGCAACTTCCACCTCGGTGCTGATGCATTCAAATACACCGAGATCCCCTTCAGCTAAAATAGATCTACCCTCTGAACATATATGACACACACACACACGTTTCCACAAGGATACCCCCCCCACCTCCACCCTTATCAATCAATGTCTGTCCTGTAGCCGACGTGGGGAGCTGCACGTACCTTAATCGATGTAAACACGTCCGATAGAGAGCGAACAGATGCACAGTTTGGCAGGTACGATGGGAGACTGAGTGGGGGGAAAAAATGTCACATTTCGGCTGCGCTCGCTGCGGTCTGCGTGTTTTCTCTCCATCCACATGGAGCCGTGCGCGATCAGCCCGAGCGACTCCGGGACGGACACCAGAGGCGCCCGCTTCTTCAGCCCCGTCCCCGGAGGCAGAACGGGCATGAATGCCGAGATCCTGGCGGGTGTCGGGATCCAAACGTGGGCGACAATCTTGATGCCACCCCCCCCACCACCACCACCACCTTTAAATCCTTTGTTCAGCGGCGCGCATCTTCCACTTTCACTCTCGCGCCGCCGTCAAAAATGAGAATGAAACACAAAATGAGTCCAAAAATCCTCCCTCAGACCCCTCCTCTCCTGCTGTTTGCGCTGATTACGCCGCCGAGTGTCCGGGCTGACGCTCACCGCTGCCCGCCGCACATCCACTGACTGAGCGCATCACCCAAAACTGCGCTCCGCATAGCGTGCGCACTGATAATCCCCCCCCTCTCTCTCTCACACACACACACACACAGACACACAAAGACAGACACACACACACACTTACACTGACAGCGCTCCTTACTCCTCTCTGTCCTCCCTCACTTTAACTGTTTTACTCCCCAATGAATTAATTTGGTGCCTGACAGGAGGAGAGGAGGGGGGGCACCTTATTAAATCCTCTCTCTCTCTCTCTCTCTCTCTCTCTCTCTCAAACACACACACACACACACTCCTCCTGAATCTATTATCTTAATGTCTCTGCACGCTCAGTCCGGACCCTCTGAATGTCACTCCTGCTCAGCTCCACTCTGTGATCATGTTTTTTTTTTTTTTTTTTGCTTCGTCCACTGCGCTAAGTGATCGAAAATGTGCCGATATAGTGTCAAGGTAAACTATTAAAGCTCTATGTCCGGTTATATCTTTCAAAATAAGCTCACACTTTTGGTTCACAGTCATCCATGTGATTTGGAATATACTGCTATAATCCATTTTTTCCCCCCAAAAGAACAAGCTGATGAAAATGAATGATAAATTGATATTTCTGTATCACATATAGTAAAAGCACTTGATATTTTCCTGTAATTCAACCATTCGCTCACACGCTGATGCAGCAAGCCGTAATGCAAGGTGCCTGTCTGACCATCAAGGATAAACTAAGGATCAATCACTTACACTCTTATTAAAGGGCCAATGTTTGTTAAGGTTCAGTGTTTTTGTCATCAAAATGTGGACATAAGTCAGAGGGGGCAGGGGAAATAACCACCAACCCTGCCAAAAAGGGCATTCAGACAATTTCACGAAGAGCTGGTGACCTCTTATTCTGACTTAGGCGTCTGACTGTTTTGTTGTTATTGTTTGTTTTGTTTTGTTTTTCTTTTTTTGCCTGCCTTTTTTCTTTTGCTAATGAGTTACACTCTTATTTTGAAAGCAATCCAGCTTGTTTTCCGGGTTCACTCTGGTTTCCTGCGGCTACTTGACGCAGCCACAAACTGCTGTGGTGCTTATTATTTCTCCTTCTGGTCACATGCTTGTCGCCTCAGCTGCTCCAGTCCATCTACCAGGGAGGCTTTCTACGTTGGAGCACCCCCCCTCTATCCCTCCACCCCCACTACCCCCACCCGGACATGCATTCAGCCTTTATCCCGGTGCATGATGTGAGCCGGTGCAAGCGATTTGTGGCAATGCTGTCACAATTTGCACAGGCTCCTAAAAAAAAAAAAAAAAAAGCTGTTGCCTCTGCAGTGTCAGACAGGAGCAGCAGCATGGCAGCCATGACACCTCTGACCAGGTAACCATCAGAGCTGCCAGTGTGCTGCTGGAGGACACTGGAGGACTGAAACCTCCCTCCTCCATGCACCCACAACACAGTTATGTCTCATTTTATGGGAGATCTGGTGATTTGTGGGTGTAAATCTTCATTTTATCATGTGTGTGTTAATGGAGCCAAAATCCTGCAACATGAGGGGCAAACTGGGAACCAACAACCAGTCTCATTTTAAACACACACACACACTTTGTGCATGGGATTGCCCTCTCGTCGCCTCCCCCCCCAGTGTTCCCTTTCACACACTTAAACGCATAAATACATGCAAAGCGAGATGACATGCTCTGGGCAGTAAAGAGGCGTATCATATGGAGGTGGCAGCTGAGGATGTGAGACTAATCTGACAGGTGCAGGCTGGGAGAGTGACAGCATGGGAAGAGGGGGAGGAGGAGGTGGAGGAGGAGGAGGGTTCACTGCTCAAAACAGAACGACTGAGGAGATTAATGGTTCTCGCCCCTTATCAGCAGGCAGTACATCTTCAATACCCTCATCATCTCTGTTATCAGCAGCCCGAGAGTGTGGGCAGAAAAGGCGATCGTTGCACTTTCACACAAAACTAACCACAGTGAATGGATTTGGAGGAACATCTCACTCTGAGTACCTGCGCGGTGTGAGATGATGGCGTATTTCAGAGGTTTTAATGTGTAGATACTGAAATTGGAGCTGGGAAGACGAGTTAGACCCATGCGGTGCAGGTGACTCAAATAGTTCTGGTAATAATTTGAGATTGTTGGCGTTTCTGCAGTCGGTTAGCTTATCTTAGCACAAGGACTGGAAACAAGGGGAAACAGCAAGCCTCTCTCTGTCCCAGCATTTCTAAGCTACACGTTATAATTCCTTTGTTCACGCCACACAAAAAGCCAAAGTGGAAATACAATCATTTGCAGTGTTGCAGGGTTTTTTGGCCAGGTGCAGTAACTTCCTGGAGGCTTGTTGTCACACATGGGGTTCCCTGGCAACCAGCAGAGACTCCAGGATGTTACTGCTCCTGGTCAAGAAATAGTCAGGCACGCAACCCTCTGTCGAACTCTTCAAACTGAAACAAAAGAGACATAATGTGTGTTTCCTCGGGACAGATATGGACTAGCAGCTTCCTTCTCTTTTCAGTGTTTATGCTAAGCTGAGCGGAGCTGAACTGTTGCTGCAGATGCAAGTGGTATCAATTTTCCCATCTAATTCTCTTCAGGAAAGCAACAAAAAAAAAAAATCATGTACATATACGTGCTACACATATACACATCATTTATTTACGTAAAAAATGCTAAACAAAATGACTTTTTGTTTATTCCTCTGGGGGACTTTACTTGCTAATATTTTTGATAATATTTGTGATAGTTGTAATTAACATGACAGCTACATTTGTGTGAATGAATTGCCTTCTTGCAATGCTGTGCGTATTTGTAATTTTGTCTCTCTCGCTTGCAAAATAGATCTTAATCTCAATGAGTCTCCCTGAATAAATGGATCTTATCTAATGTCCCGTCAAAGCCTGGGGGATGAAACATGTTTTTTTTTTTTCCTCTTTTTCGTGCACATTCATCAAGCTCTGTTGTGGAGCTGCAGTGCTGTAACAGATTCTCCCGCTGCATGTGTGCATGTGTTCAGATAAAGGAAGCCAGTGGAGACTTGCGTCAGTATTTATCAGTATGATCACTTGTGGGGCTCAATCACTGATTAATATAGTTTCACAGACAGGCTTTAAATAACTTGGTCAGTTATTGTCCTTTAATGACAAGAGCACATGCTCTGTGTTTACAGGCGTCACAGCTCTGTCTGTCAGGTTTCCTTTTGCTTTATGTTTTTAAGGTCTCTCTTTATCTCTTTGTCTCTTTCCCTCATTGTTGCTCTCCACTTGTCTTGTTTATTCTTTCCCCTCTCTCTCATGCTCCCCCTCGTTACATCGGCTCCAATGAACCACAGCGTGGTGACAGCGGGGTGGCCCACGCACAGGCCGGTGCGCTGCATCTGTTTCCAGCGACGAGCATCAGGATGAGAGCCTGCAACCCAACAGGAAGTATTAACTATGACAGGATGCAGGTGTCCAAAATTAGCGGGAAGGGAGTCTAATTTTAAGGATCACTTTGTTTCCCGACACACATCCCAGTTTAAACTGACTGCAATGTATTTTACAGGGATGTTAAGTGGAATACACGTTCGGTCAGGAGAAAAGGTCAAATGTTTTTTGTGTATAAATACTACAAATCCTAACATTTAACATCAAGTCTGATTCAAATATTTATTTCTAAATACATGAAAATAGACAACAACTAAAATGTAAAAAATAAATGTAATAAAAAGTCCAGATAAATATACAAATCCCAATTTAAAAAGGCACTGCACACATTTTAAACATCAAGATCTGTTGACTCATCTTTGGGAGAGCTGCCCACAGACTGTGAGCTGTGTAATGTCTTCTGTGGAGTTTTTGTGATGTGTCATTTGTCCATGTCAATTCAGCCAAATACCAATTTAGAGACATTAACTGTATGCTAGTTAGTAATTGATGCAGTGACCATGTGAGTTTGTGTGGAAGCTCCGGAGCCTGTGACTGATCTCACAACTCACCAGAAACTCCTGCTCATGAAGTCTCAGGTGGTTTTTATGCCTCCACAAATATGTCACAAGTAGCAATCACCGGAGACATAATGGGTTGTCCGTCCATCCAACTGCCCATTGTACTGAACGCAATCTCTCAGGAATGCCATGAGGGAATTTTCTTCAAATTTTGCACAAATGTCCAGGTGCATGAGGATGATCTAATGAGACTGTGGTGGTCAAACGTCAGTGTGACCTCACCAAACACATTTTGGGCTCAAAAATTCATACAGTAGGTTGAGGATGAAATGATGAAGTGATGACATTTTTTCACACAAAAGATCAAAGGTCAACTTCACAGTGACATCAAAGTGTACTTTTTTGGCAATTATTTGCTGATTTAGGTGCTTGTATGAGTCCACCTTCACTTAAGGGCCTTCTGTTCCTCTGGTAGTCCACCACATGCTCATTGTTTTCTGATGTTGAGCTTCAGGTTGCTCCATGTGACAAAGCTCTGTATCAGACCTCTGTACTAAGTAATGACAGCATGTTTCTCACTGGATGACTCACTTTAAATAAAACAGCTATCACAATATATTGATAACTGCCATTTTGCAAAAACATACACTTAATACCTTTTAGAAAATTCTTTCACTCTACTACATATATTAAACAAGTTTGGACAGTCTGGAACCTGACTGGTTGGCAGAGGCATACAAATCTAATGTTGACATCATCAATTTGCTTGGAGACCATAAATGTTTCATGGAAAGCCTGATTTAGAAACTGGGAACACAGAGTTAGAAAGAAAGTTTAGAAAGGTCAGAGTGAGGTCAGTGGAATAAAGGCAACTCAAGGATTTACCTTCCTCCTCTGTTACCCAGTCACCGTGTCCACATGCTAAAGGTAACATATTTTTTTTTAAAGCCCATCTCAAGGACTGAGATGGATGGAGTATTCTCCTTTTATCAGCAGAGCAGAAATGTCACCCAGCGCAGAAGAGAATGAGGTGGAACGCAGGAAAGTCACTGAACATCAGAAGAGAGACTTTTACTTACCAACAATGATGTCTGATGGTGTCTTACTTGGTGTGTCACTTAGTCCCTGATCTGATGCTGTATAAAACCGATGATCTGAGGTCAGGTGATTTTCAGTGATGCCAGCAGTGTGGCTCTATGGCCGGTTCACCACTTTGGGCCAGACTGAAGTACCTCAGCAACTGTTGGATGGATTGGAATGAAAGTTTCTACAAACATTCATGCTGCCCAGAGAATGAGTCCTGCTGCCTTTGCTTTTCCTCCAGTGCCACTGTAAGGCTGACATTTGTTTCTTTGAGTAAAATAGGAGCATTTGATTTATGACTAAAGACCTGCTAAGCTAATGACATTTCCATCAGCCCCAGCTGTGCATTCATGCACCAATAAAAGTCTCAACTGTTGTTGTGTTACCCATTTGTAGCAGTTTAGTTAAACCATATACAAGTATGTACAAAGGTCCTCTCTTTAATTAGCTGAATTTCTGCAAATAGTGTTGATTTGGATTCTATTTCAACATATCTGATTGTTAACACTTCTGCAGTTCTTTTCATCAAATGGGAAAAATTGTTTGAAATTCCTGATATTTCGACTGAGAATTACAAGGCTAAGGTGAACATGTTTTCTTACTCGGCTGTGTAGTTATGGTAGGAATATAACATGACTGAGGCAATAGTGCTAATAATGTTAAACATGTTATATCTGCTTAACATCTGCCTGCTGACAATGTCATTGTGAGTATTTAGCGTTTAGCTTGCCTCACAGATTAGCTGCAGACTTTTAGTCCTGTTAACTATTATCAGGGAGAATTGAGACCACAGCTGAGTTATATAAAAGTCCACAGCCTGTCTCTCTCTTTCCCCTTCAGCCACTTCATCCCAGTCCAGCCCTAACCTCTCGAGGTCCTGCGTTACCTCCACCCTCCTGCACAATTACCAACCCAAGTGGAAGCTGCTCTGTCTGGCATGGGGCCAAGTTTGAGACGGGGTGGGGTGAACTGGAGGGTAGGAGCTTTGCCACCCAATCTGACTATGGAGCCCCGAGTCTGTGGGCTCCTGATGGGAGAAAAGATTGGGGACATGGATGTCGAGAAGCGGGATTAGCGGGCGAGATCATAGGCGTGCCTTCACAGATAGCGGCGCGCTCATTACACACATAGCACGAGACCTTAACTCAGTCAATCTGCCTCTGACGCTCAGACGTACTGTTAACCCCCTGCGTAGATTAAGACACCACACAGACAGATAATCCCTCACAAAGTCTGTCATTTGATGTAGCCCCCAAGACCCACAAGACACAAATAAGCATGTATGTGTTACGCATACACACACAGCATAGGGAGGATTTGCAATCACAGCATGCAACTATTTTTTGGGGAGAGTAAATCAAAGGATTATTGATTTAGTAGGACACTGGCCAGATGTGCCCACATGCCTCGCAAATTGTGGTGAAATTCAACTATATCAACACTTTGCAGCAGATGTATTACTATTTATTCATTTGATTTCGAGTGAAAGCTTTGGCATCGAGTGCTTTCACTCCTCTCCATCAATAATGGCTTCGCTAATGTTCCTCTCCGAGGCCTTTACATTCATGTCTAATATACTGTAGGCCCATCAATCTGTCCACACATTGGCTGACTTCTGTGTCAACATCGCAAATCCCAGGTCTCTTGCTCTATCCCTGCTCTTCATCTCAAAGCCATTTTCCATCTCTTCATCTCAGCGCTCTGCTTTCTCGGCCTGTCAAACATCTCCCGCTCGGCCTCTTTTTCCCCTCTCACGGCATTCACGTCACGTCTCCCTATTTGATCAGATTTTAGGTTTGATTCAGGGGAGAGAATCAAACAGATACAGTAGCTGTTTGATATTTAAGTGACACGCTGAGCAGGACATTAAAGAGCAGCCTGAATTCAGCAGCTCAGAGCAGAAGTTGAAGTTTAGCTGCTACCTTCCTCAGCTCCTGTGCTTCTCTGTGTGTATGTACGCTTGAGCATATAAATGGAGCTGGCAGAACCAGAGAGCAGGACCAGACTCAGGAAGGAAGGAGCTCCACTCAAATTAATCTCCACTGGGTGGCCCAGTAAAGGAGCAGAGCCATTTTTGGGAGCAAGGAGCCATCTCCTAGGTGAGTACCATGGCAACAGCCAACGTGGGCCCCAGCTTTCAGAGCTGTCCTTTTCAAGCGCCCGATCAAAAGTGGCAGGCCAGGTTTTTTGTTATGTGGCGTCTCTTACTCTCTTCTCTTGCCCATTCTTCTGCCTCCCCTTTTCTTTTGCTGCATGACATGGTCCTGGCCTTGTTCACCAGGGAGGCTGTGAGAAGACTGCAGAGGGCGAGTGTCTGTGGGAAAATGTTGCCAGACAACACAGGGGTATGCGACACTGAGGGCAAGCTAATGTCGTCTGGGAAAAAAAGGGATTATACAACTAGTTTATTGTCAGTGCCACGTTCATGTCACTTTATACTGTGTTAGGGTTAGGGTTAGCACACACAAACATATATATATATATATATATATATATATATATATATATATATATATATATATATATATACACACACACACACATACATACATATACATATACGTATATATACATATATACATACATATGTGTGTGTGTGTGTGTGTGTGTGTACATACACTACACACACACACACACACACACACACACATATATATGACATTGAAATTCCAGTTCTCAACATCTTTAAGAAATACAAACTATACTATGTATACTTCCTCCTAAAACAACGACAAAACTGATGTCAGGTGTGGTATTAGTGTTTATTACATTCATAGAACATTACCTGGAGTGTTATAACCAACAGGTCAACCAGTACAGTAGCTGCTAAGAATAACACCACTTAAAAGCTTATTAAAAGGTATGTCCACATCACAACACACATGCTGAATAATTCACTGCATCTCTTACTGCCTCTGACTCTCTGGTTGGTAGACATACAGCAAGTGCTTCTCTGTTTATGGTAACAGAGAGCCACCTTGTGGATAAATGAGGATGCTGTCAGAGACAGATGGGACAGAGTCACCTCGATTGAGACCATATCGTTGTTAGGATAGCTTTTTTCCATTAGGAGATGGATATTATTGAAAGACAACACAAATTAAGAGGTTGAGCTAGAAGTGCACAATGAAAATCAGATTCCCTGTATTTTAGTATTCATTCACCTGCATTACACAATAACCTCCCTGTTCTCCCTGGCTCCCTTACCTAACGAGAGCCCATGAGCGTCTGCAGCCAGCCGAGGTGGCGTGACACTTTCTGGAAGATGTAGCCTCTAGTGCAGTCGGCCCCCGGCGGCTGGCTGACCACGCCAGTGAGGAAGAACACCTCCCTGTGCAGGGTGAGCAAGGGGCTGCCGGAGCTCATGGTGCAGTCGGCGTTGGTCTGAGCAGTGGTGCAGCCCATTTTATTGGTGATCAGGTTGGGGTGAGTGTTGATACAATTAGAGAGGCGGTCGTACGCAAGTTGGTTCAGGGTTAGCTGGCCCTGGAAAGAAGATTCCTGCTTGGGTTCTTTCCAGCCGGTCACAATGGCCGGGAGGTCTCCTGTCATCAGGATGCTCTCAGCAAAGTCTCTTTCTGGCAGGCAGGCAGCGATCACTTCTTTCTTAAACAGAATGCGATCGCGGAGCTCGATCACAGCCAGGTCGTTCTCAGGGCGACCTTCCACATAGCGCGGGTGGACATGAACTATTTTTACATACAGCGTCTGCTCTCCATCTTCATAGTTGGTGCTGCGCTTACCTGAGGAGGCGCAGGTAAGACGAGACATTCAGGATGACGGCGTTTCTCAAGCTCATTGATACATACTGTCAAGTAGATCTGCCACAATTGGGTCATTCATCTAACTGACAGAAAATTACTCAGCAACTATTTTGCTAAACCAATAATCATTTCAGTATGTTTTTAAAGCCATAATTGTAACTTTTGCTGGTTGCTGGGGCGGCAATAGTCTGTGGGGACTTGGCTTGGTAACCAGAGGGTCGCCTGGTTCAAGTCCCCATGGACCAGTCTTCATGGAGGTCGACTGGTAGCTGAAGAGGTGCCAGTTCACCTCCTGAGCACTGCCGAGGTGCCCTTTGAGCAAGGCACTAAACCCCAAAACCTGCTCTCGGGGCGCTTCAAGAGGGCAGCCCCTTCACTCTGGCATCTCTCCGCCAGTTTGCATGTGCATGTGCATGTGTGTGTATTCTTATATGTATGTGTGTGTGTGTGTGTGTATGTAAAATGTAAAGAAATAATAACAACAGAGTGTAAATGTAAATTTCCCCATGAGGGGACTAATAAAGGGTGTTCTTCTTCTTCTTCTTCTTGCAGCCTCTCAAATATGAAGATTTAAAGCTTAGGTGAGACATATGTGATAGTGAACTAAATATCTTTGGATGTGATGTCCTAAATGTAGGTAAAGTTGTTTTTTTTCTGTATATACACATACATATAGACAGTTTTTTGTTTACACTGACGTTACAAGATTTTGCAGGTCTAAATGTTGCATCTTTAAATCTTGTTCCTTATTTTGCTGGTAGCAATAATAGTGGTAAATGAATGATAACGTCTTTTGTCTACTCACCGACAGACACCTGGAAGGAGCTGTATTTGTTGGCACACTGAGCTGAAGTCAAGACCAGGTTCTCCTTCAGAATGACTCCGCTACAGAAACCTGCAGACTCAGAGCTCTTCAGAAGAGCCTGCAAACACACACAACAAACCCCAAAGACATGCAGCAATGAGACCCTGCAGCACGGTGGCTTTACTCTGACATGGAATGTGTCACAGTGTTGTGTGTGTGTGTGTGTGCCTACCTGCCAGGGACACTCTGTAGAAGTACAGACAATTCCTTCAAAGTTGCTGCGAGCGTTGCTGGACAGTCTGTCATTCCACCGACTCAGACTGTTCACCTTACCGCAGGGGAATCTGACTGAGAGAAGAAAGTGAGATAGATGATTAGTTTCTCTTATCAGACTATTTCTCATCAGTGTTCTGCGAATGTATTGTTTTTTAGTATCAAAAGTAAGAAGACGACAAAGAAGAAAAGGGTCTTGGGGGAATTTTCATCGCAGGCAGCCAGAGGGGTCTGTCTGTGTTTGTTTGACTGACAGCAGCTGTCAGGCTGAGCTGAACAGTGCTGTTTCTGTTTCCCTGATAATATGTGTTTCCCTTTACCTAAATCTGAGCCAAACCTATCCAATCCTAACCTTACCCAATTATCTATGCTACACCTAACCATCACTTAACTTAAGCCCTGAGCAGAGGTGGGCATTGGAGGGAACAAAATTTTAACACTACTGAAGGCATCGACAGCAGGGGAACTTGGGCTGTATCTTAAGTCATGCGAAGACAGTGTGTTTTTAGCAGCTGCACGTAACTGAAAACCAAACATCCAATACCAAACAGCACCTATGTGACATTTGCAGGTAAGTTTATATGCTCTTTAATAGACTGCAGCTGACCTTTGACCCTGGAAAACATGTTAAAAAACGTTTTTATTTATAGCTCTTTTAGAGAAAATAATGGTTACCTTCATGACCCAAATGAACGCTATTACAGGACAGACTGGGGCTACGCTCGTTCAACAAGCTAAGGTGCAGGACAGGACGTGTGCTCACGTTTGTGCATTATATAAAACTTTATCAGGAAAGCTAACGTTTGGCTGCTGCTCAAAGTCTGTGGCTCTAAAAAATACTTACATCAATATAAAAATAGTTGCTGCCATCATGAAACCAAAAAAATCTCCCTTTATTACTGTTCTGACCTTTTTTTTCATGCCGTATGAGTATGACTTTAAAACTGGGAACAGACGTACCTGCAGGCTCACACTTATTCTTGTCTGTTTGGCTGAGCTTCCATCCACGGGCGCAGGAGCACTCGTAGGACATGTAGCCTGGTTTACAGAACTGGGAGCAGCCTTTGTTCTTCTCCAGGGTGCAGAGAGTCTGGTCTGCATTGTGGAAAGAGAAAGGGGGAAGGTTGCAGCACTCACACTTCAAATGAGAACTGAATGAACAGTGATGATGGCGACATCGCCTGCTCACCGTTTTCACAGTGGACCCCGGTGAAGCCCGCCTTGCAGACGCAGTCGTAGCCTCCCACGCTGTCCGAACACATGGCTCCATTCTTGCAGGGTTTCTCTGCACACTGGTCTCCGTCTAAACGCAGACAGGAAGCCCAGGAGAAGATTTAATGCACTTTTAATGACTGCGCAGTGATAGGAAATCATCAACACAGCACTTACCAATGTAGACAGCCCAGAAGATATCCTGCAAGAGAAAATATGCATGATAAGTACACAGTGGAAGCTGCGCAATGACTTCCTCCATCATTTACACAGAACATTCATAAAATAAAGGCAGACAAAGCAAAGTACAGGCACCGAGGAGGTCTGAGGTGAGATGGAAATTAGGTAACAGTGAAATCCTGGGGCTCACCGTGCGGTACGAGTCCTGGAAGACACTTCTGGCCTGCTCGTAGGTGCACACTTTCTCCATGCAAATCTGCTCCAGCCTGGCAGTCGCATCTGGGTTACCGGCGTCGACGTTCCTCTTCTGACGGGAGATCAATGAGCTCGCCTGCTGCTTGTCCAGGAACACTGGAGGGACAGTTTATGTGTCAGCTGGTTCATCCGCAACAGGCTGAACTTAAGACTTCAGTTTAACACACACCCACCCGATTGCCAATAAAGACACCTGAACCTGTGCTGATCCTGAATGACTAGCGACTAGAGTTTATAAAATAACAATTGACTGATTAGGCGATCTCACTATTTTTCCAAATCACAATCGCAAAGATTTGTTTGCTTATTTCTATTTCATTGAATTTCAAAATTAATTTTTAAAGTTTTATTCTATAACACAGTTTTCAGCAACTGATGGGAATTTGGCATCTTAACACTGTTTTGGGGGGATTTTTTCCAGAGACTCAGAGCCAGACTTATTGGTTTACAGCTGAATTCGTTAGTTGATTAATAGTTCAGCCAAAAATGAGCAAAAAAAAAAAGTAAATAAAGAATCAGCAACTATTTTTATATATATTATATTCCCCAATCAAGTTATTTTTCAAGTTAAAATAACCTAAATTCTTTAGTTCGGGTTCTCAAATGTGAGCATTTGATGCTTTTCTCTGATTTATTCATTTGTAAACTAATTGATTGTGCCTTACATTGGTAAATAACAGTCTGACAGTAATCATCACAAAGGTGTCGAACGGAATTTAAAAATCCATCTGACGACATGGTGGTGTGAACCTGGCTTAACACTGAAATAAGGCAGAAATAAAAAAAAAACTGGAACTATGACTAAACTATTCCCAACATACAAGATCTCGCGCATTGAGGCCAAACCTCTTTAAAACACTGAGCAGAGACTCTGACATGTCACGCTCAGCATGCCATCATCTAGACCTTCTTTTAACTTCTCCCTCTCACCTGTCTGGGGGGTCTGGACGGCCGCCATGGCCCCCACCAGGAGACACAGCAGAGCGACAGCTGTGGTTGAGGAGCGCATGGTGGCACCGAAGCTCGATCTGAGTCACGCTGTCAGTGGGGCAGGGATCAAAGCAGGCTCCTACAAACAAAACAAACAGAGTAACAGGAGTGATACACAGGAAGACTGAAAAAGCAAAAGAGGACGTAGAAGGAAATGAAAAAGAAATTAATATTCATTAATGATTTATGTGGTTACACCCAACACATGGCCTCATTGTTTGCCTTTCTTAAACATCACACTATACAGATAGATATGACTGATCAGGGCTCCTTAGGTTTTACAGGGAGATGATGGCCGCCTCTCTGGCACCATATTAATGTTTCCAAAACTGCTCTTACATAACACAGTCCATCAGCAAAGACAACAACACTGGAGAAGCATCGACTAAAACATTAAAGGGAGAAACTAATAGTCGATAAAGGGATGATGCAGTATGCGGCCATGTTTTTACCTTTACAGAAATCAATAAATTAACAAAACAACTATGCAATGATTTATTTTGTTTACGTTTTAAAATATTTATTTCTGTGAGTTTCTTAATATGCCGTCAGCCTGCATGTTGTAAATACAACACATTACTATACAAATCAATAATAAAGATAGAGTTTACATGAGGGCACATTAATAAAACGAATTTATCTTATTCAAAATCTCCCAGGCACAATAAAATATAATCCCACCTTGTAAATGTGACCAAATCCTGAGTATTGTAGTGTTTAATAATTAATGAAGAGCCAGTAAATGACCTCATGCTGTTTTATTCATCAGTGATTGTGCAGTTTTCTGCAGCAGGTCTGCTGCCATGTTGCTGGGCCTCACTAAAAACACTGAATGAAACTCTGATGAACGTTTTCAGCATCGATTGTGTTTATTTTAAGGTCGAGCAGAGCCTTCCTGTCTGTGCAGATCTCTCCAGCCTGATAGCATTAGCTCAGCTGCTGTTACAAAACAAAGACACAACAACAACAACAACATCTACAGCGCATCTTCTGTAGATGCAGATTTAATCCGGTTGCACGTCCGAAAACAACATCCTGAGATCCGTCACTGCTTTCAGGGCGGGTCGCTTCAGCAGAACAACATGGCGAGGCTCAGTGCCAAACAACAACAACAACAACAACAACAAAAGAGATGCTCGGCTGCTTACCGCTCCGGACTGAATCGAGGTACTGGCCCGGCCTGCTCCTGAAACACACACCGCAGCCTCCGGCACGGATCGGGGCCTTTGGATCCAGAACTAGCGGATGGAGATCACATCCGAGTCCGCTCAGCCTCTCACTGCTGCGGGGAGTGTGACGGCGGAGAGGAGCCACCAGAGGGCGCTGCGAGACAGAGTCACCGTGCAGCAGCATGTCACCCTGCAGGACACACACACACACTTTGTAGAGTTTGTGGTTTAAAAAAAAAAGTAAATGTGCAAAAGTACCAGCATCTAAATATTGTATATTCAACGTACAAAACTAAAGGTGCCCATTATGCAGAACTTCTCATTTCAGAGTCATGTAAATTATAATCATTGATGCATTCATGTGGTAAAAGCTGGTAAAAGTCATTTTACCAAGAGCTTATTTTAATGACTTTATATACTACTGGGAAGTTAGTGAATTTCCCACCAATAAAAGATCAATGGAGTTTTATCTAAATCCTTGATATTACATAATAATTAATTTGCTGGTTCATATTTTGTTTACTTAATCTGAATCTGCTAAATTACAAAAATTGGAAATAAAATACTCCAGTAAAGTACAAGTACCTCAAAATGTACTTAAGTACAGTTATTGTGCAAATGTGCTTAGGTATTTTCCACCACTACAATAAGTGGTTCACCCTCTCATCTTTGAGTACCATAAAACCAGACTGTTTGCTTCAACTAATAAAGTAACTGCAGCAAACAAGACTACACGTTTAGGAATGAATTATTGTTCAGTTGTGGATCCTCCCTGATGGTAAACTTGAAGGTTAAAATCAACTGTGGTCACAGGAACCAGACTCTCATTTTGGAGTTCTCCATAATTTTCTCATTATCACAAGAAAACAACTTTTGTTATCTCAAGATAGAAACATAATTAACTCGCTTTCTTGAGATAACAGCATTAAAAAAGTAATTGCAAGCACAGCCGTTCTCGGCTTCTGCACTGCTGTTTTTCCCAGTGGTATGATCAGAATCAAGACCTCCACTGATGTGCACACTCGATCAAACACGCTGGGATGCTATCTGCTGTGATCAATAGGAAAGGCCTCACAGCAAACAAACACACATCAGTCTAGACAACAGCAAACAGCCAACGACCAGATTGGGGCTCCACACGAATCAGCCAAAGCGGACGAGTGAAAATCAAAGTGGACAGGAGGATTAGATGGAAGCTGTTTTTTTTTTTTGGCAAAGTGTACAGTGAATAATGGTGTGACATCTCATATCCACAACAAAAAGACAAGCTAGGAGATTTATGAAACATCAAACTCACCCAGGAGGAGTTATGAGTCCAGTATTTAGAGTTGTTGCATATTTAATGTCAAACTCTGTGATTAGTGATTCTTGGTGGCGATGATGAGACACACACATACACAATGATAAGAGCCGCTGAAACTGGGCCATCAAGGCCCAGCTCCTCCTCAGTGGCCTTATTTCAATGGGATTGTTTGTGAGAGCAATGTAATTTGCAGACAGGGCCGTGGGGCTTTAGTCTCAGCTGCAGCCGTGTTAAATGTCTCCATTTCCCAAGTCTAATAACAGAGGTATTATAAGAGCCTGCTCGGTCCAGCTGGTCCCCCACGTGCTGGACAAGGGCAGGATCTGGACTGCCTGGTCCAGGGAGACTCACCCTGAGGTGAGGAGAACCTGCCCCGGCCTGCGGAGCTACAGCTAGATGTGTAAATGATTAAAATGATGGTAATTTCCCTTGTGATTGTCGTGGGAGCATGTACTGTACACGCATGTCTCTCCAATCATCCATCCATCTCTCGTCTCTCAGTTATGTGTTATTCAACGCCCCTCTCACCCCCCTTCCTACTGTATTGTCTCTAACGTCCTTGCTCTCTCTCATTCCCATTTCTTCCCCTTTCCTCTCATTATTCTTTGAGCCTTTCAATTGGAGGCGAGCGGGAAAGAGAGAGCGGCGCGGCGCTCACGTGTGACCTCGCTGACCCAATCCTCTTCAAAACCGAAGGTCCAATTTTACAGGCACACAAAACAAACAGCTCAGCCATCACAGAGGCATCTATAATTAATGCCACCTGATACATGACGGCCTTCTGATGGATATAACAGGCTGAGACGAAATCCCCGGGACTCCCTCCTGTTGGAGTCTTGATTATTCTCCTCACATTTTACCTCCTTGGCTCTCCATCATTTCTCTCTTCACTTGTTATGCTAGGAGTTCGACTATTTGATAGCTTGATGTGAAATTTTGCACTTCAGACTTCAGCTGTAGTTTGTGATAAGTAGCTTTTTTAGCGAGCTTAAATGCTTAAACAAAGACGGAGAACATGATAAAGATGATACTTTCTGTACATTGTGTGCATGTTAGATAGTGCTGAAGTTAGCATTTAGCTAAAGTTAGCATTTAGCTACAACTGTGCCAAATACAGCCACTAAGAGCTGCTGGCATGTTTACAGACTACCAAAGTTTGTTTTTTTTCCCTATATGTATGTATATATAAATTTTCCATCCATTTCCATCCACATATTTAGTGGTACTCGTATGCAGAGCATCACGTGCCATAAACTGTGAGATTAAACAGCTGCAAAGCAACATAGATCAGCTTTGCTCTGCTTAGTGACTGATAACATAAATGTCAACATGGCACACACCAATCGACAAACACTTCTGCTGCGTTTTGAAGCAACAACACGTGTTTGGTTTACACGTTTGTGCATGTCCGCATGTGATTGTTGAGCGCCTCGGTGAGGATGTGACAGTGTGAGGTCCCCAGACAATGCGTCTAATGATGATGTAATGTGTTAATATAATACACACACACACACACACAGTCCCTCATACACACACCCACTAACGACCTGCACAGACCTGTCCTTCCATTGACCTTACACACTGTAGGAAGTATTGAGGCCAGGTGAGGTACGACCTCACTACATAACTAACAATACATAACAAGCACCTGCCCTGGTTTGATTTTCTATTGTGTTATGTCAAGAATACCCTCACATGTACAGTATCTGTTGTCCTATATTACAAAGAGCAGAAAACAACAACCGATGCACAACACAATCACGCCTGTATCAAAGTGCCAGCAGATTGCGTGCGCGTAATTGAGTTTGTGTGACAAGGACCAATGATGATGTTGTATTAAGTAGTGGAGAGCAGGCAGGCACCACCCCTGTGGGGGTCTTTCACAGCAATGCTAGCTACTCTTGAAGAATCACCCTCCTCTGCTCCACATTTCTCAATGATCAATTCACGTCAGCTGGCCATATTTTATTTAACGCTTAATCGTGGCGCTCCCCTTCCCGCGTCCCCCGCAGCTCATTTGTTCACAAAAGAATTAAGACCACGTGGTCGCTCCTTTCCACTCCTCGTGCCCCCCTCTCACACGCAGAAACAGGTCAGCCATAATTGGACAGTTTCTGTAATTAATTATTCCTTTCACACAGTGCACTCCTTGTGATGTGTAGAGGAGGCTCAAGATGCCATAATTGAAGCTCTAAGCAGGATTTAAGATGCTCTTGATCCTTATTTTTCAAGCTCAGTGACTCATGAAAAAAAAACTCTTTCCTTCTCTGTTTCTTTGTGTGAAATTCTTTAATCTCGCCTGGCCTCTGGTCCTGGTCGCAGCCACATGCGCCACCTTTTAAATGACACACTGTATCTCACTCGGACAGAAAGGGCAGAGTGCGGTTGTGTTTCCTCAGAGCCGCAGAGAGTGGCGTAGGCCCTGATTGTGCTGAGGAAGCACAGAGAGAGCAGAGACAAAGCTGACAGCTCTCTAAATGGACGTGATGTTTCTCTGTACTGAGGCCAAAGCTGCTCTGGTGTCTGCTTTCTGCACATAGAGTGACTCCTAAAAGCCCAAAGGACACTGTAAATCATTGATAGTGAGAGTAATCAGTACTATGCATCCACTATTCTGAAAAATCCACACTTTCTAAATCACTTACTAGTGGGTACAGATACTCTGGAAGAAAACCAGCCTATGGAGAACACATACTACTTTATTGTATGATTTAGAATAATAAATACATTAAGAAATGGATCTATACTTTTGAAATGTTGCCTCTAGCAGTGAATAAACAGGTAAACCACAATAGGAAACATAGTTAAATTTCTCAACTGCAATGCGGTGTAGAGATTTTATTGTCATCAGAGAAGGGAAATATAATACAGCAATGTAATAACATGTAGATGAAGGTGGATCAAATGTAGCCGATTCTGAATGTTTAATGGCAATCTTGTCTACTTTTTTAATTACATAGCAATGACACAGTATGTGTTGTTCTCCTCTTTATAATTGGCCAATAATGGTAAGGTGTGCTGGCTGGATTATTATGTGTCCACTGTTCTCTCCTATTACACAGTAACAACAAGATACTCGCTTTTCTACCTCTTTAAACTCTATAATTACCCAGTAATAACAAGCTGGATTATTACGTGTCCACTATTTCCCCCTTTTTACTCTCTAATTCAACATGACAGCATGATATGTGCTGCTTTTCCACTTTTACTCTATAATTACCCAGTAATAACAGGTTGTACTGTTCTCCCCTTTTATTGTATAATTACAGAGTAACAACAATGTGTGTGGGCTGGAAATTAAATAGTAAATTGTGGGCCTTACCATTGGACTTAATTTAGCACACTTGATAGAAAGATATTAACTATCAATAAGGGGAGTTGTTCTCTTTTCTCCTTTTAATATCATTAACATGAAACACTTTTAAGATATTACTTTGGGCTATGTTATCATTAATTTTTTTCTCTCTGTACTAGTGATAGCAAATTATTAAATAGGTCCCACAACTCCTCCCCCATATTGTATGTGTATTTTCCAAATGTCCTCAGCTGCATTGCGTTCTTTAGGGTGGTGAGGCCAATGTACTTTAGCTGATAATGTTTGGAGAATAAACATATCATAATACAGAACAGTTAATGAATTTGTTTTTATGGATTTACATTGCTCTTGTAATGCTTATGCTCACATTAAAATGCATTTCTATTCTTAGATTCGGAAAATACATTCAGACTAAACAACTGGTGGATGTATTGTATACAAGTGAAAGATTAATCCATAAAGGCAAAGACTGTCAGAGACTGGAGTGTTTCATAAGGAGAAATACTTGTATTTCTCAGTGTCAGCCTTGTGCTCATTAGCACATTTTAGCTGTAGATTCATACACTTCACACTGCATGGTAAATTAGACTGAGCAGCCAGGCCTGACCCCCAACTCCCACACGCAAACACACACACACACACACAGTACACACATTGACCCCCAACTCCCACACGCAAACACACACACACACCTACACACACATGTCCAATCACATATATTTATAATGTGTGCAACGTTTACGATGTGCATATGGGCTTTGCTGTAACATGCTTGTGCACTCATTAGTGAATAAGTGGCCAAAAACAGTGAAGTTATTCTATATGCACTGAAGCATTTGCAAAAAAAAGACTCTGCAATAAAGAGACGCTGACAATATGACAAGGGCAAACACACTCTATCCTTTTTCATAGTCGACGTAACCCTCCATTTATCTTCTCTCATCTGTCACACGTGTCTCCTCGTCAGTTATATTGTCTCTTTGCGCTCGCTGCCCTCAAAGCCCTTTCCCTCTCTCTGAGCATCCCTCCACCTTCCCTCAGCCTCCCTCCCGCCTGCCGCCTCCACTCTTCGTCTCTCTCCCTCACTTTCTGCTTTCCAGCAAGCCCGTGCTCTCCATCTACCTTCCTCTTCCTTCACCCCCCCCCCACATCTCCTCCTCTTTCCTCCTCCTCCTGCTGCGCTCTCGACTCGCTCTCATTCCCCCCTCGCTCACACTCTCAGGCAGCATCCTCCCCTCTCCACTTCTACCTTCACACTCACCTCTTCACGCCTCCTCTCTCTCTCTCTCTCTCTCTCTCTCTCTCTCTCTCCTTCCTTCCTTAACCGTCACCCTACTAACACACATCATCTCTGGCATCTCCCTCCACTCTCTCCCTCCATCTCCTCCCTCCTCCTCCTCCCCCTTCTCACACACTCAACCTTGCTGCCTCGCGCGAACTCACGCGTGTACACACATTCACGCTGATTGGCACCCAAGGACAGAGCAGCCTCTCTCCCAAACGGCTCGCTTCTGGTGTGTCCGGGCTTCTTGACACTAAGCTCAGCTGAGGAAGAGGACGAGGAAGAGGCCATGGAGCACAGCCACATCTTCCCCGTTTTTTCCCCAAACGGGAGCACCTGGAGCCCGGGGCAGCATCCCTCCGAGGTTACCCAGGGATGCCCTCTCGGACCACTGCCTGTCATCTACTACAGTGTCCTGCTCTGCCTCGGCTTGCCGGGTAAGAGATGTGTGTTTCACGTGTGTGTGTGTCTAATCCCATGCACGTCTCATTCTGTGTCTTAATTTGCCCATATTGGCGATTAGAGCCTGCAGCGGTGGCTTGCAGGAGTCACGCTTTGCATCTTGATTTGTTGTGCACTCGTCTGTGGGGTCTGAGTGAGCGCCTGCCGTGCACAGCTGCTCCGGAGTGTCACTCTTTGCAACACACACACTGTTGATTTGTCATTCTGACCTTGTGGAAATCACTTGTGCATGCCTGTGTTTCTTTGTATGCATTTGTGCATGTCTGCTGGGAGTTTGTCCACACATTTGTCTCTTTAGCTGGAAACATTCAAGCACCAAAAACAGCAGCCGTATGTGCAGAGAATTATTGAATCTAATATATTTTTTTAATTATTGCAGCTTTTTTGTTTGATAATCTGCAGTTCATATATAAATGTAAAATGTATGTCTGCATGACAGATAATTAAGTAATGTCTCAGGCTTGACCCTGAGGACAAGCGTGCATTACATGGCTCCTCTTGAAGACCCGAATTAATGACACCACCTTGCTGTATATTTACCACTGACTGATTAGTCCGCACACAATCACTGTCAGATCCATGCGGTGCTTGTGTCCTAGTCTCACACAGGGAGGCAAAGTGGTGTGTGCATATGTATATGTGTGTGTGTGTGTGTGTATCCCAGTGTTTGAGACAGACACAGACAGAAAACCTGGAGGTCAGATGAAAGAGGGAAGGTGTTGATGCCTCATCAGAGATTGGGGTTCAGATGTTGAAAGCTCTTTGGACTGTCCAGGCTGTTTCTGCCAATCACTCATTCTGTGATCAAATAACATAAGGGATAATTCACAGTTTTTATTGTTTAATCCTGAGATTTATTGAGATTTGATGTGAAATGAACCCACATAGGCTCAAAGCCTTTAATGAATACAGTCACTGACTGGTATTGCCTTATTTGTCCTAATACACAAGATTAACTTATCTTCTTAAGCTCTGCACCCCTTTTCCTTTGGAAAGATTGGAGTGAGATGTTATCAACAACCTAAGCTGTTCTGGTTCAAAACAAATCTGCATTGCAAAGTGAAAAGCTTTTGTTATGCCAAGACTGCAGCTGCCCCACAGATTTGCAGCCTCAGTTAAAGTAAAAGTCTTTCCTTCTGATCACATCTCGTCTAATTATTTCTCCCGGATGGCAAATCAAGTCTTGCACAAGCAATTCCCACTGCTGCCATATGAAGTTTCGCCCTGCACAAGTTTTATTTGATTCTGCCACTGCTGCTGCGTCGTCTTTACAAATGAGATTGAGGCTGTTTGTTTAATCACTGTGTAACAATAACCTGAGAGTGTAATACAGTCTTACAATATTTGTCTGAATTAATGGCAGAGTTGAGTACGGCGGGCTGATACTTTGCAGTAGCCTGAGTTTGACTTATTCAATCATTATGACACAGCCCGTTCCGCTCAAGCATGAATGTTTCATGAGCGCGGCATGTGTAAGTAGTAGCGGCATGACCTACAGACCCACACGTATTTAACACTGTGGATGGATTGGAGGCTGTTACCTTGATTACCAGCCAGTGTTTCATTAGTTAACAGCAGCAGGGTTTCGAGGAGACGTCACCGCATCTGCGCGTTTCTCGCAGACGCTGACCTTTAAGATGAGAGGGGTCACGTCATGTGAGTGTACATTTGAGGGCGAAGAAGCGAGATGTGGGAAGGTGACGAGAAAAGGAATTACGCAAGTCAAGTGGTGGGGAATGATTACAGCTTGACCTAGGGAGATAATGAACCGAAAGCTCAGAATGATGAGAGAGGGAGACTGGACCATAAGGAAGACAAGGACACCCTGAAGAAGAGGAGTGGAGTTAAGAGCGAGGGAGCAGAGCAGTAATAGAGAGAGAGATTAATAACAGCAGAGCCAGTGAAGTGAAGTAGCACCTTTTGAGCCCTGAGTGGGGGAGCCACAGACGACAGAGCAGAGACGAATTGCCACATTTCTAATTAATCGCTAACTCGTTCGCTCTCTCTCTCTCTCTTTCGCTCGCCGCTCACTCCTCCATTCACCTGCTTAAGATAGAACAGACGTGCGCTGGCATAGCAGCAAGCGTCGCGTCGAAAAGCCGTCTCTTCGCCTCGGTCTTTGACATGCTGGGCTTACAGAAGAGAGGCCTGCTCTTTGTACAGTACAGCATGTTTCCAAGCGCTCACTGCCGAAACACATAGCGCACAGTATGCTGAGCAGTCAGGGAGGCTGAGGAATGATTCTGATGTTCGGGTGAAGCTGCTCTCATGCGATATTGTTTGAGTTAAACATTTCTCCACACAGTCAGCTCTTTATGATGCCGTTTACAGACTTCACTGTTAATGCCTGAATGCCATCTTTAGATGTAGGCAGTTGAATGATTTGCAAATGTATTAATGCTGATAAAATGCCTGTGCTCCATGATGGTGCAGGAGGCCCCAAAGCCTGATAGGAATGATATTTAGTAATGATATATTCACAATTATTATTTCATTAGTCAACAGGGTCCAGGGTCTTACATCATGTTGATTTACTTCATCAACACATCAGCAACACGTTTTCTTTGACATTACACATTTTTTGAATATATTGCAAAATGTGTATGACACGCACCATCTTCAAGTGTTACTTCAAAAACTGCCAGACATTTAAGCATTAATGTTGAGTTGAAGGATTTAATTTAATTTAATTTAATGTATACTTTATAAGACGATCACATGTAATCTGCAAAGTAACCAGTAGCTCTGCCTTGAAAATAAGAGTAGGGGAGTAAAAATTACTACATTTGCTTGTGAAAGGCAGTGGACAAGAGGTAGAAAGAATCATTGAATGTAAACACTCAAGTACAAGTACCTTAAAATTATATATGGTACTTGAGTCACTGTACTGAACTTTTGACCTTGAAATAATAATACAAGAACAAGAACAAATCAATCATCACAACAAATTCCCAGAAAACAGCTTGAGTTCAACTCATAAAGATTTTTATCAGCCATAGGAAACATGAAATTTGAATCTTCCAGTAACAACAGGAAGTAGAGTAACATTGGTCATGTAAATGTCCCAATGTCGTGCAAAATTTGACTGAATTTCCATAAAAATGAGTAAAAGAAAAGTTGAATTTAGGTGCATTTCCATCTCTACTGTCATAAATCAGCAGTTGGGTGTTTCAGGATAAACAGCATGTGGCGTTAATTAATTATTCAGTCAGGTACAATTAAACCATCGCAGAAGAAGAGAGTGCAACAGATGACACAATTGCCAGTCAAACCTCAAATGGTGGAAAACCCATGAAGCAAAGTTGATGGAAATGTGGCATTAATGTTTGTCTCATTAATTTGGGGACAGTTTTAGTTTCTCTATAAAGATATCATTTTCATCTGCAGCTGTCTTTCATCTCTTTAATGGAGCAGAAACTTTAGTGACAAATACACAAGTCACATGAATGTCACAATTTGTTTGCGTGTTTCAACTGTACTGTTCAGTAAGAGTAATTTTTATCCAAACAACGATGTTTCATTAACTTTAACAAAGCCAAACCAATGCATAATACTACTTTTACTACTTTTACTTACACTTCTTTTATTTTTGAAATAGTGATAGGTTTGGAAGCCAGTCACAAATAACTTGGAGGATTTGTTGGAAACGCTCTGTGCAACTAATTAATCATCACCCACAAGTGTCTGTTGACCCACTTCTTCAGAGCTTGTCATGAGATGTCATCACGTACTCCGAGTGAGGAACACTGACTACATGACTCTTCTTCACCTGTGCACGGGAACATACAGCTGCGCATGTACTCCAGAGTGTGTTGGTGGGTTTCTTTCCTCCTCCTTGAGGCGTCTCACAGTTTGAGTGGCTGCTCGAGAGCCAGCAGTGTATGTGGCGCACGCGAGGGTTAGACCTCATCTCCCCCCACTCCCACTTATCCACCCACCTGCAGGGAAAAGGTCGGGGGTGTTCAGTGCTAACAACCCCCGGTTCCACACCGCAGTGTAGGCCAGGTGTCAGCCGCTGCTTAATGCAGAGATAGGCCCCATTGATTTTCAGTTTGGACTGTTGATCTGTCAATCTGCACCAGCGACAGGGCCTCTGTAGTGGGATGGGGGCTTGGTAAAAGATACTATCACTCTAAAAGTGGAGTTTGAGATTAGGTGGTGTGTGCAAGCAGTGTGGAAAGGATGGTGAAGGCCCAGTAAATCAAATAGTGGGAGGTTGAGATTTTGTGCTCTGGTTAGTCTCCAGTCTGCAGTTTGAGAAAGGAGGCGACGGGAGGGAAGGAAGCGGTGAGCGTGTCAGCTTGTCGTGCGGGAGACGAGCCAGAGAGGGCGCGGGAGGACAGAGGAGGCAAGAGAGCAGGGAGGTGTTGCTGGAGGCAATAAATCTGAGATGTCGTTGATGCAGTGATGGAGCCGACTTTGTTTGACCTGTTGATGACAAAAACGCTGTCACGGCGGCTGAAAACACTGCAAATCCCTGTATGTTGTTTGGCATTCTTTGGAAACCAGTGATACATCAATCTGAGGATAATTATAGTGTGGTGATCTGGACATTGTTTAATGTTTCATTTCCCTTCTCGTCCTCCATCTATTTACCCTTCTTCCTTCCCTTCCGTGCATTTAATTTCGCCACATCCCTCATTCTCACTCATGAAAAAGAAAACATTTCTAGAGCGTCCAAGGGCGCTTTGTAACAGTTAGCATTGTTTATGAACCCTTTAAACATGATGAGTCTGTCAGTCTGCAGTGCCACGTCACAGGCAGAAGGGTTAGCCTTGATGTAAGGACAGCCATCTCTCTCCCAAACTTTGACTCACTGTGGCCTGTCTGTGAAATGAATGGCTGTTGAGGTGAACAGAGGCAGAGCACTGCAGTAGCATCAATATCATTAGCAGCAACCAGGACCTCCTTCCCTTAATATGCTCATTAAACTTAAATATCCTGTTTCAATACATATCTCTTTCTCTCCTTTCTCATTCTGGCTCTATTTTCTTTATGGCTTCTTCCTGGTTTTCATGAGCTCCTTGCCCATTAACTCTCAGATCACACATCGGGCTTATGCTCACAATAAAATGTGTTTGATTGATATTACCACATTTGCATTTTCTGCTTTTCAACTCAAATGAATAGCAGTGACAAGGATTTCGCTTCATGGCAACATCAGTTTTTTTTCCTCCTCATTGTAAACAGAATTCAGGTTTTAAAAGATCAAATTTTTTATCTTTGATGTATGGTTTTGTAGCAGGGATATGCTCCTGGTTTTTGTTCGGGGGAATTAAGGGAATCGCCCTGCTTTATGTCCGGTCTGACACTTTGAGAAGACAAACGGGAAATGGTTGTCATCAGGAACAAAGTGCTTGTGACCTTTGAAGCAAGCTTTGATATTCCCCCCCCCCCCCCCTTCTCTCGCCTCTCTTCCTTTCTTCCCACTGCCTCGCTGCTCTCTCCAGTACCTCTCTCTCTCTGTCTCTCATTTTGTCTTCCCGTCTAATCCTCCCCTCCATTCCCTCTCAATAACCTGCTCTCTTTTTCAGTCCCAGTGACCTTTCTCGGACCACGCTTTCCTTCACCCTCTGTCTCTTCCCTCATCCCTCTCTTCTTATCCGCTCCTCTTGTCTTATTAGCCTCCGGATAAGCCGTAAAATCCAAACCTCAATTTCCTCCAAATGACAAAAAAAAGAGCCTTAATTGCTGAATGATGTTGACTTTCAGTCTCTTTTTGGGCACAATTTCCTTTTACAGTGTTCTGTCTGCATTATATGGGGCCCATGCGAAATGGCAAGTGAGCAGGAGGGTGGCAGCATCTCATGCTTTGCCAACGGTTTTGAGGGGTTAAGCTGCGCAGTGCCATTTGTCGGCAGCCCGTCTGAACACGTCCCTTTAGTGGTGGGATGAGTCAGCCTCGTTACACACCTCAGGGAGCACGCTGTGCCTTCTCTTTTCCCGCTAAACAACGTCAGTGGCCCTCGTTATATTACAGGAGCAGCAGGGGAAGCAGAGACACAAAAGCACTCCCACGCAAATAGACAGAAGGGGTCACCCATGCAAACACACACACACAAACAAATGTAGACAGACAGACAAACACACAGCAGCCCATTATCTGTCCTACAGGTCATTTCTAATCCTCTCTCAGCGGGGGACACTTATCTTTCACAGGGAAGAGATAAAGGAAAAGATGGGGAAATTTTGCATAGGTGTCTGTCTGAGTGTCTGTGAGTCCAGGCATGAGATACACCTGTCTCTGCTGCAAGCATGGTTGCATCTGTGTGTGCGTTTTTGCCTGACTCTGACTCGTCTGTCCCCATCCTCGGTGAGACCCGAGCCCTGCATGTGCCACCTCATATCCGCAAAATGCCGTGCAGATCTATCCGGCTCCAGTCCGAGCTCCCCCTCTCCGCTCCCCTCCCCATCCCCATCCTCATCCCCGGCCCTCGAGACAACATAAAGAGCAGGAGTCAATTGAAATGAATGGGCAACCCAGTGCAAGCTGGCTAGAGCTAAATGGAAATGTCAAGCTCGCCATGGATCCCTTTTGTTTGTCTGTAGAAGGCCCCGTCTCACTGGGGAGCCCAAACAGAATAATACCCAGCCAGTGACAGTCAACACCTCACTATTTCCATTTCATGTGACTCCTCTCTGTTTAGCAGTATGTGGACAGAGAAAGAGAGAAAGTACGAGAATCGACGGGCGGAGGTACAATAGAAAAAGGGAGGCGATGGATTAAAGGTGAGAAGGCATTGTGCAGGATTTGTAATGGATCTCCATCAGGAAATTTTTCTGAGCAGCTCCGAGTTTTCAGCAGCAAACTCTTCCTGGTACTAAAACCCCCCAAACACCAATAAGATCCCTCCTCTTGGATAAACAAGGCGAGAGGCTGCAGGTGTTTGTACGGCGCAGACTGACACATGTGTGAGAGGTGGCATGTACTGCCTTACACATGTGAGAAAATAGAAGAAACAAAAGGGCTGCAACAATCATGATATAATTATTATAATATTATTCATTTATGATTAATGATTAATCTGCTGACTCTAGTTTCTCAAAGCCCAAGATTATATCCTCAAATGGCTTGTTTAGTTTGACTCTTTCAAAGCCCCAAAGACACCAGTTTGCTATCATATGTGACTGAAATGACTAATCAGTTATGGAAATAGCTGTAGATGAATTGACTATTCATCTTTAGCAGCAATAAAACAACTTGTTAAAACAACTTGTTAATAGAACAACGTGTTGCCTGGTAATTAAAATCAAACAGAACAAATACAATAATAAACATCAGCAAACAAACACACACTAAATATTCAGTATCACCTAGACACAGTGAAATCCCATGTCGCTGTTCATTAATCTCTGACACGTTGAATATGTCTCAATTTTTTTTTTCAGAATAATCAAAATTCCCCTTTTCTGTACCCATAAAACACAACCTGTCTTGAAATTGGCAACATCTATATAGCGAGCTACCATCATGTAAAACTGGATTGACTGTTAGCTAGCGGGTAGCTGAATAGGAAGTGTGTGTTTGGATTTCAGGTGTCAAAGCCTTTGTGTACATGTTTTTGTAGCTGAGGTCTAATTGATGTATTTCAGGTGAGGGAGATGAAGGTGGAGGCCAACGGTATTCGCTGAGCCTACATGCCCATATTTTACTAAGCTGATCAAATCTGTAAAACTGGATTTAACTCCCTTTTCCAACTGTATCCCTCTCCCATATTCACATTACAGAAGATGAAGACACTCCAACTTCAGTTTCACTGAGACTTAAAAACAGGTTTAATGGATTAAAAGAGCACTTTTCTGATTTAGCATTGCAACTTTTCACAATGTTGTACTCGTGGATAGTTTTTTAAAAACAGGTTCAAAATCAATGCAGCAGTAGCAGAGATATCATTTTGTTCAGTCCACACATTCTGACACAGCTGAGTGGTGCAACAGGGACAGGACCAGAGATCAAGATAAAAACTGGACATACATAGGCTTAGGGAATAATGAGGCAGGCAAGGGTAAAAACCAAAACGACAAAGGGGCAAACAGGAAATCCAGATTCTAGCAGAAATTCAAAAGCAGCAGGTAAGTTACAAATTTCAAGTCTCAGATAACAGAAAACAAAGGCTAGAAAGTAACAACAAGAAGCAGCTTTGACAATCTGTTAGATGTCTGGTGAGAATACAGCAGCACATTCATTACTTGGCTGATTAGGGGAGGCAGGTGAGTGAGTGGGCAAGAAAGGTCAGGTCACTGTGAGTGTAGGGGGTCATCGCAGGGCAGGAGGGAGTGAATGGATGTGGAAGTGGCGACAGACAGAAGAAAGAGTGGATGGGTTTGAGAGAGCGGGGATGTGACTCATTCTTCTCCCATGCCTACATTACCCACGATGCAACCTCAACCACAAACTGTTTGGTTTGACTTCGGGTGTGTTATGCTCGTAGCAGCTAATGTAGCCTCAAGCAGAGATGAGGAGCCGGCTACAGAGGTCAGGTAAGCTCACTTGTTTCAAACTCCACACCTTCAGATTTTTAGAGCTATAGTCTTCAGATGCAACAGACTCTGACTCAAGTGTTAATCAGATTTTGAGCAGCTACCTCTGGGGTCTTTGATATGTAAAATTGGTTCCCATTTTAACTGTGGTATTTTTCTAGTGAATATATTTCTAAATTTAACAGCTCTTGGAGTGCTTCTGTAATTATACAGCTTTGTTTAACAATGTTTCCTTTGTTGAAAAAAGCTCATACAAATATACAATGATGTTCGTCATCTTGATCTCCTATCAAACAGAAAATAAAGTACACTGTCTGAGAACATGAAATTAATATCTCTACTTTGAAATGACAACTTAATGACCCCGCATCTGAACTCAGATGGATTTGTTTTGCGCGCAGGGCTAAGCTTGAAAAGATATCTTTCAAAATCAGTCTTAAAAGACCAGTGTGTATGATTTAGTGGCATCTAGCGATGAAGTTGCTGATTGTAACCGGCTGAATACCCCTCCCCTCACCCCTCCCATTACAAACATGGAGGAGAAGCTATGGTGGCTGCCACTGCTCATAGATCCCCCCCAAATCCGACACACTGGTCCTTTAAACAACCTGCAGTTATTACATAATGCTTATTGTGAAGATCAATATCCTTGACTCCAAGGTCAAACTAAAACCAAATCTATTCTGGATTAATTTGCGATGATTGTGGACCAAGCTGACAAACAGAAAAAAAGAATAAATAGACAGAAAGTGGATGACTAGTTGCTGAAACAAAAAAAAATCAATAACAGTCAACATGAAAGCAATTTAACTTGCCTGTGCAGAGGTGAGTGTGGTGTACAGACGGGGGTGACTGTGATGGGGGGGGGGTTGTATGGTAGAGTAATCCAGCAGCCCTACTTGTACCCATATATTGGCTCGTCAAGCCTTGTAAACTGCTTTGACATCTCATTTGTGGTTATTGATAGATTGTATGTTAATGAATTGGCGCATCCCTAATGATCTGTGTGTGTGTGTATGTGTGTGCGTGTGCAGACATGTTAATGTATGTGTGTGTCTTCTCCCGCACATCCTCCTGTCTGGAAAGGACATCTTTAGTCATTACGTGGAGCCAGCTTTGTAATTTGTAATCAGCTGATAGTGGCTGAGGCTGTGAAGTGTGATATACCAGACTCCAAGCGGACATATTTAATCCAATCCTTACTGCAGAGGGGGACGGGACCACGGGAACATACTCACACACACAGACACACACACGCTCTATGGACAGTGATGGCTGCTAAGTGCACTGATGTCTCAGTGATACTTTGATGCAAATCAATGTCAGAGGCATCTTAGTTTCGAGGAAACAGATTGGACATGGCTTCATGCTGAACCAGCACATTTCACCAAATGGGATTGGTAAGCAACAGTACAGGATGGATACATCTCTGAGTGTATTTGATTGTTAGTTTGGGTTATCGAACTAGTAAAGCTTGAAACACAAAAGCAAAAGTTTAGATTTTCTTAAATAATTCCCCATTTTACACTTACACTTCATGCCACACATTGTTCTTAATATGCAAGTGCTAACATGCTACTGTCTCCTTTAAGTAATTTAATTGTCCATATACTCTGAAAGGATTACATTCTTGCAAAAAAAAAAAAAAAAACATCTTAATTCATGGTACCCTGTGCAGTTTCTGTTTCAGGCCACAAATAGCGCTATGTAGCGATGTGTTTAAGAGTAGGTCCACAATTATGGGGAGCTCAGCTACCCCTGAAAGAGACATGAGTTCCCCAGAAAGCCTCATTTGAAACATTTATGGTAGCTAAAATATAATTTAACAAAGTAAGACAAACCCTTGCCTGTCCACTGTGTGTTGATGCATTTATTATTTCTCAGCAGAGAGCTATTAAAAAAACATTACAACAGTGAGCATTGTTTATGTTTCTTTGTTGCAGGCCAATCATTCTCTTTATGAACTGAAATATAATGATGTCATTTTTGCACATAGGCAGGCACATGCACTTGTACAACCACCTGTTATCACATGACTGAACACATGACTCTATTTGCTGATGTGAAAAACGCAGAAAGTGAGATTCAAAAACCTCTGTTGAGATGATCTTCTTATAAAACATTCCTCTGGTAAACAGGTCACATATCATTTTACAATTATGATTTTATTTATTTAGTTTATTTATTTACAGTTAGCAGTTATTAAATTATTATAAATGATCTTAAAACAAAGTGTTCCCCTCACTTGGGGATACATGATTTTGCTTTAGTACTTTTATAATTCAGGAATTCTCTGTACTGCCTATGACAATGATTCACTGAACTGTTTTTGGTCCAAATTAACACTACAGTTTGAGAAAAGCCAGTATCCTATATACTGTCTCCCCTGGGCCTGAGCAGGCTCACAGCCTGTAAACTGCTGAAACTGTCTGGGATCTCAGGGATAACGAGGGAATGACATGCGCTTGTAGGGACAGGGTGGGAAACGGAGGAACGGGGTCGGACAACAGTGAAAGAGGAGGTGCAATGAGCCTGTTCAATTCAATTGCACAACTGCAGCTCCACGTGAGAGGCAAGAAAGCTGTGCTCCTCCTTGTCTGATGCAGACACATAGAGGTCACGCTTTGGTGAAAGCAGCAGTGGGATAAATCACATACAGGCTTTTGTGTCCATGTTCTCCTTAGCTAAACAAAAAAAAAAAAAAACAAGAGTAGTGGGTTCCCTTCTGGGCTGTTTAACTGTCCTGTGAAGGAAAGCTGCAGAGTTGGAATAAATAGACAGAAAGAGGTGAGGGAAACATCTAATTTGGCACTGTGGAAGAGAAGGTATGACAGTACATGTTGGGGATGTGGAGTAAAGATTGAAAAAGAGAGGCCGACAGGGAGATATTGGGTGTCCTTGTGCTTTGTTTTAGGATCTAAATTGCCGGCGGCAGGCAGTAGTGAACTCAGCAGATTGCCAAGGCTGTGATGCTGCACGTTGCCCTCCTGTTTTCGTTGAGGCTTTAGTCTTTATTAGAGATAACAATTTGGCCAGAGGCAGAGGCAGGTGCCGCTGGAATTACAGCAGGTGTAGATGAAGGGGAAAAGGGAAGGATTACAGAGTCGGGGAGCTGGTTGAACATTGTAAATACTGACAGGGCATACAGCAGAGTGAAAGTGAAAGAAAATGTGTGCCGGGGCAAAGATGCTCCCAGAGCTGTTTGGTAGTGATCGTGGTGCTGAAATTTTAATATTTTGAATATTTTTTTTTTGTCCTCATCTTTGTGTTTGTATGTTGTGTTGTGTGTTTGCGTTAACTGCAGCTACAGTGCACGTCCGCTGCATCTCTATTGCTGTCATGTTTGTTTCTGGCTGGTTGAGTGTTGCGCCTTTTCGATTGCCTGCCCACTAACACACTCAATTTTTCTGTTTTCTTTCCTGCCCTAACTTGTGCCCATTCCTTTTCCAATCTCATCACATTGTTTCCTTTGCCATCATTCCCTTATTTCCTCCACCCATCTACTTTCAATCACCCTCTGGCATCCTCCCTCCCTTCCTCCTCCCAGCTAACATCCTGACGGTGGTCATCCTGTCCCAGCTGGTGCTGCGTCGTCAGAAGTCCTCCTACAACTATCTCCTGGCTCTGGCAGCTGCCGACATCCTGGTCCTGCTCCTCATTGTCTTCGTCGACTTCATACTGGAGGATTTTATTTTGGGCACGCCTTTGCCTCCATCATTGAACAACGCGGTGCAGGTCCTGGAGTTCTCCTCCATCCACACCTCCATCTGGATCACCGTGCCCCTCACCATCGACCGTTACATCGCTGTTTGCCACCCACTGCGCTACCATACGGTCTCTTACCCGGCCCGCACACGACGGGTGATCTTTGCTGTGTATATAGGGTGCTTGCTCTCCGCAGCTCCTTATTATTGGTGGCCTGAGCTGTGGCACAGCCTGCCTGGGGTGGGCGGTGGTGGTGGAGGAGGAGAGGGCAACAGGAGAACCGTGGCCCAGCATGTCCTGGTGTGGGCCCACTGCGCCACCGTCTACCTCCTCCCCTGCACTGTCTTCTTTTCCCTCAACGCCGTCATCGTTCGCAAGCTGCTGCGCAGGCGCCGCAGCTGTTTCCGTCTGCGCGGCTACTCCACCGGCAAGACCACCGCCATCCTCCTCGCCATCACCTCCATTTTTGCTGTTCTGTGGGCCCCACGCACCCTCATGATACTTTACCACTTCTACTCCCCACCCCCAGCATCACAAGGTGCTGGCCGGTTGCTCCACATGCTCACTGACCTGGCAAACATGCTGGCGCTGCTCAACACCGGTGTCAACTTCTTCCTCTACTGCTTCATCAGCAAGCGTTTCCGGGGGATGGCGGCCAATGTGCTGCGGGCCCTGGTGCGCTGCCGGAAGCAGCCGCAGCCGTTCTACGCCAGCCACAACTTTTCCATCACAAGCAGCCCCTGGATCTCACCAGCCAACTCCCACTGCATCAAGATGTTGGTGTACCAGTATGACAAAAATGGGAAGCCTATCTGTATTTCCTCCTGAGCCCACAGACACCAGCAGCCGCCCCCGTCCTCAGTCGTTGGGGGAACATATTCAGGCTTTGTCTCCTTGGTGACCAGCTTTGCACGCATGGGACTCTTTGAGGCTTGAAAATGTCAACACGCCCGGAGAGCACACAGGTGCCAGTTTAGCTAGCTTTGAGCGATAACGGTGTGATAGGTTAGCAAGGTGGAAAAGCAAACAGCAGGTATTCACGAAGCAGCGACCAGCATCAATCAGATGTTGATTGTTTCCTCCATGCAAAAAAAAAAAAATAAAGCTACTGTAAGTGACTGACTGCTGCTTGAGTGAGCGACTCAGACTGATAAAGCGGTATCTCCAACATCTATCACTGACTTTTATGAGCCACGGTTTGTAACAATGCTAAAGTGTAAAGTGACCACTGGATGAATCCTCGGCGACACATCAATTGCCAGGTGACACTGGGTTCTTTATGGACGCTCTCTGTTGCACACCAACATCAAACAGTGAACAGCTGCGTCTCTGTCCGCTGGGAGTCATCTCCAGGAAGCAGAGACTGGGCACTAAACGTCTCACCTCGAGGGGTGATTCACTCAGGCAGAGCCACCCACCGGTGTGTCCACTGCCCGTAGTTCTGACTGTTCTCTCAACCAATGTAAAACAGCGCTGTCGTTTCCAGCTGTGTATGCAGAGGACTCTCAAAGGCATGTTAATCTGGGCTTTTATAAAATGAGCAGCCCTCCCAGACTTCTTTCACGTGTGTGCTGAGTTCATCCTAGCAGCGCAGGTCACCTACAAGTCGGCGCTCGCTATGGGAAACCAAGTTCTCCCACGTCCAAGCTCATGGATCGTCGTAGGATGAGTAGACTCTCTGCTTATTGTTGGTTAAATATTTAATAATGGTAGACTTGACTGTTACTGTAGCTTTGCAAAAAAACACAAGACAAAAAAAAGACTTGGAAATATGTCTTTGTATTTGTCTCCAAGTTGTCATTAATCTGTAATCACATCTCCAGTATTAGGAAGAGGAAATTTCTGCTATTAGTAGATAGTCCTCTATTAACTATTAATGGTCCATGATGACTTACTGTTAGCCATTATCTGGATGAATATAATGAATGTAACTGAACATCTCTTTAACCCTTTAGCTTTCTGAGAGAATAAGACAAAAAAAGAGAGAGAGAGAAAGAGAGATGGATGGGACAGAGGAATCTGCTCTCCTTCCCTTTGGCTCCCCTACCCCATCCAAGGCTTTCTATCCCATGATGCAACAGTGAATTTGAGGACACATTTCAGGTCTGCTCATTTTGCTGCTGGCTGACGGTAGTTCAGCAACATTTCACAACAAAACACAGTTGCATACATCAACTCAGTTCTGCCTGAGTCCTGCCCGGTAACAAACCATAAATGTGAATACACACACATATGCACACGCACGTGTGCACACACACACACACACTGTGCTGTATTGCCCACAGAAAGAGCACATTGAAATCAATGCACATCCATTCTGCAGACACCTTGGGGCATTAGCAGTGTTCATCTATCTAGCGGGAGTGGAGCTGTGCCAAAGGGCAGATTTCTGCTAATACCTGCCTGGAGGGATCAGACACATCAGGCCTTTTTTTTGGTAATGGATAAGGCCTTAAATCTGATGAATGTTAGGTGTGTCTGTCATAGCTGATAAAGTCGTGCCCTCCAAACTCTTGTTCGACACTCAAACGTGTGAGACACTTTAGGGAGCAAATGCAGGTGTGTCGCCGTTCATTCGCTCACCATAGCAACTAGTGTGTCAGCAGCTGAAAATCAAAGCAAGGGTCTCAAAGCTAAGGCAGTTTTTCACACCAGACCACACCATAATAAAATACAACTTAACCAACATTATCGCTGAGATGTGTGGATGTGGTGATGTTGAGGAGCACAAGTGATCAGCCTATTAATAAACTTACCGGTTTATCTTTTATTATCTAAATCAGCTTTGAAATGCAGTCGGCAATTATAACAGGTTAAAATAGGACTTTCTTATTAAGATTGTCTTGTGGTTTGTGCTGAAATGCAAACATAAATAAGATGAATATAGAAGAACGAAATAATTAAAGTTTAAATAAAAAAGAAAGAAAACCAATAATATACAGTCAATAGGGTATATGAATTTATACCACGTTCATGTTGTATTGGATAATTACCAGTTTTGTACTTCTGATTGCAATAGTGTTCATCTCCAAAAATCTAAGTCTTAAGCAAGCTTTGCTACACCTCTGCTATCACTGCCAAATTAACACTGCGTTAAAACCATGCAGTGCTGGTGGGGGCACGTCACTCCAGGTACCAGTGAGACATGAAATACATACTGATACATACAGATTGAGTCAAAAACATGAAAATCTGTCACACTGCTACCACCCATCCCTTTTGATTGGAGCATAGAGGTGTCGCTTTAGATCAATCAAATTACTGAACATTTAGAGAGGTGAGGAGTGTCTCATGTCGGATATAAGTGATACAGTGTTTTTGCTGCAAACAAGAGGTGTAATTAGTGTAAAGGAGGTCAAAATCTGCCATTTTACTAGAAGTGTGAAAACAAAACCTGTTGAAAAAAATGTAAAAGCAAAGCAACAGCAATAATCCACATAAAAAATAAACATAGAGAAACAGAAGAAAGATAAATAATAGATTATGAAACAACAATTGAAAATGAAGAAGTCCTCATTCTACAAGTGTAGTTTCTTTTGACCTTTTCACCCCTCACAAGTACGTGTACTATTGGCCAAACCTGACTCTTGAGTTGCAATGTAAAGTATAAAGTGTTGTAAAAGATCTCATAAAATGGGAATTATGGCTACAAAACTAGAAAGACCCAGGTTATTACTGCAAAACAAAAAGTAGAATCTCAAAGTGCCACGTTTGCACAAATTTATCTGTTAGTTTATGTGATAGTCTCTCCAATTTCTTTTTCCATCAAAGATTACTTTAACCGCAGTAAACCTAATTCTCTGACTTCCAAACTCCCTCTTTTTTCAGTTCAGTTGTGCACTCAGGCCATTACTGGCTGCTCTACTCTCAATTCCCATTTCTTTGTTCCTCCACAAATTGATTTTCTTCAAAACTGCAAAGCGAATGAGGGAGTACCGATTGCCACTTGCTCCTCACCTCGTTCCCTCTGTTCTCCTCCCACTCGTCCTTCTGTCCTCCCACTTCATGTCAAACGCACTCGCTCAAAGTTGATTTCACAAGTGTCCTCTTTACTCATTAACTGATTACCTTGAAGTCTTTTGTGCTCCGGGTGAATGCTGAGCATATCGCGCCATCATTTCTCGTCAGCAAACTGATCCGTGTGGTTTGGAGACTTTGAGTGGAAGCCGGAGGATGTTGAGTGTTACGTGATGGAGATAAACGGCGAAAGGGTCGATAACTGGTAATCATTCAGAGAGCCCCTTGACTCCATTAAAGTCATGCTCAGCAAGACGTTACATTTCATTTAGTGTAAAGGCTCTAAAATATGTACTTAATCCTAATCAATATTCCCTAATGAGCAGACTGGGATCATTAGGAAAAGTGAGCTCACAAAAAAACTGATTTGGGCCTCGGCCTGAAGAGCTCGTGCCAGATCAATGTTGCCATGACATTCATTTCTCGTGTTAACCCCATCCAGTGTTTCGGCCATGTTAATGTGGCATTTGCACGAGAAGCGGGCCCTCCCCCGGGAAACAAGGCAGGCATGCTGGGAAAGCAAAAGGGTTGTTTGGAGCGGGGAGTTGTGGGGGCTTAAAACAGTGTCACATGCAGGTGTCCCTTCGTCTTCCACGTGAGGCTCTCAGGAGCAGGTGGAAGTGTGCGGGAGGCAGGGGGAGGTGATGCCAAGAAATCTTCCCTATTATGAGAAAGAGAAGAAAAAGGGCTAGGATCTATATTTTCTTCAGCCAGATATTAAAAAGATAGCCCAACATAAATCAATCAGAGGGGAAAATTATATTTTCTCCCTCACGCCTCCTGCTGTGCTTCCTCTCCATATCTCTCTCTCTCTACTTGCTTGGATAACAATATGTGTGTGTGTCTGTGTGTGTGTGTACATACAGTCTGTATTAGACAGAAAGAAGCTTTAAAAAGTGTTTGTGCCATAGGACCTGTAATGTATGAAAACAAATGTACAAATGTATTTATACTCAATCATGATGAATATAATTACATACAGCACAGTATTATAACGATATATTTATGAATGTACAATTGACGCTTCTGGCATCTTTGTTGGTATTTTTCTGATTGTGATTTTCTACACAATGACCTTTTTTGAGCAGTCTTTTACCTTTTCTCCATGGCAGTGTTTCAAAACTGTGTTTTTTGATTGTACTGGAGTGATTATAGGCTTGCATAATTCTGTTTTCTTTCCCTCTAATGAATGTATTGACCGTATAAAGAGTATGTATTGCTGTGCTGTGGGAACGTATGCCGAAAAGTATTGGTTCATATCAATATTTTTCATTAAAGAAATAAAGAACATAGAAGTATCTATAAAGATTCAAATACAGTGCTCCTGAGGATCTTTGTCTTTTCTGCACATCACAGAGAGTCTTTATAATTTTCTGTAATGTAATCAGTCACAAACACATCCATAGACATATTTAAAGGAAATAAACTTATATTTATTCTAAATGTTGAAAGTAATACAATCACAAATGGGTCGCTGTCCAAAGCTCATATGTGTAACTTCACACTAGGGCACAAAATGAAATGGGAGTGTTGCATGGAAACAAAGCTACAGCAAGGTAACACAAAAATTATTTGAAAAAGAAACTTCTTAATATGACCCTTAGGTAGTTCAGTACAATCTCGAACTAATCCATTATTATCATTACTAGTTTGCTGTGTGTAAATCTTTGAAGGATTTATGTTAAATGACAATTTTGGTTCAAAGTACAATAATTTCTAAACATTTTCCTAATCGTGTGTTATGTTATGTGAAATTTGTCTCCAAGCAAGCAAATTCAACATACATGTAGACTAAGTTTCAAACAATAAATTGATACATTTTACAGTGAGGTTTTCTTTCAAAGGTATTCCTATTTTCTGTATAATTATTTCCAAATTACAAGTTATGTCCAGGAAACTTCTGAGCAAAATCATTGTCCAGTAAATAGTTTTACCCACTTTTTCCAGTTTTAAATGAAACCCTTTTATATTGAGAATAGTAAGTGAAAAAAGCCACCCTCTCCACGACTAAACTAAATTCTCATTTCTCTCTTCACGTATTGACATGAACACCCCCACTGATCCAAATCTAAATCTGCCTTTTTGTGCTACGCTGCAGCCACACACACTCCATCTGTGAGTTTTCTGACAGATGATGAATGTCAATAGATGATCAGTAAGAATCAACATGTGCACAGTGGCCTGAGCCTCCGAATCACCCTGCAGAGCATTTTCAACAGTGCTGGTTACGTCCACTGCAGTGTGTGTGTGTGTGTGTGTGTGTGTGTGTGTGTGTGTGATTATAATTCAGCAGGAAACACTTCACAATGCAGTGACAAACAGGGATTTGTTGTTCCACCAGCTCAACTGTAACAATCCAGGTGATAATCACAAGCTCAGAGAGAAAGGAGGGATTCAGTTTGTGTGTGTGTGTGTGTGTGTGTGTGTGTGCAAATGTGTGTGCCCAATTAAAGTAAAGTCTTGACAGCAGCGCTGACTCAGTCGACACTTTGTCCCTGTCAATGTCAGAATAAGTGAGAAACGGAGCGTAATGCACATGAGAACAAACACTCACACACACGAGGACTCTATTTTATTCGCTTATAATCTGCTCTAATAGGAGTTAAAGCAACATGTTAGCGTGTGTGTGTCAGCTTTTCAAACTCCCCCTGGTTACATCCACAGGCGCAGCCAGCCAATCACCATCTTGCTCATATTCACAGCCTACCAATCGTTGACACACACAGACACCACTCACGACAAGCCAACTACCACCTCTCTCACACAAAGAAACCCCTGCCAAATAAAGCTCACTGTTAACTGACGTTTCCCTGCAGAAACAATCAAGTCTCCAGCAGTTGAACAAAAGCATCACTGTGTCTGTTTCAGCGAGGCAGCCCGCGACTGGCCTCTTTCAATAAATCATCACCACGTTGTATAAGCTGAGGTCACCATGCTTTTCATCTATACTGTAATATAAAGGAGGTCCATCTGATAAATGTCCTGTCAGCCCTGAGCCATCTCTCATGTGAAGCTTATGCAGCAGACGGGGAGAGTCTCGGGGAGAGAAGATGAGAGAATGAAGAGAGAAAGATGGAGGGACAGGGAGAAAAAAAAATAGAGGTGTGTGTCTTCTTATGTGTGTGAGCTTGCTGCCAAGTCTTGTGAGTGTGTGTTGCTGCAGTGATAAAGATGGATGAGCCTGCATGCTGCTGCTGCTGTGATTGTGCAGCTGCTGATTATGAGTGTGTGTGTGTGTGTGTGTGCACATGCAAAGATTTGTTTATTCATTTATGTTGACTTCAGGCTGCCGGGTGCATTTTGGAGAGAAGGAAATGCGAAAGAGTTAAAAAAAAAAAACAACAGCAAAACTTCCTTTGAGCATCACTGCACTGCAAGAAAGGGACATTTCTCAATCTATATCAAGACTATTTATTATACATACGTATATATGTCTCTCAATATCCAGAGCAGGGACTACAAATCATGCAATGTAGGGATGAGAGTCTGAAGTTTATTATTCCAACCAAACAATATCATCATTCTGTCACTGGTTATTTCTGTATAAAATATATTTTCATTGACCATCTTACTCACATCCAGATAACATTCAGTTTAACATCGATGATCTATTTTAAAAATGCATCCACCGACGTTCAATCAGATTGAGTGACATTTGAAATAATCACATCGTGTCAGCCGGTTTCTCTGTCTGGTATCTCTCACTCACATCTCGGTATCGTATTCGTGTGACACTGTGAAAGCCATGAAATATAAATGGCCTTCTCATTCCAGGCTGCAAGGCTCTTAATTAGGGGCTGTCATATTTTAAAGGAAGGGAAAATAATGATGGCTTAATTCCATGTTGCTGCTCCGGGTTTCGTGGTCCTGGTTTTGTGCATGCTGGGACACTTGAATACAACAGAGCCATCATTAATGTTATCAGACACCTGTGTTTTCACTAATGTAACAAATCAGAATGTCGTGAAAATGATCTATTAAAAGAGCTTTGGTTTTTTTTGTTGTTATTTTCAAGGAATATCATATCTTCTCTAAACATATGAACTAAATTAAATAAAGTCGCCTCATTCTAACAGCAGGGACAGTCGTTTTTTGTCCCACTATGTGAGTACTTTTTTCTGAGATGAGTGAATAATGAGTTTCTGAGCCATTGTGATATCAGCCCAGGGTGATTAGCAAAGGTCCCGAGCCAGATTAGAGGTCTTTTGCTTCTGGATCCAGACTAAGAGTGTGTGCTCGTGTGTAAGATGTGCTACAAGCCATCTGAGAGCTAGGCCTTTAATTCCCGGACTTTAGACCTTGAATGAGATCTGAGCGATCGATGGTATTGCGAGAAGCGCTGGGCTCAAGGAGGACATGGCTGGAGCCCTGCCCAGTGGTGCCTGCTGTGCGGATGACATTTTAGACTTTTAGCAAAGACGTCTCTGCTCTGTGCTTGAGCTTTTGTGCTTTTCGATGCCTCTGGGGTTCAACTTTTACCCTCGTGAGGCTGTAAAACCTTATAAATACTTTCAGTGCTGAGTCTTGATTCTTGCTGCGATGAGAAGTGTTAGCAACACCTTTCACATCACAGCGAGTCCTTTTTATTTTTAATGCCACGATCACAAATTTGCCTATGAGAGCTTCAGCAAAGAACTTTTAAAAACGCAGAGCAGAAGGCAACAGATTTCTAAGACAATTTATGGATTCAATTAAGTTCCAGGATTATGATAATCATTTATACGGCAGGCAAAACACTTTCAGGTTAGTTCTTTTCTAGATGAGCCACTTAACCTTGAGAAGGCATTATGAGGAGCTTTTTGAGTGTTTAAATCACAAAAATGCTCATGGAAAATAAGGTGTCTTTACAATGGGGAGGAAACAATAAGAGTTAAGATCCAATATAATGGCCCTGCAAAAAGTACTATTGTGCAAATAATTCATGTTCTGTGTTGGAGAGCTTGTGGTGCCGTTGTGCTGGATTGCATAGCATTTCCTCACACAAATGTGTTCCAGCACATGTGACATTTTCCTTACAAAAGGTTGATTTCATTGCAGAGCCGTTCAACTGGATTGCATTATATTGTTATTGTGTCCGCCCCGTATCTGTCTGTGATGTAGGTGTCTGTGTCTAGGACGGCTCGGGGCCTTCTCTAAAATACTCAACTCATCTTCTTTACTGAGCAATAACTGCTATCATCTTTTGTATAGTCAGGCCAAGTGTTTGAAATCGGGAAGTGAAATAAATAAATAAAAATGAAACAGAAAAAGGGAGGAGAGACGGCGGCACTCTGTCTTGTGACTCAGCTGATGAGGTTCAAGTTCTTCACGCCGCAGAGTGCAGAAATATTACCAACAATTGATTTTCAAAAAAGTCTCGCTGCACACGGATCATCGGGCGACGCGGCAGAAGACATCAGTAACTGCAAAATTACAGTCACAAGTGTGTCGCACCTGAGCCTCTTTCTGACTAGGACTGCAGCTGGTGGGAAATTATGCCTTCAGAGCAACAAAATTATACTCTGGGATGATGAGGCGTCAAGGCAGCTCTTTAAGTGGAGGTTTGTATTCAGGGACACAGTGGGGTTAAAGTGACACAAGCAAACAAGCATCGTTAAGATTTGTTCCAGGAAGTAAAATCTTAAAACAACAAACAGAACTTTATTTTAATTCCTACTGGGGATCTCAACATTTCCAAAGGTACCAAGGCAGCATGAACAGTGTGAAAGAAGGTAGTTTTCCACCCTGAAAGACCTTGAAAACCTATTTTCTCAGTTAGATGCTTACAAGGAGCACAAGTTAGGATATTTATTTTGGTTATTTCACAGAAGAGATCTATGCCTGTGGAAGTGATCTGAATGTTTTCTAAATGTGATGACCATAGGCTGTATATAATGATGGATGGCACAGCTCAATTTCCTCCCACTGTACAAAAATGAAGCCAACATATCTCTGCCATCTTGCAATGGTGATGTGATTTGAGACCTAAGACATCCATTCAGCCCAATCATAGTCTTCTTTTATTATCATATACACAAGAAAAGTCTGGAACTCGCTTCCATTGTATTGGATAATGTTTAAACATTTGAAAATCAGCTAAACATCACATAGAATAAGTTCATAACTCTGAGCTCCAGAGGCATTTTCAAAACACCAGTAAACTGCAGATAATTTAAAATTATGCACAGTGTAAAAATCTCTACCATCTAAGACAAAGCACTGTTGCTTTGTGCTGCGACAACAAACAAACCTGCTGAGCTCCCCTCTTGACAATCCCTGAGTAGCTTCATGTAGCACTCCGTGATAGAGAGAGATGATGAATCCATGCTAATCCCCCTTTCATCACACCTCGTCCCTCTCCCTAGCTACCTCGCCTGTGGATGTGAATACCTGCCTGTTTAATGTACTATCCGCCGTGCAGTCCCCTTTGCTTTCATCTGGCTAACCGCGCCACCTTGATGTTGAAGTAGTGCTTAATTCAGGATGGTTAGAGCATCAAAAAAAAAAATCTGCAAGTCCAAACGACTGCAGGTACAAAAGGTCACCTGTGAAGTTGACGCTGGCAGTAGGCGTACGTTTTTTGTCTGTGCATGTGTGCGATTGTGTGGGTGACATATTATGAACATGCACCTGACAGATTTGTTAATGTTTGCATCATAAAAGATTTGCTGAGTGAAGACATCAGAGGATATTCTACAGTAAAGTGCACTGCAGTAACCCCTAAAAACCACATGAAACAAAGATCCAGAGCCTGATCCTTTCGCTGCACAAAACACACACTGCTTCCTGAATTCCTCCTCTTGGACCAAAACAAAGTAGCGAGGTTTAACGAATCGCAGAATGTGGACAGAAAAGACTCTGCCTGACGTCCTCAGGGGGACACATTGTGAAGTGATGGAAAATACAAAATAATGGCCACAGGTTTAATGAGCCTGAGGAACTCCTCTTGTAGCCCCGATTCAACCTTTCTCTTCACTTTCCCCATCCTTGTCCTCGAGTCCAAAGGTCTCTTCCAGGTCACACAAAGGTGCAGCAAATAATAGATGAGGGTGCATTACTCCACCATCACCTTTTCTTTAATGACGACCTCTTCGACCCCTCCTTCCCCTTTTTATTCTATCCCCTCTCAAGAGCTGTCAGCTTTTAGCTATCTCCCTCTCTAGTCACAACTCAAACTGTGTGTAAAAATGCAAGAACAAATGGCAGCAATGGCAATCCATCAAAATACTGGGGCTGAGAGGGGAACTGCATATCTGATGAGCAGCAGAAACAACACAATGCAACAATGTTTTGCTGATCAGGTCCATTTTTCTTTGAGGGGCTGTTTTTCAAACCGTAAACCCACTGACCCAGCTTTGTTATTCAGCGGCGCTTCATAGATTTTGCATCTAATTGATGAAAAAGTTTGTTTTCTGATAGACTGCAACGGCAGTGTTGATTCATTATAATTGAATGTGGGAAACACACTGATTAAATATTGCAAATTCAATCACTGTCCATAATGAAGTGGATGATAAACCAAAAGCCTGATTGTGGGCTTTATCAACAGAGAAGTACGACACCCTGATAGGAGCAAATGGCAAAGTGTGACTCGGAAAGTATGTGGGTGGATTTATTGCTTCAAGTAATAGTTAGTAGCAGACATTTTGAGAAATGCTCAGTTCCAGGAGGTAGATGAGAAGGTTGATATCACTCTCAGGTCTGTGAGGTAAATATGTAGCTAGAAATTAGCATAGCTTAGCATAAAGAGTGGAAACAAAGGGAAAAGCTAGCCGGGCTCCATCCAGGGTTACAGTTCCAGCTACCAGCACCTCTAAAGCTTAATAATTAACATTTCATATATCCTTTTTTTTAATAATTTTCCATTTTGGGAGTTGAATTATTTGTTTGCAAGGACAAGTTGTCAGGCAACCAGCGAGGACTCTGCAAAGTGATTGTCCTTAGAGTCTGTTACATGAACGCCCGATCCAGAGGAATCAAGAATCAAGAATCTTTATTGTCATCATGTTTTCACATAACAAAATTAAGATTGGTGACTTCCAGCTTTAAACATAAATATATGTAAAAATATGTAAATATGTAACATGTAAATATCTAGATTTAAGATTTAAAGTTGTAGCAGCAATGTACAGTAGGGGGGTGGGTCAGTTGTTTAAGTCAAGTTGGCTCAAGTTCTCAATAGGGGGAAATGGATTGAGACAGCTCTGGGGAAAAAGCTGTTTTTCAGTCTGGTAGTTTTGGTCTTTATGTTTCTGTACTGTTTTCCAGAGAGAAGTGGTACAAACAGTCCATTTCCCAGGATGGGTAGGGTCGGCGGCAATATGTCGGGCCTTCTTCTGGATCCGGCCAGCATATATTGAGTCCAGGTCTGGAAGAGGACTTCCCACAATCCCCTGTGCCATTTTCACCACCCGGGCTAAGTCCTTTCAGTCTTGTGCAGTGCAGCTGCCATACCACACTGCTGCACTGAGGCAGAGGATGCTCTCTGTTGCAGCCCTGTAGAAGTTTGTCAGGAGCTGAGGGGAGAGTCCAGCACGTTTCAGCTTCCTGAGGAAGAAGAGTCTTTGTTGAGCCTTCTTTACCAGGTGAGCTGTGTTCATGGAACCAAGGTCAGGTCAGATGTGATGTGGATGCCCAGGAACTTGATATTGTTGACACACTCAACTGCTTCCCCGTGGATGAGGAGAGGAGTGTGCTCTTGTCCTCCTGGACCTCCTGTAGTCCACTATGACCTCCATGGTCTTGCTAGTGTTCAGAACAAGGTTCGTTGTTTGAGCACCACTGAGTAAGGTATACTCTCTGTAGTGGGTCTCATCATTGTCCGATATGAGGCCCACTATGGTGGTGTCGTCTGCAAACTTTACGATGGTGTTTGTGGAGTGGATGGCAGAACAGTCACTGGTGAAGAGAGTGAAGAGGGCTGGGCTGAGCACGCAGCCCTGTGGTGTGCCTGTGTTCAGGATCAGTGTAGAGGATGTGTTGTCCCCAATTCTCACCACCTGAGGCCTGTTGGTGAGGAATGTCCCTGATCCAAATGGCACAGTGATGAGGGCAGTCCCAGGTTAGTGGAGCTTCAGTATTCAGCTTGTTCCAGGATCACTGTGTTGAAGGCTGAACTGAAGTCCACAAATAGCATCCTCACATAGGTGTTAGGAAGCTGCAGATGAGTCAGGGCTGTGTGAAGTGCAATGGAGACTGCATCCTCTGTCGATCTGTTCTCCCTGTATGCGAACTGATACTGATCCAGACCAGCAGGGATGATGTCTTTGATGTGCTTTAGGACGATCCTCTCAAAGCACTTCATGATGACCAGAATTAGAGCGACGATTGGGCGGTAGTCATTCAGGCAGGTGACAGCAGATTTTTAGGCACAGGCACAATGATGGAGGATTTTGAGGCTGACAGGAACTGTAGCAAGCTGCAGGGACAGGTTGAAAATGTCCAGAAAAACTCCTGCCAGTTGGTCTGCACACAATTTCAGAGTGCGACCAGACACCTTATCTGGTCCTTTCAGCTTTCCTGATGTTGATTCTTTTTCATGGAAGAGCTCACTTGGTGCAGCTGCAGGACTAGAGGCTGATGCTGTTCTTCCAGCCGGGGAAGGTGAACACTCTCTCTGCTGCCAGGTGTGTCAAAGCGGGTGTAGAATGTGTGTTCAGGGTGTCGGGGAGAGTGGAATCGTGGCTAACCAGCTGATCACTAAGCTTATAGTCCGTTATTGTCTTGATGCCTCTCCACATACTATGTGGGTTGTTGTTTTCAAAATGCTCCTCAATGCACCATTTATACCTGCTTTTTGCTGGCAGCATCACAGGTTTTGAGTAGGGGCTTCACTGTGCTGTCCAGCCATGGTTTTTGGATTTGGGAAAACCTTGATGGTCTTTGTGGTTAGAACAGCATCAGTATGATGAAACTGAGAATTGATGTCTTTACCCTTCAGTTTATGCACAAATTAAACAAAATAAATTGTGAATTAGTGAGCTTTAGAAGTGTTGCTAGGCAGATTTTGTTGCCTGTGGGCAGAACTAACCTAACCCCTTTTTATCAGTATTTCCTGACAGAGAGTGCTCATCTCTTGGCAAGAGAGCAAATAAGCATTTTGTTTTTCTTTTAAACACACAGGATTTCTCAGTATTTGAGTCGTGTTTGTGCAGTGATGCTGGTGCTGTAGTTAGTGAACCTTTGAGAGGTTGACGGCTTTGGCTCTGGCTCCGTCCTCCGCAGCGCCCTTTACCACCCTCCAGGGAGCTCCCTTTGAGCCTCTCTCCAGTCGGAGGGATGAGAACCGAACCCCCCCCACCCCCGTCATGTGGCAAAATGACAATGGAGACTATCTCATTTGACACAGGGCAGACTCCAAAGACTCCTGGGCCAGCTGTTGGGTGAACACTTCAAAGAGAGGTGAACAAAGTCGAGACCGGGGGAGAGTGGAGGTGGTTAGAGACGGATAGTGTGATGGAGGGGTGAGGGTATGGAGTGTGACAAGCCAAAAGGAGAAAATAATAACACCAGGTCCCTCTCATTTTCTCATAAAACATAGCAGGCTTTGACTGCAACATGTCACTGAGGGACAGGCGTCGATAATGTGACGCATGATATAATTTGAGCTGCCACATAAGAGGCGGACATGCATCAGGTAACACGGAGCCACAGGAGATTTCTGACTATTTTATGTTTCTCCTCTCGCAGTGATTAGTTTTTACAATCATCGGTTGCAAATTGGAATTTACCGACAGCCCATCAATCACATCCTGGCTGCAATGTGTTGAGTGGCCCGGCACGTGCCAGTAGACATATTGCACAGTCAATTTGCTCTCAGAGCAAGGTATACAGGACTCATTGAGAACATTCAATTTTCATCTGCCCTCAAGTTGGAGAGCGGGCTTGTCATAGGAGTCATTTGTCTCAGCTACAACTCTTCATTTTGTTTTCCTCTTACTGTTGACATATTTGAAACATGTTCAGTCAGCTGAAAATTGTAGGATTTATGTTACATAACTCATTAGGTCAAAATTTAATTTGTGCAAAATGTATAAACCAGAGTTTAGATACTTTTACATTTACTGATTTAAAAGTTGAGCTACAAATCAGTATTTGCTGTTTCAGATGAAATGATGTAATATCTTTATGTATTTTACTAATTCTCAGCAGGTTGTGAGTACAGTTTGTAGTGTATCTGTTTCTATTTTATTCACATTAGAAAAGCAACTAAATTAAAAACATTCTGTAGAGTTTTTAACTAGTTATGAAACAGTCTCAGTTTAAAGTTTAAACACGTAAAGCAAAAATTTTGGCTACTTCTACTAGTTTCTTAATAGTTATTGTTAAAAACATAGACAAACATAGAGCTGCTTTAAGTACACAAAGTTTTTTAAAACTTAATAAAAGCTTTACTTTCATCAGTCAGTCAGACTGGAAGCTGTAAAAACAGAAAAAGAATTGTATGCTTAACTGAAAAACAATTCAAAAAGCTGCAGTGAGCTCCAGAGTACAGGAAGTGGGAGTTTCCTCTATCAGGTGTATAATCTGATGTGGAAGAGTCATAAAAATGAAAGCCTGTAGTACAAAGGTACAGCAGAGACAATATTTGTGCTTAATTATTGGGAATTCCTTGTTGTGTGAGCACAAACTGCACAAATGCTCTTCTACAGTAGGTAAGTCCTCTAACCTTGGTTCACTGAGTTCATCGTGTTTAGCAGTCTAGAGAGGTGGATGCCATCTCTCCTCTCTCTCACCGAACCATTCCCCTGTACTCAATACAACAGAGTTTGATTAATTAATATGGCTGGCAGCGATAAAGGGTCCAAATAAGTTGTCATCACTGGTCCCGGGGGTGTCTCTCTTTGGCGTAGTACAAAACAGATCACAGTGCCATTTCCCTGGCGAAGACCTTGCAGTTATGTGCCCATACATATATTTAATGCTATCCAAAACTCAAGGGGCTGAACTTAATTTGTGGCCTTGCAGAGGCAACAACAGCCATTCCTATCTTTGATTGAAGAAGTAATCAGCGAGTGGTGGTCATTTAATATTCTGATCAGCTGCCGTCTTCACGGGGAAATCTGGCTGTTGCAGTGCAGGGCAGAGAGGGAGAGACCATTATTTTTCAGGGAGCCATTTCAGCCTGACAGATGGGAAGTAAAGCGGGGACCCCCATCTTCTGGATCTCTGGAGAGCTGTGATTTCCCTCACAACAAACTGGTCACAGCAGCAGCTCAGCTCAGTATCAAACCGTGCACGTTTACATACATACCAACAGGCTTCATGTTCCCTGATGTTTCACCACAATACTACAAAAAAGTCATTGGCTGCCACATGTCGACTGTTTGTGAACTCATTTAAACACAGACATTTAGAAAAAGCGCTTCTCCTCAATTGATTTCTTAAGTTCCTTTACCTCACAAACAAATCATTTGATAATTCATCCCCTGTCCAATAAAGACAATTGATGGTTTATGGCGCAATTAAGCAGAAGCAGAAGAGGCCGGCCGAGACATCCGTCATAATTAGTGACAGTGGTCCTTTAATGACAATGAGTTATGTGCCAATGAAGGAGGAGAAGATATGTGGGTTTGTATGGGGGAATTAGAGGCACTGCTGCTTAAGTTTCTTTGAGCCATTAAGGTCGCACAGTATTTAACTGCCTTTTAATGCTGCATAGAGCTGATTAAATCGATCACAAGATCTGATGCTCTTCTAATAATGGTATGATAAGTATTTATACAATCTTTTTTGTTTAAATAGTCACCTGAAATGCTAGCATGCTATCACGTCTGCCTTGACAGACTAGTCTCCACATCAGCTCTTTATTAATGTAATCATTATCACTACTGACCGGCTGTTATTTGGTATAATCACACTAATAATGAGCCATATATTGTGATCACACTGATATTAGCACTACGTGTCTGCAACTAATTTAATGAAGTGTTGCAGTTGCTCAATGTGACCACCAGAGGGCTATCATGACTCAAAATATACTTAAAAATCTATTGATAATTCATAACAATTATCAGTCTATGTATCTGTATTATATCCACTGAATGTATAACATATTATTTTAATGAATATAAAAATAAATAAGAGGATGACAGAAATGAATAAATACATAACATCATTTTTACTTTAATATCTGATTAACTGATTATTTAGGCCACTTTTAGGGCAAACTGTATGTCTCACATTTATTTTCTTATTTATTTAGTTTTTGAGACCAGTATTATGACTCCATACTTTATGAGAGGACATGGATCTTGACTGTTTTATTTTTATTAGTGTAAAAGCTAATACTTTATGAAATGTAGATCCAGTTTAAAATTTAGATTATTTTACATGAATTATTTTACATGAGTTTTTCAACAGATAGCACTGAAACAACTGTTCAGTGAAACAAAATAAACTTTCAACTGCAGTGCTGCACTGAGACATATTTGGTGAACAGTAGATGGCGGCAACAACAACAACAGCCTCTTCTGGAGTCTCTCCGATCAGGAATCCAGAAGAGGAAGAAGGAGGAGGAAGAAAAAGAAGAAGAGGTGGCTGTTTAAAAAGGGTGTGTTGCTGCTGTTGGAGTGTCTGAGGCACCCGCAGGAGACAGCTTCATATGTCGTGAGCTCCATAACCAAGTGCTTTTTAACTTATGTTTTCTTTTTTTTCTTTTTCTTTTAACATATGTTTTCAGAAAAAGTTTCAAAGGCATTTAAGGAGCAACATATAACAGCTAACTTGACTTTTCTTGTTACAGCAAAGGAAGCTCCTTGATTCTCCTCAGTTGTGTGGCTTTACTCAGTTGTTCTCGTGTCGTCCATGTGATTAGACGTGTGGAGATGGAGCCCGGCAGCAACAGCAGAGATGTGACTGACGTTCAGCAGCTGTGGGGAAGCTGGGCCACCCAGCTGAACCACCTTTATGAAGAGCCCAGGGTAATGCGTCTTAGGCCCTGTTCTTTATTCATTTGTTTGCTTTTACATCAGAAAATCAGAAGGGGACAGTCCGCTATTTCCACAGCTGCATCGTGTTTCTTCTCTTTCACAGGTAGCACGGCTGATGAATACCAGGATCGGGCTGTACCTCAGCGGCCAGCCTTTCTTGGCCCTGACAGTGCTGCTGTTTGGCGCCATGGCCGCGGTGCCTGTTGGACTTTTCCTCACTTTTGCCCTTGTGACCTTTGTCATGTCCGCAGTGGGTTTTGTTTTCTTTGAGGGTAGGTGTGCTTGTGCCGCCAATCATAATTTCAATGACACTGCACCTCCACGCGCCTCATCTGACAGCATCTCTGTCCGCGTCCTGTCAGTGTTCCTGCTGTTTGTAGGGGGGTTGACTCTGCTGTCCGTGCTCTCCGGCATCGCCCTCTTCTCCGTCGTGGTTTCAGTCATCGTTAATGTGCTTTACATCGGTGTCTCCAACATCCTCAACCTCTATTACCCACATCTGACAAAGGTAATGTACTGGAGGATCAGCAAGATGATGGTGCACTAAGCTCCAGTGATTTCTTTCAAGGAAATTGCAAGCTTAAGATGCAGCCTTAAACAAATGATAACCGCCCGATGGCGACCTATCGATTGTCATCACTTAGAGTCATTAAGTGGATTCAGTTTAAGGCTGCATGTGACACATCCATGTTAAAATCTGTTAAAATATAGAAAAATTGTTTCTATATTTTGTTTTCCTCTCTTCTCTTGTCTGATGGCTTTTATTCCCACCAGAAAGGTCAAGTCCACGGAAAGGAGCGTGAAACTTCAAAGGTGGAGGAAATACAGTAGCTCGATTCTTCTTCTCTCGCGCTTGTCAGCCCTCATGTGGAAGAGCTCCAAATCTCTGAGTGTATCGGGGGCTTTAAATCAGCACTACTGAAGTGTGAAAGTTGGGATTCAGAGGACCCTTGAATGTACTGTATGCTGGCTTGAGTCTGAGACCTGCAGAAGTAAGAGATTTTTAAAGATTTTTCAAGGACTCCCTTATTGTTACTCTGTGCTCAAAGCCTGGATATTACTATATCTTATATATTACTATAATATTTCAATGGCCCTAACAGTCAAATACTGAAGACTTAGTCTAGTCTAATTCATACATGCTGTACTCTAAATGCACCTTGAAATGGTACTGAATGCACTACTCTGTTGTGGATTATGGTTTTCACTCTGTGTATGATGTCTATACATATATATTGAATGCAGATGCCTATTGGGGCAGAAAAAATGCACTACAAAATAACGGTTACATGTTTAAGTTTGCTGTTACCTTGAAGGAGTACAATGTTAACTTGTAATAGAGCTTTGAATAAATGCTCATCTGAATCAATTAACGTCAATGCCATTTGTCTTCTGGTGGAGAAAAGCCTTTATAATATAATGGATTTCAAACTGTGCGTTGTTGATGCTTGCTCATTATCTGGTGAAAATGCAGTTCGCTGATGGTTTGAGGGCAGCTGTGGCTCAGGAGGTAGAGCGGGTCGTCCACTAATCAGAAGGACCAAATTGCTCCCAAAGGCATGGCCACCGGTTTGAGTTTTTTGTGTGAATTAATTCAAATTTGCTCCCATTGAGCAAAACATAAAGAGCTTTGAGTGGCCGGAAGACTACAAAATTACAATGGAAGTACAACTTGGTCCTGCATGTTTGATTGAGCAGTACCTACTTTATCAATGTAGGATAACAAGAAACTATCACAAATGTTACCAAGGACTTTTGCTCAGTTTGGGACAGAACAGTCAGTCCTACTATGCATTTTGGTTATGAGTGACCTGAGTGACCTAATAAAGTGAATCTTTATTAGAATAAATTAAGCGAAGAATAATATGTTTTACCCTTATTCCAATGGGGAAGTCTCTGTGAGCATCTCCCTATTGAAGTAAGTGAGTAGGATGGCGGGTGTGAAGTGTTTCTATCTATTTTGCACACTGTATGCGCTGGGATAGAAACACAAGAATTATGACCACATGATCCTTCTTCTTGTAAACTTGCAGGTCTGCAGTTTACATTCATGTTTATCCAGACTCATATACAAAGTGAAGACTTTGAAGAAATTTAATAAAAAGTATTTAGTGTAAATTGAAGTTAATTATTCTTTATAATACTATATTGATGTATATGAATCCAGTGAGAAACACCCCGTCTTCACTAGAGATAGAGAGCTTTGTCACATGGAGCCACGACTCTCACTTGAAGCTCAGTATCAGCAAAATTGAGCTTTTGGTGGACTACCAGAGGAACAGGAGGCCTGCTGTCCTGTTCATCATCCAGGGAGAAGAGGTGAAGAGGCTGAACTCATACAAGAACCTTGGGGTCCAAATCAATAAATAAATAAAACATATTTGACTTGACATTCAGATTTGTTGTCCTTGTTCTGCAGTATGTCTGTTAGTGTGTAAGTTAAAAAGAAAAGTCAAATTCCTTGTATGAGTTCACATGCAGACAATATAAAGCTCTAGCCATGACAGCAGACTGTGCTTCAAATGTGAATGTTACGGCACAGAAGCTTTAGAAATTCTTAATCGTGAACACTTCACACACCTCCTCAACAGAGCAGCAGAGGATCTATACAATCAGCAGTTTCAAGGTTCACCAATTCAGTATATGAAAAAATGTGAAATATGGTCCCAGTCTCCCCTTAAAGTATTTCAAACCATGCATTGTTACAACTATGTTTACTTGCTGGGAGTTTTTTCTCTCTGCCGTTTGCTGGTGTATTGCTGTGTTTTCTTTCCACATTACCACCACCTGTCAGTCACTGAAATGATGTAAAACCATTGATGGGAATGTGAATCGTATCACATGACAAACACAGGGACTGACACACAGTGATCAAAAAATCCACAGGATAATAAAACAGCGACACTGGAAGGTGATTCTCGTAAAATCTTTAATGGAGGTGATATCATGCAAAGAAAAAAAGAAGGACATAAAGAGTTGAAATAATCCTTTAGGAATGACTAATTTGAAAAAGTGGAAGTTAACAAGGAGGTCTTTAAGTTTAATAGAAATGCACCCATTGAACACCATAATCACAGCCACTCAAAAACTGAGCAGAACAATGTCAAATCTGTTTAGCTGTTCACACTCCAGACGCAAAGAAAACAAGTGAAATGTCACAACAAGTCAAAGTACTGGAGGATTCTTGCGCCAAATATCTGCACTTTTCTCGTCCCAGCATGAGAAGAGTGATCATTTTTCAGTCATCCATTATTGCTTTACTCTTGATGTCATTGATTTAAACCTTGAGATGCCTGACACATCATCGCTGGAAGGTGCTCACGAGTTTGTTATAAGGGTGCAATAGTAGGGCTATATCTACATCCAAAATGGGACGTAGCATGGTTTTTAAGATTGTATGAAGTCTATATTAAAGCTGTAGAACAATTGATGCATTTTAGTTTCTTCAACACAGTAAGCTGAGGAAAAAAAGATCAACAATTCCAAAATGAGATGGCCAATACTGACATCTATGACAAAAAAAGTTGCTGGCTTTAAAGTAAAGTTACTTTAAACTACAAATCCTCTCGAGTTCTGCTTACAAATAGATTTTTATACGAGTGAAACCTGTTAAAATATATTTTTGAGCAATTTTAGAAAGAAATGTTTTTTACAAAATGGATGGGTATGTTGGCGTGAAACTCTTGCTGTTGGCCTCTTTAAAATGTCTCAAAGAGAGAGTACATGTATTACATATGGTTATCTAGGCAAAAAAATCCTAAAGTAAAAAAAAAAAAATACTGTGAGAAACCGGACATAATCCTCATCAGGCACTCAGATACATTACTCTTTATCTCACTCTTTAATAAGACTGTACATTTGTGCATTTCATTACCAAGCCAAACAAGGTACTTGTCAAGTTGACCCTTATTTGTGACAATATAAAAAAATAAAAAATAAGCGTATACACCTCACATGTAGAAAAAAAAAAAGCCTTTTCTCCTATTTGAACAGCAATGAAAAGAAGTTTAAGGCAAGATGCTGAACACAGAAATCCAAAGGTTGACCAGGGATGATCTTTGTTCAGCTCTGGTGTTTGTTGGCATTTACCAGTTCCATCAGTAATCATCAAGAAGACTAGTGTTTTTCCCCGATAGTTGTCTCTCTGTCTTAGGCGTCTTTTGCTGCAGGTCATGAGATCCCATGATGTCATCTCCAAACCCCCTGAGTCTGCTGGGAGTCGTCGCCTTCCTGAACGCTTTACGCCGGCAGGCTCAGCTTCTTGCCTTTCAACACTGAGGGGCGACACATAAAGTTTAGACCGTTAGCGATGTAGAACTATCTCCCCTGCTTTTCAAGGAGCTCTACAAGGGGGAACTCCCCCCACTGGGAAGATCTGAATAATTAGACTGATGCCATTTAGCACGCTGTTCTTACCATTTACGGTCGTGTATGAATGGGATATAATAGAGGCATGCAGAGGTGGAAAAGCAGAGTGAAAAATTCTCAGAAGTCTCCAAAAGAGACAAATTGGTTTATTGTGCATGTTTATTTCTGCTTTACAACATAACCGCGTTGAAATAAATGGCAATTTAAATTTTGTTTCTCACACTAACTCTTTTTTTTCCTCTCAATTGCATGCCATCATTCTTAATCGCACTCTTTCAGCCAGAAAACTAAATACTTCACTGTTCATGTTACATTTTTAACATTAATAAAGATTAGAAGAAATGCCCCTTCCTCATCCTAATATTGAGACTAAATGGACACCAATGTGAATAAGGCTGAGAACAAGTACAGATCACATTAAAGTACTACCCAAAGATTTTTTGGGTGGGATGGAGGAACTATGGGAGGAGGACTGAACTTAGACCTAACTTAGAAATGCAAATAAGCTTCCTGCATTCCTAAAAAGGTAAAGTAACAACCAACCATTGTACTGAAGATACTGTATAGGAATAACTGATCCTGGGAAACTACGATGTCTCGTGTTTTTCTACATCTGTGTTGTTTCAAACCAAACAGTGCACCAGTGTGAATAGTTGCAGCACTGTGAGGTGACTGTGGAGTGTTTTATTAGTGAATTTCTTTAACTGTCATTACAACGAAATTGCTTGTGAAGTACAAGCAATTTCATTGTAATGCGACTGTAAAAAAATAGAGGACAAATCAAATGTCTTCAGTTCCTGGGATACATGAGAAGAATTCACCAAATAAATTAATTTTTAAAGATTCTGCCATTGCTAATATGTGGCTTCAGTACTCCATGTTAGCAAAATCGAATGCGTACTTTCAGATTTACTATCTCTGTTAGCACAATTTCTCTTTTATGTTTTTCTTGGAAATTTGTAAAAAGACAGAATTTGAACAAAAAAGACTGTGACTGTGAAATTAACCACTTGACTCAGGAAATTCAGATTGTTAATGCATCGTATTAACTCCAGCTGAACTCTAGAGAACAAGGACTGTTTTGTTCCCCATCTCTTTCTTCAAAATTAGTTAAGGAAGGGATCTCTTCAGGGCCAGTGTGTTGAGAAGGAAAAGTTACATTAGCCAATATCTCTTTAAGCATACATGTGTTGTATTAAGATAAAAAAAATAATAATTAACACTATACCAATCATTCTATTCTCCAGGTATTACCTGATTTTTAATCTCTTATTTCCTTGGTTTTCTATAACAAATTTGGTGCCTGTCGTAATGGATGATACCAGTAGGAAACCTACCTTTTGTGACATAAAGGTAGAAGAAGTCACAGTAGAGGACAGTCTGGACCACACCGGCCACAATGGCGATCATGTCAAAGAAGCCTTCAAAGTAGAAACGCCAGATCCAGTTGAAGAGATAGAGAGCCCGATACAGGCCCAGGCAGAACAGGTAGTGGGTGGTGATGGTCTCTGCCTCGCCAGTCTTGCTGATCATGAAGAGCTGAGGCAGGATTGCCACAGACTCCAGATAGATGGAGAACGTCCACAGGATCTGATGACAGACAAATTTACTTTTAATGTGCAGAATTGCAATTCCATATTTCCATGGTTGTCAGCTCATTATCACTGAATCATGTTGCACTCTGACAATTATAAAAGAGGGTGAACTGACCTCCAGGAAAGAGAAGTCATGGTTGATGAGGACAGCGAGACCCCCAACAGGAACAACCAGGAACTCCACTCTGAAACTGTCATGATTGCCATCGTAGGTCGCCCTGAACTTCATGTAGATCAGGTAGACTGTGGCATACGCACAGCCAATGTAGATCACCTGGCAAACAAAAACAGAAGAACAGCCGCCACATCACTGAAGGCACTGAGGAAAAACACCTGACCTGTATGAAAAACGACATGTACGAAAGACGGTCAGAGCTGAGAGGCAAGTGGTGCCTTACCTTCATGCATGTGTTATAGAGGGAGATGAAGGAGGTGAGCAGATCCAAGTAGCGTGTGGTAAACACTATGGCAAACAGGATTTGGCTCTTTCCAGAGATACCTGTGGCAAAAACATCAAGCAGATTTGCCATTTAGTTTGAGGTATGCCTAAGCCAGCAGCAATTTCAGAACAGCTGCACAAGCAGTCTGGATAAAACATGACCCACAACTCTTTTCCTTATCAAACAGTGACATCTACTGGAAACACGACAAACAAGAAAATCAGTAATCTCAGAGGCCAGTCACCAAATATTTATGTATTATATTTTGGGCTGGTTTTATAGGCATAAATTATGAAAGTGCACGTAAGTCTTTATGTAAGTCTTTATCTAACAGGAAAAAAAAACAGTGACCTCTCAGGTTGGTGTGCATGGATTAATGTGCTTGAATATACAAAGTATACGAGGGGGAATGAATTGTTGTGCCTCTGTATTTATGCTTCAGCCCTGTCTAAAATGACCCATGGTTCATGTCTAATTCATGCTGGGTTCAGGCTCCAGGCCCTGGCAAGGTTCTGTTCCTCCAGGAGTTGATGCTCTGTCCATCTTTGCTTATACCTGTTTCATGTCATATCATGTTTTGTCCACAATAACTGCTTCATCCTCTTTTAGCATCTGTCTCTTTTTCTTCATCACTGTGTGACTGGTATCCCCGAGTTTAGGTTGGTAGTATTTGTACCATCTGTCCAGGACTGAATGATGTTGTTTGACATTTTCTTTGATCCATATTCTTCACATAAATGTGCACCTTATTTACTTAGCACTATTATTCTGTTTCTCCATGATGCAATGTAATATTGCTATTTCTTTCTACTCTCTATATAACAACTCCTACAGTATGTCTATGTGTACTGGAAAGAATTACTCCTTTTTTTCAACATCGATTAATCTCCCAAAGCCCAAGGTGATGTGCTCAAACTTATCATTGCACATCTAAATGTAAATTTAAGATAGAATATCTTATAGAATAGACTTTATATATATTTGATTGATTAATAATTTCTCTTTACATCGTTCTGTTAAGTATTTTAAAGTTAAATATTTACATTTCATTGTCTTTTATGGCATCTATCACATAATAGGTAAATAAATGTGTTCTTCAGAATCAGAATCAACCTTATTGGCCAAGTATGTGTACACATGCAAGGAATATCACTCTGGACCTCACCCACCTAAATGAAAATAATCCAGGTTATATCTCTAACACACAGATATAACCTGGACATACGTATATAATATCTATGTTGTATGTATTTATCTATGTTGATAACACATAAACATTGCCACCGCAAAAAACTCCTTTAGCTTTGAACTTCCGGCTTTGTGGGCCAATCACAGCACTCCTCCTCACTAAGAGCCCAGTTAGGACCCATCACCTCTCCTCTTCGAGAAATCTCTGTCATCACTGAGGTGTACTTTAATATTAATACGCAACACGTTTTCGTTAAAGCTTAAGAAGTTAATAATTATTATTAAAGAAACAGAACCAAGGGGGTGTTAGCATATTAGCTACTTCCCTAGCGCCCTCTAGAACGCCACGTCAGAAGCCAGACCAAAAAAATCGAGCGGCGAACTTCAAACTACCAGAGCAGGAAAAATGGATGAGCGACGTGTGGCTGCAGAAAGCAAAACCAACTCCAGAAAACACCACAAAAACAAATATAATCCATTATTAATATAAACATGTGCCTGAATATACCAAACTGTGGATATGAAACTGACTGCACACTCCCTCAACCCGGAGTTTAGCTAACATAGTTAACTCACAGCATCAATTCCTGCTAAACTAGCTGATTGGTGTTGCTGCATGTGGATATTAGGGCTCCTAACTTCAATATTTAACTGTGTGTTTACTGTTAATGTATCAGCAGCAGCAGTAGTAGAAGCAGACAGCAGTCAATGGCCGTTATCGTCAGTTAGCTCCTTCTGTTAGCCGTTCAAATGAATGAGAGGGAGCGTTAGCATGTGGCTAATATTAGCTTAAAAGGGGTCGTTTTATCGATCAAAGAGAGGCAAAGTTAGACCGTAACTTTAGTGAAACCACACTGCAGCATGTGTGGTGACAGATTTAGGCAGTGGCTCACCTGCACACGACCTGCTTTTCCATATTTTGAGTAGCAGGATGATGATAGCAGCCAGATGAGAGAGGTCCCCTGTCAGTCTGAAGACGTTCATTGTCGCTGGGTTGACTTGATGGACGCAGCTTGGGGTTGATGAAGGCAGGTGTTTTTCTTTTCTTTTTCTGTCTTGAGTGGATGTTTTCACCCTTGTTGCGGTCCTGAGTGACGGCTTCCTCCTCCTCGACTTGATAGCAAACCGGGCTGCGAGTCTCCACAGGGTTGAAAATATGGCGAGAGTGCAGGTCGACGTGGAAGGGGGCGTGAGAAAAACACACAGAGAGCTCTGATTGGACTAAAATGTGACTGACAGCACGACTTGACCCGCCCACAAAAGTGGTGAGTGAAGGAGGGGGCATCAGACACTGGGTGGGACCAACAGCATGTAAATATATCCTTTACATATTAACGTATTAGCACAGATAGAGTACAATATGATAGTAGGAAAGAATAGAATAGATATGTATATATATAATAATGGTAGTTTGTTAAGTTAAGTTATTATATGATATGAGTATTGATTATTTCACAGAGCAGTGCATGGTTGCAGTACATCCTTGCTTTTAAAGAAAGCAAAGATAAACAATATATATATATATATATATATATTTTTTTTTTTTTTTTTTTTTTTATTTATGCAGTATGGTTTGTTTGTATACTGCTGCTGGAAAATGTGACCCTCCTCTTACCACCTATCATTCATATTTTATTAAACTAAAAAAACTAAAATTAAAAACGTACAGGTACTATCAGCAATAATCAAGCACTGCACTTAAGTACAAATGTGAGGTACTATGATAGTTTATACCTCTACCCCATCACATTTGTCTGACAGCTTTCGTTACTTTTCCTCCTCCTTCTTGAGCTAAATAAACTTTTAAAAAACTTTAAATAAATTTAAAATCATCCTTGGACCAGCTGGAAAATGCATTGTCACAAAGCTGAAAACAAGCTGACTTTTTAAAGATACATGTTTCCCATAGGACAGTAGGGCTACAAACACAAGATGATCTTAAAGACCAGGATGTTTAACTGTAAATTAAACTACCCCCCAATATAAAAAGTAGTTAAAATTAGCTCAATCTCAAACATCTATTGCAGCAAAATGCAATAGACACATTAATGCTGCAGGAATAGTCATCCACAAACATCAGATATAAAGTAAAACACTGACAGAGGCAATTTGTCTGCACAATGAGTGCTGACTTCAATTAAATTTAGATTATAATAGTTACATGTTACTTAAGTAAAGTAGGAAATGCATGCCTTTTACTTTAAGTGGAGTATTGTGTATGTGTTATTGATACTTTTACTTCGCCCGAGTGCTTTAAATATCAAAACTGAAAGTACACATTGCATTCTCAACATCTTTTTCCAGTATTTCTCATGTGATTTCTCCATGTATAGATGTATTTGTTTATTGAATCAAAACCAGATATTTATCTTTCTTTTACCCTTTCAGTCTCCTAGTCGTTTTCTTTGCATCTCACATATCTGTATCTGAGCACTTCAACCCACACGCTAGACACCCTGTCCTACATTGCTCCATGTGGTGCTTTACTTCCTACATTTTCAGAAATGCTGTTCACATTAGGCAATAATAGGCTGATGGGGCTTTTTGTGGTTTCCCGTTTACAGTGACACAAAACCTTATTCTTACCCTTCCTTTATCAGTAATAGTTCATCTTTAAGCGTTAAATCTATTTGCAGTTGACATCATGAATGTCATAAATATCATGCCATGTTGGCAAAAACATACCGAAATGCCTCATGTTTTTGGAAACCCACAGTGTTACCATTCAGCTGCAGAGGACACAAAAACAAGCAGGAACTTAGTGTTGAGGAAGTGCAACAGACCCACTTCCCATGTTGTCAAGCATTAGACAGCCTCATGCAAGGAATAATGAGATCATTCTCAAGCTGTCAAGCAACAGACATGGACTGGTTGTTTTGGTTTTCTCTCCTGCTCACCTACCTGCCAGTAACAGGTAAAATGTCTTTGGCATGGATTTCCCAGATGATGTATTATTCTATCTTTAGGGAATAATGTTCTCACAGAATTGCTTCACATGAGCAGTGGGAATTAGGCATCACTGCTTCTGTTCAGTAGCTCATTTTCCCTGAACTATTTTCAGCAACTAAACCTGTCACATTTCTCTCTCTCTACTCATTTCAAAAGGCCAAATGCCAAAAAGCTGCTTGTCACAGCCGGACGAGGTGATCTGGAGGGAAATAGGACAAAGTGTTTCTCTCCATTGTACCCTCAGTCCACACTGTTCGGGCTTGTCTCCTCAGTGGTTTGTCTTCAAAAAAAACTCCCATATTCGTCTAGACAGGAATGAAAATCGTCACATGCTGACAAAAGAATACTTGCACATCAATTTACTTCACGCCAACGACAGCGGGATCTACTACTGCGCTGCAATGTCGCATGGAGTCCCAACGCCCGGTACACAGCATGTGGGGCTGGGTACAACTCTCGTAGTGAGGGGTAAGAGTCTTTTGAGAGGTTTTTAAAATGTCAGATGTTTGGATGTGTGACAGACAGCTTTTCTTTCATTTCCAGAAAATATTAAAGTTATGGCGAGATACATTCTTCTGTGGGTGTCATTTCTCCTCTTGGCCATCTACAGCTTGGCATTAGTGACACTTATTATAAAGAAGGTAAATTACTTAAATATGTTTATTCAAAATGTTATTTATTTTAAAGACCTATCAGAGTTCATTCTAACAAGACTAAAAATGTACTCATGTGTATCATTTACTCTTTGTTTTAGTATGGCTACAATCTGTGGGTCTGCAGAAAGGAGCACAAAAATGACAAGGTTTGTAGATTAAGTGTTCAATTATCTATAATAATGTGTGTTTGATGCATTAACTAAATGGGGAAAAGCCAGCAAAAAGAGGAACAGGAAGTGAGGCCTCAGTTCATTACTGGCCATACAAGACTCTTACAACACCACAAATAACAAAGCAGTTAATCTCCATGTCCTTTCTTGTAAATTAAAGACCAAAACACGAAATTCAAATATTCATGTTTTATGATTAATTTATTCTTATCTGTCCAAATAGAATAACTCGACAAAAAAAAAGCAATTTCATGATGTGCTGCAAGAACTGTATAAGAGGAAGAACTTGGAGAGAAGCAAACAAACTGCAAGCAGAAGCCGTCCTAAAGCAGGGGTAGGTCTTGTTGCAGTCATGTTATGGTTTTTTTTAGTCGGTGGACAGATTGAGTAAAGCAACTTGTGTGTTACAGCATGAAGGTAGTTTCCCACGAATATGAACATTTGCTATTTTAAGGTTATTTTCAAGAGAAATTTCATCTTGTTTCCAGGCCGCAAGTGCAAGCAGCTCAGCTGACGACATCTATCAAAATGTCTAAGGTTCGCTCAAGAATATTACATGAGAGATTCAGCCTGGTGTCGTCCGGACTGAGAGAAAAGTCCACAGTCATGCAACACCTGACGGAGGACGCCATGAGACAGAGGAAATGGGCAAATCGAAAGGACGGACTGTGTGCTCGTTCACCTTTTCTCACAAAGAGAGGTTTTTAGTTTCAGCAGATAGATAGACAGACAGCCATTCAATATAGAAATGTAGCTGAATCATATCATTTTATTTCAGGAATTTCATGTCTTCCATATTTTTAAGGCAGAGACATTTGATAGAAAAATAATTAGTGAATTGTTCTTTTAGGAATAGGGAATAAAAAATCAGCACTCCTGATTTACATTCTTAGGGCACACAGATCACACTGTTTGCTAACTTGAGTGTAAGTAAGAGGAGAAAATAAATATGTTTGAAGACATTGATTCTCCTGGGAGGATTTATGGTAATGTGTTAATATGTGTTATATCAAGTTTATTTAATTTTCACAAGTACACAAGCGTATCACAACTTTGCAAACATGTTAAAAATATATATCATTCAGGACAACGTTGTGTACAAACTCCCTTTTAATCCAAATCTTTGGAAACTTTACAAATTTCACACACAGTTGTAATTTGACTATAAAGTTGATCATTAGAAACAATGAAATAACAAAAAAGGCACATTACAGATACATACATACATACAGTACAGCTCATGGTAACCAACATTAAATTAAGAAAGGCAATAATTAACCATCTGATATGTCTGTGCCATATTCTTCATAATGACTACCATTTATATTTGTTTACTGCAAATGCCCACAGAGAGAAACCAGAAACCATTATTTATACATTATAAAGTCAAAGGTGATTGTTTACTCATTAAAAGCTGTGATATAACTTTAGGCAGAGTCAGCCGAGATGTGAATCCTTCCCTTTCTGCCTCCTCTCCCTCATTACTCTACTGTAAGCCGTCAAATAAGAAAGGCTATCTTTAAGCTTTAAGCTTTAAATGTTAATCAAGTACCAGTTAAAGTTTTCAGTGAAACAGAAGTCTGCATAAAGCCCAGCAGGTGTAAACGCTTCTCAGAGCATCATGCTGAATTACTGCACTTTAGCTGGAGTTAAAGCTACAATATGTCATTTTACTGCACTGCAGCCACTTATTCATACTATGTGGTGTATTATGAAGTGTATTCGTAGCATTTGTTTAGTTATTTTGTTAATTGTTGAGTTTTGTTAAGACTTGGGACACAAACTTCAGAAAGAAACATTCTGATAATAAAGTGAAATCAAACCAAACGACTTTGTTTCATCTGGTAAAATTAAGGCAAGTGTATTATTTACAGAAATGATTAACTTATATTTCAATTAAATGCCGTTTAACCAACCTGTTTCAAGTTTGCCACTTGCAGGCAATTTAAAATATGAGATCATTTTCTCTCACTCATCAAGACAAATGGCATACTTACGATCTAAATCCCTTTAGGACACTCATCTGTGACATGTAATGCTGCCAGCATTTGTTATCTGTATGTCAGCAGTGCTCGTGAAACAGACCTCTGATTTACAACTTCCAGCAGAAAAATACTGGGTGTAACCAGGGTACAAGGAGTGTTTTTGGATATAACAGAGCATGTTAACAAAAAAAACAACAGATAGATTTAAACAGTATTACAACACAATAATGGCTGTAATCATGGAGACTACATCAACCATGGAATGTAAAAGTCCTTGAAAAAAAGAAATTTAACATTTAGCTTCCTTTCATCAAATGCTGCATTGGAGATAATCAGTAGTCTACATGTTCAGCTTCCAGATTCCTCTCTCAGACCTGTCTCTGTTCAAGAGCTGTGACCTTTAGCTGCTAAGGCTGCATGCCATATGGGCATAATATCTTTTTAAATTGGATGTTACTGCTATCATTAATAAAGGACAACCGTTCCTGATTTCCACTGCCAGCATGTACAATATCATCCTGTTTCAGATGACTGTTTGCAGATGCCTTTTGAGGAATCTGTCATTTTTTGCAGCTCACAAAAGCCATCATACATTTAATGAGTGAAAGAGGATTTCAAGGAAGATGAAGTATCCCTTCTACATTTGGTCTAGTTATCCAGTAAACATTTGAACCTGGAGGGAAACTCTAATTTTAGGTGATTGAAGTCATTAGGATGTAAAGTACATGTTTGGATTTTCATCTACTTGGTGTCACTTGTGTGCAAGATGATTTACAGTTGTTCATTGTGTGTTTTCAGTACATAAATACATAAACACAGAATATCAATATAACCCCAGATTCTCTCAAATACAAACATTTACACACTACCTTCATCATCTTAGCATAAAAAAGAACTTCCCACCTAAAGAAATATTAACTAGCTTTTTTTGAATGCTCATATACTGAAGTTAGCCGTCAATGTACTTTGTGTCCACTGTGTGACTGTTGCGTATGGAGAATGGCCTCCAAGCCAGAGCCTGCACAGCAGCGACACACATGGGCACCAGACACACCAGGTAGAACATGACACTGTGGAGGCTCTCCAGAGCGCTGGAAACAGGGAGACACCGACAATTATTCAAAACTGTAAACGTAACAACCTGCATGTGTGGCAGCTGCTTCTGACATTAATGTCACCTTAAAAAAAAAAATCTGATTTAAGAAAACAGTGTGAAAAGAGTGAAGTCAAAATATGAGCAGGGTTTAAAATGCAAAATAAAAATAAAATGTTTATAAATGTTTGCAAAGTGAATCTTCAACTTTCTTCAAAAAATTGCCAGTTTACTGGATGTATGTATTAACTCAACAAATACTGCTGGTCAGATGGTCCAGAGCAACTATTCACTGGCTCTGAATTGACTAAATTTTATTACAAATGACCTTTGATATAAAAGGCAGAGCTACAAATGTCCCTCTCTTAATCATTGACATTCATGCTCTTACTACAAAGTTTCAGACCTTTTAAAGTTATGTGTAAGTTGGGTGTTTTCAGTATCAGCAACAAACTTTGCTGTATTTAAAGCTAAAGTCATCACTATGGCATCTTGCTAGTTGTACTTCAATCCAAAGGCTTCAAGAGAATATTGTTAGCAAAAGGCAATTAAAGAGGATTTTGAGAGCTTGTGGATTATATTGTCTGCAATACGCTGGTCCACTGTGCTGGCTTTTTTATCTTAGCGAACGACTGAATCATCTTTAAAAGTTTATTTTAATCCATCACAGCGTCCACGATTGATGTTGCCAGCATTATGTTATTTTATGTTATTAATATATGTTATATATTATTGCATTGTAATTGTTGACTGAGGGTTTTTTTTCCTTGAGAGTGTTTCAATTCACATAAAGTTTATTTTCATACTAAAATAAAATGAATTGAAGGTTGAAGGTTGTGTAAAGGGTTGAACATCAAAACAATATTTAAAAAATAATATAAATATAACTTCTGATTTTAAAAAGTGCTGTGTTGGGGGTAACAATAAACTAATCCTTCATAATCAGGCCCAGTGCCATCCCAACATCTTTTTTTGTGATTTAGTTTTGAGTCAAGAAGAAGTGAAAAACTCTGTACCCTGGATTCGCATCCCTTCCTGCTTCCTTCAGCTGTTCGTACCCAAACTGGTTAAGGATGTTAAGCACAATCATGGGAGCCAAAGACTGAGCCGGCTTAGTGAACAGAGCATTCGTCCCAAACACCATGGAGGAGAGAGGGGAACTGTGATGAGAAAGCATGATAGAAATATTAAATCACCAGGTCAAATAACATAAATTCTTTATCTCACTCTAAATTGAAAATATTGCAGGTTGTTAGTGCAGTTTTGACTTAGTGGCAGAGTGCTGATAACTATATTTTTCTTTACCTGCGCTTGTACTTCTGCAGGTCTGTGTCAATGATGTCCGCCAATGGCAAGCCAAAAAGACTGAAGGCTGCTTGGATTATGACCCTGAATGGAGTATAAGCAGGAGAGACTGTAGGTAGCAATCAAAGTGGAGTGATCACATAATTATTTTGACAGAATGTTAGAGGACGTTTAACCTCTTACATATTGATGGTGAGAAAAAAGGCCAGGATATAATAGTGCTGCGTGCCGAGCACTAGCATGAAAGCTGACATTCCAGCCTCCATGTAGAAGGTGTAAAGGATGATCTTGTAGTAGCCAAGACTTTGGAGGAGACGCTGACAGCTCAACACCAACAGCTGGGATCGGGACAAAAACACAAAGTAGCATATGATACAGTAACACACCAAGTGTTTTGAAGTTTCCTTGGAGCATTAAGGTGCTTATACAAAGCTCTGACATTTGAGTGTTTGAGATTAGGCTGCCAAAAAGAGGTGTGATCGTGAGCTATGTTAAAAGTTTCCTAGTACTTCACTGCACTAATAGAGAGGTTAAAACAACACAATGAAAATCAGGCTGGTGCTCATACTGGACTGCCAAAAAACGGAAAGGGACACATTAGAATTGAATACCTGTGGACAGATGAATCCAGCTCCGTACATGAGGCTCTTGGCCAGTGATGGGAGCACATCTGGAGGAATCAGGTGCTCAGCAAAAATCATGGTGAAATTATTAAAGAAGGCTAACATGAAAACCTGGAAGAAGTTCATGATCACAAATAGCTGGAAGTCCCTGTTGGTGAGGATTTGCCATGTCAACGTCCTCAACATGGAGAAGGAAGAGGCTGACTGATCAGAGGTCTGGTCTGCAGACAGCAGTGCATCTGATTCAGATCCTTTGTTATCAAAGCGGCTCTCGCTGTGCAGGCCCGTGTAGAGCATGCAGGCACAGCTCAGCACAGCGATGAGCACTGTGAAGGCCTGGAAGGCCCCAAAGTCCTCCATGTTTTTGGACAGCACACCACAGAAGAGGACGCTGGAGGAGCCAATGAGAGACGCCACCTTGAAAATAAAAGAGAGGGGATATGAAATGGATGAACACCTTCCCTTGTTGGGCTTAGGGACACAGAGATGAAAGAAAGGGAAGCCCTCACCTGGCTGTACTTTATAAGTCTCAGTCGGCTCTGATGGTGACTGGAAATCTCCGCAAACAATGCACACTGTGCCAGCAGCACAAAAGTCAGCATGCCGTCAAAGGCACACAGTGCCACCATCAAATGTACACCACTCAGCCAGTCACCAGGGGCGTAGGACTGCCATGGGAACCAGGCAAGGAGGAAAGTCAGTGAGTAGAGTGGAGCTCCGTACAGGATGGAGAGACGTCGCTGAGAGCAGCAAGGCACCCGTGAATTGTCTTGCAGGTAACCGAAGAGAGGGTCATTGACTGCGTTCCACACCATGTACACCACCTGAGGAGATGATTCATTAAAAATAATGTTTACATCTATGTTTGCGTACTTCTATTGTTATGTCTAAAGTCTGTGTGTATGTTTGTAATGAGTATATTGCTAGTGGTCTCTTTAGTCTATGTGTTTTTTTTTGGTAACAGTTGATTTTTATTAATTGTAGCATGTTTTGTGTCTAGGTTTTTTGTTTACACTGTATGAACTCACATTGACTCATTAACTTTATTTTGTTTCCCTTGCTTTTTGGGGGCTTCTCTATAGTACTAATATAGTTCTTATTTTGTTTTTGTTCTTGTATTCTTTAGTTATGGTTGTATTATTGTTTGTTCCCTGAGTGGAGTTTCCCACGTACTGAGTGATCTACAACTTTGGTTTGCTTTATCTAAATAAACAATTGATTATTATTATTATTATTATTATTATTATTATTATTATTAGTAGTATTATTTTGATAAGTGATTTATAATTCAATTGGCAAAAAAGCAAAACTTTTGCTTGTTTCAGCTTCTAAAAATGTGAAGGTCTGCTGCTTTTATAGAAGCTGCATGATTGTAAATTGAGTATCTTTAGATTTTGAACGGTCAGCAATCAGGAAGGAAAATAATAAAATAGGTTGCAGCCCTTTTAAAAAAAATGTCACTTTTACTGCTGATTACACCAGTGTTTTTCACACTTATTGATCCACATAAAGGACAGCAATGTGTCACACACTCACCTGTGATCGGTGGAATGCGCCCTCTGATATCTTGTACTTGTTGACGAAGAGCTTGACATAGTAGAAGCTGAATATGTTGTTTATCATGCAAGATCCCAGTGTGGTCATGGCATAGGCCAGTGCTGCAGGATTGATCCCAAAGTATATCAGGTATCGGCCGATGTTCATGACTCCGGTGTGCACACCTGAGGCAGGTTTGTCCTTCGTGGCCATTGCAGCTCAGGTGCAATAACAACCAAGTTACCTGTTTGTGTGACAGCCGGAACGAGCTATTCTGTTTTGCTGTTGTTTAGCATTGCTAAAAAAACACTGTTATTGACAAAAATAGAGAAATTTATATATATTCCTGAGCAAATAAAAATCGGTCATAAATTAGGTTGTTTTTTCTCCCACCTGTCTTATTCTCATAATGCCACGACTCTACTCGCTACGCAGACCCTGTACATGTTTCTGAAGTTGCCCAATTTAAAGGAAATCTCCTAAAACTAAACTGACTCGTCAAACTCAATTTCTGCATCCTGCCGGCGGGGGCGGGGCTTCGACGTCAACCAACAACCACCTGATTGGCTAGAAGAGAGTTTCGGTCCCATTTGATTCGTCGATCACAAACGCCCGTCAACGGAAGCAGGAAGTTACGACAACAAAAAGTAATTTTAAAACATATTTAAAAACTGCTCCGGCAGAATGTGAAAAGTATCAAAAGCTCACTTCGGTTAATATGAAGTAAAAACGTGCGTTGTATCGCACTTAAAGCTGATGAAATCCGCCACCTACCGGATGTCGGGGGGTATTAGAGATTTGCCACGTTGCTCTAGACAACAAGATTTAACGCCTCGCACTCGCCGGCGGGATGTAGTCCACGCTCACGCACAGGACGGACCACTTCAGACTGCCTCACCTTTGTGTCAGGTTGCAGGCTGCACAATGCTGACCGACAGGATTTTGGAGGAAGAGTTTGAGAAGGATGAAGAGCCCTGGTACGACCCGCAGGACCTTGAACACGGTAAGAGCACCCTTCAAAACTCCTGTCTTATTACTGCATCAAAACACTCCCATGTGGGGGTGATGCAAGATTGTCAGTAAGCGCAAACACTGCTGATTTACCGATGACACAAGCTCCATTAAATGGGAATGAAATCTGTAGTCTACTCTTGTGACACTCACAGCAAGTCATGGGGTTAAAAGCTGAGACATCCTGAGGCTGTCACTTCTCCTCATTGTTTTCATGCTTCCCATGCATGTTGTTTGTCCTACTAACATAGGTGTGGTTGAGAGAAAGACTTTATCAGGCCCAATATGTATAAATGGCAGTCACAGCAGGCAAATCACATAAATCATGGCAGAGAAACTAAGAAAAAGGGAAAGTAAGAAATAAATAGAGCCACTAATAATAAGTAATAACTAAGAACAAGTGAAACTAATATGTATTGAATATACTCTGTGTATTTATACAGTCAATGTATTATATATATATTGTGTATTCAGAGATGTTATAATACAGGGATATAAGTTAACAAAGAGATAAATACAGTAAAGATTAACAACAGACAAATGGTAGAAGTGAAATGACTTTTTGTTGATTGGTTAAAAAATATTATTTTGATAATCAATCAGTTGTTTCAGTCATTTTTCAAGCAAAAATGTCAAACTTGTTACTGCTTCTTAAGTCTTAGTGCTTCTTGTCTGGCATATATGAAAGTACGTTGGCTACACTTGGGTGGATGAAGCAAGAAATTTGAAAACAACACTGGCAAAACTCTGGCACATTGTAGCGATTAGAAAATTAGAAAACATTGTGGAAACTGGCTTATGTTGTTGATGTCCTAATGGATTACCTTTGTATTTAAAATGGAAGTACAAGTGAATGACAAAGTGGGCTGTCTGACCTAGTTGTGGAGAGAAAATCTCAGGAGCCACAGTGGCCGTACAGGGGCAGCTTGTTGTACAGACTTATGGCAGCAGGCAGGAAAGACTTCCTGTAGCATACCGCAGTGGAGCTGAGTAAAAAATGCTCTGCTGTTTGTAGATTTAAGATAGGGGTGTGAATCGGTGTCCATGACAGATAACAGTTTGAGCAGCATCCTCGTATCGGCTACCAACTCTGAGGCCTCCAGAAGAGGACTTGGGGTTGTTATTTGGCTGCCACATGGCACATCGGAGTGACAAATCACAGCCTGTTGCGTGGTTTCATTGCATTTTTGTTGTCTGTACATGCTTCACTTCACTTCCAAGGGCTACTCAACACAGTTGTTGGACAAGATCCAGAATATAAGAGAATTTATGGGTAGAACGGATCACAAGGAAATTCCAAGGCATGCCTTAGATTCCTCCATGATTCACCAATGAGACAATAAGGTGTGTGTGAGCTGCATTTAAGCCCTTTACACACGTCTGCCTCTCTCCATTGCCTGTGTTTGGGCATTGAAAGTGTCTTGTATCTTGTGTTTACATGTTTTCCGGTGTTTTGACAGATCTCCATTTGGCAGCGGAGTTGGGGAAAACCCTCCTCGATAGGAACCATGAGTTGGAGCAGGCCCTGCAGCAGATGTACGCCACCAACCAGGAGCAGCTGCAGGAGATAGAGGTGATAAATCTTTGAAAGGAACTAATAGAGAGTTCTCTAGGTTCCAGCAGCACTAAACTCTCTCTGGGGAGACTGTGTGAGCGAGGCGTATCCATTTCACCATGCAAAACATATGTTCCCACAGGTTATCCTCCTCTGTCCACAATCTAGTCAGTTGAAACATGTAAAAATGTTTGCATGAATGGGACTACAATGGCAGATGATTCATTGAGAAAAGTCTCTCACTGGAGGGGGAGTGCCATTGTGAATTTGTTATTCATCTATTTCCTGAAACAATACTTGATTTCCAAACTGTCAGTCTTCTAACCAAACACATGTAAATCTTATATTTCAGGACACAGACATTAATTTTGGCACGTGCAGACGTTGCTGATCTATTTGAGTTCAGGGACATGGCATGGCGCAGGTCAACGGAGATAAGAGCCTTAATTTGTTTACAGCAGTGAGAGGGCCGGTGGCTCGAGGATTTATCGAGGTTGATATGATAATCCTCATACATCTTTCTGACCGTCATGCCGCCCCTGGCCTCGTCTGCTAATGTGTGATACAAGACTGCACTGCTGCACCAGACAAATTGCGGCATTGATTTCTCCTAGAGAAAAGTCATTTAGATGATGTCATGAACCACACTTTTTAGTTGAATACCCTCAATAATTAAAAGGTGGCTATGTCCCTTTTCATTTTAAAAATGAAAAGGGACATAGCAGTTTCAGAGAAGATAGTGGGCTTATTACAGGAACATCTTTGTAGATAGTGACTCTTGTTCACCATGCAGTATAACTCACAGACTCATATTTCCTTTTCCAGGTCTTTAATTGGTTAGCTTCTGAGGAAGGCTTTGTCTGTTTTATAGCAAAATATGTTGACCTATGATATAAAAACAAATACTAAAAAAAAGCCTCACTTTTGAGAAAATGGAGATGATAAAGATTTTTTATCGGCCCTCTGCAGACTAATCAACCAGTTGTTTAATCTCTGCACAAGAAATTTTTTTAAAGACTGTATAAACTTTTCACAAAAACACAATTAAGCTAAATGTCTGTCCCTTCTCCCTTCTTGTTCACCAGTACATGACCAAGCAGCTGGAGCTGCAGCGTCAGATGAACGACCAGCATGCCAAAGTGTATGAGCAGCTGGACCTGGCTGCCAGGGATCTGGAACAAGCCAACCAGAGACTAGTGCAGGACAACCGCCTGTCCCAGCAGAAGATCCGCAGGTTTGTCCACGAATTTGAGATAGTATTTTACATAATCACTCACCCAAGCAGTTTAATGCGCTGTATAATACGTATCTTTCTCCTTTCAGTCTAACAGAAGCCATTGAAGCGCTTCAGACCTACATGGAGGACCTGCAGACTCAGGTGGAGGAGCTGAAGACCGCTCAGGCAGAGCGAAACAAAAGAGAGCAAGCAGAGCAGCGACGCAACCTGGGAGCACAGAGTGTGTCCTGTCTCAAAGAGCTGTATGACTTACACCATGACAGGTAATGCATGTGTGTGTGTCAGTGTTGTTCAGTGCTAATAGCAGAACTACAGGATCTGACTGTGGAACTATTTTCAGAGAGGAAATTACATGGTAGATCCAGACAGTCACAGGGAGTTACTGTGGGAAGTTTGACACTGATTTACCAAAACCATAAGCAGGCCTGTTACATAGAGTGATATGTAGATGTTTGTCTGTCCTGCATCGTCAAGAGACAAAAATAGAGAACAGTAGTTTAAGCATCTGAATAGGGAGGGCGCCTGTCTGATCTTCACTGCGCTGCTGTCTCAGCTCCTTGTATGCTGACTGGACACCTGCAGGTCACCCAGAGCCAGACAAGGCCAGACCAGACCTCCTCCTTCAGACATAATCCAAAGGAGGAGAATGTTAATCCCCCCCTATTGTCAGCAGTGTGCTAATACATACTGTTGTTTCAGTTGTTTGATGTGCTTTGGAGGGAGCAGAGGTGTAAGTCAGTACTTACTTACTTTAGGTAAAGTGCTTCATTAACCCTATAATTACATTTAGTTTCTCATATTAATAGAAAACTGACACTTTGTGATGCACAGTCTTGTCTAATCTTTACCACTAATAGTTCTTCCCTTAACTGTAGTATCTTGTTCAATTCAAGGATCTTTTTAGGAGAATATATATTGTTAATAAAAATACAGATGCAATTGTTTTTTTTAACCACAAAAGAGAAAGATGTGGAGGAGTTGAAGCTGCTTATTTTTAGCCCCAAATAGTCTCAATCTGAGGATGCACATCACCCCAACAACTTCCAGCAAGAAGATAAAGGAAAAATCTAAGTAGCCTCAGAGACAAAACCCAGGGGAAAAAATGTCCATAAATCAATCACTACAGGTTGAAAGCCTTACTTGCTGTGAGGATATGGTAATAACTGAAGGTGAATCACAGCGTCTCTAAATTGGATTTTGTGGACACCATTTCTAGAAGTTTTTAGTAATCAATCAAACAAACTATAGAAGTAGGAGGGGAGAAAATAGGAATTGTCCTCAGCCCTAGCTGACATTGCGCCCTTGTCTACATCTTTAGCAGCTCCAACTATCGATGTGCTGTGATCACTGTGTGATTTTTATGTATTTATTTTGTAAACCCTGCATTTTTCATCCATTTACTGACGGTCCTCTGTCCTGGCTCAGGCATCCAGCCCATGATAGTTTTAGTGCGGATGGACTCTGGTCACTGCAGGACTCTTTCTATGACCGAGACAGACGCCAAGACCCAGCGGAGGAGAATGCAGCTCTCCAGCGCTCCATCCAGACCCTTCAGGGCCAGATAGCTGTGGAGAGGAGCCGCAGGGAGGCAGCAGAGCGAGAGAGTGAGCTGACAGTCAGGGAGAACAGAGGCCTGGAGCAGCGTCTGGCCCTGCTGGACAGCTGCCGAGCCAGGCAGAAGGAGCTGGAGGCCGAAGTGGAGCAGATGCGGCTTCTTTGGCGCGCTGACTGTGCCAACAGGTAGGCCTGACTTATGTATAGAATAAATTCAAAGAGTGAAAATTGGAAACTTGGTGTTTCCACTTTTGATAGATATCTCATGTTTATTTCCTCAAAATATTGGAGAGTTATGCCTTGTGTCTCCTCCACTCCCTTCAGTGTCAGAAGACTAGACCAGCTGCTGTTGCCTGATACAGTTTTCTTCGCCCCAGAAGAAAAATCCAGCTTGGGGCAGGATGAGGAGAAGGCAGAAAAGGATGAGGAGCAGAGAAGAAGCAGCCGGCAGCGTTGTAACAGCGACAGTGTTTTGAGAGCGACAAACACAGACGAGATCCGCCGCGGCCATGAGCGGCTGTGTGTATAAGGCGAGCAGAGGCAGTGAAACAGAGGGGCATCTCTCTCCTCAATGAAGTGGATGCACAGTACAGCGCACTACAGCTGCAGGTGGTGTATATGTAGTACGGTGAAAACCTTTGGTACAAGTTATGATTGAGAAATATTAAGAAAACTGCTTTTTTGTCAGTTAGAGGGTTTTGTTGCAGAATAGTTTAGTTGGCTGTTAAGATGGCAGTTAAAAGAAAATGTATAAAGTTCTCTAAAATATAGATGTCTTTTTCAAGGTGAAATATGACGAGCTGCTGCGGCGGTGTCAGCAGGCGACAGATGAGCTCAGCAACAAATCTGTCCAGACATCCAACACCCCCCTAACAAGCAGCCGGACCCGCCGCCGCCTTTCCAGCTCAGTCGCTAAGTCCGATCTGACTGCGGCTCTGGAGGACGGTCAGCAGCCTGAGTACAAGGCTCTCTTCAACGAAATCTTCACCTGCATCCAAAAGACCAAAGAGGACCTCAACGAGAACAAACGTACAGTAAAGGAGAGTAACTCCCAGGGCTCCGCCAGAACTCTGCCAAATAAGTCTATCATTCATCTTCCCAGAACTTTTTTTTTTTTTTTTTTTTTTTATAAAGGAGAAATTCTGAGGATGCTTTGCTATAAAAATATCCAGAGGGTGCAATAAGCACACTCAGTCCCTGTGCGTCTTAGACATGCCACAATCCTCTTATCTCCTGTCACTTTGACACACCTATGCTTTTGTTCGTCAGCACTGTTCCTTTTATTCCGTCCTTATCAAAAACTGAGTGTTATAAAACTTGTTATATAAAGCAGCTATACAATTTGATGTAAAAATGTGTTCAAAGTTCAGCAAGAAATATACAGAAAGCTATAGGTGGTAAAGAAATATTTTATGAGTGGGGGAGGGGGGTATTTATAGTTAGTTAGATACATGTGTAGCATTATATATTAAATAGTACATTTCATTGTGTTGCAAGACCTCTAAAAAGAACAAGTATTAATGTCCACCTCCAACAGTATTTAGTGTTTATATACCATTAACCACGTGACCACATGATCATTTGGTGCTTGGGAGAAAAATGCACACATTGAATATTGCTTGTGTGTTGGAGATGTAGCTGTTATGTGCGACTTGTGTAAACAGAAATGTTGGAATGTTGTAATAGGATGAAAAGCTGCAGCTTTGCAATAACTAAAGACTTTATGAGTTTATGATAATTAGCTTAACAGCTAGTGTGAGTTGTTTTTTGTAAGTTGAGGGTCATTGGCAGGTCACCACAGAAATATCAGTGGATGCTGGGAAACTGTTCTTTATAGGCTTTGATTTCTGTTTATGTTCTGTTTATGTTTGTGTACAACTTTTGACAAGTGTTTCCACACCAATAGGACACATAACAACTCTGCACTATCTCTGAATCACATTTTCAATTTGTATTTATTTTGTTTTTGAAAGAAGATAAAATTATATTTATTGTGTTGCTAAATATTCACAGCAGGTTGATCAGCTGAAAGTGACTGGAAGTGAAATAATTAAATGTACACTTCGGTGGTTTATTTTTGTGGTTGTCACCAAGCGATTAATGACAAAAATACAAAGAGGTAAATGGAAAACCCGCAAGAAATGTTCCCTCATTTATAAACAATTTCCTTTGCCTCCAATTGTCAGGAACATTTCTTACAACTCTGACATTTCCTGCTCTTAATATGGAACAGAAACTGTGTTGATCAGGTCACCTCACAGAGGACTTCAATAACAGTTTGTTCTTAAAATCCTTTTAATATAAATAAAAAATGGTTGTGAACATATAATGGGAACTCTCAGGATATACAGGAAAGTTCATAGATGTCCTCTTCTTAACTCACCTAACCTGAGTTACTAACCTGACAAACCTCATACTGCTGTCTGCGTCCACGGTGAAACTGCAAGTCCGAGTTCAAAATAGTGTTATGAGGTTTTCACTTTACGTCCCATGTGATGTGATTCACTTTACGTCCCATGTGATGTGATGCTCATGAGAGATATTATGCTTAATGGACACTGGTGATCAACTGAAATTGAGTATTGTTGAGGCATTTAGCACCTTTAAAGCTGTGAAACTTATACTGGTGCCGATCACAGGTGTCCTTCATGAAGATTAACTTCATGAATTTTTTTTCTTGATAACTAAACATGTATTTTTTTTCTTGCAACTAACCAGTAAAAACACTTATGCAGGAGCCTGTTCAGTTTTTTTCTGTGTCCTAACATCTAACTGGCATCGTCAGCATATGTGTCTAGAAGCTTAATTGTAGGCGCTGTAGCAGGAGAGATAGCATCATTACATAGTTTAGTGTGTGCAGAGATGTTTCAATCTGTCCTGCTGTGTGTTGTAGAAACAACAAAATCAAAACATACAACAGCAGTGAGACATTTTGTCTCTTACAGATCCCAGAGGACTCCTTAGTCCTCAAGACCTCCGTCCCCCAGTGTACTCTGTGCAGCGAACAATTAATGGGGCTTTTGTTTCTTTTCCTAAATGGGTTTTACATAACTGAGATTTCCCCACCCTGCCTGCAATCTGATCCAAATCCATTAAACCGCCAAACAAGGGGATTGCATACCACCCGTGCCTGAAAGGACAAGTTTTGGCAAGGTTATAAGCATGCACACAGAAATGTTACAATGGCATCAGCAAAGCAGTAAGCAGATGTCAAGAGTCAGACCAGATATATTGTAAAAATGAATTAGTTCTCATTATTTTGAGACGCTAAGTCATTATTTTAAAATGACTACATCACTATTTTGAGCCTAAGTAAGTCATCATTTTGATAATTTCTCATTAAATTTTAGATACTTACTCATTACTTTTGGGATACTAACTTATTACTTTGGGATACTAACTCCTTATTTTTGAGATACTATTTCTAAACTTTTTTTTCTGCCGGACATACACATAAGGATTAGATTATTTTGCTGTGTAATTAGCTACGAGAAACAAGTATAGGTGGTGAATGGGACAGTCAATTTAATAAAAACACAACAGTCTGCAAGAGTTAAAGTAAAAAGAGTCAAATATATAGCAGTTAGCCCAACAGTAAATTGACGCTGCCCAGAAAACAGATAATTTTAGTGTTGTCCTAGCATCACATTAGCCTCAGACAGCTAGCATCATAACAGAGGTAGGGTATGTCTATAGACGCTGTGTCTGATTAATTCAATTAATTAATTAACACTTTAGCTCAGGGCAAATCCGCCACGTATTCCTCTGTATACAACTAACTCCTGGAGCTCTGTCAGCCGCTTACAAAGTCCAAACAAACACAAAAATAGGGTACACACTCAGTGTTTTGACTTATCATAAGGGAGAAGTGATTTACAAAGACTGTGGCTGCATATTAATCTACGTATAAGAACATATGGAAACTCAGTAGACGTAATATTACTGCACTTTTCCCGTCATAGTGATTTATGTGTATATTGTTTAAAGCGCGTACAGTGGTAGCGTGGCCGAGTGGTCTAAGGCGCTGGATTTAGGCTCCAGTCATTTCGATGGCGTGGGTTCGAATCCCACCGCTGCCAAGTGCTCTTTCATTTTACAGGTGTGTCACGACTCGCTGTACAAGCGCATTTTGAGTCACAGTGTGTACCTGTTTACGTGTAAATGCTTGACGTACTGTAAACGCGTGTAAATGCTTCATGCTGCTGCTACAGATGACCTGCACACGTCTCTGGTAGTGCAAGTGCGCCCTCCTGTGGCAGTCTGCGTGTGCACAGAAACACCAGATCAGTCCTCATTTGTGACACACATTCAACCTTCAATATAATTATATTAAAACTAGTTATTACTATTAACTCTTAAAATGGAAAAGCTCACATAAGATTCAAATGTAAAGCAATGCCCAATTAATATTACTACAAATGATAATACCAAATAAGCCTTAACATGCTATGCTAATCAGTAAATAAGCAGTTTTATATTTCTGTAGCTTTAATTTTTATTTACATCTGGCTAGTGTTTTTCCTGCTTTTAATAGTCAATCAAAATGCTTTTCCCTTTTCATCCCCTTTATATATATATATATATACGTTTTTAACCCTAGTTGTTCGTTGTGTTACAGTTCATATTGTCTAAAGCATGTTAATTGTTAATTTAAACTTTACATCAGTGTTAAAGTACACATTATTATTATTTATTATACATGTCTATTATATAAATTATACATATTATTATTAATACTCCATAACTTATCATTCCCACATATTAAACTGCAGTTTACTGCTTCTTTGCATCTGCTAATCAACATTTCACTGTAATGACAATAAAGTTGTATCTAATCTAATATGCATATCGGAAGAAAAATACATAGTATATTATACATGCATAGTAGACTACATGTATCTATTAGGTTTTTTTTTTTTCTAGGAATCATCATTTTTATATAATAGCTGTAACACTCCTGTCTTCAGACACACTTTTGAGGTATTTAAGTTCAGCCTCTGCAAATGTTGGGACATCAACAGATATCACAACTTCAGCAGCCTCAAGCTCCTTCTGTACCCTTCACCTCAGAAGTATATAGTTTTTTTATATAGCTTTTGTATATAGTTATTTTAGTTAGTTTTTGTATATAGTTATTGCATAGTGTAAATGTAGCTTATGTATCTTGTGTAGCTTATCTATCTTGTGTAGCTTATGTATCTTACTGTGTGCAAACTGTGGTTATTTAAATTGTTTGATGTTGACTGTTGTTTTTATAATTTATTACTATTATTATTATTTATTCACTTATTTACAGGATTTTTTGTATTTATTTGTAATTTGTAAAGCATGTAAATTCAGTGACATGTTATCTTATAAAGACAATGATAAAAACAATGCTATTCGATTTCTTTTGTAAGCGTATGTAAATCGCAGATGGAGGGGGGCGCCATATAAAATCTCACATAGAGCGCCACATTGGGTAGAGCTGGCTCTGCATTCTGTAGATCTGGATTTTAAGCAAAGAAATATGTCTTTCCTTCATATAAGTTCTGATATAAGCAAACTTATATATTAATGTGCTTATTGTGCATATAAAATGGTCAGTGGCATTCATTGTTGATACTTTTATTTCTAAAAATACAAAATTACTAGTTAAATACTAATTAACCTCTAAAATTGTGCAAATCACAACAAATCTTTATCATAGAGCCTTGAAGCGTGCCTTAAATACAATCAATCACAATGTAAATATCTGTAATAAAAAGTTGTATATTTTTGCTCATTTTAATGAAATCATAGAAACTTCAAACTGTAAAGAAATCCAGAACATTCACATAACTTGAATTTAATACTTTTAAGCAGCCTGGTAGTTTCAATGTTTTGAAATCAGACACACATATACCAGCATCAAAAAGAAGAAGAAATGACTGTTTCTGAAAATGAAGAAATTAGATAAGCTCTGAGGATCTATTTTTAACGCATTTTGTATTACGTCCGGTGATCTGCATGAATAAGTAATGTGTGGTGGCAGCACTTTGTGAGAAAAAAAAAAGACATTTTTACCACATCTAAGCATTTTCCTAACAAATCAAGGTGTCTGATTTTAAATTATACTTGAGACAGCTTATTCTCTGTGTAGTGTTTTCTAGTGAAAAGTGTTTAGTTCTGACACAGTACGCAGGACAACATCAGCAGCAGCAGGCCAAGACCCAGCAGCAGCAGGACGAGGAGGCGGGGCAGCTGGGAGGTCCAGGAGTGGGTGAAGGGAGGCAATTTAGAGCGAGGCTGTCTGGATTTCAGGTACTGCTCCACAGAGTCCACCAGGCTGTAGGGCTTTGGACAGTACCCCAGCTCTTGGCGGGCCTTGTCGATCTTGAAGGTGTGGCTCACAGCTATGTTCCTCACCTGCAGTGGAAGATTTATGTGAAATGTTACTTACGACTTCCAGCTCTGTAAGTGGCTGCAGGTAAGTCCAGTCCAAGTCAAAGGCCACGCTGCCTAGCTAATGGTTCAGATTAACCTCAATTTGGCAAACTTGGTTTTACATTCTGATAGCCCGTGACTGATGGATGCCTCCAGTTACTGCATCCTCTTACAGCTTGGGGATAAGGTGTCTCCATGTGAAGCACACACAGTGATTGAAGAGTTCAGACAGACGTTCATTCTCCCACATCAGCCAGTTCTTCTTCTCTCATGACATAAAACTTTCAGTCAGCACACACCTTTTAGAAAACACCTTCAGAGATCTACTGTATGACTCATTCCAGGTTTGTTGCATATCGATCTACCAGTATATCATCGTTGTCAGACACACTACAACCACAAACAGCTGAGTCCTGCTCATCCTGTCCTATCTCCCTCTGGCAGCTGTATCTTTCACCTGAGACAAATCTGCATTAAAAAACCATTCACTGCCACTGAGACACGTCCTCACTGAATACAGGACACAGATGTTAACAAAGTATGTTGTTTGTAATGTTGCTGATGTGGAAGTGATGTCGGGTGTCAAGGGCAGAAAATTACCACTCTGGTGGTGGTGGATGAAATATTAGATCCTTACTAGTAGTAGTAATACTAGATCCTTAAGTAAAAGTAGTAATAACATTGATGTAAAAAATTCCAAGTTCTTCAAAATTCTTGAGTAAAAAAAATATGCATTTGCAGTTCAGTTTTCAAAACCTTACTTGAGTAAAAAAAAATATATTTGCATGGAATAGTTTGTTGCTAAAGTTTTCAGTTTGGAAATAAAGGCTGGCATTATTTGTTATTACATATTTTTCTTGTTCATAAATCTTTAAAAACATGTCACAAATAGAAAGAAAAATTTATTTTTAAAAAAGCCAAATATTTTTCCAAACATGTGGGCACTGCAGGTTTTAGCAAACTTTACTCAAAAAGGAAAAAACTCAAAAAGGAAAAAATAGTGCACTTGTCTGGGGCTAGTTTAAGTTGCAGATTGCAGAAAATAATACATCTGGTGTCCTAGTGATTACTTACAGTAGCAGAATGTTGTCAAATCAAAATAAACGACAGTGCCTATAATAAACGTTCATGTGCCATAATGAATAATCATAATGAATAACATGTCATTCTGTGCACTAGTGTGATTAAATATTATTTTAAATTGTTTTTGGAGAACAATATATTTGGCTTTGCATACACAAGAAATATTTGTTAGGATTAATCAGTTCTTGGGGTTGGAAAAATATAGAATATCACCCTTAAGCTTATTAAACATTAAAAGAAACACAGTTGAGAACAGGACCTGGATGAAACTCTTTGCAGGGTTTAAATTAAATTGTTGTTTAAATTGTAGTTTATGTGACATTTGAAACTGCATCTACCTCCATGTTTTTGCAGAGCTGGCATATATGTACGAGAGGAGAAACTCAGCACGTCACACCATGGCTTAACTTGAGAGTTGGCGGGGATCACACATGAGCCCAGCCTGACGATTGGTCACTATAGCAACAGCCACTGTACTGAGGTCACTTCCTGTAAACCTCATCTTGAACTTCCTGTTCTGACCCACAGCAGTTTATGTTTTATTCACAGGACAACCATCGATCCCCCAGCCAGCAGCTGTCTGACAGAATGTGCTCCAGGTGCAGGCCCATGGGCTCAGCTTTGGTTTCTGCCTCATCACACATTCATGAGGACCTTACAGGCCATGACGGAGGCTCCTTAAGGTGCATCATAAAGGCCTCTCCAGACAAGACTCCAGACAATTGACTATTAAAAACTGCCCTCATCCTCATATATTACAAATTTTATGTTTTCATAGTGCTACAGACAAGCAGGTAGTATCAAAATGCTTCGAGTTATTTGCTAAA